>CM042430.1:11639436-12239436 GCA_023631565.1 Gymnocephalus cernua
TTGAGTCTTTTCTGTTCATGCCACTTTCTACTTCTCCACTACATTTCAGAGAGAAATATTGTACTTTTTACTCCACTACATTCATCTGACAGCTTTAGTTACTAGTTACTTTACAAATTAAGATTTCTGCACACAAAACACATGTAGTTTATAAAATCTGATGTTTTATTATAAATGAAACTAGCCAACAATATAAGGACCTACAAGTCCAGCTGAGATGATTAGACCATTAAACACACAACTGTTGGATCCTTTACACTTTCTAAAATGGGAGGATTTTTCTGCATTGAGTACTTTTACTTTTAATACTTTAAGTACATTTTCCTGATGATACTTAAATTCTTTTACTTAAAGGTCCCATGACATGGTGCTCTTTGGATGCTTTTATATAGACCTTAGTGGTCCCCTAATACTGTATCTGAAGTCTCTTTTATATAGACCTTAGTGGTCCCCTAATACTGTATCTGATGTCTCTTTCCCGAAATTCAGCCTTGGTGCAGAATTACAGCCACTAGAGCCAGTCCCACAATGAGCTTTACTCAGAACGTGCCATTTCTGTGTCTATAGCTATTGAGGAGGAGAGTGTGTGTGTGTGTGTGTGTGTGTGTGGGGGGGGGGGGGCAAGGTGGAGGGTGGGGGTGTGGCCTTGACCAACTGCCACTTTGCTTGTTTGAAAGCCATGATGTCTCTCTCTTTCTCATGGGTTGGCCAAATTCTCTGGGCGGGCAAAGCAGAGAAAGGGGGGGTAACCTTGCTCCTTATGACCTCATAAGGAGGAGATTCCAGAACGGCTCATCTGAGCTTTAATTTTCTCACAGACAGAGCAGGATACCCAGGGCTCGGTTTACACCTATCACCATTTCAAGCCAATTGGGGACCATAGGCAGGCTGGGGAAACTCATATTAATGTTAACTAACCTCATAAAGTGAAATTGTCATTCCATGGGACCTTTAAGTAACATTTTCAATGCAGGTCTTCTACTTGTAACAGAGTATGTTAACTTTTTACTTAACTTTAAGTAAAGGATCTGAATACTTATTGCACCACTGGTGGGCTTAGCCTGTGATAGGAATGAGTGGAAGAGGAAACTGGAGGCCAGGGAGAACAATGACAAATGATGATGAATGCCCTTCTCTCCTCTTCTTTTCCCCCATCTAATCCTCATCTTCCTCCCCTTTCTCCTCCAGACCAACAAGGCCTCGGCTCAGGGGGATTTCCAGGGCGCCAATGCCGCATCTCGCCAGGCTCTGTGGCTCTCAGTGCTCTCCATCGTGTTCGGAATCATAACGTACATCTGTGCCATCGCTGCGTTGATTTCCTACCTGTCTGGAAAGCCACCATAAAAGCAACTCATGCACACACACACAAAAAAAACAGACCTCATACATCTCATGGATATTATCAACACAACGTATCACCTGTAAATGTGAAATAATTACAGTCTTTTGTCTGTCGTCATGTTTTATCTACAGCGAGCTGGAAAAAGACAGTGAAAACAACTGGAGAGCTGGTGTATTAGAGCTCAGCAGTGTGGTTCCGAAAGGTAAAACCCCGTTCATTTTCTCCATAAGGATTTTTAGTAACTAGCCATAATGTCTAAACCAGGGGTCTTCAACGTTTATTAGGCCAAGGACCCCTTAGCTGAAGGAGAGATGGAGTAGCGACCCCCTACTACTGTATATATATTTATTCATATATATATATATATATATATATATATATATATATATAGTCAATGAAAATGAATAGATATATATTATTTATACATCATGTTTTAATGTTAAACATACATGTGGAGGGCACAGTGAATCCTTAAGCTTACCTCTATTACTACCATAGTGGCTTATAGTATGCTTATCTTTAATGTGTAAATTAAATTGAGTTTTTTTCACAAAAAGGCCAAATTATCTTTCCTAATAATTATATATTTTCAGACATATTTGAATTGAATTTGAAAACTTTCAAAAACATTTTAGACAGGATTTGGCGGCCCCCCTGCACTTACTCTGAGGACCCCCTAGGGGTCACGGACCCCCTGTTGAATATCTCTGGTCTAAACCATCCGAGGTAGACTGACCACAAGCTGTGAGGTTGGGAAACAAAGGTTTCTGTTCCTGTAGAAGATAAAAACAGGTTTTATTCGCGAAGTCACGGAGAAGTACTACACTACCCACAATCCTAAGCGTAACAGTGATGCTTTTGATTGGTAGAGCGCGTTGTTAGCATGGAAATGAACCCGCAAACAGCTATAGCGAGCTGCTCCCACTTAAAGGTGCCCTGCCACATGTATTTCATTACTTTGTGGTAATGTATGAAGTTCTACCATGGACTCTGTAACATTTCTTGTGGAAAAAATGCCTTGGTTACCTTGTTTCAAGCCATTCTAGCGTGGTATAAAAAGCCTGCAGGAAGATTTTTGCCAGTTCTCATTAATATTCGACGAGCTAAGCTGCTGATTGGCTAACAACTAGCTAATGAGAGCCTGGCTATCAGCATCCTTTATCCAGCTCAACTGGGCGAGCTCATGAATGGTAATGAGCTCAGGCAACACCACGTCAGACTGACCAGCTTTTGTAATTGGCCTGATTTCTCCGCTTATTTTCTTTTCAGTGGCTAGAGCTGACAGAGGAGGTAGCAGTTCATTTTCACATTCACGACATAACACAAGCACATATGGACATATTTCAAAACATGCAAGTTAAAACGTTTTTGTATGGCAGGGCACCTTTAAGTCTGTGATCGTTTGTGTACACAGTGTAATACCTTTTGCCTTTTTATCACTTTTCAAAATGTTTTTTTTTAACCTTAATCAAATGTTTTATGGTCAGGATTCATCTCGTAGCTGGGTGGCTTGGTTCCAGGCTTAAAACTCTATAAGCATTTAATGAAATGTCAGTGGAGCAATTGAACGGGGGAAAAAAATATCACTTTTGGAACCAGAGCGGTTCAAAAAGTGGGCGGTCACTGTTGAGCTCTATAGATTATAGTCACTTCTTATTGGATTAGGACATAATTCAGCTCAGAGGACATTCCTCGCACGTTAAGGGAAATTATTGAAACATAAGTTATACAGTATCACTCCATATAAAAGATACAGTGTGTAAATGTGATTTGTTTTGTCACGACTTCAGTTACCTGCCACCCTTTACATCTGTGTTGTAGTTTTCAATCATCACGTGTTAAACATTACTGAAGTCAAAAACAAAACTGTGACAACAAAATGCAGATGTTGTCAATACACTGTAGATATCACTGACACAATAACAAAGGATGGATAATGAGACGCAGAAAAGACAAAAGAGGCCGCAGCAAGGAAGTGGCAGCAGCTAAACCCTGATGGACCGCGCTGTGGGAGCGCCCGAGCCGCCGCGGCGGGGTACAAAAGCTGGGAAGCCCCAGAGCTTCTTTTTTTTTTAAATGAGAGGCTCAAAGCAATATTCTTTCAGAGAACCCAGAATTTCTTGCTACACCTCTGGCCAGAGCAAAGGACCCACAGGGTAACAAGATCGGTTACATACTCTAAGTGAAGAGACAGGGACTTCATCCCAGGTTTTAAATTAAGTTGCTTCCCTTCCTCGCGTCTTAGCCCATCCCTCCGAGGAAGCACGGGAGAGACTTGAGGTAATCATGCAAGGCGAGAGGAAACGAGGAAATTTGTTTTTAGAGGGAATAGACGTCCTTTCCTCTGAAGCATCACATTCATTTTTATTTTTTAAGATTTGTTTTGGCATTTTAGGCCTTTATTTGATACGACAGCTTGGACATGAAAGGGGAGAGAGAGGGGGAATGACATGCAGCAAAGGGCTGCAGGTCGGAATTGAACCTGCTGCTGCACATGCCTCTGTACATGGGGGCGCACACTCTACCAGGTGAGCTACCCAGTCGCCCCCAGCGTCACGTGATTTGTTCCGCTGTATGTGCGGAGTTAGCAACGGCTTTCAGCTGCACGGCTTCCAGGAAGGCTGCTCTCTCCTCGCTCATAGCTCCTCGGAGATCCCTCCTCCATCCTAGCTCCTCGGGGCAGGAATAAAGGCTGCTCTCTCCTCGCTCATAGCTCCTCAGAGATCCCTCCTCCATCCTAGCTCCTCGGGGCAGGAATAAAGGCTTTGAGACAGCCTTCACGAAGGAGGCCCACGCAGAGATATCAAATAAGAGACGTAAGATCCATCTCTCCAGCTTTTAGGCCACTCAGAGATGGTTCCAGTCTAGCTATCAGTGATTCCACCACTCCAGCTCTATAGATAACCATGGGGCGTGGCTGGAAAAGATGGTGTGTCCTAAAGAAGTGTCCACGTACCTGACCTCATGGGGGATTATTCCCCTTACATATGTAATATGTAACGGTGGAGACGATAGAGAACTGTACACCTGTGCATCATTCATCCATCCTGATTTCACATTCAGCATCACTCATTGTTTACCTGCAGAAAGGACTGATTCTGCTTTGTTTGATGCCAAGTTCAGTATCTTTATGTTGAAATACACAAAAAATACATATAGTGCCATTATATAACAAAATAAATACAAATGATGAGTTTTCAAATGAAATGCAAGTTTGTGATGTGAAACACTGGCTCTAGATATAGAAATGAAGGAGCTGCTTCTGTATACAGTGCTAGGAAGTCATGACATGGGCGAGGAAAAGTGCCAAAAAATATGGGGGGAACAAACTCAAAGAATGATCCTTTTATCTTTTATGAGCTGTTCCATTAAAAGAAGCAACCAGGCTGCTACTCCACGCTCTCCAAATATAGATTCTGCTGGTTTCTCCTCCCAAAAAAAAAGACGACTGAAATCCTTCAGGAACTTGCTTCTTGCAGTATGGCAAACTTGAAAAATGAAGTTATCACCTTCAACTTACGTAGGCAAACACAGAAACATTTTGTGCAGACGAGCAAAGGGGGTTAAAGAAATGTTGCAAAAAGTAGTCTGGCAAGACATCTGAGTGCTCAGCCATGTGATGCATGAGTCAGCAAAATCTCCATTTGGGTCATGACAGAAACCTGCATGGCCAGTTTGTAGTTTGCCACGTACAAACCTGCTCCAAGCTTCGATCACTTCCTTCATTTGGTCCTGGGTTATTGCAAACAAAGCAAAAAACAGCTTTGATAAAAGAAAAACTCTGGCCATATTGGTTTGAGCTTAAGCGTGCCATTAACAAAGCAGTGAACAAGGGAACTCAAAGTTAATATTAAAAAAAGAAGACTAAGATAAAAGTTGCCATTTTCTATTTAGATATATAGCTTTTATAAAGCCCCCAGCTGAACTGCAAATAACTAAAATACTTTGTTTTCTGCAAACCCAGTGTTGTATCAAGACTGAGCTGAGAATATATTATGCTGAGTGTAAGTGGTGTATGTAGAGACGCCTGTGATATCTCAGTGTCTAACCCTGGTCAGCTACAGGATCACTGTTGACGTGCTGTGATACGGCTGCGCTGACTCAGTGCTGACAATCCTGAACCATCCTCTGTCTCCACTGGACAAATGACAAAAGGACCCCTTTGTTGTCACAGCTGTCACCCCGATTAGTGATTTATGTGTGATCATTTCATGTGGATTGCCTCGACGGATCGCGACGGGGCTCCAGTCAGATTTGTCTCACTTTGTATCACTTCTTTAGGTCGTCCATTAAGGTTAAAAGGTTTGAGTTTTATTAGTCCAAGATATTCAGTTCACATTCTTGTATTAGATGTAAATATTAAACTGAAAGAAAAAAATCAGAGAATCCCAATAAATGTACTTCTTTGACATTCATCTTTCCTCATTGTGTTTCGCACCCTGACTTGACAATTCAATCTGGTCTTCTGACAAATGTCCAAATGTAAAACCTCACCTCACCCACAGCACGGCTGACAACAACTGAACTGAAGCAAAGGTAGCCTAAAGTGGTTACTTACATATTTTATTAAAACATCAGTATTTGTATGCATCGTTTAGAAAAAAAAAAGAAGAGAAAAAAAGTGAAAAAAAGTGAAAAAAAGGAGAGCTGCTTCTTCATCAGAGGGTTTTGGAGTATCGCCGGCGGACTGAGTCTCTGTAGAACTGGAAGATCTTCTCTGATGCTTTCTGACTGACTGCTATACACTGCTGCAGCTGGAGGAGAAGAAAAACTCAAATGTAAGACTTCAGATAGAGTCCAAAATCATCTCATCATCACCTGACCTGAAGCAGATCACTGACAGAGCTCGCACAATGATGACAACTGTTGTTTTACTTAACAACAAATCTGGAATTAGACAAGATCACAAGCCTAAATTAGTGCTGGGCGATACATCGATATTTGACCTTATATCGATATATTTTCAAACGAGATATGACATGATACAATACATTATATCGGTATAGTTTAATGTTGCGCTACGTGACCCATTTCTTCTGTAAAGCCGTGTCTGTGTGCATCTCTCCTCTCACTCTCCACGCAGCACAAGGCGGAAACAGTTACTGGAAGCGACTAACTTCAGTTCTAGGAGTAATAGTGTGTGAGACGGCGCCTGCTGGACCCGGGCGAGAGATGTGACCCCATGGCATAAACGTAGTTTATTAAAAAATGCAACACAGTGACGATGCATACATTACATGCACGCCAGTCTCGCTTTGCCAGACCCTCATCCAAAGCGTGCTGAAGGAGGGTCTGGCTAGTCCACACAGCATTCTGGGATGGGAGGAAAACATGCTCTGGTTTATTGGCATTTCTTTAACCCTTGTGTTGTCTTCCTATCGACCATGAACTTGTTGTCCTTCAGGGTCAAAATTGAAAATTAACTTCTTTTTTTTACGTTTTTGTGTCTTTTTTTCTATGCTTTTGGTGCTGTTTTTGTCACTTTTTTTCAACATTTCTTTTAATTCATGGTCAGTAAACCTAATTTATATGACATTATGCTTAATTTGTTAGTTAAAAAAAAGCTGAAATGATGACTTATTTTGACTAATAGTTAAGATCAGAGGATGTTGAGTGGATCACAGATTGGTACATGTCAAAGTTTAGTCAGGATACTGTTTTGGTGTTTTTGGGCAATTTGGTTGAAAGAAATCCATATCTATGGTATAAAAAAAACATTTAAAATGGGTCAAATTTGACCCGAGGAAAACACAAGGGTTAAACCAATCCCAATCGTCATGGGCAGTGCTAAACTCTGCACAGAGCCGCTGCAAAATAGCCTTGCAACAGAAAACTCAGATTGGACAGATAGTCTAGCTAGCTGTCTGGATTTACCCTGCAGAGATCTGAGGAGCAGTTAACCATAGTCCTCAGAAATCCACCAGTTTAGAACGCCAACACAAAGAAAGAGGAAGGAGACAGAAAATACGTGCATCCAGCGGAATTTCCCGCAGCACCGGAGCAATCCCGGAAGTGGAACGCCAAGGATATAGACTACATACACGAGACGTTTGTAACGCTGCTGACCCGGCGAAGCGCATTCAACTCGCGTTGGACTCGGTCATAATAAGTCAGCCGTCACTCAGCGAGTGGAGACTCCAGTCTGCAGTGGAGTTCAGATAAACCAGAGAATTGGACCGTAACAATGGGCTTCATGATCAAAGAGAGTTTTTGTATCATCCACTTCAGCCCATCAGACTTCCTCTGTCGCTCTTTCTCTGTCTCTTTTCATCAGTCTGTTGTTATTGTTGTTGAAAACAAAGGAGCTGTCTGAGAGATAGGACTTTTTTATTTAATACAGGCTATTTAGTTCAGATCATTTTTCACTGACGATGTATTGCAGCTGTATATTTTCAAACCTATTTTCAAAAGAAAACCCTGTCTTTGCATTTTATTTTGATTACAGTCTGTTTTAATAAAAGTGATCGTGACATCTCACATGTAGCTTTGACTGAACATGTATCCCACTTTGTGAAAAAAATACAGATTATATATATATATATATATATATATATATATATATATATATATACATACATATAGTGTGCCATAGTGCCATTCAGGCGGAAAATACTGAGATATGATTTTTTTGTCCATTTTGCCCAGCCCTAGCCTAAATTTGTAATGTTGTACATTTGCTCGTTTATTTACGGACCTCGTGAACGGAAAATGATCCTCTGGTTGATGACATCATTACTCGGCGTTCTGTAGCGTCAATAGCAAAGGTCATCAACGCTCGACTTTCCTGGAAACAGACAAGAACAAGTTAACCAGTCCCTCCAGAAAAACGCGGAGTTTTTTTGTGATTGTTGCGGGCAAAAATCCTTGATTATGCGGCACGTTTTCTTAAAAAATGCGATGGAATATGCGGGATATTTATGCCATTTTATGCGATGAAATTGCGGGAACTTGCAAAAACTGCGGTTTGATGAAAAAGAGAAAAAAAGTGATTCCCCCAACACCGTGTTCTCAGTAGGTGAAATTACATCACTTCATAACGTTCTCATGGCAACAGGGGAAAATGGCTGCTCTTGTGTGAAGTAAACACAACATTTTTTTAACTTTCTGCTGAGATATATGTAGGGTCACCAGTAGGCCTAAATTGCTGTTGGACGACAAAAACAGCAACCAGATGGGAAAAGGGTATTTTACAATAACTACGAATGCACCGCGAGGCTGTATGTTACCAGTGTCAGTGAATGCACCGTCTGTGTTTCTCCGACGTCGGCAGCTGCTGCGCTGCAGAGCAGACTGGTGATATACAGTCACACTTTACACTGTTTAACGTCACCTGTCAGCATGTTAACGTGTTTAATCACGCTGCTAGCTAACGGTAGGCTAACGTTACCTGCTGTCGGTTGTAGTGTAAAGTCAGGCACCAAAACAAGGCACCGAAATCTTCGTTCTTATTCGGTCTCGTTACTACCGTTTACGTCGGATCCGGGGGCCTATTGGCACCGAGTTTCGGTACCCAACCATAGATATATGTGACTTTTTTGCAACGAAAATGCGGGGATTGTGAAATCATGCAAGCCCCGCATATTTTGCGCGGAAATCGGCGAAAGTGCGGCGTATTTGAAAAAATGCGGCCCCCGCATGAATATACGGACATTGGCTGATTATGCATTGAATTCTGCGATCGCATAATCGCGTTTTTCTGGAGGGACTGGTTAACAGATTGAGTGCTGACTGTACTGAGAGGACACGCACCAGAGTTTTTGGCAAAAGTCAAGTCATACAAACACACTCCCACAAGTGACAAATTCAGTTACATATCATCAATCTGTCATGCTCACTGGATTCCACAAGTTATTCTGTCATGATGCATTAAAGTGAAATTCTAGTTTGTCAATGGTGGTACATTTATTGGTGTGGCCAACTTTTCCTGAATCTGCCTCATCTGACTCCATTTCAGATAGACTTCTACTTCTACCACACGTGTCTCTTCACATGGAGCACACAGTGGAGTAATGCAAGGTTTAGATATAGTTAAATCCACAGTTTTGTGGTAGTACTGTGAAGCCCATTTCATGGGGAAATGGCCGTGAGTGAGCAGGCTATCATGCTGATGCTGATGCTATTTCCTTAGCTTTAAGGTCGCTAGCTTTCACAACTGCATCAATAATATCTAGGCTACGACTAAAAACAGACTGATGCCCCTTGATATCAAGGTGCTTGATGTTTTTACGACGACGCAAACACATGAGCCTGAGATGTACCTTTTCCTGAGCTGCAGTGGGGTCTGTGATGATTTGACCGTCTGTGTCGATGGCACAGGTCACCCCGCAGAACAGGCGACTCATGGGCAGGCCCGCGTCCATCAGAGCCACACAGGCAGCGTTCAAAAAGCAGGACAAGAGCTGAGGAACCGGTCAGGAACAACACTCAAAAAAGTATAAATTAAATATAATTTCAATAAAATAACAATAAAAGTCCCCGTGTGGACCAAATTATAGAGTGTGGAATGGTAGCTGAAGAGATGCCAGTTCACCTCCTGGGCACTGCCAAGGTGCTCTTGAGCAAGGCATCGACGCCCTCCCCCAACTGCTCGGGGCGCCTGTCCAGCAGTCACAGCCCATTCACTCTGACATCTCTCCATTAGTGCATGTATAGGACCTGAGCATGTGAGGCCTGTGTGTGTGTAGTGTGTTCTTCAACAGAGTGAAAGCATTGTAATTCCCCCACTGGAGATCAATAAAAAAAAAAAAGGATAAAAGTATACATTTACTGAAGGATACTGAGCCGTCATCATGTATCAGCTGAAGAATGAGAGTGAGGGAGGAGCGAGGGTGGAGGGACAAGAGCAGAGATGCCTCACAGGTTTCTCGCACACATTGCTCTTGCGCTCGCTCCCTTACGCCTGGAAAATAAAGAAACGTTGGGGTCAGACTGGAAACAAACTGGCTCACTTATTCCACCTTGTGGTGTGTTGTGGTATGGCAGCTTTTGCACAGTAAAAGTGGAGCGGCTGTAAAAATGAGCAGCTACTAGCCTCCTGAAAGCCCACTGTGCCTACAATTACCTGACGTCCCCTTAAGAAGCTTGTAGAAAGATTTCTTTCTGACCTGCATAACACGTTTTCATGTATATTATATACATGCTTTATAACTACAGAGATAATCACTTACTTGGCAGTCCCACTTTGGGCTGTATCAACACCTCCAGTGTTGCCCGGTCATAGATTTCCTTACTGACTTTGACCTCCGCTGGTCCGTACGCTGCAGCCAACACACTTGTGTCTCCTTCACATGAGAACAAAAGACAGCATTATGCACCGGGAACACATCATTGATCCAGATGGGGAAATTATGGTTTGTCATGAGCGCAACTTAAAAACAACATTATTACAGACGGTAACAAAAAATAATTTAGAAGGGAGAAAGGCATAGAATAGCAGAAACTTGTCACTGTTTATTGCACTGAAAAGGCCTGCCACTGAGGAAATAGTCTCACATTGCCAGACCTGCCTCCACAGCGCTGCAGAGGAGGGTCTGGCTAGTCCACACAGCATTCCAGGATGGGAGAAAAACGTGCTCTGGTTAATTGGCATTTCTTTAAACCAATCACAATCGTCTTGGGCGGTGCTATGCGCCAGACGGAGCCACGGTGCCTCTGCAAAACAGCCTCAGGAAGGAACTTGTTTTGGTGGAAAGGTTGTTTTAGTCGTGCAACAGAAAACTCAGATTGGAGAGATATATTGTAATTCAAGTGGACTGAGAGAAAACTTGACTTCTGCACCCCCTCTTGGCTGTTTTCAGGCTCTTGGAATTCTAGCCATGACAGGAGACTTTGGCCAATCACAGGTCATGTCAGAGAGAGAGCGTTCTATTGGCTGTTCTGTGCATGCATTGTCCATGCGACAGAGAGGGAAAGGGGCGAGCTGCAGGAAGAGGCCTCTACTTTAAATTCTTGTGTGTTATTTGCTTTCTTTTCTCTGTTGCTTTAAACATTTTGTTAAAAACAAGTTAACATTGAAAGCCAAGGTTTGGTTTTAAGTTTGTTTCTTTGTGACAAGAGTTTTACAAAATATTCCAGATATGATGAACTGAAACCACCTTTTAGGACCTTTTCCTCCACTGCTTTTAATACCAAATTGAACTCCAGTTATAGTTATACAAAATATAAACCAACTACTAAATGATCATAAGGGGTTAAGCTACCCAGTAATATACAAATGAATTAATATTATCTCCACCTTTACCAGCTGCAACATTAAAGTCATGTAACCTACACATGAATGCATCAATACTTTTAATCCAGTAATATATGAATCTATAATGGGCCAGTCTGCATAATGATTACGTTTACTTTTGGTAATTTAAGTATATGCGCGACGTTGAACGTTAAGTTACTTATGAGTTATTCTATACAGTAGATCTCACTCACACACACACACACACACACACGGTAATAAAACACAGTAATAAAACATGCTTTTTACTCTAGTAAAAGATCTGAAAACTGCTTCCACCACTGATGTTAAGTCAGAAAGGCTACTGTATCTGGCTGAGGTTAAGACACATTTAGAGTCATTAGACAAATACAGGGTCGAGTAAGTGTTGAACTACAGTAAACTAACGTTACACAATCTGACTTCTGACTTGTGTCAAGAAGAAGCACACATGCTACTTGTGCTTTGCCTGACGCTGTTCGTCATTAATGCTAACAGCAGCCACCAGAGTCCGGCTGCTAGCTGCCTTTTACAGCCGGAACACCGAGCGGCTCAGAGTCCTATTTCTGAGTCGTTACCTTGTATGAAGGAAGCTGAACCGTCAGGTCGAGACAGTAGGCTCTGTTCACTGCCAAACTCTCTCAGAGTGACATTTGAAGAGCCGCACACTTCCATCACGTTGCCTGCTACTGCCATAGACTGCGCTGCAAGATTAGTTTGTCGCTGGCGAGTGACGCAATCTGTTTTGCTACTTGGGGCCCTTACTGATGACATAAGAAGAGGTCTATGGACCAGAGAACTCAGAGAAACACACTGCAGTTTGTTTCTGTAATGACATTAAACCTACTAATCATTTTTTTGTAATACAAGACTAAAGTCAAGTCATCTTTATTTATATAGCACATTTAAAACATAAGCTGCCCCAAAGTGCTTTGCAACCAGGGCAGATGGGGTGAAATATTCCTTTCTACGTAGATGAAAAAACATCAGGCTACATACATAAAAAGTACATAACAAACACAAAATCATAAAACAACTTGCATGGTAAAACCAACGTCAAAAAAGAACAAAGTTAGAAGAGTGAGCTAAATCACCAATAGCTTAAAAGCAGTATAGGGAGTAAAAAGACGGATCAGGAGGTGGCTCGAGCCAAAGGACCAGGGATCGCCTTTTTCTTTTTTGGTCTCGAAGTTGCGAACCTCTTGTCATGATGAAATTTGCAGTTGGACAGATGGAAACAACTGATAATGATCATGTGTGTGTTTATTTACATAATTAAGAATAATGAAATAAACAGTGCTGTTAAAGGGATTGTACACCTCTGGAGTAAACAGAAAAAAGTGCATTTTTGTGACCTTTTTCTTTTTTTGTCATGTTTTCCTTCTGCTAACTTATGAATGTGTTTAGAATAAAGAACCATTAGTAGCTGAAAAAAAGAGTTGGTTAAGGAATCTTTGGTAATAGCATGGAGGGTGACAGGAGATTTTGTATAAATACTGTACATATCCCTCTTCATGGAATATTGGTTTCAAAATAATATTGCGTTGGTAGATCAGTTATTTAATAGAGATGGTCTTATCTGTACTTATAAAGGTTTTTTTTGTCAGAATATAATATCCCTGTAACACCTCTGGAGTCTGTATAAATCTCAGCCGAGGATCAATGTCCAACAGTAAAGCTTGTTATCTCCAACATATACGCTGATGGGCAAATTTTTTTCAGTTATTCTGGAAATAACAACAGATCTATAAAAAATTCTGTTCCAAAGAGATATTACCGGTACTACATTTCTATATGTCATTTCATATGGGAATCTATTTATGGCATGGCAGAAGGCCTGGCTTCTTCTTGCAAACTGATATTTAATCACCAATAAAGTTGAGAATTCTTTTAAACTCATTCATAAATCCTATCCAGCTGAAAAACGACATTAAAAATGATATGAGACATTAATTTCAATTTCTGTTGTGGTCTGTCAAGAAACTGTTTTTTTTGAAGATTTTCTAATCAAAATGTGCTGAGAATATTGGTTTATATTGGAGTTTTGTCTTGCTTTGGAGGTCTCCCAGAAAATAATCCACCGAAATATTTTTTTTAATTGAACACTGTAGTATAAATGTGCAAGACATAAATTATTGCTAGTAAACCTCACATAACACCTAGAACCTTAATTAATCATGTAAAAAGGAGCAATTAAAACCATTCCCAGTTCCACAATTAAAACCATTTGATACATTTGTATTAATAATAATAATAATAATAATAATAATAATAATAATAATAATAATAATAATGAATGTAGGTGATGTCTGATTAGCAGTCCAGACTCTTTTTAACTCTCTTAAATCTCCTCCACTCCCTTTCAGCAGTGATCTGCTGTGCACACTGAGACTGAATGTGGGATAAAAAAAAAAATACAAAATGTGATCTTTATACAAATCGTCCATGTAACAACAATCAAAACAGGTCCCCAACATTTAAAGGTCCCACGGCATGAAAACTTCACTTTTTTTTAACATTAATATGAGTTCCCCCAGCCTGCCTGTGGTCCCCAATTCCCCTGGGTATCCTGCTCTGTCGTTGAGAAAATGAAAGCTCAGATGAGCGGTTCTGGAATCTCCTCCTTATGAGGTCATAGGGAGCAAGGTTACCCCCCCTTTCTCTGCTTTGCCCGCCCAGAGAATTTGGCCAACCCATGAGAGAGACATCATGGCTTTCAAACGAGCAAAGTGGCAGTTGGTCAAGGCCACACCCCCACCCTCCACCTTGCTCGCCCGCAAGGTGGTGGGTGGGGGTGTGGCCTTCCTCAATAGCTACAGACACAGAAATGGCACGTTGTGGGACTGGCTCTAGTGGCTGTAATTCTGCACCAAGGCTGAATTTTGGGAAAGAGACTTCAGATACAGTATTAGGGGACCACTAAGGTCTATATAAAAGAGACTTCAGATACAGTATTAGGGGACCACTAAGGCCTATATAAAAGAGACTTCAGATACAGTATTAGGGGACCACTAAGGTCTATATAAAAGAGACTTCAGATACAGTATTAGGGGACCACTAAGGTCTATATAAAAGAGACTTCAGATACAGTATTAGGGACCACTAAGGTCTATATAAAAGAGACTTCAGATACAGTATTAGGGGACCACTAAGGTCTATATAAAAGAGACTTCAGATACAGTATTAGGGGACCACTAAGGTCTATATAAAAGAGACTTCAGATACAGTATTAGGGACCACTAAGGTCTATATAAAAGAGACTTCAGATACAGTATTAGGGGACCACTAAGGTCTATATAAAAGAGACTTCAGATACAGTATTAGGGGACCACTAAGGTCTATATAAAAGAGACTTCAGATACAGTATTAGGGGACCACTAAGGCCTATATAAAAGAGACTTCAGATACAGTATTAGGGGACCACTAAGGTCTATATAAAAGAGACTTCAGATACAGTATTAGGGGACCACTAAGGCCTATATAAAAGAGACTTCAGATACAGTATTAGGGGACCACTAAGGTCTATATAAAAGAGACTTCAGATACAGTATTAGGGGACCACTAAGGTCTATATAAAGGCATCCAAAGAGCACCATGTCATGGGACCTTTAATATGAAACAGGCATTACACGCACTGAACTAAAGCTGCTCAAACTAAAGTAAAACACACCTGAACACAGTGATGTTTAGGATTTCAAAAACAATGAAACAGAATCCCGTGTTACAGTATGCGGTGTAATAAAAAAAATACAAAAATATGCGTAATAGTGCGTTCCATTTACCTCGGAACTCGGAGCGGAGAATAATGTCACACTAGATTTAAATGCCTTCCATTTAACCCGTGTTGTCTTTCCTTTTTTTTGTCGCTTTTCCCCATGTTTTTGTCACTTCTTCCGATGTTTTTTTGATTTTTGCTGCGATTCTTTTCAACATTCTTTTATATTTCTTTTCTCTCCATATGTTATAAAATTGAATAAATCTCCCAAATTCAATAAAAGCAGTGAACTGATCATTTATTTTACTCGTGAAGAGCGTTTTATGGAACCATCCACGTTATTTATTTTGACAATTTGGTTGAAAGAAACCCAAATTCTGATATAAAAACTTTTTGAAAATGGGTCCCATTTAACCCGAGGACAACAGGAGGGTTAACAACTCGAATAAAATGTATTAAAAAAAAAAAAGGATAAATAAAAATAAATCAGATTTTTTATTATGGGGTTACTCTATCCAGGTTAGCCATTCTAAGCAATATCCGTTTAGAACGCATTACACAGTTTTTTGTGAGACTCAAATAAGACAGAAGTGTTAATAAACTGTATGCTACACCGCTTTTACTGCTGTTAATGCACAGGGCAGCCATGTTGGATTTTGAGCTCAGGGTACTCTGAGGTTGTCTGAGTTCCGAGCTCAGAAATGTGTGCTGTTCCCGTCTTTGACCTCGGAAAATCTGACTTCCGCGTACAAATGGAACAGTATTTGCCTGTTGTCAATCAACTGCAGAAGCAATAACATGAGATGCTAATAGGAGCTATCTGCTAACAAACAATAAGACATGAAGATCAAACAGTTGACTTCAACACATTGAATCACCAGGTGCTCCGGAGACCAGCTACTCTCTAATGAAATTGATATTTTGGGGGCAAGTTTGTGTTGATTGACAGGTTCATCAGCCTATCACACTCAAGCTGTGATGAGTGCTTCCTCACCTGAGCTGCATTCAGGCGCCACCTTCTCTTTGCCTCTTAATACATCCATGCTCTTTGCCCATTTTACCACTTCCGGGAGCAGATGACCTGTAATGTGAACGTATGTAACGTCCCCATCAGGCACACAACATGTTCTGTTAACCCTTGTGTTTTCCTCGGCTCAAATGTGACCCATTTTCAACGTTTTTTTTACATCAGAAATATGGGTTCATTTCAACCAAATTGCCCAAAGATAACATGGATGCATGGATGTTTGTTGTATGGAAGCCATTCAACATTCTCCGCAGGTAAAATTAATGATTATTTTCATTGTATTTGGGGTGTTCTATTCAATTTTGAAGAAAAGAAAATGTTTAAATTGTATCAAAACAGTGTCCGTACAAAACTTTCACATCAAAAAAAGTGTTAAAATAAATGAGAAAAACTTGTCAAAAGCACCGGAGAAAGTGTCAAACACGTCGGAAAAAAATGTCAAAAATCTCAATTTTGACACCGGAAGGACAACAAGTTCATCGTCGACAGGAAGACAACACAAGGGTTAACAAAATACGCCTCCAAATCAGACAAATGTATTAAAAAAATAAAACGCTGATATGAAACACCCTCGTGTTGTGTCGATTCTGAACCAATCAGCTGTGAGATCAGCAGAGAGCCAGGCGTTTCCCATCATGCAGCCGGTGGAGAGCTACTGTGGCGCCTGGCTCTCAAAACCGCGGCCGCCTTGTTCTTGTGAGGTCATCGTTGCCTGCGTATGCATGACTGACACAAATCTAACCAGCATTCATTGGGGGGGGGGGGGGGGGGGGGGGGGAGGGGTGATCGATCCTCAGCAGGCCGGCACATTTTTTTTTCCTACTATGGCCACGCCAAGACCCACCCTTCAATAGCAGCTCGATTGGTTGGGGTTAGGCATTGACCTCAAGTGGTTAAGGTTAGGATAGCCGACTGGTCAGGGGATAGGACCTGAACAAAATGGGGTTAGGGTACTTTGCGTAAGCATGGACGCCTGGCCAATAGTAGCGTGTGAATGCTATTGAAGGGCGGGTCTTGCGCGCAGGCCTGGCTCATCTCCAACAAGCCTAGTGACAAAGATGGTGCAGAGTGGAAAAGCACAGGCATTCTTTTTTTTTTTTTTTTTTTTTTTTTAAAGACTCCAGTATCTTTGGTATGAACACGCCCACCCCCGACACCCCCTGCTGGTCACTTTCAATGCTTCAACTAAATGTTTTCTCATGTGGACGCAGAGAAAAAAAGTCTTTTCCCTGTGTTGGAAGAACCACAGAGATGATTTAAACCTATCAAATATGAGTCTCTAGTCTCAGCTCCACATCAGGACCAGCTCCTGGCTGATCCTGGGTTCCCCGTCAGCGTTGAATCCTGGAGATCATGTAGTAAAGCAGGAAGAAGACCAGGACCAGGCCCACGGAGACGTAGCAGAGGATGCGGCGGTTGTCTCTGCCGGACCGGACCAATGGTCGAGAAACGCTTCACGCTGCCGCTCAGCAGGCCAGTCGCACTCAGGAAGTTTGAGTCCTGGAAGGAAAAGGACAAGAGAGAGGAAAAAAGATAATGAAGGGACTGTTATAAACCTTAACTTAGAGAGAGAGAGAGAGAGAGAGAGAGAGAGAGAGAGAGAGAGAGAGAGAGAGAGAGAGAGAGAGAGAGAGAGAGAGAGAGAGAGAGAGAGAGAGAGAGACCTGTATTTGAGACAACCTGATGTTATTATTAGATCCTATTTAGCTTGAATATAACCCTTTCACATATTTCAAAATGGCATTAAAATCCAGAGGAGTAGTGTGGAAGTAGGCTTTTTAATAGAATAGAATAGAATACACTTTACTGTCCCAAGGGAAAATTTGTCCTGGGCATAGTGCTACAATCTGTTGCCTCACAGCACAAACCATACTAAAATCGACATAAAAATCAACATAAGATAAACATACGACATCTTAGGACATGAGGAAAGGACACATATGACTGTACAGACAAGACAACATCTTAAAGACCGACTGTAAGATTTAAAGTGCTATGTGCAAAAGGTGCTGGTGTATTTTAGTGGTGTGCAAAAAAATTGATTTGTATTCGAATTGCGATTCAAGCTCTACCGAGACAGACAGACGGACAGACAGACACAGAGACACACACACACACACACAGAATGGACTCACCATGCTGTCCAGATACTCGTTTTGATCGTCAGCCTCTCTGTCGATGTCGTACGCCAGCTGTGAGAGTCACACACACGACAGAGCAGTTAAAATGGTAGTCATTATTGTTTTAGAAATAGAATGATTATTGACATCAATTTTCCATCATCTCAGGCTCAATTACAAACAGAAGAGAGGACATTAAAAGCAGATTTTGAGAAAGAAACATACAACAATGGATGGTCCAGAACAGAAAAGCAGAAATCTGCTTTCTCTGTTGGTCACACTGAATCAACAGTCTGAAGAATCACTTCAGACTAAAAACCATTAACAGGTGTACTAGAAGTGATGAAACTGCTGGATGGCTGGGACTTACAGATTTCAGTCTGGAGACTTTGGTGGCCAGGTTCTCAGCCAGCCGTTTGTTTTCAGCATCCAGCATGTCGTCCACGGAGCCATGACCTGGCAACACACAAACACATTGGCTTAGAAATGACACTGGAAATGTGGTTGGTGCAAAGATGCTCACAAGTATCTGAGCTAGAGAGACCAAATCAAGTCTCAAGTCTCTGAGCTAGAGTCCAAGTCAAGTCTCAAGTCACATTTTGAATTCAGCCATTCTTTTTTTTTGGGCCTTGTTGTATAAGGTGCTTGAAGCCAAAGCTTCTGATGAATGGCACAGCAGCTGCCGATGTAGTCGTCATGTTTGTTGTCCTCTCTCAGGTGTGGCCATGCGCAGCAGATACAGTGTGTTACATTTGAAGTGTTACATAGGTTTGTTTTAGGTTACCTTGAGCTCATCAGACGTTTCCTAAAAATAAAGATTGTTTACGAGTCCTTGCATCTCATTTTATCTTCAGTAGACTTAACCACTGTAACACTAGTCTGCTTTCTGTCCCCAGAGTCAGAGCTAAACATGGAGAAGCAGCGTTCAGTTTTCTGGAACAAACTCAGTTTGGACCGAGTAAAACTGTATTCATAGTAGTCAAGACCTGTGTGATATTAGAACAGCTAACCTACAATGGTGTCAAACAGCTAAACTCCTCAGCTAACGCTAGTTAGCCAGCTAGATAAGACCAGGGTTCAAAATTAGCACCGTTCAATAGCCAAATGCTGGTAGATTTCCTTCACTCACCAGCCAAAAAACAACAACCAATGGCAATGTCTTAGCTAAGTGGCTGGTAAAACTTGATCATTTACTAGCCATTTGACTGGTGGACCAAAAAAGTTAACTTTGAACCGCGGATAAGACTAGTGTTCGCCTCTAAGTGAGGTAACGTTAACCGCACGTTAACGTTCCCGTTAGCTTAACACTCTGCTGGTCTGATGTGTGTTCGGGTTATACACTCCATCACACTGCTGTAACTTTAACTATGTACTGCTGGAGACTGTTAATGGCTGAGAATTTACAAGTGAGTACGTGTCAAAAGAAAGTATACCTCTATTCCAGTCCGCCATGTTGACGAGTGACGTCAGGATCAGCTGTGTACCGGTTTGATAGATTCACGTGACCTCGGCCACTCCCCCTCCCGTTTGTCTCCGAAGTTTCTCATCACATCCAGTCAGTCCGACTCAGTGTTCGGATTTAACCAAGTAAGTACATTTACTCAAGTACTAAAATTTAGAAAGGCGAGTTGTGCTTTACTTGAGTCTTTACTTTCCATGCTACTTTATACTTCTAGGAACCTTCCTTAGGAACTGCAGTTACATGTTTCCTTTTAGCAGTGGTGGAATGTAACTAGTACATTTACTCAAGTACTGTACTTAAGTAGCCCTACAAATGTTGAGGTACTTGTACTTTACTTTTCATGCCACTTTCTACTTCTACTCCACTACATTCATACAGCTTTAGTTACTTTTAATAATTTAACTAAATTTTCCTGATGATACTTAGGCTACATACTTTTACTGCATTTCCAATGCATGACATTAACTTGTAACAGAGTATTTTTTACAGTGTGTTATTTGTACTTTTACTTAAGGGATCTGAATACTTCTTCCACCACTGGTCAGCATCATTTATTTCTGAGAAATGAAGACCTGATGGTGGAGGTAGAAAAAAACGGTTCTGAAGGTTTTCCCAGAATCCTAAGACTTCTCTAACCGTTTGCAGATCAAAATGATTCAGAGCCAACTGAAGTTTAAAAAATGACAAAAATAGTTAGTTTACTTATTTTCCTGATGTTTCCTGTGCCCATCTCTACTACATCTCTTGCTCTCTTTATCTTGTTCCTAAAAAAATGTCTTGCTTCCTAGGAAAGTTAGTCATAGTGTAAACACTTGAAACCAGTCGTTCAAAAAGTTTATTTTAGGTATTGTTTATTGCAGACAAAGATTTGCATTGTAATCTAGGGACAAAGAGGCATTGCCATTTAGAAAACAATCTGAGTTCAATGGAAATTTGGTCAGTTGCTAGGATACATGGCAAGGGCAACACATTTATGTGAGCTCTACTAAGGACAAAATTTACTTTGTATACAAAAAGAGTTTGTGTGAATTTGGGGAGGATGGGGAGTTGATCGTTTTGTGTGACACAGAGAGTCACATGGTGGGGATTGTAATTAACTTCCTTGTTATGAAAAAAGAAAAACTGAGCCCCAAGGGTATAAAATGTAGTAGCTGGACTTGTTTGGAATAACCCATAAAAGGCTCAGATTTGATGTTTTACATATGGCATCTTGGATTAAATAATTAACTGTAGCATTGAAACCCTTGAATGTCCTCAATAATGGTTGAAGTGTAGACCTGTGATATTTTTTAGTATCGTTCCCCATCTTTAAATTAAAAGCAAAACGTCCAGACAGGAAGACCTGCAGATAAGTGGAGTACAGGAAAAAAAAACATGTGGATTGATTTCTGAGGTATGGGCAATACATCAACCACTCTGGTTATCAATAAAGTCATATTCCTCAGAGGAACTGCATTTGAGCTGACTGGGTGTACCCTGGGTCAGCGGCGTGTGTGTCGGAGTGTGTTCCTGGGGTCGCGTTACACAATCATTTCCAGCTGTCGTGCATATTCGATGACCTGTTGAGCCAGCTCCGTGGAGGGGATGGTCACCTCTTCTGTCCGCTGCTGCTGAGTGGTAAAAGAGTAATAGCCATCTGGGCTCAAACTCCATCCCCTCTGAAATGAAAAGGAACAATCAGTTTGGGCTGTTTGGCATTTTAATTCTTCGTCGGCAAGAATCAAGGATGGAATTTTGTGGAATTTTTTAATAAAACTTGTTTGAGAACAGCTGAAAGTTAAACAATAAGTTATGTTTGACGCCCTGCTACGCCCTGCACTGCTACTACTATTATTTCTAGTCATAGTTCTGTTATCTTTATTGCTACTATAACTGCTACTGGTTATCATACCAACTGCTGTAATTATTATGAGTCATATTTCTCTATATCTGTATCAGTGTCTCTGTGTTCCAACCGGCAGGGGCAGATGCGATGCCCCCACCCCCCCACTAAGAGTCAGGGTCTGTTTCTGCCTGTTTAAAGGAAGCTTTTCCTCGCCACTGTCGCGCCAAATGCTTGCTCTTCGGGGGAATTGTTGGGCCTTTGTAAATGATAGAGTGTGGTCTAGACCTACTCTATCTGTAAAGTGTCCTGAGACAACTCCTGTTGTGATCTGACACTATAAATACAATTAAATCATGTGCACTTCCAGTCATGCCTGGCTGCTTTTTCCACTTTACCTAAATTGTTTTTATGAGCTTCCATTTATTTCAATACTGCTTATTGGACCAAATAATATATGCCGTCCTCTGTTATGCTTGGCCTTGTTTTAGAACCCCAACAGGCTGTTGCAACGATTTTTCACATTTGTAAAATGACACGCGTCAAAATTGTATCTGCTGTATATGGAGTATGAAGAACCAATTCTAATAGAAATGGCACCTACAAAGTGAAATGTTGCCAAATTATACTCAGTTTGCATTCAATTGTTGGTGTATTTTAGGTACCATCCCTCATTTCTTCAGATAAATAAAATCCCAATAAGTCAGTTGCCTATGACTGAGAATATAGGTGGACACAATTTTTTGTTTTCTTCTTGTAATCTCTGCATACTACTTAAAAAAGTTTGCTTCCCAAATTCAAATATACATACCTTCTTGGCATACTCTGTCATCTTTTTTGGGGAACTGAAGAAAAGCACACGGGTGGCTTCACTGAACTGGATCTGCTCATATGCTTTCTCTATGCAGCCTGCGATCTCATCACTGCAATTGAAAAGGTCAGTTTTAGTTAAAGTTACCATTAGAAGATGATGTCATTTTATCACATGGAGTTTTTTTCCACCATGCTGATTACAGCACAATCATGATTAAAGTTAATAATAAAAATGAATGTTTTATATCAAGACACCTTACCACTTACCATGGGAAAGAAAGGGACACTGGATTTCAATTGTCACCCATTTTAACATTCGTTTTGGTCAACATGTTGAGTTAACTAGCAGGGCTATGTTCACACCTGGCGTCTTATTTGACAAGAAAAAGTTGACTAGGGCGCTTTTGTAGTGAAAAAAAAAAGCTGGCAGTGTTTTTATTCCAAAAAGAAGCTGAGAGCGTCTTGTTGCTATAACAACAGCTAGTGCTGCTAACGTTAGATAAAACAAAGTGGTGGAGCGAGTTAGAGAAAGAAGAGAGAGAGAGAGAGAGAGAGAGAGAGAGAGAGAGAGAGAGAGAGAGAGAGAGAGAGAGAGAGAGAGAGAGAGAGAGAGAGAGAGATGCTAACATTAGATAAAACAAAGTGGTGGAGCGAGTTAGAGAAAGAAGAGAGGAAGAGAGATAGAGAGATAGATAGATAGAGAGTGGTGCTAACATTAGATAAAACAAAGTGGTGGAGCGAGCTAGAGAAAGAACAGAGAGAGAGTTCCCTGAACAGGGAGCACCTGGTCATATTATGTAACTCGCCGTGCTTCGACTCCATTTTTTCTTGTCGTTATGGAAACAACAGGTCTGGCTACTCCGCTTGTCATTGGTCGGCTGTCAAAAAAGTACTTCACATAGGGCGTTTTCAGAAAAGCTGAACTTTTAACTTCAAAAAGACGCTCTGAACTGCAGAAAAGAAGTCAGCGGTGGCGTTTAAAAAAGCGCTCACGACTTTTTTGAAATCAGGGTTTACTCCACAGGATTATAATGTAAAGCATACGCTGCAGCTTAATAAAAGACGCCGAGTGTGAACATGAACAGCTAAAACTATAAACTTTGATTAACTGAAGACTGAAGTGTCTTTTTCGCAAGGTCTTTACTGACGTGTGTTTAGAACAAGTTTAGATTAGGCACCGTAAACAATATCCTACAGTGTCTCTAAAACAGTTTTCTATTCCCCGGCAGCTGATACAAGGAAAGGTGTTATGACTTGGGTTTTAACTTGGCCAAAAGGCATGGCATGACTCTTTGTTTTTAGTTTGTGTAACTGGGTCTTTGTAAGATCCATGAGGGGGGGGGGAAGGAAAGCCGTCACCATTTGTTTTGATTCTCTATATGTTGGTTTTCTGTGAGTTAAAGACTCAGAGCGCTCTTGCATAGCCATCGAGGTGGCTGTGTTACAGCGTTTCTCCATTTGCAAATGAGAATAAACACTCAATAACCAGACTTTGGTTTTCTGCTCGATGGTCTTCATTTGTTTCACTACAAGCTTTAAACCTTTTATTTACTTACACCGTGTTAATTAGGAATCATTTCCATGACACCATAACTATGTGGAAGGTGTCCCGATATAGTCGGCCAATCATGACACACGCCAGTATTTTCTATGGCCATAGTATAAGCAACAAAAAAATGTCAAAACCACAAGACATTTTGGGACTTTGACTAAGATATACAAATTAATTTCACAGGGAAAATAAACCACATTGGCTATAAAAGCACACGTAAATGACTATCAATGAAACAAGTGCAGAAATGATAGTAGGCATGGTTACCATACTGATTCTTACCGAATTGTGTCGAGCAGAATATCTATAAAAAAGTTGTAGCTCTCAGCAGGGATGTTGCCTTTGGCGAGAAATACCTTGTTGTAGCTTCCCTCCATCAAGTACTGAAAAAGCCAGGAGAGGATATTAAACATCATGCAGGTATTAACATAAAAGTTATTTGACACAATGTTCATATTATATGTAAAAATAGAGAATTCCACAGAGCCCTGCATTTATCTGGGGGGTAAATGTTGATAATTTGCGATTAATTAGTAATTTGTACCTTTGAATTAATAATTTGTGAGTAAATCATATCACAGATAGCACATCAATGTATCTCAGCACAAAGTCAAACTGTAAACATTTTAGTGACCTATGTAGATTGTCTATGGCCAGATTTTCACCATTTATTTTGCAATGCATTACAGAGGCATGTCTGCACATAGCAGTCAAACCTGGCCCGCCAAAAGTAAACATGGAGTACTGAAACGTTGGGATGTGAGGTTTAACCATGTATCCAGCCAATTTAAATAACTCACCTTACTGTATTGTGTCAACAGTTAACTTCAATTAATAGTGTATGTGCCGTTTTCTTTGGCGGGCTGCAAATGTTCCACCAAAACAAGTTCCTTCCCCAAGACTATTTTGCAGAGCCACTGTCGTTGCATCCGGAGCTTAGCGCCGCCCAAGACGATTGTTATTGGTTTTAAAGAAATGCAAATGCCCCGACTGTTTTTTCTCCTATCCAGGAGTGTATACTTATATTGCCAGACCTTCCTCTGCAGCGCTGTGGAGATAGGTCCGGCACTGCGGGACTAGGGTGATGTGATAATTTGAAGGAATTAATTCCATAATCTGAGGGCACACAGCTGGTAGCCTGCCAATAAACATCTAGGTGCTCCCCCCCTAATGGACTGGACTCCCCACAACCAATTCCTACTGCGCCAATAATGTAAAGACACTGATTTGAGGGTACAAATTACTAATTGGATGCCCTATTTTCATTTTACCCTTGATACACAGTCACAGCAGAACAACAAGGCAATATCAAATGCTGAGTTTGTGCTTTGTCGAGGGGTAAATTGCAGCACCTGCTCTAGTGACACTGGGTGTCTGATGTATACGTTGGTCTGAATATCTCGTGCACTCAGTCTCTCAAGTTCTGTGTGAAACTCAGACACGCGGTTCTGTGAGAGCAGGAAGAGCAGGTTGAGTCCAAGTAACTGGTGCATGTAGGCAGCTTCAGGCAGTTCTTCCCTTAATGACAAAGGAAAAGAAAGAGCCATGTTAGAAAAGCCTAGTGAGTACTACTATGTAGCTAAATCCCAAACTGTACACATTAAAAAACAAAAAAGGGGACATTACTTGTAATCAAAGTAGTAACATTTCAGCTGGGCCATGTATCTTTCAAAGGACGGGATGTCCTTCTTGAGGATACTCCACAAGGCTCCAATTTCAAGGACATCACCTGGAAAACACACACACACACACACACACACACACACACACACACACAGGTCCAAATTAGAGACAACTTCTACTACGCCAAACACTTATACATGATTAATATGAATGTTGTCAGCTTTACTCACGAGCTAAAATGAGCTGCTGCTTGGTGAGCGCGGACCCACTGGTAGGTAAGAAGTTCAGCTCCAGTAATGAAACCTGTAAAAAAATAAGTTTGACGTAATTTTCTACAAATCTTCAAACTTAATGTGTCACTTATCATAATTCTCCATCAGTGGTGGATTGTAACTAAATACATTTAATAAAGTTTTTGTACTTAACATGTTGAGGTACTCAAGTTTTTTCTCTTCTTCCATCTAATGCTACTTTCTAATTCTACTCCACTACATTTGAGGCAATTCTTTTTACTCCACTACATTTGACAGCTTTTGTTACTTTACGGTTTCAGATTATTAATACAAAATGACTAATGAATTATGATTTTTTTTTATAAATGTAGCAGTGTAATAAGTAATTAAAATGATCCCCACCATTACCGGTTGCAACATTTAAGTGATATGAACATAAAAGGCATCAATAATTATAATCCAGTAATATATAATTCTGAAATGGGTCAACTTTATAATGAGTACTTTTAAGTATATTTTGACACTAATACTTAGTTAAGTACGTTTATTTAAGTAATAACTAAGTTGAAAGCAGGATCTTTACTAGTAACATAGCTAGTATTTGTACACTGTTTTGCTACTTTTACTTAGCTAGCTAGACCTGAATATTTATTTCATAACTGAATCAACCGTGCTGTCAGCTCTTCCTGTGACGGCACGATGTTTTGGTAAATAAAACGTACCTAATTTTAACAATTCCAACAGCAATTATCTTTTGCTAATATGTGTTTTGGGTAACGTTATAAGTTCCAGGTTGAAACTAGTTGGACAATGAATTATCCAACGGTACGTTAACGTAACGTTAGCAACACTGACTGTTTTCTGACTGCCGTGACAGAAATCTTAAAATGATTAAATTGACTTATCAGCTAAACACTGACATGTAGTTAACAAATGGAAACGCTGTGTTATCACCCTAAATTAATATTATTGTAGGCGTCCAAAGTTTGACGTTAGCTACCTAACAGAAAACTCTACACACAACGTTAGCATGGCTAGCCCAAGTTAGCCAGCTTAGCCAGCTAGCTACATTTGCTAGCAGTACTGGCGCTTCTAAATAGGCAGTGTTCCTGGTTGGCCTCATAAAAATAAAACGACGATTTGATGTGCGACTGTACCTTAAGTTTGCTCAGAAGTTCTCCACATTTACTCAGGTTTGGGTTTTTCTTGTTCCACTCTGCTTTTAGTGTCTCATACAGCCCTGCAGTCTCTTTCAACGCCATGGTGATTCTGCAAAATATACGACACCGGCCACCGTAATACGTTAAATGACTGTCGTAAAGCACTGTTGTTGCCATGGGCGGATCGTTTTACTTGAGACCATACGTAGGATCAAGATGGCGGCGACTAGCACAGAACGTTGGTTGAATGACTTACCAAACCATACTATTTTCCAAAAGATACGAGGGAAGTTGGATCCGAAACCCAACGCAAATGAAAGAGGGTTCGCTAAAAACCTCACCTTTTGTTTGGGTGGGGACTTGTTCGTGTGGGACGACACAGACCGCGTGTTTTACACGACCAACTTGCGACAGCTAAACACAGATGAGAGTCGCAGTAGCGGGAACTACCAAACCTTGCTGTGCATCAACCCTCCTCTCTTCGAACTGTGCCAGGTGTTGCTAAGTCCAACTCAGCACCACGTCGCGCTCGTCGGGCAGCGGGGCGTCTCGGTGCTGGAGCTTCCTCAGCGGTGGGGAAAGAGGTCCGAGTTCGAGGGCGGACGGAGCGAAATCAACTGCAAAACCATCCCGGTGGCGGAGCGCTTCTTCACCAGCTCGCCGTCAGTGAGTCTGCGGCAGGCGGCTTGGTACCCCAGCGAGACCGACGAGCCCCACCTGGTGCTGCTCACATCCGATAACACCATCAGGTTTTATGGCATGAAGTCGCCCCAGACGCCGGCCAAAGTCCTGTCAGTGGCACAGTCGGATGATGACAGCAGCGGCCAGCCTCCGGTCCGCTCCTACGCAGCGTCTCTTGGTGAGATAGCCGTGGCGTTTGACTTCGGGCCGATTTCGTCCCCCCTTCGGCAGCTAGCAGCACAGCGCTCCAGAGAACAGCTGGTCTACCCACTGTACATCCTCTACGAAAATGGGGAGACCTATGTGAGCTACACGAGCCAGGCAAATGGTGTGAGTCTAACCAAACCTGTCGGACCCCTCCCGATGTATCCCGCAGCAGAGGATAACTATGGCTATGATGCCTGTGCCATCCTCTGCCTGCCCTGTGCGCCCAGCATCCTGGTCATCGCCACAGAAACAGGCACACTGTATCACTGTGTGGTGCTGGAGTCTGAAGAAGAGGAAGAGGCGGGGGCGGTGGAGAAGTGGATCCGAGGCACAGAGGCAGTGCCGGCTCTCTATGTGTTTGAGTGTGTTGAGCTGGAGCTCACCCTCAAAGTAGCCACAGGGGAGGACGAAGAGCCTCAAGAGTTTGATTTCACCTGCCCAATCAGACTGCACAGAGACCCCCTGTGCCAGCACAGGTATCATTGCACCCACGAAGCAGGCGTGCACAGCGTGGGGCTCATCTGGGTCAACAAGCTGCAGCAGTTCCTCCAGTCAGGCGAGGAGGATAAGGACAGTCTCCAAGAGCTGGCTGCTGAGAAGCGCTGTATTGTGGAGCACATTCTGTGTACCAGACCACTCCAAACTAGCCAGTCGGCTCCAGTTTGTGGCTTTCTGATTGTGTCTGACCTTTCCTTGGGCGCCACCATGGTCTGCATCACCAGCAACTACGAGTGCATCCTGTTGCCGCTGCTGAGCTCCATCCGCCCTCCCTCCCCTCCCCTGCTCTGTTCCCATCCGGGTCCAGGCTCTGGCAGCTCCCCCCTGCGCGGGATGGCCGACGACTCTTTTGAGCAGCACATCCGCAACATCCTGGCACGCAGCTCCACCAATCCTCTCGTGCTGAAGGCCGGGGACAAGGACACGTCACCGCCGCCTCCGGAGTGTCTGCAGCTCCTCAGCAGAGCCACGCAGGTCTTCCGCGAGGAGTACATCCTCAAGCAGGACATGGCCCGCGAAGAGATGCAGAGACGGGTGAAACTCCTGACCAGCCAGAAGACCAAGCAGCTGGAAGAGTTGACCCTGTGCCGGGAGGAGAGGAAGAGTCTGAGAGAGGCAGCGGAGAGGCTGGCTGATAAGTACGAAGACGCAAAGTATCGCCAGGAAGCCATTATGAACAGGGTTAAAAACGTGCTGGGCAGCCTGCAGAGCCAGCTGCCCATACTGTCAAACAGTGAGAAGGATATGAAGAAGGAGCTGCAGAGCATCAGTGATCAACTGAAACACCTGAACAACTGCATCAGACAGGTGAACATGAAGATGGAGTACCAGAAGACACAAGTGGACAAGGATGCACCTGCAGCCAGGACCACAGTGTCCCTCAACGCCCACCAGAAGAAGGTTGTTCAGGATGTCCTCAGAGAACAGGGACAGCAAATTGGTGACATGATGAAACAGATCAAAGACATCAAAAACCATTTCAGTTTCTAAGTGCTGGAGAAAACAGTAAACGTGCATTGCAAAAACATAGGGAACATAATTCAAATGCTCAGATGTTATTAAATCTGCCTTTTTGTGATGATGTGATGAGAAGCTGGAGTGGGTGCGTCAGTCATCAGTTAACTGCCATGTGTGGAATGGGTTTTTGCATAGAAAGATATTTTATGTTCGTTGATATAACTTTACCTTTGATACTACGTGTTGTTTGTCTCTTAATAGGGATACGATCAGTTTCAACATGTTGCATATTTCTTACATCACTGTTTCTAAATGTTAACGTTTGAGTGCTTTATTCAGAGCAGAATATGCCATGGATAGGCAGGTACAACGGGAAATATTTTGAGCTTTTCAATATGGTTCGCTTACTTTTTGGATTAAATAAAAAAAAAATGAAAGTTCTCAGTAACTGTCTTTACTCATTTGTGACACATTACTTCAATAACTATTGGACAAGTGAATTTAAAACAAACCAAAAAAGCAGAGAAAGGAAGGTTAAAGGATAGGTTTTTTTTTTTTTTTTAGTCTTCCAGGTTTTTGTAATTGCAAACAATGCATGGGTCACATTGTCAAAACTCACACAGTAAGTGTGTGTGGACCAACTTGTGAATCATTTTTCTTGGTTTCACACAAAATGTCTTACATTTCTACATTTACCAAAATCCAAGAACTCTTTTGTCATTCATAACACTTTTTTTCAAATGCTAACACACTGCTTTCAAATTGGTTCAAACACATTTACTGAATGATGGCATTTTTTCTGAAATAACCATATTATTATAAACAATTATTATTAACATTAAATAATCATTCCAAGCAGCTGATTTCAGCTGAAAGAGCAGAGATAAGATGTGACGTTGATGACAACTTGTGATTAAATGCAGGTGAGCGGGAGGAACCCTCACAGAACTGAACAGTAGGAGTGATGATACTATAGCCTACCTGTCGATGGGTTTTTGCAGCTATTGTTGGTTTGGATTATTTTTTTAGCTCAACTTTTTATTTTTTTCACAAATACATTACTATATGCACAGATATAAATTATAAAACATGATATTGAAAAGGTGTTATTCATATTCTATAATGAAATACTGATTTGTGTGAAAAATCATTCAAACTTTAGAAATAGAAGTAGATCATTTATGTAATGCTCCCTGTTGTTAGTGTTTCTCAGGTCAGTGCGTTGTGAGCATACTATATTACAAACCCCCCCCCCCAATAATCAACAATTAAAAAAACACCCAGAAACACGTGTGATGTTTTGAATATGCAGAACGTTTTGAACAATACATGAGATGAATCAATAGATAATAAAAATGATTTACTTATATAAAGACATGATGATAACTTGATGCAGTAAGTGTTTGATGCTCAAAGAGAACCCCCGTTTAGAATTTGTTCAGTGAAGTGGTTCGGATGAGTTCTGGAGGTGATGATGCATGTTGGTAATGCAGATTGTATGAAGAGTTGGTATGGCTTAGTAGTGACTGGTGGTCCAAAAAACTTTAATACAATACTCGTGCATATATACGTTATTGGTTGTTGTATTTACTCGCTCTGTCCATACAAGATTCAAGATGAACTTTATTGTCCCACATCGTGGGAAATTTGTCTCGGGCACTTAAGCCATGCTGCAGCCATAGTAAAAACAAACAAACACAGGGGGCCTGGAAAAGACCCACTTGATTTGTTTTGGTTAAAATCTTTTGCCCAATGTACAAGCCTTGGTGTCTATGCCACTGTCCTCAAACTTTCTTTTCAAGCCATCGCTGATAGATATGGCCTTCCGCACCTGGGCTAGAAAAGGCATAAACAGTGTGGGAGATCTTTTTGTAGACGGCACATTCGCTTCTTTTGACTATTTGGTTAATAAATTAAGTTTACCAAAAACACATTTTTTTAGGTATCTTCAGGTCCGTGATTTTGTCCGTTCCCAGTTTCGTTCATTCCCCTTAAAACCAAATATCGGCCCTCTTGATCATTGTCTGACGGTCAAGCCTCATCTCTCGGGTGGTGTCTCCCAGCTGTATACTGCTATTCAGGCCATGAAATGCCCATCTCTTCTGCCTCTTAAGGTACAATGGGAGGAGGATTTAAACATAGAATTGACAGATGAAATTTGGCAAAAAGCAATACATAAAATATACACATCGTCTATCTGTGTTAGGCACAGGTTGATACAATTCAAAGTATTTAATCGCCTGCACCTCTCTAGGACCAAATTGGCCAAAATGTATCCTAATGTGGATCCCAATTGTACGCGCTGTCATCAAGCCCCTGCCTCTCTGGCTCACATGTTCTGGTCATGCCCAAGCATAGGCAGATTCTGGTCTGACATATTTAATACTTTCACCTATATTTGCAAAAAGAATATTGATCCAGATCCTATCATTGCAATATTTGGGCTGGTACACAGTAAGGTTGGGGTCTCAAGAGGCCAATCTCAATTAATAGCATTTTCTACGCTGTTAGCCCGCCGACTAATTCTTACAAATTGGAAATCTTCCTCTCCCCCAAAACACTCACGTTGGGTGTGCGAAACTATGTCCTTCCTCCAGCTTGAAAAGTTAAGAACTACAGTCCAAAACTCAGCAGAAAGGTTTCAGAATGTATGGCAACCATTCTTGGATTATTATGAAAATACATTTGATGCCAATTCCTTAGATTAAAATTTTATGGTCTCATCTCTCCTTTATTTTATTTTTTAATTGTTATTATTATTTTTTTATTATGTATATATATATTTTTTTATCTATTTTTTATTTTTTTTTGCTCTGTGTGCATTCTCAGTATTTGTATGAACCTTGGATGCCAATCTGCGACGAAAGGGGATACGTGAGATAATGTATACAAAGTATGAGGTTTGTGGATAGGGATGCCTTGTATGACATAAGAGAATGCTTGTTGGTTTGTTTATGTACATTTAAAACAATAAAAACACTTTGAAATAAAATAAAATCTTTTGCCCAAAAGAAGTGCGACCCACATCATGGATCTCTTCAGGGCCAGTATGGACAGGAAGGACAATTACAGCAACTAGTGTTGCATATGTAAAGATATGTCAAAATGTTAACCGATCCTTTATTTTTTAACAATATGTTTATTAACATGTTACACAATGAAACACGTTCCAAACGTACACAAGTGTACTTCGACCACTCCAATCAACACTGAGGTACAGGTATAGGAAACACAAATTCAAACAGACAACAGGAACAGCAAACGTAAGTCAAAATAAAAATAAAGAACACTCTCAGACAAAGACACTTTATACATATATTCCTAAAATGATATAACAAATTACTGCCTAGCTGATTCCGTTCAAGGTAATTTCCTCATTTCATAGTTTGAACTGATATAAGCCACAACAAGGTTTACATTAGTCAGTACTCAATCCTCCTCTTCATCTACTAGCTCCGTACCTTTCACAAACACATGACACACTCCTAAAACCTTCTTAAAAAGCCTTGCTTCCCTCTTTGTACATGTTGTTTTTATCCCGAGGAAAAGTTGTTAACATTTTCCAAACCCAATATGTGTATCTGCTGTCTTCTTCCAAAATAATACAATTGTTTTTTTTAGCATGCAAAAAACACACATCTGTCATTATTTGGCCACTTTTGGTGTACTTGTGATCAGTGCTGGAATGTAACTAAGTACATTTACTCAAGTACTGTACTAAAGTACACATTTGTACTTGTACTTGAGTCTTTTCTGTTCATGCCACTTTCTACTTCTACTTCTACTACATTTCAGAGAGAAATGTTGTACTTTTTACTCCACTACATTCATCGGACAGCTTTAGTTACTAGTTACTTTACAAATTAAGATTTCTGCACACAAAACACGCATGTAGTTTATCAAATCTGATGTTTTATTATAAATGAAACTAGCCAACAATATAAGGACCTACAAGTCCAGCTGAGATGATGAGACCATTAAACACACAACTGTTTGGATCCTTTACACTTTCTAAAATGGGAGGATTTTTCTTCATTGAGTACTTTTTACTTTGAATACTTTAAGTACATTTTCCTGATGATACTTACATACTTTTACCTAAGTAACATTTTCAATGCAGGACTTTCACTTTAACAGAGTATTTTTACAGTGTGGTATTAGTACTTTTACTTAAGTAGTAAAGGATCTAAATACTTCTTCCATCACTGAGTCTGTGGCAGATAGGATTTTGCATCTTGCTGGAGTGGTTTTACTAGTCCGGCCCACTTGTGATCAAATTGGGCTGTATGTGGCCCATGAACTAAAATGAGTTTGATAGCCTGCTCACTCGCGGCCAGTCTACTCTAAGGGCTTTACAGTACTACCACAAAACTGTGGATTTAACTCTATCTAAACCTTGCATTACTCCACTGTGTGCTCCATGTGAAGAGACACGTGTGGTAGAAGTAGAAGTCTAACTGAAATGGAGTCAGATGAGGCAGATTCAGGAAAAGTTGGCCACACCAATAAATGTACCACCATTGACAAACTAGACAATAGAACTGTTTGGCTTCTATACACTTTCTAAAATGGGAGGATTTTTCTGCATTGAGTACTTTTACTTTTAATACTTTAAGTCAATTTTCCTTATGATACTTACATACTTTTAATTAACTTTTTCAATGCAGGACTTTTACTTGTAACATAGTATTTTACAGTGCAGTATTAGTACTTTTATTTAAGTAAAGGATCTGAATACTGCTTGTTATCTTTGGGGGTAGAGTCTTAAAATAAAAAGTGAACCTATCCCTTTTGAAGCACACAGCTGCATGGCTCCAGTCTGCCATCTACAGTCAGACACTGTTGTGTACAGTTTAAGTGGTTGCTAGGAATCCTGTCTCCACCAGATGTCTGCCCCCTCCAGATTGGTGACCTCAGTTTGTATTCCATGGCAGGTTCTGCTAGTGAGGAATTCCCCACGTAAACACTGAGTGACGTATATACGGAGCCCCCGGTTTTGTTGAGTAAGCTTCATTGTTGGGGACGCCTGATGCTGGTGGGGCTCCTCTGCCTGCCTGCACCGTGTAGCTTGATTTGAGCAAACAAATAGTTGAGATGGTTTGTGACTCAACACAGCCTAATTATGCATCACTTTAACTGCTATGGGGATTTTATTGATTTTTTTTACTCTACACTTCAAAAGGCTTTTGGTAGCAATGATTAAAAAAATACCCCCAAAAGCCACCATAAGTTATTTTCTAGTCAGAAACTGTAAGAACATTGTGTTGAATTTTATGTCCTTTCTTGACTTTTCTTCACATATGATTTCTCTCTCTCTCTCTCTCTCTCTCTCTCACTCACTCACATACACACACACACACACACACACACACACACACAGTGAGGTGTGGTGCGCTGCAGGTCTAGCTCAGGAATTTCCCAAATAGGGGGCTGTTGTTTAAGTCTTTCATAAAGGTACAGTGTCTAGATCCTGTGCAGGAGCCTGAGGAAACTTAGCGGACCCTAGGAAAGGAGATATTAATAACTCTCGGGCCAACCCCACCACATTCTTCACATGTGAGTCACTGTAAGCCAGAGAGAAGGGAGGAAAGGGCTGCAGCGCCTCTGTTTCTCATTTGTGTTTCTTTCCATGGAGGAGTAGAGCAGGGAGGCGGGGAGGCCACCCCTCTTCTTCTTCTTCTTCTTCTGCGAACCTTAAACGCCTTATGTGAAACACACACACACACGGCTCTACACGGGACACATATTTCTGCTTATACAGCATACTGTACTCAGGATAAAACTATAGCCTTTACAGGCATGCTAGTGAGGAAGTGAATGCAGAACTGAACAGGGATAAGGGGGGATGGACTGTTTAACTGCGTGAGGGAGATAAATAGGCTTCAGATGGTGGGAATGAGAGGGGAGAGAGCATCGGAAAATGGTGGTATGGGTACTTGGCAGGGGAGAGTGTGACTCACTGTTTATCTGCTCCGTCATAGAGACCAAGTGAGCTTTACAGAAAAGAAAACCTTGTTAAAAGAAATGAAATGCACCCAGCTATTAGTTCTGTACCATGCACTTTGTTTTATTTTAGACTTCAATGACTCAATGCTTACGAACTCTTTATTTAATGTACTTATAAAAGAGAGTGCCCAGATTAAGCCCATCTGAGGGTTTTCATAGCATCTCTCCATCACATATTTGTATTGATTATGTATATATTTATCTGTAGTATTTGTATATGTGTAAACCAGTACACTAAACTAAACTAAAAAAGGTCACTAAAGAGACAGAACACAGTCAGGGAACTTTATTGGGTTAACATAGGAACAGTCGGTGGAGCTGTGTACAGTAGTCAGTAATATATCAATCATCAATTAAAAGTTCATCTCAGAATGTCATGCTCTTGTATACAACTGAGGTCTCGCTCCTGCACATAAAAAAACAACAGCAACAATTACAAAAATAATATATAAAGTTTATGCACAAAAATGTGGCATGTGAAGCATCAAAAGTGAAACGCATTCAGGTTATTAGGTGTGTGTGTGCTGCCAGTTTAAGTAAAAAAAACCCTGCTATAAACAAATCATGTAAGCAATATAAATTTGGTAGATGATACCCTCGCTAGAATGACCAGACTTGAAAATGGCATAATCCTACAAATTATCACCAAGATAATACTGCGCCACTCCAATCTAGTCATTGAAGGAATGTTCAATTTAAAGGTTCTAATACAGAAAAGTTGAGCTCTGTATTCTTTCAAATATATATGCTGAATACTGCTCACTTAGAGGGCGCCGGCCTTTATTTACTTCTGCTCTGCAAACAAGTAGATATATTTTTAAAGCTCGCCATTAAAAGCTAACTTTGAGGAGCCAAAGGGAAGAAGCGACCAGACCCGTGTGACTTCTTAATACACAATCTTGTTGCAGTAGGTCCTTGTAATAGTCTCAAAGGATTGACTTACACTTTAATACAGTATGTTCCATTGTGCGAGACCGAATTCAGTCTCAGAGGAAAAAGTTGAACACGTTTAGGGCTGCGACTAACGATTATTTTCATAGCTGATCAATCTGACGATTATGTTCTCGGTTAATCGATTAGTTGTTTGGTCTCTAAAATGTTAGAAAATGTGGCTCAGTGTTCCCCAAAGCCCAAGATGACAACTCAAAGATATTCAGTTTACTGTGACAGGAGAGAAGAAACTAGGAAATAGTCACATTAAACAAGCTGGAATCAGAGTAGTTTTCAAGTGACTCAAACCGATTTATCGATTATCAAAATAACTGGCGAATAATTAGTTGACACAACTAATCGATTAATCTTTGCAGCTCTAAACGCATTACATCCAAACGTTTTGACGTGGGTCTGGGTGGGGGGGGGGGGGGGGGGGGGGCAAGAGCAAATACAAACGGTGTCAGAGAAGAGTCTCTCTCAGCTCCAGGGACTTGTGTCGTGTCTACGCATCCGAACCCTTCTGCCTGCGCTTGGAGGGTGGGATCAGGCGTGTGGGAAGCTCCGGGGGCAGACCGTGGCCCTCCAGCTTCACCTCGATCAGGTGGCTGGCCAGGGCAAACTCTTCGTCATCCAGCATGCCGTCGTGGTCCACGTCGGACAGCTTCCAGATGCGACCCAGGACCGAGTTGGGCAGGCGGGAGCTCTCCATCCAGTCCTTGGCCTTGTTGCCGCTCAGCTTCCCCTCGCTTGGAGCCAGGTTATAGAAGATCTCATCATACTTGGGCTTGTCTTTGGTCACCACCCAGTCTTCCTCCTCCTCGCATCCCTCTCCGTTCTCCAGAGTGAAGGGGTCGCCCTCCCCGAACGGCCCGGCGCGGGTCCCGATGAAGGCCCCGCCCTGCACGCCTAGCTGCTCGCCCGCCTCCAGCTCCTCCTGCCGCAGCAGGGGCATCAGCTTGGAGATGTCCGCGGAGAGCAACTCATCCAAGGCCGTCATCAGATTAGGCTTCAAGGTTTTGAACTTGGAGAAGTCATGAACCATCAGTTGCTCCTTTAAAAAGGGGAATGATACAAATGTGTTAGCCAGATCAGGGGTCTTTATTCTTTTTTAAGCCATGGACCCCATAACTGAAAGAGAGATGGAGTTATTGCATGTTAAACTGGGCCTACAATAATGTGTAGGGCGGCTTAAAGCCTTTATACATACCTTTTTAGTGCATGGAATACACTATTAAAATAATAATTGTTGGCATGATTTTATCAAACATGTTTCATCTCTGCTCTGTGAACTATTCAGACTTCAGGGCCAACGTGTCTCTGTGATATGATAACGCTGACCCTGAAGTTGGATAAATTACAGGCTTTCACAGCTATCCTCACTCATTCCAGCATACATGTGTTACTGTGATTCCATCTTCAGACGATTAAATAAACCTACAGAAAGACGAGTGTTGCCTGTTTATTTAAGCAGGAACCGCTCTCACAGTAGTTTCAGAGAAGTAATTCCATCATTGGCTCCCAGATGTGCCCAGACTCAGACTAACCTGCATCTTGGCACAGTCTGGGAAGTCTCCAGGAGAAATGTTGTGCTGCAGCTGGATCTTAGAGAAAATCACTGGCAGCTGGTAGATCAGATTCTTCTTTTTGTTGTCCTTCCTGAAGACAGAAGGCATCTCCTGCTTCAGATAGCTGATGATGTGGGCATGGACCTGGGAGTGAGAAAAGCAAAGCACACGTACCACGGGTTTAACCAGGGGCGCAGCCAGACATTGTAAACATTTGGGGCTCAGCTCAAACCTAGGAGGTTTACGGCAGCTATGTGCACTATTTTTCAAGCCATTTGATAATAGAATGCCTCAAAATCTGTACATCATTTTGGAAAAACACGATAGTTGCCAAGGGAAAGAATCGTCCTGTAGACTTCATCCTGTTTTGTATCTAACTGTTCTCCAACCGTCTTCATCATTCTGAAACCACAGCACAGCAAATGTTGAGGATGACTAAATGTCAATGCTGCCACCTAAGAAGAGGCAAACACTACCTGATGTTACTATTTTTAAGTTACATAACAGGTAGAGTAGGAATTCGGCGTAAACAGCATTACTGATCTTGAAACCTATCTTAAGCAGAGTTCACAGAACGAACGGCGATATTTCCTCAGTAATAGAACTTTTTCTCTGTTGATTTGCCGGTCCGGTCAGAGAGACTGAGGGGAAATGACACAAAGTTGAAGTTATTTTAAAAACCTAAAAGCCCCACCCCTAACAGGGTTAAAGTGCACTGATGTGCACTGATGTCAACCTGTCAATAAACATTTAGTGAACACATGTTGCCGTGCCAATAAAACCCACCCTGACCAGACGTGCCCTCTTGACCAGGTCATTGAGCTTGCGTAAAGCTGCGTTGCGAGGGAGGTTTTGGATGTCGGCGAACAGATCCTCCTCCTCCAGCTCAAACAGCTTCCGGTTGTCGGCCACCATCAGCGGCTCAGACCAGAAGGAGCCGATGTAGACGCGCAGAACCTCTGGGGTGCCAAACACCTTCCCCAGGGACCACATGAGTGCGCCGTACACCCTCATCAGCTGCTGGGTGCCCACCATGTCGGCCTTGTTGAGCACCACGCGCAGCTTGTCCTCGTTGCCTTTCAGGGCGCCGATGGCCTCGGAGAACTCGTCTGAGATCTCCAGTTTGTGGGCATCAAACAGCAGGATGATGCGGTCCACACGCTCGGCAAACCAGCGCAGCACAGCCGGGAAGTCGTAGCCTGTTTTGGATCGAAAAAAAGGTTGATAAGGGCTGCACGATATATGAGGAAAATACGCGATAACGTTGTTGAATATCGCAATAATGATATTACTTGCGATAAATGAACTTAAAGTGTACTCGGTTCTGTCTTTCTGCTGCTTTCATTATTCTGCTACAAACAACACAATGCTTGTTGAATTTGAAACAAATGAAAGGAAATCATTTCTAAGGTTCATTTCTGGAACAAATTAAACATGGAATTGAATTTAAAATGTAGCACTCAATGTAATGTAGCACACAAAAAACACAATGACAGTGACATTTCAAAGTGCAGTTTTCTACTGATATTGTATTTCAACTGACAAAAAATCTCGGAGTGTCTTTTGCAATGTTTATTGCGCCAATTGATATCGCAATGACAATAAAAAAAACGATATGTTGTGCAGCCCTAAGGTTGAATAACTAAGATATTCAGAAATCTAAAGCAGAAACAAAAAAGAAGCAGGAGAGGGGGGTGGGGGGAGGTCGACACAGACACAAACCCTTCACAACTCTTCTTATCTGTGTGTGTCCAAACCAGCTGTACACTCAGACACCACCAGGGCAGCACTGTATGCATAACACATTAAACTATCCTTTATGGAACATATCAGTCTGCACGTCCAGCGGTGGAAAGTAACTAAGTACATTTACTCCCCAGCCCTATGGAGAGGTCACCCACATTTCCAGGCATTCATTTCTTAATGTTTTTTAATGTAGAGGATTACATTTTCCACATGAGTTTAGCTTGTTTGATTACATTGCACAAGCACAGATGTTTAGTACTTTTTCAAATCTCACATCCAATCCTTAAAGGTGCAGTAGGTAAGACTTACAAAACTAACTTTCTGTCATATTTGTTGAAACTGACCCTACAGTATGTTCTAGTAGAACTACATGAAGCAGGTAATTAAAAAGAAATCTGGCTCCTCTGGCACCACCTACAGCCTGTAGTGCGATTTGCAAAAATCCACCGCTCCCTGTTCAGATGCACCAATCACGGCCGGGGGGGGGGGGGGGTCTAACTGCGTGTCAATCACTGCTCATGCACACACATTCATTCTCCCATGTGGGGGGGAGGGGCTTAGGAGACAGTTTTGGGCTTTAGCGAAAAAGGGGGAGGGACTGAGAAGTTGTCGATGTTCAAATGTTTTGCCTAAGTCCTGGATCTTCACAATCCTACCTACAGCACCTTTAAAACACCAGACCAACTACACTGAGGAAAAATATTCAAATGCATGAAAAAGTCAGTGGTGGCATGTAACTAAGTACATTTACTCAAGTAGTGTACTTCTGTACAATTTTTAAGGTACTTGTTTACTTGAGTAATACAATTTTATGCTACTTTATACTTCTACTCCACTACAATTCAGAGGCAAATACTGTACTTTTTACTCCATTTGATAACTTTGCATATTCAGATTAGTAATACAAATTCATATCAACAGTTACAATACGATATAGTGTTATAGATTAAGCTATACAGCAGTATATAAAGTCATTAAATTAGCCCCACCTTTAGCCGCTGCAACATTGTAGTGATATGTACATTCATCTATCAATAATTATAATCCAATAATATAATGTATTATTCTGAAATGGGCCATTCTGCATGATAAGTACACATCCTTTTTGTACCTGAAGTACATTTTGATGTTTTTGTACTTTAACTTAAATACATTTAGAATGCAGGATCTTTACTAGTGTATGAACAGTGTATTTCTACACTGTGGTATTGTTACTTTTACTTAAGTAAAAGCTCTGAGTTCTTCTTCCACCACTGTACAAGTCTAACAAAACCAAGTTTGATATTCTTGTGTGATCAACATGATTATCCTCAAAAGGTCAGTTCCCCCAAATATTTTCTCACCTACCTTCTGTGGTATAGCCATCCGAGGTTTTAAGATATCCATCTCTGAATTGTCTTTCAAGGGAAGTTGTTGGGTCTTTTGTAAATGATAGAGTGTGGTCTAGACCTACTCTATCTGTAAAGTGTCCTGAGATAACTCCTGTTATGATTTGACACTATAAATGAAATTGAATTGAAATACTGTTTGTGGTGCTCACAGAACAGCATCATCTTTTCAAAAACAATGTCCCAGTTAACTCTGGATAACCAACAGACGTCACTGTTAGCAGTTTGCACAGGAACTACTTCTTACCAAAGAAATAGTTTGGATTATCCAGAGAAACTGGAACATTGTTTTCTGGAAAGACATGTTGAAGCTGAGTTTTTAATTATTGCATTGCTGGGAGCACCACAAACAACATTCCATTCACCTCCAATGTATAGTGGGGTGGGGGTGGAGGCAGAAATCTCACAGAAGGATATTTCAACACCTCAGCAGATAAACCTAAAACCATCTGCAAGATCCCACCAGTGGTAAGTGAGGAAACATGTTTTTCACAGTTTTGATGCACTGATTCGTATTAATTGCTCATGCAGATTGACTTGAGTAATAATGGGTTACTTAAAGCATGGATGAATAGAAAAGTGAAAAACTACTGTGAGATGATGATATTATGTTATTTCTCAACCGAACATTCCTTCCGATAGGCTGACAGACTTTCTGCCTGTACCGTCTCTGTTCCTGGTTATGATTTTATGGCTGCTGCTAAGATGTTTTCTTGCCCCTGCTGCCAAGTGTTATTGTGACAGAGTAGACTGGTCCCATGGGTTAGCCAGGCGTGCCAAGGAGATGAGTTTGTGAGCCGACGTTGGAGGATGTGTGTCTCTGCAGGCCCCCACCCCAATTCCCTCTCCTCACCTTTGTCGCGTCTCTCACCTCGGCTCACTCTCTGCTTGGCCCCGGACAGGATCCCCGGCGTGTCGATGATACTGATACTCTCCAGGACCTGGTTGGGCATCTGGGCGCACTGGAACCTGGTGTTTCCATCAGCACACAGGAGACAAGTCGCATAAACTCCTGGTTCCCAAACTTTATTCATGTTAACCCTCCTGTTGTCCTCGGGTCAAATTTGACCCATTTTCAAAAAGTTTCCTTTTTCCTTTCAAAGTGTCCAAAAAAATAACGTGGATGGTTCCATACAACACTCTTCACAAGTAAATGATCAGTTCACTACTTTCATTGCATTTGGGTGTCTTATTCAATTTTATAGCATTTGAAGAAAAACAGATAAAAGAACGTTGAAAAAAGTGACAAAAATGTTGGGAAAAACAAAAACGTCAAATAAAGTGCTAAGCGCATCGACAAAAACATCGGAAAAAATGATTAAAAGAAAATGTCCTAAAAAGCTTCAAAAACATCAGGAAAAGTGACAAAAGGTGTCGAATAAGATGACCAAAATAAGAGTATGAGGGCGTGCCACGCTAGCAGCTAGACGAGCATTATAACACACGTTTGTCTCTGAAGTAAAGGCTGGACTACAACAGAGCTGTTTGGAGCAGTTTGTGAACAGTGTTTTCTGTTGGAGATGGTAAGTCTTTGGACTTTGAGCTTTTTCACTTTGGAAGCCTATTTCGTGCACAAAAAAAGATATATAAGAGCATAAAATGAGCACTTTAACAAATGATTCCCTGTTTTGCTGGGGACTCGCTGGGACCCCTTCAAGTAGAGCTGGGCCATTTGGAGAAAGTTAAATATCACGATATTTATGACCAGCAGTAACGGTTGACAACTGGTGCTTTCACAAAATATTTACACAATGAGATTTTTGATAAATAATCATCAGTAATGTGGATATAATGTCTAACTGGGTAACGGCAAATAACAGAACAGCTAGAACAGTCTGGTGAGTTCAGAAAATGACGTCACTTTACTGTAATGCAGCTCTTTAAAAACAGGAAAAGACAACACGATATTACCATATCCAAAATCTAAGGCAATATCTAGCCTCATATACCGATGTATTGCTCAGCCCTTCCTTCAAGGACCTCACTTTGGTGTCATAATAACATTACAGACTAAGCTCAGAGAGGTCCGTTTTGTTTGAAAACAGTACAGAAGGAAATCATCTGCATCATGTGAGAAATGGTTAACTCTTATCAAAGAAGCCAATGTGATCTAGGCAGCAGATTGGAAGCTGCCCTCTCCACCCCCCCACCCCCCCTCCGCAGGCCATTGTGTTCAAGCAGGCCTCTCATTGCTGAGGGCTTCCTGAAGGAAAATGAGCACCACTGCCAGAATCAAACAATAAGGTCCACTAACGATGTGTGGCTTACAACAACAACGCCACTTCCCGCGACTTATGAGCTTAACGAGCCCGCCGGTCCCAGAACAGGAAGTCAAAGCAAAAAGGAGTGACGCAATTGCGTTCACAAACACACCTTTGAAGAGGGAGCGAGGGACTCTGGAAAACTGGCATCAGACATTTCACATTGGAGCTGCATCAATAGCTGGACTGTATGTTCACATCTAGTCTGCATGTCTATGTGCCTAACAGGTAGCAGCCCTTCTTTTTTTGTAAAAACATGTGATTTCTCTTCAGTGGAAAAACATACACAGAAATCTGGCAGCCCCGACAGTAAACAGAGCAGAGGAAAGAACTTCAATGTTAAGCTTTCTCGGGTTTCCTGAGCCTCACAAAGTCTGTGAATTCATTTGTTTGTGTTTGCCCCGAGGGGCTGTGCAGCCCCCTGACCTCGTCTTTCACCTTGTGTACATGGCAGTTCCTATCTGAGTAGCTTTCGTCACCCTCTCGGGCGATGTCGCTCCCTTTCTCCATTTTTCCACAAATAAGGCAAGTGCCTCCCCGCTCTGAAATTTGGCACGAGGACTTGAAATTCCAAAGAGCAAAAAAAAAAAAATCTGTTCCGTTATCTCCTTCTTGGGTTCTCTCACACATAGTCTGTCCATTCGACGCAGATATCTATCTGGCTCCCTGAGTGGAATCATTACACAACACACTGGGAATAAAAGCCCTGCTCTCACCTGTTGAGGAAGGTGTTTCCAAAAGGGTTGAGTTTGCGGAAAGGCTTGTTGGGGTCTACGATGAGGGCGTTCCCGGGGATGACTCCCTCCACCTCCCCGTGCATGATGGCAGTGAAGCAGTCGGTGGTGGGTTCAGGTCCCACCCTGCTCCCAGGAATATCCTGCTCCAGTAGATACCTGTCAATCACACATATAGTTTGAGATTATTTCAGTACTGGTTCTTAAATAAATGTAGCAATCGCACAAAATGTTAACAGCGAACAAATGGATGATGCAGAACTGTTAGAACACCAAGAGTCAGGTTCTCTCTGAGGTTTCTGTCTGTTTAAAGGAAGTTTTTCCTCGCCGCTGTCGCACAAAATGCTTGCTCTTGGGGGGGGGGGGGGGGGGGGGGGTCTCTTATTATAAATTATAGAGTGTGGTCTAGACCCTGGGGTGTCAAACATACAGCCTGTGGGCCAGAACCGGCTCGCCAAAGGGTTGAATCAGGCCCACTGGATGACTTTGCAAAGTGTGAAAATTGCAGAGAAGTATAGAAAGCTTTAGTGCGTAACTTTTGTCAAAAAAAAGTTTGACACCCCTGGTCTAGACCTACTCCCTCTGTGAAGTGACCTGAGATAATTTCTGTAATGATTTGACATGGAATTGAGTTAAAGTCTTACTTGATGAACGTTGTCTTTCCAGTGGAGTACTGTCCCACCACCAGCACCATCGGCTTGTTATCGAAGTCTGCATCCTCCAGACTGAGAGAGTGGAAGTCATGGAAACCATAGTACTCCTCCAGAGGCAGCAGCTTCTTGCGATACAAGGACTTGAGCCCTTCTGTCACGGTGCGGATCACCTCAGGCGCCTTCTTCACATCTTTTCTCCCCCAGCGGGACATGCTGACTGACTGACAAGATGATCGCGAGCTTCTTACAAAAAAAAAAAAAAATCAGTGTCAGAGTGGGTCTGTTGTTTGGAGCTGTATTTCCTGTGGCTGAACCTTGGAAAACCTTCAGGTGTTTCCTGTATTTGTGTGAACGCTGCTCACTTGTCCTTGAAACCTCCCGTGCACACGCCAAGAGGAACGATAGGGCCGATGTTTCGTTTCAAGTCTTTCCCTTCGACAACAGTCACCACACTAATCACTTTTAGCCCCTGTAATATGGACAGAAAAGAAGACAGGTAGAGGTTAATCCAAACAGAAAATGAGAATGAGAGAGAGAGAGAGAAAGAGAGGGAGAGAGAATCTATTTGGCAAAAAACGTTGCGTAGGGTTCTTGCACCTGGTGATCAAAGTCTGTCACAACCTAGAGTAAGGATGTGGAATCTGGAGTAAGCTTCAGCCCACCAGGAGTCGGCCAAGCGTTGTCAGTGCATGCCTGGAAAAAGTTGGTGTTCATGCTGGAAACCCTGCGTCAGGATTTGCACAGGCGCAGCTCATTTTCTTACAGTGAAATGAGTAAGACATTCCATGTATGCCCTGCAGTTCCTTTTAGTGGGACAGGGAACGTGCGCATGGCTCAATTGTTCATTTAAGGGGGGGAAAGAAATCTCATGGGAGGGTGGTCAATACATGGAAAGACAACGGTAACCCTTTTGGTTACTGTAGTCTACATGAATGGAAACACTGGATGAGAAATTGAAGGCGCAACTCATTATGAGAAGCAGACTGACACAAAGGCACAAAAGGTAAGACACGTGTCAGCAGACATTCACTCATCTGTGGAGAGCGTCCCTCTTGCAAATCCCTTTTAAAAAAAAAAAAAAAAAAAAAATGCCCAGAGGAGAACAGGCAACACAGTCCTGACATGTCACAAGATCAGTTGTGGAAAGACTTCTTGTCAAAATGGCGAACTCTGAATACCTACAGGAGAGACATTACATGTGGTTTAACCGCCATTACATACAAAAGCACTGTGCCAGCCAAGCTGTATGAGATAAAGTCTCTCTACGGGCTCCCAGTGAGAATCAAAACGTTTGGTTAAGGCTCTGGGATCAACTTTGAAAGTTTAAGGGTGGTGGAAAATGCCTTGTGGGTTCGTGCACCACAATTGCAACACAGTGTTGGCCTTTAGAACCAGAAATGTAACATGCAGGAGCAACAAGTAGCAGGGGAATCAGACTTTAATATCCAAATGAAGAAATGAAAAGGAAAAAAAAAAAGCTGTTCAAAAACTTCAAACTCATTAATTCTGCAGCCAAGTTGTGATATCTGCACTCCAAATAGAATCGAGTCACAGTTTCCACTACTGTATCACAATCTGGATATTTGAGTACAAGGTCAAATACAAGCTGATTATTATAGCCAATGTTAAAGTTAAAAAAAAGTAGTATTTACCAAGTTATTATGGAGAAAGCACAGACTTCAAGTGTCTCTCTCTCTCTCTCTCTCTCTGCAGTCCTGCCCTCTGGAGCTTGGAAAATATTTGGACTTGAGGAGACAGAAAACAGTCTCTTGGAGGAGCTGCTGCTACATGTACAGTATATACCTCTGACAGCAAATAGGAACCTCGCAGCAACGCAGCGAGACAACAGACGATCCTTCTTCTCCAGGGGTTTAATGTATTTCAGATGAGCTCCAAATCTGGCAAAAGGTCCCTTACTCTGCTTGCTGAAAGAGCACAAGGCAAACAGTGAGACACAGGCAGACCACACTGAGGCAAGCTTATTCACTCTCCCCTGGCTTGCTTCTCCAAATGTAATGCACCTCCTCTTCCAGGGATGCCTGGCAACACTGTGGGCAGCACCAACACTCAGGCTCAGGGCAGGGATGAGCACAGCTGTGGTCAGAGGGCGGGGACCTGGAGGAGGGGGGGGTTTGAATAAATAATTTGGGTGGAGTCATTTTTTTCTTTTTTAAACATGACATACCTTCAGTGTTCTTATGCACATTTTGAACGATAACACAACCTCGTGACGCACCCCTCCAGCTGTAGCCTCGATCTCCTGTGAGTTTTTTTTTTTTTCTCTTTTTCTACCAGACCTACTGTAACATGTCATACATCTAAAAGATGTGACACTCCCCCTCCCCCCCCCTCATCAGTCTAACCTCTTTTGCTCCTCCCAAAGCTCTGTGAACCTTCAGGCGAAGAAGCGCACAAACCAGCCCAACTTTTCCACTTCCATGCACCGCCTGCTGGCTGTCTGTTAGAAAACACACCCAGCACCATCCCCATCACACGGCACTCCTCAGTCATCATTAGTCATTCAAAAGAATGTAACTCTGAAGCTAGACAAAATGACTAGAGGACCTGCGATGTTTCATAAAAGAAGCAAGGTTTAATTTACAGTTTTACTAAATGTACATTTCTTTTTAAAAAGTGTCATTATACACAATAAATACAATACAAAATTAATCTGTAATACTATACTTCAAATTCTCTTACGGTCTTTTTGTACATTATTATTGTTCCTTTTTTTCCATTTCAATGCTTGTGCTGCGTTTGTGTTTGAATTGTCCACCAGGCTTAAAAAAAAAAAAAGACAAAACAGATGGGAGGCAGGGATACAGTGGCAGAAAGATGAAACAAACTGACTGAGAACACAGAAAATCAACAGTTAAAACTGGCCTGCCCCCTGTTGACTGAAAGCATAAAGTCCTAACCTGGCAACAAAAGCAACAAGGGGGGACAGGTGTGAATGTGTGTGTGTGTGTGTGTGTGTGTGTGTGTGTGTGTGTGTGTGTGTGTGTGTGTGTGTGTGTGTGTGTGTGTGTGTGTGTGTGTGTGTGTGTGTGTGTGTGTGTGGTCTTAAAACAAGAACCTGGAAAATCATCATCATCATAAGCAGAGAAGAACTGAATTTTTTTCCTTACATTTCATTTACATCTTGACAGCACAGTACTGCAGTACCCAAGAGAAGTCAAAAAGGAAAACAACTTCACAATTTTTCAAAACTGATTTTCTCGACATGTTTCACTTTAAATATGCATGCGATATGAAATGCAGGTATGATGGAGGCTGCGGCCTAATTGATCTTTCCAGACAAAGAATAGTTGCCTTGTGAGCAGTGTAACTAAAGAAATGGATTGTTGATAAAGAGGTGGCTGGGTCAATTTAGTGTGTGCTGTTTGCATCTGTAGGGCAGCACTATCTTTGTGACAGGAGAATCACATTAGGTTGGTAAGGGAAGACACTGTATGTATTATGCCGTGTTGCAGTATGAACTTGGTTGTATTATATTCTGTCTCTGCTGCAGGTGGCCAAATTAAAAAAATTAAATAAAAGGTGTTGACTTCTTAACTGTTTAAATGAGCTGCCTGATGCTCATTGAGACACCGTTTAAACCAGCAGTTGAGCCGCTGTGGATAAGAGACTGGTGCTCAGGCCACATGAAAGGAATGTAGGAATACTAAATGAGGATGAGAAAAAAGAAAAGATCAAAAGTGAAAAAGGAAGAAAGGAAACGAGAACATCATCCTCTGACAATTACTGACAATTGTGTTAATCGAGCTCGGCTGAGGGAACACATGGAAAAAGCCAGGCGTCTTCAAGTCTGCAATTGACAAAGTTTTACCTTTGACCACCCTTCTCTTATTATCTCATTTCATCACGGCTCTACCTCGGGCTGTAAATGACAAATAAATGTCTGGACAATTCAAATGGACAAACAAAGCCAACACAGCTTGGCAGAGTAGTACAGTGATCCTGTTTTCAGAGTGCCCCCCCCCCTCCTTCCCCTGCCTTCACATCTGTCTCTCAGTCGCTCCCCCTTGTCAGTCTGGCCCGGGGCTGAGGGGCTGTTATCTGCTTTGAGTCTGGGACACCAGGCTGCCATTGTGGCCACGGCCACCGACCTGAGGGTGCTGGGCCAGGGAGGAGGATCCGGAGGCAGAGGAGGAGGGTGGTACTGAGGGTCTGTGGGATGAGGCTGCCGAGCCCCCGGGGCGTTGGCTTTGGTGTTGCTGGGACCTGCTGTGGCCCCCTTTAATGTGGTGGCCGCGGGCGGAGGGCTCCTGCTGCAGGTTCAGGATGCTGTCAATGGCACACTGCAGGTGCTCGTTCAGAGTGTCGTCCGGGGGGCTGCCGCTGGAGAAGCTGGCGTTGTCCATGTCGGGGGAGTCCGACTTGCAGCGTTTGGCAGGAAGCAAAGAGTCTCGCGTGAAGGAGGACTCTGGGGAGGGAGGCCCAGGGGCGTGCTGGTCCATTCTGAACGTCCCGCCGGCCCTATGTCTGTTTTTCCCACTCGCCCTCTTGTATTTACTTACATCTGTCTCTTGGTCTGTGTGCTCCTCCCCTCTCTCCTTGGCCCCCTCCCGGTCTGGGAGCGGTGGGTGATGGTGGTGCTGTGTGGTTTTGATACCACGGTTGAACACCTCGTCCATTTCGTCCAGCCCCTGCATTGCACTCCTTAAACGGCCCGTTTCGTGGCTCGACTCTGTGTGAGTGTGCGAGGCGTCCCGGCCTCGTTTCTCCACCTTCACACTGGCTATAACTGTCCGCTCTGAGGGGGGGGATGAGGCCTCGTGCTGGGGGGGTGACGGCGTGGGTCTCGGGTAGGACAAACCTTCGTCTCCTCCCCCTGGGACACCGGGTCTGACCCGGGGACTAATGTTTTCCCGGTAGGTTTTCCGAAGGGGGAGACGGCATGTCGTCTGCGAGGGTGTGGCAGTGGAGGCAGAATTGTGTTTGGCCCCACCCCCATCGTGGTGATCCAACGACCCATTCACTTGAGTGGAGGAGGAAGAGGAGGAGGAGGAGGAGGAGGACAACGACCAAGTGGAAGAGGTAGAGGAAGATGGGGCTGCGTTGGGGGGAACATTACCTCTCAGCGGCGGGTTAGACTGGGTGGTTGCTGTGGTGACCAATGAGGAAGCAGTGCATACGGGAGACTGAGTTCTGATTACTGTGGGAGGGGGCGTTGACAGGGGGCGGGGCTTTGGGTGCAGTACAGCAGCTTGGCCCTGGGGCTGAGTCTGAGGCTGGGATGTGGACTGGCCGCTCTGCTGGGGCTGAGGTGTGTGCACAGGGTCTAAGGCAGTGTTGTGGACCACCTTGCTGAAGCCCGTCTGGTCCTGCTTGATCTTCAGCTTCAGGCCAATTCTCCGGCGAGCCTCGTAGGTCTTCATAGGCGGTTTGCTGGTTCTCTGCGGGAGGGCGTCGTCGTCGTCGTCGTGCGACGCTGCCGGAGCGCGACTGAAGGAGGAGCTCTGGCCGGCGGGTTCGGCCAGCCTGCCCGCCGCAGCTGGAGGCGGGGGGCCGCCGCTGGACCAGGACACAGAGGCGCCGCCTCCACCATGCTTTATTACCAGTTTGGTAGGGGGGAAAGGGGTGGCGGTGGGGGCGGGTGGAAGTGCTGGAGCTGAAGCGGGAGCAGGGACTGGAGCCGAAGCAGGAGATGGAGACGGGGTGGGAGCAGGAGGAGGGTTTGGGGTGAGGTTTGGGAGAGGGGCTGGGGCTGGGGCCGGAGCTGCAGGCGCTGGAGCAGGGACAGCAGCGGCTACGCCTCCACTCGCTGATGTGGGCTCAGCAGAAGGTGCTTTCTGTTGGGATGAAACTACACTCTCCAACATGCGCGCATTTGCCACAAACTCCTCTGCAATGAAACAAACAGAATTATATCGTTAGCATACACCCCATTTAGATCAAGACAACCACAAAACAAGGGTTGGGTATCATTTATTCTCTTTCCCCCGATACTGGTGCTAAATGGTGCCTGAACCGATACTTAAAAAAATAAAAAAAAGATAGAGGTGCGTATAACAGTCGGTGACATTAAAGAATGGCATGTTTATTGCTAAGGCCATAGTAAGCCAGTAAGTACAGTAGGGTTAACTAGCGTCACATGCAGTGATGCATCAGTTGCCTCTAACATCCATTTCGGAGCATCAGAGGACAGCACAGGCATTTAAGTGGCACCGACATTAGTTGCTATTCGGACATTTAAGAACCAGAACCAATATTGGCACCGGATTTTGGTCAAAACCCATGTATGGCCACAAACAGTGCTAGGGTACCTGGTCTCTCCTTGGCCAAAATCCTGTCCTGGCTCAACGCGATCTTCTCCTCCTGAATGAACATCCGGTCAATCATCACCATCTCTGCCGAGGGGCCCAGTCTCTGCTCAGGTTTAAACGCCAAAAAACCCATCGGTTCAATATCAATTCAGGACAAAGAACACGACAGGAATGCGTATGGTGAGAATGCTGGTTTATAAACTTACTTTTGACTCTGCAAAGAGCAGGTGGCGATACTTATCCAGCATTGCCTGGGTCCTTTTCAGCAGATGGCAGGAGACCGTCTCAAATTCATCATCCACTGTGCAAGAGAAACGTGTTTGTGAAGATTGTGAAATAGGGAAAATATGGCACCAAACCGTTGCACTGGAAGCTATGGCGTGTGTTACCTTTCTGATAGTCTTGAGAAGAGTTGGCAGTTCCCTGGTAGAGATGGTAAGGCAGCAGTCTGTGCATCGTGTCCTCAAAAGAGTAGAAAGGAGCACTGTAGTTTGGGTGAAGCACTGAACCCTGCTGTTTCCTCAGCTGTTCCAGCATCCTGCAGTGAGGCGTGTATAGAGAAATACGGTTTACAAAAACTGCGTCACGGGTAATGTAAGCCAATAAAAATGCATTTGCGGCACACACCTGGCTTCTTTGCTGGGCTCTGCGCTGAAAGGCATCTTCATTGTTGTTGTCTGTGACGCGAACAAACGTTAAACAAAGGGATTACACCTTCAGGCTGAAGCTTAAACGTGGGCGGCCGTTTTTTAGGACCTTGCTAACATGCAGTGACAATCCTTTACCTGCGTTTGTACTGGAGCTGGGGGCTGTGGAGCAGGCATTTGAGTAAGACTAGTACCTAACACCTGTATCTGCATCCCACCTTTCCCCAGAGTCATCCCTCCCACTGAGCTGATCACCCCTGGCTTTGGCTGAACCTGTAGGTGGAAATCCGGAGGGTTAGACACTGACGAAATACATGTAAGTACACATTTTTAACTTGATGGTCCACCTCACTTCTAACTAGTAGCCTGATTATGAAATTGTAACCAGAGTTTTTTGCCATATTTATTTAATTGACTGATATTTTGTCTGATTGTTGTATTTAACTAATACTACTGTACTTTTTGTCTGCTCAGCTTGTACATTTTTCACATTCCTTGTGACCAGGATACCTTATGCTTTGACTGAAATGTTATTTCACTATCTGACCTTCTCGTCTTATTTGTCCTCTGTAAGCTGTACCACATGAGCTGCTGTTTGTCGTATTTGCAAATAAAAATTTAAAATATTACAATGTTTTTGTCATTGTCATTTATTATGTCAAATTCAGTATTGAATGGTGGGAGATTGTAAAACAGCTAGCACACAATGAACCACCACGCATGTCCTAGAAAGGAATTGGCTTCGGAATGTGATTTGTACCTGTGCAGGCTGGGTAAGGCTGGCAGGAGTGACAGTCTGATTCACCATTGCTCCAGCTGGCCCTTGGGCTCCTGAGAATACCTGTAAGTCACTTGATGCTAAAACAAAAGGAAACAAATCATTAAAAAAAGGGAAATTTTTCAAGGTGTGCACAGGATCCTGCCGTTGGGCCTCGTTGGGGATAAACTGTGTCTAACCTGTAGCAGGAGTTTTGACGAGCACCGACATCTGCTGCAGCACTGAGGGAAGCTGAGCAGGCGGACCAGCGCTGGCCGATGACGGAACCGCCACTTTATCAACAGGCACGTCTTGCTGGGAGCTGAACGGACCGGCGGCTTGAGGCTGAGCAGCCTGCTTGGCCTGCAGCACGATGCTCTGCTGCACCTGGAAACAAATCAGGGCAGTTTGGTACAAAAGAAAGTCCTGGATGAACCAGTTTGGTTTCCTAAAGCCTATCTGTCTCTGCTGCTTTGTACTGGTAAGCTGATCAGTCCTATCGTCAGCTGGAAATGATGCTCACTAGGGCTGAATGATCCATCGTTTTCAAATTGATATAGCGATTTGAAAGAATGCGATTAGCTAATAGCGAAGACCGCGATTAATCGAATGTGAATTATTTTGTTGAATGTTTGGTGTAACATTTGGTGTAACATTTGTAAAATTTTCATTATTATATCTACTGTTTTTCAGTGGATCTTTCAATTATTTTGTATTGCTTTATGTAACATGATCGTAGAAGGTGCAGTATTTAGATAAAACACTAATTGAATCTACCTACCTACATCTCACCCATTCTTTCTATTATACTATATTAATATGTTTCATTGACCATTGCAATATATTCTGTTATATTAAGATTATATTGCAATATATCTGCTGCTATTAATCATACCACTGTCACTTTATAGCGTCATCTATCTCCAAATGCTCTACATGGTTTATAGTTTGTTAATTATTCTATTTTAGGTTTATGTTCAGCTCAATATTTACTTCTGTTTCTTTCTATACTTCTGAATGTATCTCTGTTGTTTCTGTCGTACTGCTGCAACAACAACTGAACGTCCCCGTCTGGGAACAATAAACGCGTATCTTATCGCCATAAAGGAGTAGGAAAACATCAGGTATACTATCCTATTGCAAGTAGTCATTTATGGGAAGTTTTTGCCTTCTTTTCAATATAAAGAAACTCATTTGAATGGTGGAAAATATACACAGTCACATATATGCATTGCATGTATTACATTCTACAACAGTACGAGCTGTATCAGATAAAGCTCTTATAACACTGCAATATATTTCTTGTCCTGCCTATGCACCACCTGTCTATACGTTGTATATCACATTACACTTTTCAGCCTCTTTTTTTTTTTGCACTTCTGGTTGGACGCAAACTGCATTTCGTTGTCTTTGTACGTGTACTCGGCACAATGACAATAAAGTTGAATCTAATCTAAAAAAAACAACACACTGTACAGTTTAGGGTTGCAACTAACAATTATTTTCATAGTAAATTAATCTATTGATTATTTTCTCGATTATTCGATTAGTTGTTTGATCTTTCAAATGTCAGAAAATGGCAGAAAATGTGGATCCGTGTTTCCCAAAGCCCAAGACGACGTCCTCAAATGTCTTGTTTTGTCCACAACTCAAAGATATTCAGTTTACTGTCACAGAGGAGAGAAGAAACTAGAACATATTCACATTTAAGAGGCTGGGATCAGAGAATTTTGACTTTCGTCTTAAAAAATGACTCAAACCGACTAATTGATTATCAAAATAGTTGGCGATTAATTTAAGAGTTGACAACTAATCGATTAATCTTTGCAGCTCTAGTACAGTTAATGTTGTTCTGAATGTTGCAAACCAGCTCATATTTCTACCGTGTACTAGAGCTGCAAAGATAAATCCATTAGTTGGCAACAATTAAATTAATCAATCGATTTGAGTAAATGTTTTATGAAAGAAAAGTTAAAATTCTCTGATGTCAGCTTGTTAAATGTGAATATGTTCTAGTTTCTTCTCTCCTCTGTGACAGTAAACTGAATATCTTTGAGTTGTGGACAAAACAAGACATTTGAGGACGTCGTCTTGAGCTTTGGGAAACACTGATCCACATTTCTCACCATTTTTCTGACATTTTAGAGAGCAGTGAGTTCTTGCTCTTGGGGGATTTTTTTTTTTTTTTGTAAATTATAGAGTGTGGTCTAGACCTACTCTATCTGTAAAGTGTCTTGAGATAACTCCTGTTATGATTTGATACTATGAATAAAATTGAATTCAAACAACTACAGGGTACCCCCAGGATCTTCCAACTTAAATTCAAGGCTTTTTAAGACCTTTTTAATACCATTTCAAATGAAATTCAATACCCATTCCGACAGAACTATGAGGGGAAAATGTCAATTATGTATACATTTTAAACCCTAAAAATACTTATGTACAAGTAGGCTACTTGAATTAAATAAAACGTTTTATTTAAATTATCAGTCATATTTATTACAATTTATTGGATTATAATATAATCCAATAAAATATATATTACACTGCATAATGAGCACTTTTACTTACTTTTGGTACTTTAAGTATATTTTGATAATACTTTTGTACTATTACTTAATGAAGATGTTGAATACAGGACTTGTAACTGACAAGTAATTTGTAGCTCTACAACACTTTGTTCTATTTTTACTGCAATAAAAGTCTTCCACCTCTGTAAATCACCAACAACAGTCGTGCATGAATACCTGCAGCAGTGTTTAACACTGAAAACACACAGCTCAGTTCAGCGTTTACTCGCAGCTCTGCTACAGTAGCAGATAACCGTTAACGTTCTGCCGGTCACATCATCTAAACAGTCTGCTCACAGTGACGTCCTGCACGGATCAACAGATGTTAGGCCGATTACACACTGCAAGCATATCGTGAGCGTGTCAGCCGCGTGGCGTGTCCGTTTTTATTACGGCTCCCATGTTATCAGGTTAGAGCTTACACACTGCCTGCGTGAGACGCGCGGCTCGAACCGACGCCTATTTTTCACACGAGACTCGAGCGTGTTGGAAGCGTTTCCAGGCAAAATAGAATAGGAAAATATGTTTATATGTCATTTAGACACGAATGCATATTAATAAATGACATCTTGATGTTTGAAAGTCTCTAGGTTTTGACATCAATGTAGATATAATGTAATAAATAAAAGTCATACAGAACAAAATATTCTGTAACATATTTTGCAGTCAATACTGCTTACCGCTTTAATCAAATCAGTAGGCTATATATAAAGGGTAGGATAGGCTACAATAACAATGTAACACTTAAGGCCGTTATATACTAGACGCAGGGCGCGTGGCGCATGCAATCGTGATATCAAAATGACGTAACCGGAAACAGGAAGCATGAACGAGCTCCTGGGTATCCGGATGCCAGGACTCGCGGAGTGACTGCAAGTCTCTCCTGTAAACTTACTGGGTTAAAATGAGTTCTTTTTTTGTGAATGAAAGGCTTGATCTGACGGAGTAGGTCATTGAATCAAATCGAAGCATTGACGGCACTGCTGCTGCCTGTTCTGCCGGTGTTTATGTTTTTCTTCTTCTTCTAGTCCTTAGAAAGAAAAACATCGGTAGACTTTGCTCCTTAGCGCCACCGCTGTTCAGGAGAAGACTGCAACTAACTAACCCTAACCCTAACCCAGGAGCTCGTTCATGCTTCCTGTTTCCGGTTTGCTGAGCGCCGCTGAAAAAAATAAGACTGGTGCGCGCCCTCAGCTCGTGTGCTGAAAATCGAACGCGCCGGCCGGAAATTACGTCATTTTGATGTCACGAATGCGCGTGCCACCTCCAACGCGTCAAGCATAAATGAGCTGTAACCCCTCCCGGCCGGTACCGGTCAGAGAGGCGTGTTTACTTTGTGTCTCGGTCCTTCGGTGTGTCCAGCGAAGGGCTCCGGTCACTTTTTAATTGGCCTATATTAGTAACAGTTAATGTTGTTACGGTATGAACTTAATCCTAGGAAAGGCAAAAAAATATAAGACCTTTGTAACGAAATCCAAGACTTTGTATACCAAATTCAAGGCTTTTAAGACCTAATTTGAGATTATCAAATTTATAACTTTTTCAATGCTTTTAAGACCCCGCGGGTACCCTGAACTAATCGATTAACCAAGAAAATGATCAACAGGTTAATTGACAAAGTCGGCGTTAGTTGTGGCGCTACTGCGCATATTTACTAGCCTCGTGAGACCATCCTGATCTCGCGAGCTCCAGTTTTCTGCTCGCAGATCAGTCTGGCATCTTGAGGCAGAGAAAATTTGGAGCCGTTCGCCAAACGACCGGGCCAATCAGCGTTAGTTTTGAGGCGGGTTTAGGTGTGATGCAACGAGGAGCAAGCGAGATCAGGATGGTCTCACGAGGCTCAGCAAGCGGAAGCAACGCATGCAAATCTGACCTGATCTAGACCTAATTCTGTTAGCCGCTCGCTAATGCTTTTTTCTCTTGGATCCTTCTTTTGGAATATGGACCGGGAACCTGAAATGGGGCCTTTTATTCCTAAATTCTCGTTACACAAACGGCAAATATCCTTTACCGACATGTTGCTTGCTTGCTGAGCTAACGAGCTATGCTTTGCCTGCAGCAGCAGGGGGAGCCTGGCTTCGTCGTTGCTCTGTTGGTACGTCATACACTTCGTTGATGTGATTGGTTGATTTGGTCCGTCTATCACCAACATAGCTGGTGATAGACGGATGGTTTATCCAATCAGCTAACCAGTATTTTCGCCCCTTCCCAAACGTTGTCCAACGGAAAGTTCTCAGATGGATATGCTGAGCAAATGCGAAGCAATCCATCTGGCAGAGTCAGGTTATATATTTACTGGCCGAGCAGAGATTATTAATCAATTGATGAAATACAGGAGGGTGAAAAAGCAGCATGGGAAGTCAAAATACAGAAGACTATTTTACTGGCAAGACCGCTCATTGCGTGCATATTCCATAACAAGGATTCATGAAGAGACGTTTGTGGTGAACCGGTACCTGGTGTAGCTTGTCCAGCAGCTGTTTCTGCTGAGGCGAGGGCTGGCTGATGGCCGACAGCGTCTGAATCTGCGCGGCGACTAGTTGCAGGTGGTGCTGGTGCTCTGCCGTTAGGCCTGGGATTGGAACCTGGGCTTTGACTACCGCAGGAGCAGAAGTGCTGACAGGAGGAGCGGTGAACTGGTGGGGTGCAGGCGGCGCAGGAGGAGGCGGCGGCTTGGGCGACTGGGACAGCGGAGGCATATCTTGTTGATAAGGGGCGGGCTGAGAGGCCGGCCGCGGCTGGGGCTGCAACTGCAGCTGAACCTGAATGTGTGCGTGCTGGGGCTGCGTGTGCTGCGGCTGGCCCTGCGGAGCCGGCTGGGGGGACTCCGCCATCTGGTTGTGGACAATAAAGAGCTGGGGGTGAGAGGAGGGGGTGCATGAGCGGGAGGGCGTTTGGGACTGTGGCTGAGGCTGGGAGGGAGGACGTGACTGCTGCTGATGGTGCGGTGACTGGATGTGCTGGCTCAGGGTGAGAGGAGAGTGGGAAGGCTGCGGGCTGACCGCCACTGGGGGCGCCGAGGCGTGAGTGGACAAGGCCGGGGAGGGGGACATGCCCTGGATCAGGGACTGCTGATGTCCACTGGAGGGCACCTGAAGAAGTGGAATTACTTGTTTAGTTCAAGAATGCAGACAAATGTTTTAACACAGGAGGAAATCAGAAGATCAACCGTAAAAAAAAAAAAATCACACACACGCAAAAATCACACAAGTTCTGCATGCACACAGTATATAGTAAATATGATTAATAGTACATGGGTCAACATTTCACTAGATACTTAATAGGGCTGGGCGATATGGCTCGATATCAGAATCGTAACAGGAATCAAATTATATTTTACGATATGCATGCAAATGTATCCATGATTATATGTTAAATTGCTAAAATGATGTTTAATACAATGACTAAACACTCCATTGTTACGCATTTCATAAGACATAACTCTTTACACATGTAAAACAAACCCCTCAATAACTTATTATTGTTGGGGTGTAATCTTACTTTGCTTCCAATTGTTGATTTGCACAACAGTAAAATGGTAACACATGATCAATATTACCACAATTCCACTGAAAATCAACACATGGAATTATCGCCCAACCCCGATAGAAAATCACACAAACGTGGGCAAAATGACACCAAACAATACAAAAGCAAAGTGTTAAGACTTTACAATCTAGTAGTTGCTGAACTAAAAGGAAAAGCCCACTGATTTCTTTTTCCTAGCGTTTGAAGAGGATTACACATAAAAGGAGAGCAGTGATCAGTTGGCGAGCCAAAAAAAGAAAAACAGTTGACAAAAGCAAGAAGTCAAGAGATCTGCGGGCCTGTGATGGAGAAGTAGGAGGTGATCTGAAGACTTCAGGGACTGGGGGCAAGGGAGCATGAATTATCGTTTGGGGGTACAACACTGGTCCGACTAGAGGTCACGAGGGGGAGTGGCACTGTGAGCACATGGGAGTCTAAACGATGAGTGTGGGGTTGAGAGGTGTGGATGATTGATCAGTCATTGGTCAGTAATGCAACAGGTGAAGGTGAGCTGATTGATTCTGATTGAGCAGAGTGTTAGTAAAGAGGTGAAGGAGTTGCACTTGGCACCTTGGTGGCTCTACTATTAAAAGCATGAGCATGGTTTCTGTGTTCTGTTACAAAATAGATAAAGTGGAATGGATGAAAAACATGCCAAATTAGTTCAACAATTTCAGTTAAAAACAAAAACTGGAATTTGATTGCCAGTTCCACATTCTAGAGGTGGACACAGCTATATGTCGAAAAAGAACAGAGACTGACACACAAAATACATGTGGAAAACTGGAATGATCATGCCTTTACATATAACAGAGTGGTGTTAGAATCACACAGAAGCTGCAAGCGAGACATTTTTGAGCTTAGGAATTGCAGAGCAACTGTGAGAGCCATGGAAGCAATGACTAATGCAGAGGACAGAGCAACGACAGCGAAAGGTAAGATACCCTAACATTGTGGCGGCGGCAGCAGCAGCAGCAGCAAGTGGGCGGGGCTTAACATAAAGGGGCATTTCTACCTGCTTTACCACTGCTGCCATGTGGGAGGGGCCAGGGGAAGGGCTGTGGCTCTGACCCACCCAAGAGTCAGTTAATTGGCTGTCATGGACAAAGGGGGCCGGAGCAGTGACGCTGTTGCTGCTGACGATTACAGACGCTGGAACGCCAGCAGAGGGGGTGGACTCATTCTCTGTTTGGTGGTGCTGCTCCTGATAGGAGTACATTTACCATTTCAGGAGGAGGGAGGGAAAGGAGGAGGGAGATTGGAGGGAAGGGGGAGTAAAATAGTAAACCAAAGAGGGTCAGACCAAGATAACACTCCGTGCATGTTATTTTTTTAAGACAATGTTAAAACTGTACACAGTTAAAGCACACATGCAAAGAGTGGAACACTAACCTGTTGCAGGAACATCTGCAGAGACTCCTGGCTCAGGATCATACTGGAGCCCTGGTTGGTGAACAGTAACCTCCCTGGACTATGCTGAGCCTGATGGGGGACCAGCCCCACTGCTGTGACAGAGGACGAGGTGGGCACAGACATGGACGGTGAAGAGGAGGGTACTGTGGTAGCCGTGGACACAGAGGTTGCCGTTTGCATGGCGAGGATAGAGGATTGCGGTGCATGCTGCTGAGTGGGATGAGCAGCCTGGTCCGTGGAGCTACCCAGCACAGTAACACACTCTCCGGGCTGGCCCTGAGCCATGGTCGCTGCTCCTGTGCTGCTGGGGACTCCGCCTGGCTGAGGCTGCAGGGCTGGCTGAAGGCTGACTGCAGGGCTCAGCCCCTCCACCTGACTTAGCATGGTCAGGGAGTTCTGGATGGGCATGCCCTGTATGACTGTCTGGGCATGACCTGAGACAGTGTGGGTCTGTGTCTGGCCTTGACTCTGGGCCAACGAGACGGGCATCTGAAAGAGGGTGGGTGTGCCCATCTGGCCAGGCTGGAGCTGGATAGATCCAGAGAGGATGTGGGCAGCCCCGGGGTGGCCCTGTGAAGTCAACACCTGGCCCAGGTTGATGTTCTGGTTTGCAGTTAAAATCTGGTTTGCAATGAGCTGTCCACCAGGACCCTGACTAGTTATGATGTGCCCCCCAGGGTGCTGGGTCAGGATCTGCCCACCTGCTTGTAGTTGTGGCAGGAGAAACTGGTGGTTCTGACCTTGCAGAACTGTCTGAGAGGGAATAACGATGCTGCCCTGTTGGTTTAACAAGTGTACACTAAGAGGCTTGCCCGATGGTTGTGCGGCTTGTTGCTTGAATAGGGTTTGTTGAAACTGATGGCCTTGTGTTGAGGCCTGAGTACTCAGGACAACGTTAGAACCTGGCTTTCCTGTCAGGAAGGCTACATTCTGAGCAGCAGAAACTGGAATTTGCTGCAGCCCTAGAGCCTTGTGGGCATCGTTTTGCAGCGGTTGGGGTGCTGGCTGTGGCTGCTGCTGTTGTTGCTGTTTCAAAAATTTCGGTTGGATGGCTCCCCCCTGAGGGGGTTTAGGCTGAATGGGTGTTGGTGTGCGCTGGATGATCACGTTCTGCATGATTTGGCCTTGGGTTTGCGTCTGGTGTCCAAGTCCTGAACTTAGAGTGGTGCTGCCAAAGCCCACAAGCCCAGCAGGAGTCATTGTGCCGCCACTGCTGCTGTTTGTGCTGCTGACACAAACAGCCGGTCCATTTAAAGCTGGAGATCTTGGATTTGGATTACCTTGGATCAGAAGTCCACCCCCCGAGCCTCCAAGCCCCGCCTGAGAACCAGCACCTGATACATCTGGCCCAGACTGGTGCAGCTGGTAACCACCCATGGCCTTAGCTAGGATTGGCTGCCCAGACTGATTGATAGTCATGACTGTAGGCTGACCCACAACCTGAATCTGTCCGATACCCAAATGTCCAGACTGACTCCCATTAGGAAGAGCTTGGAGACTTGAAATGGGCTGAAGTGTCACATTTCCCAGGCCCACAGGCTGCATAAATGGCTGAACACTAATGGCCTTGTTCATGACCTGGGATTGGAGTTGAAGGCCCTGCTGAGCAAGCACTGACCCCAGCATGTCAGCTGCGGTATTGGGAGGAGTAGCAGTGGCGCTCGGGCCTGACCCAGGGAAAATTGCTGCTGCTCCCCCAACACCTATGCCTACACCAACAGCAGTGCCTCCAGGCCCAGAGAGGCTGGCATCAGGCAGTGTCTGTACCACCTGCGTAAGGCCTGGAATTCCAAAGGAGCCCAGGTCCAGCTCAGCCTCTGCCTCCTGTAAGCTTTGCTCTGTGATGTTTGCTTCAGCCAAGCTTTGCTGCAGGATGTCGCAAGGCTCGTGATTTGTCCCAATGCCATTGCTCCCACCTTCACCACCTGGGGATCCTCCCAGGATGTCGTCATCCTCCAAGAAGTCCAGGTCAACACTGACTCTGGGTAGGCCGGCCGGCTCATTGGCCGACAGCTGGACTGCAGGCTGGACCTCTGGAACATGGCCCTTAAAGGAAAGCAGAAAAGAAGTGAAACCAGGTGATGGATGAATTTGATGGCTAGATGTGATGGTGAGACGTGTACCTGAGTCAACACAGAAATGCAGACATGAAACCCCCACAAAAACCTCTCGCAAATCAAAGCTTGTAGAGTGTAGATATGTTAGTGGAAAGGGAGGGTATTTGGAGATGCATGCTACACAGATGGATAGAAAACAGAAGGAGGAGGATTGGGGGATTTTACTCACCCCAGTGGTAGAGAAGAACGAGCTGGAGGGGTCACTCGAACCATCCAATAGGTCGTCAGTGTCCAACTACAGACACACCCACCCAGGATAGGACAGACAGAAACCAAAGGCACCCAAACCAGCAGGCAAAAGCCACCAGGACAGAGAAACATACAGACCATCAAACAGAGGAGGAGGGCAAGGAAAGGACAGAAAACGGTCCAGAGAACCCAGATTGTAAAGAACCAGTGAAAAGATAAGCGACAGGAGGGCAAAATGAAAGGAATAACACAGAGTTGGGAAGCGTTAGTATCAGCATTTCTCATTTTGTGAAGTAGCCTAATAAAAAGGGAAGGTAGGCTGAAACCATAAATGGTGCAATCAAAAAGCAAAGACAACCATTAAGCCGAGGAAGCAGTAACAAAAAGGATAAATGAAAAAGCAGTGAGGGAAGTGGGTTTCGGGGTGCCTCATGTAATCAGAAAGTGACTTAAATACAAAGTCATGCGAGTCCCAACTACAATGCACACAATTAAGACTCTTCATCACAATTACAAACCCATTTTATGAACCTATACATCACAAGCCTAACGTGTCTTTGTTCAGTTTTTTTTCTCTCTCTCTCATACTCACATGGGTCTCAGATCCATGAAGAAAGTCATTGAGAGCTTCTGGGTCACTGCAGGAGAAAACAATGGGATTCACAACGGTAAGACAAGACAAAAAAGTTATGACTATTAAATATAAAACTCATCTTGCACTGCATCACACAACAACTTACCAAATTACATCTAGAAGGCACCTGCCATCTTCATCATCCATGACAACTGTTAAGGATTAAAAAAGGTTTTAAAGTCCATTGATAATTTGTGTCATTATTAATACTTCTTAAAAAAAGAAACACAAAACATTACCCCTTCCCCAAATTAATATGTCAAACTATATGTTCACAGTTCTATTTCTATCATATTACAGTTAAATAACACTTTTTTGTGTGCTATTCTAGCTAGCTCCATATTTAGTTATTTGGTTGTTTAGCGGGACAGTGAGGTGCTGATTTGGATTTTGAAAAGAGTTACCCACATCTGATGATGAAAAACTAAAAATCTGCAAACGCTCCTCTGTCTCAGTGTGACAAGGAGGGATGTCACATGGTTATACATGATCAAAAATCATTTTATAGTCGAGAATTAAAATTACATTTAATGGATTCTTCAAGCAAAGTTCTGCACAATATCATTATTTATCATCATTATTATTTTAGCGGATTTATTGGATGGTTCTCTTTCTGTTGCTATGTTGATGCTATACTGCTCTTGTACTAGTAGAGCTACAAAGATGAATCGACTAACTGTCAACTATTAAATTAATGGCCAACTATTTTGATAATCGATGAATTGGTTGGAGTCATGTTTTATGAAAAAAAGTAAAAGAAATCTGATGTCAGCTTGTTAAATGTGATCATGTTCTAGTTTTGTCTCTCCTCTGTGGCAGTAAACTGAATATCTTTGAGTTGTGGACAAAAGACATTTGAGGACGTCATATTGGGCTTTGGGAAACAATGATTGATATTTATTTCACAATTTTCTGATATTTTATAGACCAAACAACTAATCCAATAATTGGGAAAATAATTGACAATGAAAATAATAAATTAGTGGTAGCCCTGTGTACTAGAACTACAAAAAAAACACCCAAACTACCACAGAAGACGATATTATGTTCAAAATAACTTGTAATTAAGCTTCTTAATTACTCTTAGATAGTATGTTGGTTGATTAGCCGATACCAAGTACCGATCCGATACCAGTGTTTAATTAATAAGCTTCAGTGTGTGGAAGTGACTGGAATAATTCCTATATGTGTAAGGCAACATCAGGCAATGTTGCCTTACACATTCACACCTTCCTACATTTGTAAAACAAAATGTAACAAACAAATGTATAGATAATTTAGCCTACTGAATTGTAATTTATTATTAAAATAATTACTTGAGCACCGGAAACTTGCTATTTTTTCAAAATGAACAGGAATCATAATTTAGCAACAAATTGTTCAAAACTTAACCAGGAATTAATATCTGATGTCAGCACTGGATCGAAACATCCCTAGTTTATATTTTGTTTATTTGCACTCTTTCCCACTTTGTACCGAAACTGCTGTAGGCCTACAACAATTTCCCTCTGGATAAATAGTTTTATTTTATCTTAGTATTTTCTTAAATCCACAATTACGGTGTTTTTCACATTCAAAAGACGAGTAACAATGACTCAAAACGTTACATGACGTAGGGCCTACTGCTGTCACATCTGTGGAGCTTGCAGTAGGTCTTGTGAGAATTAAGCAAGGAAAGAGGAAACTATGCAACTACATGAACACGTATAATTATTACAGTAAGATATGGGTTCAGATTTAACACATAAGACCATCTTTATCATCAGGTGTAAGTTAACATGCATTTCTTTGTATACATACACTCAACAATAACAATAAAACCTACTAAACAAACCTGCTGTTATGAACTCAAGAGATCAAGCAGTAGTTATGTTTGCTACCACTGAGAAAACAGCGGCTGGCAACAGACAACAAACTGAAAACGCGCGGTTTTCACACAGCCTGAACATATTTAGAGTGCGGGCTCTCGCTTTATTAACCACCAAGTCATAGCACTCCCAGCTAAACCAAAACAACAACATGCCCAAACACAAATATAACCGTGGTTATGAGGGGGGCGCATCCCCAGTTGCCGCTCTAAAAAGGCAGTGGATTGTAGCCATTACTCGGTCAGAGCAGTCAGTGCGCAGGATATGAATGGATACTGCAAGCGGCTTGCTACATACTAGCTAGTGTTTTCGAAGAGCGTTTGCATGCATATTTTGCCGATTCGTTACAATACACAGTATATAACAGCTACGCGAATGACTTAAGACTCTAATTTGATTAAACGTTTAATTTCAAAACCCTGTTTCGCCTCTATTTCTAGCATTTTGATGCATCTGGGTTGCATTTCGTTAGCCTAGCTAGCTAGCCTGCTAAGCCAACCCAGCTATCAACAATATTCAGACGCACAGCTAGCTTGAGCCTTTGACATTCAAAACAAACCACCGAGTGACACAATTTTAACACTCGTATTGCACAGCGGCACCTCGATTCAACCGAGACATAACAGTACTGTTTGCTTAGAAGTGTAAACGCAATTGCGTAGCGAGCTATCTCTCTCCTTGCAAGCAAAATATGAGTAAATGTTGGAATAGTCTTGGATGAGGGGGTATGCTTGGGAATTCGGTTGAAAATGGCTATGTTTGCCGGGACGTGCAGCAACGTGGCGTTTCGGTAGCGATTGCTGTGCAGTTTGCGTCATCGCTGCAGTGCGCGAATATTGCAGCTTTGTTACAGTTATTTGGATAAATAGAGAAATCTCTACATTGTAACAAACTCACCCGAGACGATAGAGGTGCAGGCAGCGCGGGGTCTCCAGGACAGCCTCGCACGGGCTGCTGTACAGGACCCAACTACAGGCAGGAAACAGGAGACTTCCGTTTTGCCTGAGTGAAATCTTCTCCTTCTTCTTCCGTGGGTTTTAACTGTAGCTTGTATCCTTAATGTTGCACTACTGACATCTTCTGGAGTTAGTTAACTCGTACAGTGTCCAGTCATAATAAATCCATGGTCCAGCATGTCAGATTTCCTTCATGTTCTCATTATGAAGCTAACCAAACATCTTCTGACTTGGCCACTTTCACCACACTCCAGTAGGCCTGTGTTCTTTCCTCTGCTCCTGTTATCCAAATAGTTTAATTTCTTCCAACATGTCCTGTCTTTTATACATATGTCCTGCAACCAACAATCTCATGCTCTACAGTTTCTGTAGAGTATAAAGTCCAATATTTCTCTCTGAAATGTAGCGGAGTAGAAGTATAAAGTAGCATACAATAAAAAAATATCTTAGAAAGTTGTTCATTCTTTTGAATATTTGTCCTTTTAAGTGAATTTGGTCTGGTGTGTTTTTTTAGGATGGTATCTGAGATTAAAAAATACAAAACATCTGTGCTTGTGCAGTGTGCTGGGTATCATTCAAGTTGTTTTGATACCGATAGCCTACTGGTACGATATTTTTCCTGTATAACTCTACGATGTGAAATGTTAGTCAGCCAATCAGCAGAATTATTAGATCTTGGTAGAAGCATGCTGCATGCATATTGGCTCACTGACACTGATGACATTGTCTCCTTAGGTAGTGACAGTGGGTATTTAATGACAATATGTGAGATACTCGATAATATGGAAGCAATTTGGTCTGTGAAGTATCAGAGTTTCGTACCCAGCCCTATAACTGTCAGGCCTTGTTTGGTTTCCCTAATCAATAGTAAAATGTCAAGACATTATCATCAAAGAGGACATTAAATGTGTTTCTGAGAAGCTATGGGGACAGACTTGCACATACAGCACTTAGGACGAAAGGCTTGCTCAGTCTCTTGTGACTTGTGTAAGATTATGCATCTCCAACTGTTTTGGAAATGCTTTGCTGATCAGCACCAGGTGGAATCATATGTTCAGGAAAAGTGTCCTTTTCATGTTGGAGGGTGACTCAATGCATGTCATCTGGTAAAAGGCCTACATAGTACTACAATCACGATTTCTGGTCACTTTCAGAGCAGGAAAGTATTTGGCCATCTGACACCAAATACAACAAGATCATGTTTGGTCCTATCACATCGATCTATTGGGAATGTTGTGGCAAGACCTTAAGTAACCCGATGAAACGGTAGGCCTACAACAAACATATTCCACTACACTGATGTTGTTAAATGGAACAAAATAGCCTTAACCAGCAGGTGCTTTGCAGTCATCACACTTCTGATCAGCTGTAGTAGGCTACATTGTGTTCTCCCCTTTGACTTTGTTTGACTACTTTACATATGTTGTGCATATAATGTAACTGTTGTAAGATGATCTCCCTATGTAGTATCATAAACATGATATATAAGGTTAATAGGAAAACTTAAATAATATTACAATATAATTCACAACAGGAAGGTTGGGGTTGTCCGCCCTGTCACTGACTCAGCACCCCGCAGCCTTTCAAAGGGTAAGCAGGTATATAGCCAATGGCAACTCAAAGTGCTTTACACTGAAAGACAAAATATAAAAGTATAAGCATAACCATGAGAACAAAGCATAAACTACAAATATAAAAATAAAAAAAAATACAGTAGCCATCAACACAATGTACAAGAAACAAAATGCATACTATACTTGGCTCTATATCCTTTTTTTTTCTTGTCCTTTCTCACAACAATTTTGGACGAGTGTACATGGATGTATGCATATTACAATACCTATATTACCATATTCAGCTGCTTAATATATGTCTTATTTTATATGGAAAATCTTAACAGCCATATATATTTTGTAATGAATACAGTATGTGTAATAGGAAAGCATCATATCCTATACTAAGCCTATAGTAAGTGGAACAACAGAAAGCATAATTCCATTGGGTTTAAAATAAAATACTTCTTAAAGCCATAAAACTACTGCTAAACTAAACTACTAACTTGGAGGATCACATTTTGTTATAACTTATAAGAAGTCATTGCCCAGGATGTGACCTGCTAAATATCTTTTAAAAGGCTATATGTGTATGTATTTTCTTATATGCTTCATATAGTCCCCTGTAATTTCAGCCTATTTTTATATAGTTTACTTACTGTTACGCTTTTCTTTTAGATATGTTATATGTGATGATTACACTGACAGCATTGTTTTTATTGTCCCAGTCAAGTTTTGTTCTTAAATAAAAAAACACAAAAAACGTCCATTTACCAAACATTTACGAAGAGCACCTGAATGCTGCAGCTTCCGTGTCAAATGACAGGGACACGTCAGGTGACGTGACAAACCAAAACCCGCTGCTGCTGCTAGCACCGATTAGCAAGTTTGTTGACTTTCGCATTTTCTCGCTCTTCCCTCAACGTAAGAGCAGTGACACGAACATGGACAATAGCGGAAAAGACAAAGAAGCAACGGCTTTAGTGGCCGAGGCTGAAAAGAAAATGAAATCATCGCAGTCGTTTTTCGGAGCGATGTTTGGGTGAGTATGTCAGTTAGCTTCTGTTAGCTTCTAGCTTATTTTGTCCAAGCCAAAAGGCCAACTAAGCGGAAGATAGCTAGCTGACCCACCAGATGTGAAGGCAGCAGGACCAAAACAAACAAACACCACTGTACCACTGGGATCTCTTTGTGTCTAACGTCAACGTCAAGTTGTCGTGGCCATTGTTGTGCCAGTGTGGTCAACGCTGCAGTTTATCTAGCGTTATATGTGTAACGCTAACGTTATATTCGTTCAGCTCACCGCTGGACAGAGAATAACTAGCTAACTGTTATAAGTCTAACAAATAAAAAAGTGGTATGCAGCAGGGAACGAGGCTCAAATGCCAAGTGTTGCCATATCTTTATAACGCCAGGTGCTGATGAGGTTGTAATCGAAGTGATTCGTGTAACATTTCAAGTAATTCGCACTTAATGTACACTGAATATTAGCTGGAGTGATGCTGCCATAGCGCCATCTACTGGGGGAAATCTTGCAAGGTCACTCATTCTGTAGGTGCAAATCACATGTCTGCATCACATTTGTTTACAATAGCAGAGAGGAACGGGTTTGTGAGTTGCAACAGATAGTAAGTTAAGCCCTCACCCACCAACACAGCTGAGCATGGATGTAGCAATCCAGAATCAGATAAAATTATTACAGTGGGTTTCTGTTTAACTCAGAAACGTGCGTGCATGACCAGAGTTAGATAAGATAGAAGATAAGTCTTGATTGATCCCCATCAGGTGTTGCAGCAGCACAAGGACCGAAGTACAGATAAAGGAGTAAAAAAAAAAAGTCTTCAAGTTTAGTACGTAAATGTCAGACACCAGAATAATATATAATGTGTCTAAAGTGCTCATATTATGCTTTTTGGCTTTTTTCCTTTTCCTTTATTGTGTTATATAACTTTTGTTATGCATGTTATAGGTTTACAAAGTGAAAAGCCCAAAGTCCAGCCCAAAGGGTCTTACCATCTCCAACAGAAAACACTGTTCACAAACTGCTCCAAACAGCTCTGTTGTAGTCTTTACTTCAGAGACAAACGTGCGTCACTTTGTACCACACGTTATAATGCTCGTCTAGCTGCTAGCATGGCACGCCCTCATACTCTGCTTCTGACTGGCTAGTAGTCCTTACCTAGATACTGAGCATGTGTGACTCCCAACAAAGATGGAACAGAAGTGAGATGCCTCACTCGGTAGCTAAAACAGAGATCTCAACACACAGGGTGAAAAGAGGAGCTGCAGCAGTACAACAAATATATGGTGTTTTTTGAAAATTAAACCACTTAAATCTATTATGGTACAACCTCTAAATACAATTATGAACCTGAACATGAGCATAATATGAGCACTTTAAGGAATGATACCTAGTGTTGTCTGTATTAATATCAGAATTAGAATCCGGTTTATTGCCAAGTACTGTATGGTCGTTTTCACATGCAAGGAATTTGCTTTGGCGTTTTAGTGCATAACATCAACTTAGTAAGAGAAAAGGAAATGAACAGTAAAAGAAAGTAATGCAAAAGTAAAGAGACATAGAAGAGAGAGAATTACAAAAAAAGATGAAATAATACTAAAACGTGCACAATATATATATGAATTAAAATGAAGGAGCTGTGCCGTTTTTAGAAGTAGTGGTAGTGTGCAGAAATGTGCAAAGTTGTCCATGGAATGTGCAAAGTTTCACAACAGCAGAAATATAAGCAAGTAAGTAAAATGTATTTATAGAACACTTCGCAGGTAAAAATTACAAAGTGCTTTACATAAAACATACAAGACGATACATAATAAAACAATTCAAATCCCAAAGTAATACAGAAAAAAAAGTGCAGACAGGTCAAACAAAGGCCTGTGTTAAAAGGTAGCCTAGATCTTCTCTGATTTTTAAAAGAGTCCACAGACACAGCAGGTCGTAGGGAGGAGGCAGAGCGGTCCACATTGTCGGTGCTGCGGACTCAAAAGATCCATCACCGCGGCACTTAAACCGGGTGTGTGCAACACTCGTCAAGATATTAGACCTAGAGAGTATGCTGACAAATCTCGTAGGTCGGCCCCGTACTGTACGCAATGCTCTGTGTGTTAGCGTGAGAATTCCTTTGGTACAGTCAGTATAGTAATGTGTAATATATAAAGACTAATAGAATAGTTGTATTTAAAAGCATATCATGGCATATCAGCCATACGACGCAGTAGGAGATTGGGAGCGTCAGACTGTGGTAAAGCTTGAAGATACAGGTGTCCATATATAATTGGGTCCATTTTCCTGGGATTTAGATCATTATCCTGGTATTGAAAGTAGTATTTTTCCTATATTATTATAATATTTAGCACAAAAGGGCCACAAATTGAATGTCACATCACATATGTAGGGCTGGGCATTACATCGATATCATATCGACATCGATATATACGAGGCTAAATATCATCATCAATTATGGATGTGGCGATATGGCAAGTGTTGTCTGTTCCTGGTTTTAAAGGCTGCATTAAGTGACGTCATTTTCTTCATAATTTGCCTTTAACCACTTAGACATTATATCCACATTATTGGTGATTATTTATCAAAACTCTCATTGTGTAAATATTTTGTGAAAGCACAAATCAACCCTACAATATTGACACTGAAAGTATTTGGTCAGAAATATCGTGATATTTGATTTTCTCCATATGGCCCAGCTCTAATATAATGCGTATGTAATGATCTCCACTGTGTTTCCCTCTCATGCATGAAGACATGCATGTGTTGGGTAAAGTGTGATTTATGGTTCTGCGGAGGCTCCACGCAGAGCTTTCGCCGTAGCCTACGTAAGTGGCCGGATGGTTATACTTGTGTGTGTGTGTGTGTGTGTGTGTGTGTGTGTGTGTGTGTGTGTGTGTGTGTGTGTGTGTGTGTGTGTGTGTGTGGGGAGTGTGTTATAGAGTGAGGGAGAAGTGAGAGAGTGATGGTGATTATCTTCAGAGCAAGTACTGACTCTGGAGTCATAGTGAGAGAAACAAAGTGTCTCCTCTGTGCTTTCTGACCACGGTGGGAAATGTGGAGCAGGAAAAGTTCACCCTCTCCTTGATTTCATGTTGTTTATAGAGAAGGAGAACCAGGAAATGAGTCGGGGGGAGGGGGATGCAACGCTACCAAGCCCAGACGTGCAGTTACATTTTTCGAGAGGTGCACGTCAGGCTACGGCGTAGGGTCCGGTCCGGCCTAGGTTCGTGTCTCCACGTACCTACGTACTCTACGTGTAGATTTTACGCAGAAGCATGAATCACGCTTAAATCCTGCCATTGCCCGTGACTTAGAGACTGGCAGTACAACTGGAGTTGGTCCCGGGCTATGGCTGCCCACCGCTCTTAATTAGTTAGGATGGAGCACACGTTTCACTGCACATTGTACCGTGTATTATTATGTGTGACAAATAAAAGATTTCTTCTTTCTTCCTCTTCATTACATCAGAAAAACCTCTTCACAACGGTAAAACAATAACTTGAATAGAAGCATATATTTTTTTTCTTCAAATGATTAAGATTTGCTCAGAATGATTAATTTGGACAACACAATTGGGAGTTACATCCTACAACTTACTTATTTTGACTGTTTTAGCTGAGTGCACAGTGAATGCCCAAATAATGATCAATATGTAGTTATTAACTGTTATGGCACTTGATATTTGTCAATATCACCCAGCAATAGTCTGCACAAGTCTTGTTTAACTAATCAGTGTGCTGTCCCACAGGGGTTCCTCCAAGATGGAAGAGGCCTGTGACATGTATGTGAGGGCAGCCAACATGTACAAAATGGCCAAAAATTGGTGTGGTAAGAATAATTATTACAGGTTAAATAAACAAGTGTAATGATTGCTAGGGCTGCCCAGTAGATCAAGGTTTTTTTTCATCGTCATCGCGATATCAACTGGCGCAATAAACACATCACGAAAGGCTGCGACACATCACGAAAGACAATTCAATGTTCAATTTGTTTAAGAAAAGAATGTTGGAAATGATTTCCTTTCATTTGTTTTAAAATTCAACAAGCGATCTAATGTATTTTAGCAGAATACTGAAAGCAGCAGAAAGGCAGAACTGAGCACAATTTAACATCTGTTTATCAGTCCCTCCAGAAAAACGCGATTATGCGATCGCAGAATTCAATGCATAATCAGCCAAAGTCTGCATATTAATGCGGGGGCCGCATTTTTTTCAAATACGCCGCACTTTCGCCGCATAAATTGCCGATTTCCGCGCAAAATATGCGGGGCTTGCATGATTTCATAATCCCCGCATTTTCGTTGCAAAAAAGTCACATATATCTCAGCAGAAAGTTGAAAAATGTTGCGTTTACTTCACACGAGCAGCCATTTTCCCCTGTTGCCATGGGAACGTTATGAAGTGACGTAATTTCACCTACTGAGAACAGTGTTGGGGGAATCACTTCTTTTCTCTTTTTCATCAAACCGCAGTTTTTGCAAGTTCCCGCAATTTTTGCAAGTTCCCGCATTTTCATCGCATAAAATGGCATAAATATCCCGCATATTCCATCGCATTTTTTAAGAAAACGTGCCGCATAATCAAGGAGTTTTGCCCGCAACAATCACAAAAAAACTCCGCGTTTTTCTGGAGGGACTGGTTTATGTACTGCAAGTAATATTGTTATTGCGATATTCAACAACGTTATCGGATATTTTCCTCATCCCTAATGATTGCCCCTTTTTCCTAGATTTTTACTGACTTCCAGTCCTCTAACACGCAACATTTTCTTTTCAGCTGCAGGAAACGCGTTCTCCCAAGCCGCGCGCCTTCACCTCCAGATGCAGAGCAAACACGATGCAGCCACTAACTTCATAGATGCTGGAAACGCCTTCAAAAAAGCAGACCCACAAGGTAATCATTGCTCATCACCACCCTCGGGAGCTCGTAATCCCCGTTTTTACAAGCTGCTGCACCGCTTCCACTGGACCGTGCACACAAAGCCGGTGTCATCTGTTGTTGCTAAGATCTTCCAGACGAAGAGTTTTAACAGCATTACTCACGGCTCCTTCTCACTGTCACTGTGTAACTACAAACTGGGAATGTGGACAAATACACATGTCTTGCACTAGAGAAGATAAAATAAGTAAATACTGACATCAAGCCCAGTGGTCACCCTCTTTGAGGCACAGGAATATTTGCTGAGTATTAGGACTGGGCCATATGAAGAAAATTAAATATCACGATATTTTTGACCAAATACCTCAATGTCGATATTGTGACAATATTTTGGGGCTCACAATTGGTGCTTTAACAAACCATTTTCACAATGAGAGTTTTGATAAATAAACATCAGTAATGTGGATATAACGACTAAGTGGTTAAAGGCAAATAATAGAACAGCTAGAACAGTCTGGTGAGTTCAGAAAATGACATCACTTTACTGTAATGCAGCCTTTAAAACCAGGAAAAGACAACACTTCACGATATCCAAAATCTAAGGCGATATCTAGTCTTATTGAAATTTATTGTTGGGAGGATAGCCTCGCCCACCCCACCAACTCCTTATTGAAAACAAATCTGTGTTGCAGTATTAAGAGGCATGACAACATTTAGCCCATACATGCACATATGTATGTATGTATATTCTTGCATGTGTACACACAAATTAAAGGAAAGGACAAAAAGTATCCCAAATATTTGGGTATATAAAACAAAAGTCAAGTCATATATGAGGAAAACATTTACAGCAACAGTTTGCATGCAAGTAAGTAAAGAGCGATGTTTTGAAGGAGTGCACAGAAGTGACAGATCTTAGGGACCCAGGCAGACTATTCCGGTCTGAAGGGGCTTTACATGTAAAGGTATGTCTACCACTCTCTTTGTAGATGTTTGGCACGGTGAAGAAGGGATATTCAGTGTGTCTCAATCTATAGGTGGGTCTATATGGAATTAAATATTCCTTCAGGTAAGAAGGATAATCAGAATAAACACATTTAAAAATAACCTGGTACCAGTGATACTGTCTTCTGGATAGTCTCCTATCACAATATTGATATAATATTGATATATTGCCCAGCCCTACTGGGTATATCGTTCAAAGATGTCTGGTACCGACACCGTGACTTGGATACCAGTCCCTAAACGATACTTTTTTGGATACCAATTTTATAAAATCCATTTTAACAAAAAGAAACTCCAACATTAACAGCACAAATCTTTTCATTTATGTTCCAGCTCCTACTACGTGGGCCCTGTCTCTACGTCATGTAACGTTAGACAGCCAATCACAGACATTATTAGATCTTGGTAGAAGCATCCTGCGTGCTGATTGGCTCACTCACGCTGATGGTATTAGGTATTGAACTTTTGTATTGAATGACGAGGCATTGTTCAATACTCGATACTATAGAGAAAAATTCGGTAGGTGCGTAAAAAGTGTTGAATTCAGTACCCAGCCCTACAGGAACGTCATTAAAAGGACCCTTGTCTTGAACCTTCTTACACTGGTTGCTTCTTATTTTGTTGCAAGTTTATTTTTTACTTTATTCTTTTGTCGGTGTGAATTCCCTGAATAATTGTACTGACGTGGGTGTATGTCATGTCTAAATATTTTTTGATATTTCTCAACAGAGGCCATAAACTGCCTAAACCGAGCTATTGAGATCTACACTGATATGGTGAGTACACAAACACGGAACTCTTCTTAGTTTTTGAAATGATTACATGTGAAGCGATTTACTTCTGTAACATGTAACTCCCCGTATTGATCTCTCTCTCTCTCTCTCTCTCTCTCTCTCTCTCTCTCTCTCTCTCTCTCTCTCTCTCTCTCTCTCTCTCTCTCTCATGTTTTTGTTTGTTTTAGGGGCGCTTCACCATTGCAGCTAAACATCACATCACCATTGCTGAAATATATGAGACAGAGATGGTGGACATTGACAAGGTCAGATATCTGTGTTTCATGTGGATTATTGTATGTATTAATTCCAGGGCAGATTCCTCAGAATCTGAATACTTTATTGATCTCCTCAGGGAAATTAAGATTCTTATGTCCAATTTGTTTCCCATCCCAGGCCATTGCTCATTATGAACAGGCAGCAGATTATTACAAAGGTGAAGAATCCACCAGGTGACTATTTTAGATGAGCAACATTTTCTCTGGTGTAATGTTTTATAGGCTTTTTTTTTTTTTTAATTAATGCATTTTCCTTTCATTTTACATCTTTGTTTTACGGTTGCCAAGTTAAGTAACGTGGTGGTCTTTAAGCCTTGATGTCTGTTGTGGACTGAGAAGCTTCTCGATTTTTCCATTTTCAGTTCAGCAAACAAGTGCCTTCTGAAAGTAGCAACTTACGCCGCTCAGCTGGAGCAGTACCCAAAAGCCATTGAGATCTATGAACAGGTGAGCTAAGTGCTCACCAGCAGCCTCCATCTCAACATGGTATTCAGTCGCCTGTTGTAACAAAACAAATCTGAATTGTACTTTTGTGAACTTTAGGTTGGAACCCACGCCATGGACAGTACACTGCTGAAATACAGTGCCAAGGATCACTTCTTCAAGGCAGCGCTCTGTCACTTCTGTGTAGACATGCTGAATGCAAAAGTAAGCCGGAACACTTGAACCTGTGTCCACGTACAGCCGGTATAAAGGGCCGTCCACACCAAGAACCATAAACTATAACCCTAACGATGTCAGCCTTCACACTGCTGAACCATAACGTTCTAAAAACAGTGGCGTACAGTAGGGCTGCACGATATGAGGGAAATGTACGATAACGTTATTGAATATCACGGTAACAATATTACGCGCAAATAAAGTGTACTGCACTTCTGCTGCTTGTGTAAAAGAATGGCAGTTACATTTTAAAGTGCAGTTTTCTACTGATATTATCTTTCAACTAACAAAAAAATCGGAGTGTTTTTCAGAATATGCCTTTCACGATGTGTTTCTTTTGCGCCAGTTGATATTGTGATGACGATTTAAAAAAAGCTATGTATTGTGCAGCCCTAGAGTAAAGCATGCACTTCACGCTCCAGCTGATGATAATACATACCATAATGCACTGATAGAGGAATGTCTCTACACTTTTTATGAACCAAAAAAATATACGGTTATTGTCTACCGACGGTCCCCGGGGACGGCAACAGGGCTGCCTTTTTCTAGAGAACAGTGGTGCACCGTGCTCCAAAGATCCAGGGATAAGAGCAGGCGGGCAGGCGTCAGATCTGTGCAGAGCACCGGAACAAAAACACTGACACATCACCGATAAACATCCAAAGCACAAGATTCACCCTCAGTAGTTTCTGTTACCTGAGAAAAAAGTACCAATGTTTAGAAGTACAAAATTACACAGAGCTACCTAAAGGATCGCCCCCACCGAGAGGAAATGCCACGCCACTGGCCTACCTGTATAAAACAAATACACCTTCTCGCTGCAGTGTCACCTGCCGGCACGGCACGACCAACTGTTGGGGTAATCCTCCGTGTGTCCCTAAAAAGGGTACCAAAACCTGACTCCAATTACTCTTCCCCGCGTATTCTTAAATTGGTTTTACACCGATCCTACACAACAACCAATGAGACTATAGTACTATTTCGAACGAGTAAGTTTTAATTAGTCAAGCATGAGAGTTACAGACCCAGATCTGCAGATCTGTGGGATCACAAAGCAGAGACTAAGTTTCCCTAGCAACAGACAAATAGTCGGAGCCGGTCCACGTATCTCTTCCGCCGAGGGTGCCCCGTTCTATCCTTTCCCTAAACTCTTATCCTCCTCGCTCTGGGGCGTTGTCTAACACGCCAGGGTCGAATTTTGATTGGCTGTCAGTGTTTCTATCATTCATTAAATCGCTCTGAAAGTGATCCCGACGATATCACTCGCCACTGTCGTTATAGTTGGGACGTGGCCTGAGTTTAAATGATTTGTAAGACTATAAATTTAAAGTTACTGTTCTAGTTATCGTTCTTGGCGCGGACGGCCCTTAACACGAGCTTCCTTTTTCTAACAACCATCCTCTTGTCACCCAGCTTGCTGTGCAGAAGTATGAGGAGATGTTTCCCGCCTTTTCAGACTCTCGAGAATGCAAGCTGGTGAAGGTAGGCTTTGGTGTTATTTTGGCTCTAAAACCCACATACAAACAACAATCTCTGTTGTTTTCAATCCAAATTGTTGATGACTTGCTAATATTAGTAATTGAAAAGGAAAGTTGGATTGCAATTGGCCTTTTTATTATGATTATGATTTTTTAAATTTTTTTTTATAATCGAGCAGCCCTAGCAGACAGTATTAATAATAATAAATTCAGATAGATAGATAGATAGATAGATAGATAGATAGATAGATTCAGAGGTGCGGATCTCTTGGGGGAGGGAGAGATACAGCTGCTGATATAGTGTATTATAGTCTGTAGTTTTGGCATCTCAGTTGTTTTCTTCACCCCCACGGTGTATTTCTGTCTGTAGGCAGCCTTTCTAATGTTAAAAAATGATTGCTTTTATCCAACCAGAAACTTCTAGATGCCTATGAAGAACAGAACGTGGATGCCTATACTGACTCGGTGAGTTTTTTTTTTTTTGTTTTTTTTTCCAGCAGAATAAACAAGTTTGTGCAGCAATAGATTATGAAAAAAAATCCTGGGCTGACACCAGTGTCCTACAGTGTTTCCGGCTGTATATGATTTAGTATTTAATATTGGGTAACTGTCCATTTCTCAGGTGAAGGAATTCGACACCATTTCACGGTTGGACCAGTGGCTCACCACCATGCTTCTCCGCATCAAGAAAACCATCCAGGACGAGGAGAGCGACCTGCGCTGACTTCCCCCCCCTCCCCCCTTCCTGCTCCGGACAAGTCTCAAGCCCTCTACAGCCGACTTGCATCCTTCTTCTTTTTGCCTTGAGCGTCTCCCCTCTATCCTAGCAATAATCTTAATTGTTTGACCATTAGGGCTTATATTCCCTCTCAGATGCTGCGTTTCTTTGCCACCATCTGCAGTATTTGTTCTTGCCTTTTTAATCCGCTCTGCTCAATGCTCCAAAAATGGGCCTTACAGGTATGAACACTATTTTCCCCCGTGTGCATGCCGCACACAGTACATATGTTAGTTGTATATTGTTATGATCCAGGTGTTGGCCCAGTATCGGTTAAAATATTCGTAATGGGCTGCAATACCTAATACTCATACCAGCACACTTGTATAATAAAGTTTTTATTTTCTTGTTATAAAATGGATGAGAGGATGCCAATTTACTCACTTTGATCAACAAAATATGTTTTCCAGAATGTGCTTAAGAATTAACTCGACTGACCAAAATGCCAATATAGACTAAAGCACAAACACACACACACACATTGGCTTTTGGTACTTTGAGTGTATTAGGGCACCTGTAATCAAACAGCACTTCATGTCAGCCGCAGAGCTTCTCTCCAAGCAGAGAGGCCCAGCGACAGTCTCTGAGGTTATTCCACGGCAAATATCCACTTTGCCTTACACTGCGAAGTTCTCAGGAAGTGAACACCTAGATTTGATGAAAAAAAAAATCATGCTTTTAGAAGTGTTGTCAATTAATTTGCTAATTGTTTCTGTCATTTCCATTTAAAGTGCTTTTATTTCCCAAACAAAGGTGAAAGAAGCTCATCACTTTTGTGAACATTTGCATGGTTTGGTAAGCATGAGAAAACTAGAGCAGCCGTTTTCCAGTGTATAGGAGTTATTTCTTAAGTGTGTTTTTTTTTTCTGTCATAACTAACCAGGCTGAAAAAAGGCCTGCATTAAATGCAATACATTGAAGAAAAAGGAGCTTTACTGATCTGAACACTGTGCTCATGTACCCTCCAGTGATTTGTCATGAGACATTTTTACGTAAATGATGTGTACGTCAGTGATGTTTCCTGTCAAACGTTTGAATAAACCTGTCTCAGACATCTTGGGCGTGGCCTCCTGCCTGCAGACCTGCACCCAGTCTATTATCAATGTATTTGTACAGTATATAAATTAGAATTCAAGTGAAATGTAATCCTGTCAGTTCCTACTAAAGTTACAAAAACTGATGTTGGTTCTTGTGAATTCTTGCGGAACACTCGTGCAGACGGACTTAAATTTCCGCGTATAAACATGTAGCCTAAATACAGAGGCTTGCAAAAGTATTCATACTCTTTGAACTTTTCCACATTTTGTTACATTACAACCACAAATTTAAATGTATTTCATGTGATAGACCAACACAAAGTGGCGCATTATTGTGAAGTGGAAGGAAAATGATACATGGTTTTCAAATTATTTTACAAAAAAACCTAAAGTGTGGCGTGCAAAAGTATTCAGCCCCCTTTACTCCGATACAAATAAAATCCAGTGCAACCAGTTGCCTTCAGAAGTCACCTAAAAAGTAAATAGAGTCCACCTGTGTGTAATCTAATCTCAGTATAAATACAGCTGTTCTGCCAAAGTAACATACTAGATATTTGCTATTTTGCAAAGAAGAATGGGCAAAAATTGCAGTCTCTAGATGTGCAAAGCTGGTAGAGACATACCCCAAAAGACTTGCAGCTGTAATTGTAGTAAAAGGTGGTTCTACAAAGTTAGACTCAGAGGGGTGGCTGAATACTTTTGCACTTGTAAAAAAAAAAATTGAAAACCATGTATCATTTCCCTTCCACTTAACAATTATACGCCACTTTGTGTTGGTCTGTCTATCCCAATGAAATAATTTTACGTTTGTGGTTGTAACGTGACAAAATGTGGTAAAGTTCAAGGCCTATGAATACTTTTGCAAACCTCTGTAAGTGTACAAAAGGCCGTCGATAGAGATGATTAGGCTATCTAGGGCGCGCGCGAGGCAGCTGTTAATAGACTGTTACTCAAGCTCATTCCACTTCTCAAAGGGTCACCTGCGTCCGTGACACACCTGAGCGAATATCAGGAGCTGCGCTGAACCTAGCTTCAGGTAACCTAACCGGGGTCACTTCTCTTTAATCATTTTGAAAAAACAACGGGACCACGGCGCACGTGGACACTGCCGTGCAGCCTCGCTTCTTTCTTATTTTGTTGACAAAAACGGAGCAAAGCGGATAATTCTCACTGGACCGGATGTGCTAGCTAGTTGCCATGCGGCATTCCCACACCGCCTTCTGCTTTTAGTGTCGTGGAGTCGGAGGGTGAGGGTAGGAGCTCCTCGTGAGCCTTTCAGTGCTGGCCTGGTGTATTCAGAAGGCTGTGCTACTACCCGGGTCGTTTGGATCTAACATTTGTACCCAGCGGCAAGCGCAGCGCACTGCGTTCATGAAAGGTCCTTTTCTTGTTGTAGCGCCCTGTGAAGATATCAAGGGTAGAAAAAGAAAAAGTGTGGGGTTGAAAACTCAATGATGCGGTTTTGTGCACCTGTCGGTAGGATCTGAACGGCTGGATATGTTCTTCTGCCGCTTCAGACGTGCTTCTGCTTCTGCTTTTGGGCATTGATGCTGAAACAGACTAGACAACTTCTAGTTCCTGTTACACCAAAGCTTAGTTCAGACAGCGACCTCATAGCAGAACAGTAGGCTTCTCATTCTCGCTCAATACTGGATCAAATTCAAGCGACTTTGAGTCTATGAAAAGCGCTATGTAAGTTCATATTATTTATTATTATTATTATTATTATTAGGCCTACCCTTTAAACTTCTATTTTGTCGTTATCAATTCCTGTCTATTGTCAATTGACAATTGGAGGGCTGGAACTGCTGGAGGGCTTTGGCATAGTGCAGCAGCATATAGTCTGTTTTCATCTGGGGAAAAATAGCTTTTTATTTCTGTGAGAATAAGTAGGGCTACTTTTTGTTACTGTTACTAATTTGGTTGCATTTATGAAAATGACTGAATTAACAGTCCTTAATTGATCTGCTAAGTGTGAATGAATACATAAAGTCCTAGTGATTTGATGATTTGTCAATGCGTGAGCAACAGGAATTCATGATACGAGTCATGCTTTGGTTAAACAACACAGAACTATCCTGGGCCTATATGATTTGTACCATTTATTAAAAAGTGTTACCTTCTCTTTTTTTTTTTAACTCCGGGTTAACCTGCGACCATGCGTCCTCATACATTTTGGGTTTGCGGCACCTTACATCTCATTCGGCCTAACTTAGACCAGTGAAGTTCTAGAACACCTGTTGTCCTATTACGTAGACACCTTTTGCTCCATTGGGTGTAGCAAAAGCACAATACAAGATTAATTAGACAAATTTGGTTGGTTTGAAATGTGGTGGGGACAGAGACGCATTCGGAAGTGTATTTCCAGAAGTGGTGGCCGGGGACAATGACGCATTCATATTTTTTTCTCTTTCGCGCAGGTCATGTTTTGAAAGACCTTGTCCAGGGGCCTGTAGGCTACTACAAATCAAGTCTAACATGCTGGGGATGCAGTTCCCCGGCTGCACTAACCCTTACAACCACGGTTAACTGTGTCACAACGTTTATCAACTAGTTAACTCAACCCAGGGTTTACCAATCGAGACGCGCGTTCACATAAAAGAGGTGTTGTTTGCAATCACTCTACCAGAGCCACATATTTTACATAAGAGCAATTCTACATAAATATGAAGAACACAGACACGGTTTACAAGCAAAAGGCAGTCCAGTCGCTTCCTAGAACAGGAAGAAAAACTGGCAAAAAAGCCGACGCTGTAAATGTGTATGGTCACAACGCTTATCAGTCCCTCCAGACAAATTCAGAGTTTTGTGATTGTTGCGGGCAGAAATCCTTGATTATGCGGCACGTTTTCTTATAAAATGCGATGGAATATGTGGGATATTTGTGCAATTTTATGCGATGAAATTGCAGTAACTTGCAAAAACTGCGGTTTGATGAAAAAGAGATTCCCCCAACCATATGTTGTCAAAGGCGAAATTACGTCACTACATAACGTTCCCATGGCAACATGGGAAAATGGCTGCTATTGTGTGAAGTAAACTTAACATTTTTCAACTTTCTGCTGAGATATATGTGACTTTTTTGCAACGAAAATGAGGGGATTATGAAATCATGCAAGCCCCGCATATTTTGCGAGGAAATTGGCAATTTATGCGGCTAAAGTGCGGCGTAGCCTATTTGAAAAAATGCGGCCCCCAATGCGGACTTTGGCTGATTATGCATTGAATTCTGCAATCGCATAATCACGTTTGTCTGGAGGGACTGGCTTATCAATCAGTCAGGCACAAGATGTGACCATAATTACACTTGTTCTTTCCATAAACTGTCGTTAGTCTCAGTGGTGTAGTCTATTTTTTTGTAGTGAGTATACTGTGATTTTTATGGCGTTATTTTTTAGTCAAAAGTTATGAGCGTGTAACACACGCTCACGAGCACATTATGTTATTTCACACGCGCAAAAATGAACCTTCAGCTGGCATGATAAAAGTACTCGCGCACAAATTCAACAACCGAGAGGTGTAGGTAGCTGCGAGCGAGCGCCTGGCTACTCTTACTCTGCTTGTACAGTGGAATCCTGCTCGCGCGCAGCGGCCTTCTGCTCGCGGAGTGCTGTTTTGCTCGCAGAGAGGATTTCTGCTCGCTCGAGTACATGACTTTTGACAATTTGGAGGCGGAAACCAAGGAGGGCACTGACCCTCTTACGATTGGTCACTTTCACACAGGGACATCCTTGATTGACAGCTCTCATTACAGGAAGCACGGAGTCACAGTATCTGACGGAGTTCAGTCATTCAGTTAACACTGCACAGTGGACGGAATGGCGGCGACACCTGAAGATGTAGGCGTAAGTGATATTGATGATATGGTGGGGGCTGTGTGTTTGACAGTGTTATAGCAATTTAATCTGAAATTTGTTGAGAATAAACTCATTAAATATTGAGAATAAAGTCGCTGTGTTTCGAGAAAAAACTCATTAAATATTGAGAAAAAAACTTGAAATACAACGACTTTATTCTCAATATTTAATGAGTTTATTCTCAACAAATTTCAGATTAAATGGCTATAACAATGTCAAACACACAGCCCCCACCATATCATCAATATCACTTACGCCTACATCTTCAGGTGTCGCCGCCATTCCGTCCACTGTGCAGTGTTAACTGAATGACTGAACTCCGTCAGATACTGTGACTCCGTGCTTCCTGTAATGAGAGCTGTCAATCAAGGATGTCCCTGTGTGAAAGTGACCAATCGTAAGAGGGTCAGTGCCCTCCTTGGTTTCCGCCCCCAAATTGTCAAAAGTCATGTACTCGAGCGAGCAGAAATCCTCTCTGCGAGGAAAACAGCACTCCGCGAGCAGAAGGCCGCTGCGCGCGAGCAGGATTCCACTGTACAAGCAGAGTAAGAGTAGCCAGGCGCTCGCTCGCAGCTACCTACACCTTTCGGTTGTTGAATTTGTGCGCGAGTACTTTTATCATGCCAGCTGAAGGTTCATTTTTGCGCGTGTGAAATAACATAATGTGCTCGTGAGCATGTCTTACACGCTCATAACTTTTGACTAAAAAATAACGCCATAGATTTTCCCCTCCCAGCCTCATACTCGCCTGTCCCAGAACGACACCCCATACAGTCGGTACTGTGACGTTTCTGAATACGAACTGTACACGGGCAACAGACGTTTAAGTATTGATGGCGTTTATTTAAAGTCCTGGAAAAACAACACTTTTTGAGAAACGCAACCGAACCTGAACGCAACAGGACATCACATCACACAAATAAGCCATTTAACCGACACCCCTACACTGCCACACAAAACCATGACTAATAATTAGCATCATCATACAACTTTTGTATCGACGTTGGGGGCTTAAAACACCGATAAACAACAAAAGCTTGGGTCTCAGAAGGTTAAAGGTTTCAACTGTGTCTTTATAACTCAGTGTGCTTAAAGTCTCAGCAGGTTTATCACATTTTAGGCCTCTAGGTTGCCATCCGTTAAGGGCCTGTAACTGGGTATCCATTTGCATTTCATGCTTCCAACTTCTGCTTACATTCATACACCTGAGGAGTGTTCATAATGTATTGTGAGTTCTGTTTAAACAGGAAGCCCCCTCAGGACTAACTGCTTTGTTATTTGTACAAAGCCGGTTTGCTCCTAATTAAACACCTGGGAGAATGGTGTGTTCAGGTGCGTCCCATCAGAGTATAGCTGCAGGCTACCTTTTTGCAAGACCACATAACCTGCGGCAAATTCAGACACCGGCGTGACATTTAACTAACTTTACATATCGGTTTTCTTCAGAAAGTGCCAGGGGTTTGGGATATTTATGCTCACTTGAAATAATGAGATTATTCTTTATAAGCCATGTCAGTGTTGATTATATGCCTCTCTCAGCATTTAAAAAGGTACTAAATGTCAAAGGACGAGAATAACAAAGCAGGCAAACTCATTTACTTTTAATGTGTAAATATATGTGTATTATTTCAAACTAAAAAAAGAAAATAATCTTCCAAGTGTGGTTTGACAAAACAATGGGAACATCACAATTTGCATTTAAGTTTTGCAATGTGTTGATTTACATTAAGGTGTCGTGTCATTGATTTCTGTTGGCAGGTACATCCAGTGTGTCGCCTGTTGACAGAGACTGTGTAATGTGAAGACGATAACACGCCAGGTCCCAGGGCCATCTCCCATGAAAGATGATCCATTTCTAGGAATGGCACACCGCACAGCCTGCTGTACTCCCCTCGAGCCAATGAGACGTATTCAAACCTTAAGTGCCATGGTTGTCCTGGTCACTTTGTTCCTGATCTTCTTCTACTCAACGCTCCACCTGGAGACGGCCTACAGCCGCAGGACTGGACCCGGCGGGCTCCTGAAGCATCCCAGCCGCCAGGTTGAAGACAGCAATGTGAAGACACCATCCTTCACCACACCTCCCCCTGGTGTCCACAATGTAGTCGTCTCTGATGTCCTCAGACAGACCATCCCTCACAACGGCGCGTACTGGAACCGCCTGCTGTACTCTGCCCTCAGGAATCTGGACATGGGAGAAAATCCTTTCAGACATGACACTAATTGGTCCGGCTGCAGGGAGACAAATCAAGAGCTTCTGCAGAACAACGTGCACGACTTCGCCTCCTACCCCGTCTTATTCCAGGACTTTTTGCAGGGGATGAAGTGCAGGACCCCTCCAGTCCTGCTCAATCAACCCAACAAGTGCACCTCTGGCGACGGGGAGGGAGACAACCAGACCTTCCTGCTTTTTGCTATCAAGTCAACCCCTGGAAACTTTGAGCGGAGGCAGGCGGTGCGGGAGACCTGGGGGCGAGAGGGGACGCATCAGAGTGGACTGCGAGTGCGCACTGTGTTTCTGCTGGGTAGCTCCCCGCTGGACGACCCCGTACTCACACCACTGCTGTCATTTGAAGCAAGCCACTTTAAGGACCTGGTGCAGTGGGACTTCCACGAGTCGCTCTTGAACCTGACGCTCAAAATGAACATGTTCCTCCAGTGGATGCTGAAAACCTGCCCTAACGCCTCCTTCGTCTTTAGCGGGGACGACGACGTATTTGTGAACACACCGGCGGTACTCGGCTACCTGCAGTCTCTGGAGCCTTCCAAGGCCTCTCGGTTGTATGTTGGACATGTCATAAGCACAGCAAGTCCCCTCAGGGACCCCACAAGCAAGTACTACATTCCCCTGAGCTTCTACGACGGCCCATACCCTGCGTATGCCGGCGGGGGCGGTTTTCTATTGTCTGGAGCGTTGCTGCAACCCCTCCATTCAGTTTCACGTGTCATTCCTTTTTTCCCCATCGACGACGTCTACACTGGGATGTGCATTAAAGCTGTGGGGGTTTCTCCTGAGGCAAACGGCGGCTTTCAGACATTTGATATCAAGGAGGAGGATCGTGAGAACCTGTGTGTACATAAGAGTCTTCTTCTGATTCACCAGCGCTCCCCACAGCAGACCAAGAAGCTGTGGAGGGGCATTCACAGCCCCTTGTTGACTTGTTGAATAGGACTGGTGAACAAAAGATGCAGGGATTTAAAAACACAGGAAACGCGTATTTGCTTCCATTATTGTCCCTTACTGTCACTTAAAATAAAAAGAACTGAACAAAGAATATTAAAGTTTCATAGTTTATTTTTTCACAAAACACCAAACATGAAACATGAGTGTACAGTTGTGGGATTTAGAATAGTGTGTAACAGCATTACAGCACACAAACCCATCTAAAATCTGGGTGTGTGTATACTAAAAACCATTCAAATAGTATTTTTTTTTTTTTTTTGTCAGTCACCTTAATGATACACAAGGAAATGTTTTAAATACCATGATCGCTGGAGAAAACAGTTACAGGAGAGAGACCACAGACAACATGGGTACAATTCCACCGATTATTGCTCGATTTGTCAGTTTCTTTTGCATTCAAACTACACCAGCTGTTGTGAAATGACACACGTCATATCAAAACTATATTTGTATGAATGCAGTAAAAGGTGTGCAACAGTTTGTTAGTCTCAATCGTCACCCACTCCCACATTTAGCCAGCAAATTGCAAGTGTTTCCACCCTGTGGATGCAGTTATTTATCGTACAGGTCGAGTGGGTAGTGCTCTTTGTACTGCTGCACGTGCCTCCACATGGACTCTCTCTGCTTGTTCAGACCGGGCGTCATCTCCTGGTACACGTCGGTAAACATCAGCTCTACGTTGGGCTTCAGGCGTTTCTCGGCCCTCTCGAATGCCTCCATCACAGTCTTGCGGGACTGCTTCCGCCAGCTCCTCTCGTCGTCCTCGCTCCACCAGCCGCGGGCCGTCATGTAGTGTCTAAGCCGGGAGATGGGATGGTCCTGCTTGTCCCAGTAGTTCACCTCGTCCACCGAGCGGTACGCCGAGCTGTCGTCACTGGTGCTGTGGTGCCCGATTCTGAGGAATACAAATAATGACCTTACTTCAAGTGACTTCCCATACAACATCATTTTAGGGGCGAGTACATTTCCAACAACTCTTCAAAAAAGTCTCATCGTCATCGTGTTGTTACAATTGCAACCCATTCAAATCCTGCCACCTCGGCCTCTTGATTTCGTAAACATCAACTCCTAATTTTAAAACATGAATACTATTAAATCAAAATTACCACAATTTTTATCAGATGTTAAGGAAACATCCTAAGTTAAAATACTATCTTCTCTGACAACAATGCTAAAGCCAGTAGTTTCTCCTTTGAAACATGCTATTTAACTTTGGCAAAACAAAGGAGCCTGTTCAGCGCCTGTAGCCGACAAATGATGACTGCAACCTGGGCACGGACGGCCGCGAGGTCGTGTTGTTTTTAGCGGTTGTTGCAGTAAGGTTTAGCTGAGAAAAGGTGGGTGCCAGTCAGGTACAGAGCTCCAAGAAAGCACTGGCTTTTAGAACGTCAACATACTCGGATGCGCTGTTGAGTAATATCTGGCAATACGAGACTAGCAACTAGCCAACGTTGACATTGTGGAAAATTGGGCTCAGCGTTCTCAACCTGGCAACCCCCGTGACCTTCGAATCGGGGAGGAGTGGCCCGACTCTCTCCAGTATTTTGAATTTGGACTGCAGTAACCATTTTAAACTACTGGCTGGCAGTATTACATATTGTAGCTTTAATATACGAGATACAATGCAGAGAGGGAAATGTAATGGATAATTTTAGTATAAATCACAGATCCCTTGACCATCTAATCTCTATCTTCCCAAACGTCTCAGTTGCTAAGGGTCCATTCTGAATGAGATGTCCAACCTCTAGCTCACACAGAGTGAGCAGCCCATGTGGCCTGAGTCCTTGGCAGCAGCCCGGGTTTGAATCCGACCCGCGCCCGCCCGCTAAATACACTGAATGTTAAATGGTGGTCATTCTGTGTTTAATGACAAATCCTGCTTTAAAAAAAACGTATAATATTGTACATCTGTTTTGTAATTTGTCAATTCTGCATTCACCTCAAACTAAAGAGGTTTGCCAATTTAAACAAATTTAAGTAGCAAAAAAATCAAACATTTCTAATAACCACAGAACGATGAGCTGTCAGCTTCAAAGTCGTTCTCAGTGAAAATGCAGAACGGTCCAAAATCCCTCAAACAAACCAACCTGTAGGTCATCGCCTCGATGAGGAAGGGCTGGTTCTCAGCCACGGCTCTGCGGCGTGCCTCCTTCGTAGCATTGTACACGGCAAACACATCGTTACCGTCGACACGGATGGACAGCATGCCGTACCCCGGACCACGAGCAGCTGTTCAATCACAGGAAGAAGGAATCCTGTGTTCATGAGAGCTGCTGAGAATTCCTAATACATGGGTTTGAATGCAGCAGAAAAAAAACCCGCATCTTACCAATGCCATCTCCCCTGTACTGCTCGTTGGTGGGGGTGGAGATGGCGTAGCCGTTGTTACGACAGAAGAATATCAGTGGGCACTCGAGCGTGGCAGAGAAGTTGAAGCCGGCGTGTGCGTCCCCTTCGCTGGCCGCGCCCTCTCCGAAATAACAGATCACAGCCCGGTTCATGTTTTCTCTCTTGAGGGCATATGCAGCTCCGGCCGCTGAAACAAACACACACAAATACATATATTTACAGGTATATGTATGCACTTACAGACTGGAGAGCTTTACACAGGTGCACAGCAGCTCACCCTGGGGAATCTGAGTGGCCAGAGGAGAGGAGATGGTGACAAAGTTCAGATCTTTGCTGCCGTAGTGCACGGGCATCTGCCGGCCCTTGCCCAGGTCATCTGCATTGGCGTAGCACTGAGCCATGAACAAATCCAGAGGGAAACCCCGGTACATCAGCACTCCTGCAGGGCGGCATATTATAGGAATTATAACACTGTTACTCACAGGATAAGAAAACCTGGGCAACTGATGGTTATTATTAACTCAATGGGCATGCAGGAAGTATATGAGCCAAGACATTTGAGGACGTCATCTTGGGCTTTGGGAAACTCTGATCCACATTTTTCACAATTTTCAGACATTTTATCGACCAAACTAATCCATTAATAGAGAAAATGATCGACAGAGTAATCAACAATGAAAATAATATTTATTTTCAGCCCTGTAAGATAACTACATGTTACCTGAATGATCTATTTCTAGATGTATTATATATATATATATATATATATATATTTATATTTTAGTTTTTGCTGCTGTACGAAATGTGATCTACAAATGAAGACTGCCTTTCTGATTTTTCTGAATGACAGAATGCTGACTGATGCAGTTGGACATGGGTGTGTTGCTGACTGAATAAAGCATTGTTTGCCTCAAATGTCACCAGTCGCATGATTGTTGTGCACCAAAGCGATCACCTCTTTAGATAAAACTGCCAAACAAGCTTGGAGCAAAGGTTGTTTTTACACAAGGTTAATGTTTAATTGTGCATTGTCCCTGTTTAAATTACATTACATGCTGTCTGAGTCTTACCAGCTTCTCTGTATTGACCGAAGACGATGTCGTTTGGGTCAAGAGCAGCAGCACTACCAACATGTGTCCCCTCCTCACCATAGTTGGTCATGTAGAAGGAGATGCGACCCTGTAACAGAAAAAAAAAAAAAAAAAAAATACTTTTCAACATTGTTCAGCTGTGTCATTGTTACCAGGAAATGCAAGAGGAAACACCAACCTGTCTCTGCGACTCATAAAGGATGCGGTCCATCGTGTTCAGCAGAGTCATCTTCTGGTAAAAGTTCAAAACTGTCTCTTTGGAGAGCTGAGCAGGAAAGAAACATACAAAACCACCAACACATTAACTGAGTGGAGGTCACAGTGCCTCTTTTAATAACCAGGGGCGTGGGGCAGGCGGACTCTACCTGAGGGTCTTGAGAGGGGTTAATGATGTTTCCCTGTCTGTCCATCACCCGATACACTGGGATCCCAGAGATGACGTTGGGCTGGATGAACTCAAGCTGATCCACAAACTCGGCTGAGGCTCCGGGGAACTGGGGCTTTTCCAGTGTCGAGTCAAAGGGCTGCTGCCTCTGCACAGCCTGGAGGATTCAATCCAAGCATTATTTATTAAAAAAAACATCTGTGAGGGGGGCACCCTGGTAGGTCACCTGGTAGAGCGTGCGCCCCATGTACAAAGGCTCAGTCCTTACCGCAATGGTCCAGGGTTTGATTCCGACCTGCGGCCCTTGGCTGCAAGTTTTTCCCCTCTCTCTCCCTTTCCAGTCTACAACTGTCCTATCAATTAAAGGCCAAAATGGCCAAAACATATTCTTTAAAAAACATCCATGTAAAAAAGCAAGGCCCTCTCTAAAATAGACACCACACAAAGGGGATTCAGCTTTCTCTTAATGTCATCCCAAAAAAAAACAAAAAAAAAACAGTTGCTCTGTGGAGACTGAAAGGGAAACTGACTGTTTGCATGTCATATTGCAACAGGTAATTTTACTGGAATACAGCCCCATTTCCTTTTACAAAAGGTGATTTTACTGGAATACAGCCCCATTTCCTGTTTGAAAAACTTCCTGCAATAGGTGTGAATCACAGACTGTTTGAGATTGAACATGTTTCAGCATTAAACAGGGGCTTTCATGAGATGTTATCTTAATGCCTCAGCAAGTTTTGTTTTTGAAGCTGTCCCCTGGAGCTGTCACATTTCTTGTATTTTTTTTTATTTTTTGTACCTCCAGTAGATTCATATGCAACACTCTTAATGACTGGGCAATTTTAGTATTCATGTTGGAATTTATATTTTTATATAGTGCAGGAGTACACAGGTTTGATTTTAATATTAAAATAGAATTTGACTCAAAATCTTTTTAATTATGCAAACCAGATTGCCAGGAAGTGCAGATATCCTGAATGATCACTAGAGGTAGACAAAGTATTCAGTGAAAGGATCAATACTTACTACAGTGTTAAAATCATAGACTGTAAATACCCTTTACCCTTTGAATTTACAACTAAAAGACCTGCATTCAAAGTACAAAATATACTGTAATAATAAAGTACTGGAAGTAAAAGTATGTATTATGCAGAATGGTCCATTTCAGATTAATATCATATTACTGGATTATGATAAGTGATGCATTAACTGTGTCAATTTAATGTTGTAGCTGATAAAAGTGGGGCTTATCTTAACTACTGTATATACTGCTGGGTAGCTTAATTCATAATATTCATCATTTATTACATCGATTTACATTTTGCATTAATAATCTAAATCTTCAAACTAACTATTAACTGAAGGTATTAAATAAATGTAGTGGAGTAAAAACTACCACATTTGCCTCTGAAGTGTAGAGGAGTAGAAGTACAACGTAGCATAAAATGGAAATACTTGAGTAAAATACAAGTAACGTTAGCCTAAGTACTGTACTTGAGTAAATGTACTCGGTTACTTGCCACTACTGCTTATTACACTGTGACACTAGTTATGACTGTCGTAGGACAATACAAGTAGCCTATTGATAGTGAAGTAAAACACGTTAACGTTATATTTTAAAATGATTTGCCATCATTATTTATACAATAAAAATATTAACTTTAGTGACACACATCTGGCATAGACAGCATATTGACAGAACACAACAAATAACACCAGAATATGCAATATATTTCATGGGAGTCGACAACAAAACTTAACGTGACTTTTGTTTTAGTAAAAAGGATATTTCGACTTTATTTATTTTTATTATTTTTTGATATTTCGACTTTAACTTGAAGACGGAAGTTTCATCCTACGCCCCTTTGCTCGACCAATGGCAATGCAACTAAGCTAAAGCTTTAGCCGGCTTGCTAGCTAACGTTACACAAGGTGCACTAATGTCATTCAAGCTGCTGATTAGAAATTAATCACATATATATTCACAAACATTTGGGCACCTACAATTTGACTTCATATACTGCGTTGGAGAATCGGTACATAATTAACTCTACGTTAGTTTCTGCAAGGTTGTCAGCTAGCGTTAACGTTAAGCTAGCTAGCTGGCTCACAACCCATCGCGACAACTGGAGAAGTCAAGCAACGCGTTCTTGTGAATCCTTGATGGGTGCTCTAATCATAACCTAGCTAAACACATAATAAGTTTAAACTTCATACCTACAGTTAACGTTAACTATCTCGTGGCTGAATACTTAACTTGACATCGTACATTTTAATATTAGGCCATAGTCAGACCACTTTTTCCAATAACCCTGTGGATGCTAAAGCGACCTTTCGTGTTACTAAGCTAACGCTAGCTACCTTATCTCTAACCGAACAATACAGCAATGTTTCACTTTTTTATGAACTTACACCGACTCTGAAGGCTCTGTGTTGAAGCAGCCTCGATGCCTTCAGTCCAGCCGTCTGACGAACAACATGGAAACATACTCCATACATTTTGTGAATACTCCTCACAGCCGCCATCAGGACCGTCTACGGCCGATAGCTTGTCAGGAATGTTCAAACTCTTCTGTAAATACGTAAGAATTATGTGACAAAACTAGCTAACAATAACCGTTTCAGCGCCTTTCAGTCTTCAGCACTGATGTTCACATCCACAATCACACTTGTCAGGCTGGTTGAACAGCTACGAACGGCAGTGTCGGGTCAACCACAATCATGATGACATCCGGTCCGCCTTCAAATTAAGAGTCAAGTAAGTGACCAAAAGTACAAACCTGTAAGGACCGCCGACAGTGGTAGAAGAAGTAGCCTACTGAGACCTTTAACTTAAATAAAAGCTCTCCGTTACAAGTACAAGTCAAGCATTAAGATCTAAATGTGAAAGTAACTAAAGTTAGCAAATTGGAGTAAAAGGACATTATTTCCCTCTACATAGCCTTAGGGTACTTGAGTAAATTTAGCCTATAGTCTACAGTCTATGCTACATACATACACACCTAGCTTACATTCCACTTCTATATGTTTTAAATATGTTTGATTAACGTGTTTAAATGATAACTGTAACCATTAAAAAGCAATGTACTAACCATTTAAAATGAAATAGCCATCCAAATAAAGGCTTTTCTAACTTGAAGAAGAGTGCCTTGGACTTGACACACACACACACACACACACACACACACACACACACACACACACACACACACACACACACACACACACACACACACACACACACACACACACACACACACAGCTAAAGGGGCTTAAATGCAAAACGCATTGACAGTCTTTATTCTTAGTTTGAAGGCAAAGCAGATCTTTTCCGGTATAATCACACTTGACAACAGCGAAAATACAGTTATTAAAAAAAATAAAAAAAATAAATCAAAGAGTGTTTCAGGAGAACAGAAAAGCCCATTCTGAAAACTGGAGTGCCTTGTCAAAACCCTCTGATTCAAAGAAGAGTTTACCTCCTAAAACTAAAGTGAGCAGAAATTCTCTCTCTCTCTCTCTCTCTCTCTCTCTCTCTCTCTCTCTCTCTCTCTCTCTCTCTCTCTCTCTCTCTCAAGTTTCAGGAAGTCAAACTCAGAACAGGTGTGTCACTGAGAGGTGAAATGGCGCAGGAAGGAGTTCAGCTGAACCGGGAAACCTTCTCTTGTTCCATCTGTCTGGATCTACTGAAGGATCCAGTGACTATTCCCTGTGGACACAGCTACTGCATGAACTGTATTGAAGAGTTCTGGGATGGAGAGGATCGTAAGTACATCCACAGCTGCCCTCAGTGCAGGCAAACCTTTAGACCGAGGCCTGTCCTGCTGAAAAACACCATGTTAGCAGATTTAGTGGAGAAAATGAAGAAGACTGGACTCCAAGCTGCTCCTGCCGATCACTGCTCTGCTGGACCTAGAGATGTGGCCTGTGATGTCTGCACCGGGAGAAAACGGAAAGCCCTCAAGTCCTGTCTGGTGTGTCTGGTCTCTTTCTGCGAGGAACACCTTCAGCCTCATTATGACTCCCCTGCGTTTGAAAAACACAAGCTGGTGGAGCCGTCCAAGAAGCTCCAGGAGAACATCTGCTCTCGTCATGATGAGGTGATGAAGATTTTCTGCCGTACTGATCAGCAGTGTATCTGTTCTCTCTGCTTAATGGATGAACATAAAGGCCACGACACAGTCTCAGCTGCGGCAGAAAGAACTGAAAGGCAGAAAAAGCTCGAGGGCAGTCGACTAAACATCCAGCAGAGAATCCAGGACAGAGAGAAAGATGTGAAGCTGCTTCAGCAGCAGGCGGAGGCCATCAATCGCTCTGCTGATAAAGCAGTGGAGGACAGCGAGAAGATCTTCACTGATCTGATCCGTCTCCTGGAGAAAAGAAGCTCTCATGTGAAGCAGCAGGTCAGATCCCAGCAGCAAAGTGAAGTGAGTCGAGTCAAAGAGCTTCAGGAGAAGCTGGAGCAGGAGATCACTGAGCTGAAGAGGAAAGACGCCGAGCTGAAGAAGCTCTCACACACACAGGATCACAACCAGTTTCTACACAACTACCGCTCACTGTCACCACTCAGCCAATCTACATCCAGCATCCATGTCCATCCTCAGCGCTACTTTATTGATGTGACAGCGGCTGTGTCACAAGTCCGAGATAAACTACAGGACGTTTTAAATGAGAAATGGACAAACGTCTCACCGACAGGGACTGAAGTGCATGTTTTAACCCCAAATCCACAACCAGAGCCCAAGACCAGAGCTGAATTCTTAAAATATTCACGTGACATCACACTGGATCCAAACACAGCACACCCACAGCTGTTATTATCTGAGGGCAACAGAAAAGCAACAGTAACGAGAGAACAGCAGCCTTATTCTAGTCACCCAGACAGATTCACTGGATGCCATCAGGTCCTGAGTAGAGAGAGTCTGACCGGACGTTGTTACTGGGAGTGGGAGTGGAGAGGGAGAGGAGTTGACGTAGCGGTCGCATACAAGAACATCAGCAGAGCAGGGAGGCCGAATGAATGTGGATTTGGATTCAATGACAAATCTTGGGCGCTAGAGTGTCAGAGTAAGACTTTTATCTTTCGTTACAACAAAGTCCACACTCGCATCTCAGGTCCGGAGTCCTCCAGAGTAGGACTGTACCTGGATCACAGTGCAGGTGTCCTGTCCTTCTACAGCGTCTCTGAAACCATGACTCTCCTCCACAGAGTCCAGACCACGTTCACCCAGCCGCTCTATGCTGGACTTGGGCCTTATCCTGTTGGAGCCACTGCTGAGTTGTGTAAACTCAAATAGAGGGTTAAACGCTGTGTTTTAACCCTTGTGTTGTCTTCCTTCGACCATGCAACTTAGTTTTTCTAGGTCAAAATTTTAAATGAAAGCTTTTTTTTCAACGTTTTGGTCGTCTTTTTCAACACTTGTGTTTTTGTCACTTCTTTTCAACGTTTTTCTCGACTTCTTCTGTGCCTTTTTAAAGTTTTTATGTTTTTTTTTTTTAGCTTATTCCGACATTTTTGTCACTTTTTTCAACATTGTTTTATAAAAAAAATTAAAATGCTAGAAAATTAAATAAAACACCCCAATGAAGGTAGTGAACTGATCATTTATTTTACTTGTGAAGAGCGTTGTAGGGAACCATGCACGTTAGTTCTTTTTTTTTTTATTTGGTTGAAAGAAACCAAATTTGTGATAGGCCTATAGAAACCTTTTGAAAATAAGTCAAATTTGGCCCGAGGACAACAGAAGGGTTAACTCCAACTTATTTAGTCTCCACGTTTGTTGCTGAGAGCCGATTGTTGTGGCGTTTCCTCACTGCACAGAGATCAGCTGTCAGTCAAACATGCTTGGTGTTACTTTGACATCTTGTCATTAGTTGTTGTGTGAATGTTTGAGTTTCTTTAGGTGGTGCTCCTTCCTGTGTCTGTTTAGCCATGGAGGCTATCACTGCTCGTGATGAAGGTTGTTGTCTCTTCGACTGCATGAGTCTGAAGAGAGAAAGCACTAGACCTCCTTTATCGTAGATATTTTGTTCTCACAATTCTTTTAATTAAAGAAATTAAGAAAAAGTCTATAAAACATTTGCATTTATTTGTGTATCAGGCTTACTATGATAATAATCAATAATGACCTCTTTTATTATTCTCTTTTTTGAATCTGTACATGAAATCATTTAAGAAGTCAGACTTTACTGATGGGATGTGTGAACAAACTGAAGGTTGACATGATGAATAAACTAACATGAACACAGTATTTTCTTCTTGTCTTCATTCCAGGGTATCATACAAAGCTGACGGAGAAAATGTGAAACTGATGAGAGGATAACTGAGGCACTTTTCCTCCTGAAACACTTAGTGTACAGTCTTCATGTTTAGAGTCAGTCTCTGTCCTTTCTACTTTCTTACCTAAAACAGCTTTTTCTCTCATCACAGAGAAATGAGCAGTTTTCTATCACTTGTTGCTTTTTACAGCCAACGTTGTCTTTGTGCCCTGCACCAGTAGATGATTTATTGCACAGAATTAAAGGTCCTGACACACATAAGACAACATATATTGTGTAGTTGATTCTTTACATTTGGTTTCAAGTATCTATGTTGTTCAATCAGAATTTAAGAAGTCAGAGACACTTTACCATTTAGCCTCAAATCTCACATTCCCAAATACTATTGAAAATAGAGAGCAAAAACTCTTCTCTCCCATGTTTCCCATGTGCCCTGAATGCAGCCTATCATGAAACCATAAAATAATCAGAGGAATGTTATGCCATCAACAGAGAACATACTTAGAACATACAGTAAGTTCATTGTGAATACTAGTGACATAAGCTGCCTACAATGTATCTAATGATTTCTAATGCACATTTGAAGTTTTAATGTTGCCTGCAGGATGTCATAGGAAAGGTGTCCAATTGTAAAGTCAGAGCGTACCCTAGAGGGGAGTCAGACATGAAGGTCTCGTTTTAGTTTAAATGTCTGAGTCCGTTCACTTCCTCTGAAAACTGGTGATAAACAGATATGGTGTAATTCACACGTGTCAAACTCGAGGCCCGCGGGCCAAATCCGGCCCCTTGCAGACTTTGATCTGGCCCGCTTATCAATTTAGGATCGCAATAAATGTTGACCCACCTACTTTTTGTCGCTTTTTCAACGTTTTTGGTGCTTTAACACTTTTGCCCACATTGTCGACATGTTTGCCACATTTTTTCTGACATTTTTGGCATTTCTTTCGATGTTTTTCTCGCTTTGTTCAACCTTTTTCGGTGCTTTTATTTTTATTTTTACAATGGCTGAGGACTTCTTTGCTGACTTTTTTAGGAATTTATGTCGACCAAACTGTAATTGAGACAACTTTATAAGACAAAAAGTCAATAATACTGTCAAAGATATTTGACTTTTCTCCTAAATAAAAGCATGTAAATAAACTCGACATGTCCGGCCCTTGACGTGATTCTGATTTTCCAGTGTGGCCCTCTGGGAAATTGAGTTTGATGCCCCTGGTGTAATTGGTTCCACAAGAGAACCTGACGTTTTATGACAAGAAAAATGCATTTCCTGCAGAAATTGAGTGTAAATGCTATCACTCTAAAGAAGCGCAATACACACCTATAATAAACTCAGAAAAGGTCTGAAATAAGCATGAAACGTAAACAGTGATAACACAAAGACTGTAAAGATATCAAAAAGCCTAATACAAGTTTGATAGCTCAAAGTATAGTCGCCTGTTTAAAGTTAGAATGAGGTCTCTAGCTGAAAGTATGTGGGAGATGTAGCATTTTAAAGTGCTCATATTATGCTTTTTGGCTTTTCCCTTTCCTTTGTGTTATATAACTTTTTTGTGCATGTTATAGGTTTACAAAGTGAAAAAGCCCAAAGTCCCCCCCAAAGTGACTTACCATCTCCAACAGAAAACACTGTTCACAAACTGCTCCAAACAGCTCTGTTGTAGTCCAGCCTTTACTTCAGAGACACACGTGGTCACTTTCTAACACGTTATAATGCTCGCCTAGCTGCTAGCATGGCACTCCCTCATACTCTGCTTCTGACTGGCTAGTAGTCCTTACCTAGATACTGCGCATGTGCGACTCCCAACAAAGATAGAAGTGAGATGCCTCACTCTGTAGCTAAAACAGAGAGCTCAACACACAGGGTGAAAAAAGGAGCTGCAGCAACATGCAGTACGACAAATTATATGGTGTTTTTTGAAAATTAAAACATGTAAACCTATTCTGATATAACCTCTAAATACAATTATGAACCTGAAAATGAGCATTATGTGAGCACTTTAAAGTGGGGTATGTTAAAGCTATAGTGTGTAGTTTCTGTCTCCCCCATGAGGAATGCTAAGTAATGACAACAAAACTGTCGGCACGTCCACATGATACAGCCTTCCGTGATCGCGCACCCCTCCTCCACACAGTTGCTAGTAGCCAAGGAAGACAGATGATTAAAAAACATGATGGACTCTTCAGAAGTGGTCATTATCTTCACCCAAGCTTCTGCACGTGAAAGTCACCGGACGTCACAATCTTCTGAACATAGCCATACTGAGAAACACAGAGAGAGTTGTGTAGAGCCGATTAGTTAGCTTTCAAGCAACTCATTTGGCAATGGCTTGAATGTAACGGACGCTCAATAACATCAAAAAGTTACACACTAAAGCTTTAAGGTACCTGAAGCTGTCAAACGTATGTTTTCTGTTACACATAACCTTTTCCGCATTGCTTTGTCTCTTACAAAGACGGAAAGTGGAAGTCCTCCGATTGCTTTTTAAGTAGCAATACTTCAAAACTTAAGTTTATTTAAGTAAAAGTACAAAAGTATTAGCATAAAATACAGTAACAAAAGTAAAAGTATTAATTTTGCAGAATGACCCATTTCAAAAGTAACAAATATTAAATAGGCCTAATTGGATTATAGTCATTGATCACATCGCTTTAATGTTGCTGCTGGTCAAGTTTGGGCTAATTTTGAACAACTTTATACTTCTGGGTAGCTAAATCTATAATCATAAGTATAACAATCATCATCATCACAATACATCTACTTGTTGAGTATAATTTGTATTAATAATCTGAATCTGCATGTAAGTAGTAACTAAAGCTGTCTAATAAATGTAGTGGGTGAAATATTTCCCTCCTTTCTGCCACTATATACTTCTAATTGGAAATACTCAAGTAAAGAACAAATAACCTCAAAGGTGTTTTCCTCAATTATTTGACAGTTTACTTTACGATAAAAAAAATATTTTTATATATATATATATATATATATATATATATATATATACTGTATATAGACAGAATATTCAGTCTGTGTACTAACATACTTTGGCAGACTGAAACAGAAAACAGACTGGGTCCATGCTACGGTGCCTGTCCTGTGTTAATCATAATTTAAAGACATGTCACCTATAAGATTATTTGTTAAGCTCTTTACTGCTCTTTTGTTTTCAGTCTTGTTTTTAAACTCTCATTGGGATATGAACCGATTGCAACACAACTATTACTACTACCTGAGAATGACCGCGCTAAACCAAGGTTTGAAATGAGTGCTAGAATATCCTACTCAACTAGAAGTTTGCTTGGATTACATATCATAAAATAGTAGTAAGATTTATTGGGGTGAAAACTACTGAATGAATGTAGAGTATGACAAGTTACATATATTAGGGTCATGTTGAGGTTTAAAGAGAACAAAGTCAAATTAAGGCTGCAAGCAGCGATGAAAGCCCCTCCCAGAAATGGGATTTACTTGAATTTGTGCACACAGCCTCAGAGGAGCACGGAAAACAACTGTGTGCCGAATTAGTTTCCTCTAATTCAGAATAACTGTTGGCAAGATACGCAACACTCCCAGTTTTGACTGCCACCTATATACAGTTGATCCTCTATAACTTGCACGTTTTTTTAACTATCAAAATCTAACCCTAACCCTTTTGATAACGTTTTGTTACGAGAGACCACCGTAACTCCTCATGTAACAGCAGCAGCACTGTACTCCACTCTGCCATTCCTGCCTTTCCAAAAAGAAGAATGCTTCACTAAAAGTATTTCTATCAAAGTAGAAATATTGATGTTATTTTGCAACTCACTTTTACTTTACTTTGTACTTTCAAGTTACACAAAAAGCCAGAACACTCTACTTTTTGTAAAGCATCTTTATATTTACAGTCTATGATGGTATCATTGTATCGCCAAATCTAAAACATATACACATTCACATTATACTCCTTACTTCCTACTCCTTGTTGACATGAGGTAAATTAGACATAATATTAAGCTAGCAGCACAGTGGATGATGTACTTGAACACATAGCTCATGAATAACAGGATTTTAGTATTGCTAAATCGCACTGGTTTTAATCAATTTTTCTGTAGAAAAATCTGCATATCCGCCTGTTCTGGTAGAATGTGTGACCTGTCTTGGCTGACTGTGTCCCCTGCTGTGGAACACACTCTCTCACGAGAAGCAGACGATGCTTGGATACACAGGTATGAGCTGGAGAGCTGAGACAGGAGAGGCAGCGAGTCCCGTCTCTTCCACCACCAGGCCAGAGCGTCCTCTGATGTGGGTACGGCAGGCAGCTTTCTGTACAGCTGGATTTCTCTCTGGACTCGTTCAGGTATTGGGGTCTTTTCTGCTGCTGTAACGCTCTTCAGAGCTCTGTCCTCCTCTTCAAAAAGCTCCCCCAGGCCGGTTAGTCTCGGCCTTTTGGGAAACAGAGTCTGGCAAATGGAAATGAAGCAAAAATAAATTGTTTGGCAAGACATCTTGGATTAAATATGACAAATGTTTGGGTCATGTGGTTGTCATTACCTCATCTGAAGACAAATTTGGCTCAAAATCATCAGCACCACTGTCCAGCAAAAGTCCAAGTTCCTCCTGGTTTGACATCAGAAGAAGAAGAAGAAGAAGAAGAAGAAGAAGAAGAAGAAGAAGAAGAAGAAGAAGAAGAAGAAGAAGAAGACATGCCTTTATTTATCCCGCAGGGGAAATTCACATTTTCTATCAGTTGGTACAGTTGCAGTTACACACATTGCACACAGGCCTGAAATACACACACATACACAGGACCTATACATGCACTAATGGAGAGATGTCAGAGTGAGGGGGTTTGGCAGTTGGGGGTTCGGTGCTTTGCTGAAGGGCACCTTGGCAATGCCCAGGAGGTGAACCTCCCCAGCTACCATCCCGTGCTTTGGTCCGTGAGGGGGTTTAAACTAGCGACCCTTTGGTTCCAAACCCAACTCCCCAGGGACTGAACAACTGCCACCCCGCAGAAAAACAACAACTATATTTAATCACAAATTGTCACTTGTATGCGGACACAGCTGAGTTCCGATCTGGCGCATCTGTTCACAAAAGTTGCACTGAAAAGACTAGTGTAACTCCGGCCACGGATAAGTCCAAAAACTAACCTCATAACCTGAAGCTTTGAGTTTACAGAGACAAAAAAAGACTCTTAACTACTTCAACTGAGAGTGTATGAGATAGCTGAGGTCAGGAAGAGCCTTTGAACCTATACTATATAAGGTGTAATTAATGAGCACACATATAATTACAGCATACAGTAGAACAAGTAGAACAGAAGAGAAAACTGTACCTCTGTTGTGGTTGTAACCCTAACCGCAGCGTTTCTCACTCTGTACCAAATCTCGTCCGAGTCAATTCTGTTCTTGAACCTTGGATCCATAGCGCTCGACTCCTGTAGGAACATCCAGGTATCGCCATCCTGAAATAAAGCATTCAGAATGTGTGTGTAATGAAAACAATACGAACACAGCAGAGTTCAGTCAGACCGGGGATCAGGGGCGTAGCACAAAATTCTGGGCCCTGTCGTAAAGACATTCTCTATGGGCCCCTCCCCCCATCCACAGCTATTCATTCTAGCATCTTTTTGGGCCCTCCTCACATGAGCGTCTGCCTGCATCAAACGCTTCGAAATACGTAACCATTTCCCAGTCACTCGTTTGGAGTATTGTTTTATATGTTTGACTACTTATGCATTGTTTTATTTGCAACTTTTCCTGCTGCTGTATTGGCCGGGTCTCCCTTTGCAGACTTGTAAAATCTAGGTTAAACAAAATAAAGATACTTTATATGGAAGTTAAGATGCTTCAATGAAAATCTACCCAGAGAACTAAAATAAACTAAACACTAATAACTAGAGCTGAAATGAGAAGTTGATTGCTTGAATTCAATTCAATTTTATTTATAGTATCAAATCATAACAGGAGTTTTTACAGATAGGACACTTTACAGATAGAGTAGGTCTAGACCACACTCTATAATTTAGAAAGACCCAACAATTCCAGTAATTCATCTGAATCAATTAAGATATTTTTCAAATGTCAATTTATTGTTTTACTGGGGTTTGGACTCTCGGTTGGGAAACTCAGACGGGCATTTTTCACTAATTTAAAGGTGCTCTAAGTGATGTCACGTGTTTTTTAGGCTGCAACATTTTTGTCACATACAGCAAACATCTCACTATCAGCGAGCTGCCTGTCCCCTGAATACACTGTAAAAAACGCGGTCTCTGTAGACAGCCCAGGCTCCACATAGCCAACAAAAACAAACTGTGCCAACCTGCACCACCAAACATAAACAGTCTTCCAGTGCTCCAGCCAATAACCGACAAGAAGGATTTGGGGGGGGGGGGGGGGGGGGGGCACGGAAGGGAGGGAGAGGGGACGAGATGAGGAGGAGGGAGGGGCGAGCTAGCCTCGTTTTGTTTGAAAATACTTTGAACGTCAACAAGAAGTGACGGCACCCAACATCGCTTAGAGCACCTTTAAAAAAATGTATAGGCTAACCAATTCATTGTGAAAACAGTCAGCAAATGAATGCATAATGAAAGTAATCGTTAGTTACCCAGAATAAAACATTGCAATTTAAAAGCACACACTAAGGCCACTTACTTTTACAAGGAACCACCGCAACAAGACAATTATTTAGCTTTTCTTTTTGAATTTGAATGAACAAAACACAATCTTAAGAAAAGAAATGCAGAACTGAGTGCACTTTAATATGTTTATTTATCGCAAGAAATATTGCGATATTCGACAACGGTATCGCATATTTTCCTCATATGGTGCAGCCCTAGTCAGTATATCCTCTTACTGACACACTCCATGACTCCATAAAGACAAAACATCATGTACTCACCCAAAAGCTGCTGTTTCTCCTGAAGAACTGTTTGAGCTGTGGAAGACCTTTTGATCCACACGACGACAGCTCTTATCTTTGATGCCCATCTGGTCACAGTGTTGCTGGTGTACACCTTCTGTGCAGCACGGCCGAGTGTACGGGCAAAACACCTCAGCTTCCTAAACTGCCTTTTAGTGATGGCAATGTCCATGCCGAAGGCATTATCCACCGTCACGGCAACCACTTTGTCTCGGACCCCGAACTTCTCCAGCACGCCGCCGATCTGCTCTGACACTACCGTGTCTGTCTGAGCATCGTACACGGGCTTCGTACGGAGCACTTTCTGCTTCATCTGGCCTTTGGTTACGAAGTGTAGAGTGACTGTCAGGTAGCGGTCGTGGGAAAAACTGGTCCACCAGTCACACGTCACTGCCGCCTCGGACGCTTGTCGCAGCTCTCTGATGACACGTTTCTTCTCCACAGAGAACCAGGAAGGCATCAGGGTGTTTATGAGCTGCTCTCTGGAAGGCAGGCGGTACTTTGGGTTAAGCATCTTAGTCATCTCTCTGAGGGAAAGCAGAAATGAAAATGCAGCGTATCAGTAGTAGCTCAGTCCTTAGGGAGTTGGGCTGGGAACCAGAAGGTAGCTGGTTCAAGTCCCCGTACGGACCAAAGTGCAGAGTGTGGATTGGTAGCTGGAGAGATGCCAGTTCACCTGCCAAGGTGCTCTTGAGCATGTGGCAGCCCACATCTCTCCATTAGTGCATGTGTATTTCAGACCTATGTGTAGTGTAATAATTGGTTGATGTAATCACATTTGCATTTATTTGTTTGGCAGACCAAATATTATTGTCATTCTATGATCGCATCAAAATCACTATTTTTAAAACACTACAAATACTGAAAATTTGCCATTTGACATTGACATTTACCAGAGACAGCCCTGCAGGCACGTCCTCTCCATCGCTACGTTAGATCCACAACTCCCGCTCATTGTCCGATATACTCGTTCTAACATTTTTCTCTGGGCCAGTATTCCGTTGTACAGCCTGGAACACTGCATTTACGACCGTGGTTCATTTTCAATATCCTTGAAAAACTTTCAAATTTTCTTCTTTCTAAAGTACACAGCGCAGCTCGTGTGTGCGATCGTGACAGAGCTCCAGCTCATAGCGGGTCTGTGAAGGTATGCAGACCGAGCGGGAAGGCAGCATACCCAGCAGGCAGCCGCTGGCTGTGACGGCAGATTGTGGAGCCTCTGAAGTCCGACATTGTCATACCAAATTTGCAATTATCCATCAATATTCGTAAAACGGCCCATATTTGAGCTCTACATAGTTGATTTCTCGCATAAAAAAGTCTCAGAATTGATTTTAGTGTTGGAATAACAGACGAACAATGTATAAAATTTCTGAGATGTGCGCAACCTAGATTAAGAAGACTAGCTGATCTCAGGTCAGAGGTGTATGTAAATTTCGGGGCGTGACAAAGACAGCGACTTGAGCCAAATAAGGGACAGGAAGCGAGTTGACGTCAACTATGAGCTTTGTTGGGATTTGCCCGTTTTCAAAATAGTGAGAATTGCAGAGTTGTCAATGAGATTTTGAGGTCCTATGTATGTCCTATTTATCCACCAAACTGTTGTTATTCAACTATGACAAGATAAAATCGGTTTTGCATTCTATCACCCCTTTAATATGTAACGAAGGAAACACGGCCGCTGTAAACAGAGAGAAGAAAAAGGAAGACAATAGTGGACTGACTGAAGGCGTAAGTAGCCTAAACATATACATTTACTGACCTCTGCACTTAAATAAAACCGTCATAATTGTACCATTCAAGGAGTTAGGCTACTTGTCATTTGCACAAATTAGCAAATATTATTGTTGCTCACTTTTAAGTGAGCAACAATAATATTTTACTCCAGAAATGTATCATGAAAATACATTACAACCACTAATCCGCAATGCGCCAATCTCTATCTCTATATGGGCTATACTACATCCATTATATATACACACACATTACATTTCCTTAGTAACACATTAACTTGCTGCTCACTTTTAAGGCAAAGTGTAAAACAGCTCATTTGTGCAAATGACAAGTAACCTCTTGACTGGTTTAAGAGCAGTGGTCCATAAATGTGAATAGGTGCTGTATATTTCATGCTGCTGTGAAGAGAAGTTCATGTGGATTCTTAAAAGTAACTGATAAACATTTAAAGAAACTTTAAGGAATTTGGTGTGGCATGTTATTAATCAAGCCTGGCTGTTAGCCTGGTCTGGAGCAGGCTAGCGGCACAGAATACATCTCCATGGTAACTTGTGTGCCCCTGCTTTCATGAAACCGAGTCACGGTTGAATTCAGCCAGAATAACTGGAAAATCTCCAACTTAATCTACTGTCTAGGTTTGGTGAAATAGCTTAATAAAAGCCTACCTAAACCATGGCGACTCCACCGTGGACAATGGAAGTAGTCCTTTCACAAGATACCTGGTCACAGACCTGTGACACTCGTCCGTTTTTTGTTTGCTCAGCCTCTTTCTCTCAGCCAGGGAGAAGGAGGTCGCGCCTGCAGACACTGCAGCGTCTCTAAGGTTACCGTCTAAGGTGGCTACATAGGCAGAACTTCCTGTATAAAGAAAAGTTACAAAGGACAAAAAGATGAGCCACCTGCATCAACCGGCATAATGATACCTTACATTGCTACTTTGTTTTATTTCCTGTAGGACTGCAACTGATGATTATGTATAAAACGTTAGAAAAGTATTTAAAACACGCATGCCAAAACCCCAGCGGACATCTTCAATTAGCTTTTTTTTGTCTAAAACCCAAATTATTCACTTTACTATCATACGCTGCAGATGATTCTCTCAATGAAGCGTTTAGTTCATAAAATGATGTCAGAAAAGAATCCTGTTCATAAAAAACATCCATCATAACTTGCTAAAGCCCTATATTGCTTGTTTGATCTGACCAACAAAATATTCACTTTATTACCATGTATGACAAAGAAAAGCAGTAAATCCTCACAATTGGGGAAAATTGTAAAGAATTGGGAATAAAACTACTTAAAAGATTAAATCGATTATCAAAATACACACATCTTTTTACTGTTGCAACTAATCGTTGAATTGCTTTAGCACTAGTTTCTTGTACTAACTGCCTGCACTCCAGCAGGCCGGGCCTAATGTAAAACTAAACCCATTTGATGAAACGTAACTTTATTGTTCCAAATGGCACAGTTTTGACACATTCAGCTGGAAGACCACGGTTTCAGAGTCAAAGGTAACATTAACAGTGCAGGACTGACATTAAGAATACAGGTACATTTGTGAACAAAATGTAAAAATGTCAACTTGATTCACAAGTCTCCAGAATCAAATTACACTTACGAGCCAGCAGGCTGCTTGTTATGATCTCCATGCACGCTGAATCCCAGAATTCGTCTGCATTTACATCTCCAGTTAAGGATTCAGGCAGGCCCTGAATCTCAATCCCTACAAAAACGATCGTGTGAGATCAAACACACATCCTGCTGTTCACCCTGGTATGATGATAATGGTGGTAGAAAGTAGAAATAATACTATGATGAGGATACCAGAGCATCAACATTTGGGGTCGACCAGAGCTGATATCGATACAGATTATTAGTAGTTAGTGAAACCCGATATGCATTTACAGTAAAAAACTTCTTTTAGTCAAAATTAACATTTTGCAATGTTACAAACTCCAACACAAGTAGCAATGCCACAGAGTAAAAATACTCTGATACAAGTATATGTCTTGCATAAAAACATTTAAGTAAATGTTAACAAATAAAAAATACCAAATATAAGTACAGTAAACAAATTAATTATTTCAAAATAATATATAACTACAGAAGTGTTGAGTGAAACCGGAGCACAGGGACAGACACAGAGCTGTAATGGAGCCAAAGTACTTTTTAATAAATCATGAATAAAACCCCAATACAGATAATCACAGCCCGATAATCAGCCAAGGCCGATATTTGGTCTATCCCTAATGAAAATGTAACCCTCTTTTAGCTGTTACAAAGAAAAGCGTTAAAAGCTGTTATCAAACAATACATTTATTTTGAATATTTAGTTCCCAGTACATGTTCCCAGAGATATCACAAAATACTCACCTGCCATGTTGAAAACCCCCTTTCGATAAAGATCCATCATGACTCCAGACTGACAGTCGTGACTTGTAAGAGCTTCAAAGTGGAGATATGCCTGTAGCATTTCTATACCACATGGAGACTTGACTCCTACTGTCCGCTCCAGCACATCCACCACTCCATAGACATCAGTGTGATTCTAAAAAAAAAACAACCAAAAAACAGACATTTTCAGGTTATAAACGCACTGAGAAAAAACAGCCTTTTGACTTTGTTTTTTAAGACTATTTTTTGGCATTTTAGGCCTCTTGTAGACAGGACAGCTGAAGACAGGAAAGAGAGAGGGAATGACATGCAGCAAAGGTCCACAGGTCGGAATCAAACCTGCGACCGCTGCGGCAAGGACTGAGCCTCTGTGCATGGTGTGCACGCTCCACCAGGTGAGCTACCCTGGCGCCCCATTTTTGACTTCTTTCATGAAAAACAAGAGTACCTTGATTGCGTTTTGCAGAAGCATGCACAGCTGCAGACTCAGGATTATGTGGTCATTGTAATTGTGAAGACCCTCACTCCACTCCTGGTAACGGTAGACCATTTCACACGCTGGACACTTTTTGAAAAATGTGCGATTATCTGGAAGACATACAAAGATCTTTAAAAAGGACTGCCAAAAGAAAAACACAAACTTCAGTGTTTAATGTGTGCATGTGTTGCAGACACACCTTCCATCAGTCCGGTGAAGGTAACGACTCTAGCTTTGTTGGTGATCAGCACTGGCTTTGTTAAGGAAACGCGACCTGGGCACTCTTGGCAGACAGTCTGAGCTGGAACCAAATGCTTTGGAAACTGTATTTCAGACTCACACTGGGTGATGTTTTCGGGCAACGTGGAGGGCAATTTCTTTCGGTTGTAAATGTACTTTGCCATTTGTTTTCGTCCTTCTTCTCCTACTGGATACACAGTTCCAGTTGGATTTTCTGCAGAGTCTTCCATTATTTCAGAAATGCTTAATGGTGTTTTTTGTTTGGCGTCTGAGGTGAATAACTCTTTGTTGGTTTGGAAGAGATACCATTTGGCTATGCATCTGTGCAAGCAGGGAATTCTCCCTTGCGAACAACTGCAATGCCACAACCCTCTCTTTACAGTATATGTCACGAATAGTCTTCCTAACTTGCTGTACTGTGACACTTTGGGCTCAAACACTGACAAATATAGGCAATGTCTTCCACCGAGATCCATTAGAGTAACAAGTGGGGCTCTGTTCTGAGTCGCTTGCTCATGATGGCTAAGGCACTTGGCCCCCATGTCCTTTCCAATCAATTTACTGGAAACCAGTTCTTCTAACACGCTAGGCTTCAAGTCCACTCTTTTTGCACAATAATCGACAGACTGTAGATGAGGGCACTGGCTATCAGGCAAGCCGCTCCGCCTTCCAAAATCTGCAATAGCCTCGCAGCGATCTTCGTCACACGCCATTTCGTGTGTGCTGCCTGATCTCTTTTTGATGACATGGACTGGTACGGCAGTGGCCTTGTAAGACTTTGCTACAGCGTACAGCCCGTTATAAGGGTCAATACACTGACTTCTAAGATGGTCCTTGGCTGTTATGTCCTTCTCAGAAATGGACTGACAGAAGTGTCTCCTGAGTTTATGTTTCCTTAGATTTTTTTTATTCAAGTACAGGTTGCACATTGGACATTTTATTTTTCTCCCTGCTGTTCGGAATATTTGACCTGTTTGCTTAACATGGTGGTCAGTTAAAGTAGAGGGGTGGTCCATTGGGACAGGCCGGTCAAGTGGAGCAGCAGGCTGGGAAGCTGTAGGTGTGGGTTCAACAAGATGGTCAAGTGGAGCAGGACACTGGCCTGATTTAACAGGGGGGTCTGCTGTGGGTTGAGGCTGAGCAGAGGGCTTGGGTGGAGCAGGACACTGGCCTGATTTAACAGGGGGGTCTGCTGTGGGTTGAGGCTGAGCAGAGGGCTCGGGTGGAGCAGGACACTGGCCCATCCTGATCGTTTGCGGGAGAGGGGGGGTTATGTTGAGCAGCAGGATGGCTGTGGTAGCTGGCTGAGATGGAATGGCAGGTGGAGCAGACTGGACGCCTCTGGCTGCCGCTGTTGAACTTTGCGTCCCCACACATTTGTCCATATGGCTTTCAAACTGTTTCCGGTTTATAATTGTCCTTGGGCAGTATGGACAGTGAAAATGCCTGTCTCCTCTGCACTGCAGTTGGCACACGTGAATATTGAACTCTGCAAAGAAAAAAGAAAATTAATAAAAAGTGGATATATAATGTCACAGGATACACTTTCTGTATATATTTCAGGCTCAGGTAGCAGTTTATAATCTGACCTCCATGTTGCAGGGCCCTCATTCTGTGGATTTCTACATGTGTCCAAACACTGGCATAGTCTCCTTTTGGCTTGTAGACAGATGGCTGGCAGAAGGGACAGTGGTAAAGCATGCATTCTTTGCACAACTCCACCCGCATGTGGCCATCTGATCGCCTGCGCACTGTGACATGCAAATTCCTGGAGGCAAAGGTAGAAAGAATTTAATATTGTCACAACAAAAACTTTTCAGAGTTATGTACAACACAAACTGAATTTGATTAACACATTGGAGGAATCAACCTACAACCCCAAATCAGAAAAAGTTGGGACAGTATGGAAAACACAAATAAAAAAGTAAAGTGGTGATTTCTAAATGTACTTTGACTTGTATTTCATTGCAGACAATGTGAACACAAAATATTTCATGTTTTGTCTGGTCAACTTCATTTCATTTGTAAATATACATCATTTCCTGTCATTCAGACCTGCAACACATTCCAAAAAAGGTTGGGACAGGAGCAATTAAGGGCTAGTAATCAGGTAAATTGGTTAAATAATGATGTGATTTGAAACAGGTGATGTCAACAGGTGATTGTAATTATGATTTGGTACAAAAGCAGCATCCAAGGAGCAAAGATGGGCCGAGGATCGCCAGTTTGCCAACAAATACGTGAGAAAATTATTGAAATCTTTAAAAACAATGTTCCTCAAAGAAAGATAGGAAGATATTTGCTTATTTAACCTTCAACAGTGCATAACATAATTAAAAGATTCAAGGAATGTGGAGGAATTTCAGTGCGTAAAGGACAAGGGCGCAAGCCTAAGCTGAACAACCGTGATCTCCGATCCCTCAGGCGGCACTGCATCAAGAATCGTCATTTATCTATAAGCGATATCACCACATGGGCTCAGGACTACTTTGGCAAACCTTTGTCAAGTACCACAATATGTAGTTACAGCCACAAATGCCAGTTAAAACTGTACTGTACCAAAAGGAAGCCCTATGTTAACAGTGTCCAGAAGCGCCGTCGACTTCTCTGGGCTTGGAGGCATCTGGGATGGACCATCACACAGTGGAAACGTGTATTGTGGTCAGATGAATCAGTATTTCAGGTATTTTGTTGGACGCCGTGTGCTCCGGACCAAAGAAGAAAAGGATCATCCAGACTGCTACCAGCAATAAGTCCAAAAGCCAGGGTCTGTCATGGTATGGGGTTGTGTCAGTGCCCTTGGCAAAGGTAACTTGCACTTCTGTGATGGCACCATTAATGCTGAAAAGTACATAGAGATTTTGGAGCACAATATGCTGCCTTCAAGAAGACATCTTTTCCAGGGACGTCCATGCATATTTCAACAAGATAATGCAAAACCACATTCTGCACACATTACGAAGTTCTGGCTGCAGAAGAAGAGGATACGGGTACTTGACTGGCCTGCCTGCAGTCCCGACCTGTCTCCAATAGAGAATGTGTGGCGCATTTTGAAGTGCAAAATGTGACAACGAAGACCCCGTACTGTTGCCCACCTTAAGACTTGTTTGCAGCAAGAATGGGACAAAATTACACCTGAAACACTTCATCACTTGGTGTCTTCAGTCCCTAAACATCTTTTAAGTGTTGTGAAAAGGAATGGCAACATTACAAAGTGGTAAATGCTTTACTGTTCCAACTTTTTTTGAAATGTGTTGCAAGAACCAAAATAGGAATTTAGTTTTTTTGAAAAAAAAACAAAACAATAAAAATCATGAGGAACACATTAAATGATGTGCTGTTGTATTGTCTGCAATGAAATACAAGTCAAAGTACATTTAGAAATCACTACTTTCTTTTTTTATTTGTGTTTTCCATACTGTCCCAACTTTTTCTGATTTGGGGGTGTAGTTTACATAAGAAAAATGTCCATCCAGGAAATAGAGTTGGTAGTAATATGCTATATTATTATTCATCCTCTGTTATTGGTATTGTGCTCATGTCTGGGCCTTTGTTGCTGCTGATGGGGTGGATTTATTTTTACAGGAATAAAAAGTATGGATTGCCTACATGAGCCTATGAAGTCATCGCTGCTAGTTATGTTAAAACTATGTGAAACATTGGTCACAAAAACAGCTTGCTTAGTGGCTTAGCAAGGAACTTTAGGGTTAAAAGATACCATGTATGTTCTTGTTCTCAAATATTTATGATATCATAATATGACAGAATTAAGTCAAATGAACTTGTATTTCATTTAAATAAGAGAACAGTGAATTATATCTCAATATGAAAACGCATATGCAGAGAAAATAAACCTGTAGACTCCACAGGTAACGTTAATTGGCTTTGAAGGGTCAGCCAGCTACCCACATGATAAAATGTAGGAAAGTAACGTTATGCACTTAACATTTCGTTACATTACACTTACGCCTTTGAGTTAAGTGCAGTTTAACAACTTGACTCTGATAACGTTAGCTAGCTAATGTGAGCTTGCAGTTTGGCGACATTGCTTGTAGTTTGGACCTGTAGTTTGTTTTATAACTAGCACCGTAATTATTATGGATATAACGTTCAACCACATGTGAAAAGTGCTGATTTTGCATTGGGTTAAATCCATTTTAAAAACTCACCCTTCAACACTCCCAGAAAGATGCTCCCGCACCCCCTTCGTCCCACAACACGCCCCGGACGCATGCGCCATCTTGGCTGCAGCTTTCTGAAATTCTCCAGAAAGTGTTGTAGCTATGTTGTAGCAGAGCATTCTCTGGTTGTTGTGGCCTATGGTTGTAGCCATGGGGTTGTAGCCCTCTGGTGGTCACAATGAAGAACTGCAGCACTTAAATCGTCAAGTCCACGTCAATGCAGACATCATTACTTCCGGTAAATACATTTTTATGTATTAATCCTTTTCTTTTACCAATGGAAGTAATATAGCCTATATGATTGCTGATTCAATAATATTCTTAGCGTCTATAGAAATATAATTGGTTAGTTGGTGAGTTTGTTTTATAGTGTGGAGTCACAGAATAACACAAACTAACCGATGGAGGCAGCGGTAGACCAGTAACTCCCGTGTTCTGCCAGGTAAAATGACTGTTTTTGTCAAAGGAGTCTGGTGTCTTTGAAGAGAGCAACGGTTTCAGTTCCCCGTCGGAAAGGGCTGTCTGAGGACAAGGTAAAGTAAAATATTCTAAGGTAGCCTACACTTAAACTGATATTTAAGTGGGCCTTTTATAAGTCAGCTAAAATACATTTGCTGATGCCAACACAGCAGTAGGCCTTGATTGATAGTTTGACTGACTGATTGATTAATTGATTTATTGTGTGACTGACTGACTGATTGATTGATTGATTGATTGATTGATTGATTGATTGATTGATTGATTGACTGATTGTGTGACTGACTGACTGATTGCTTGATGACATGTCCCCCGTGTACCCCATGTCTGCTACACGCTTGACCCACGGTACCCAACTCAGAGTAGACTTTTAGGAAATTGAGTTAAAATAAGGACTTTCATCCTTATGAAAGTCATTGGATTTATGGATATATGGATTTGTTTGTACTGAATTTCTGTCAGATCCTATGTTAAAGTAATGGTTTGGAGTAATTTCACCCTAGGGTCTTTTGCACCATGACCTCGAGCCAAACAACCCCCCAGAAGCTTTTTTCCCTTGGTCTAACATTGGTCGAGTTAGCGCTGTCAGCCGAATAGCTTAGTGCAGGCGCTAATGGAACCAAAGGTGGATCTCGTAAATTACCCCACTAATAATGAATTAGGAATGGTACCAAACTCCTACAGTAGTACAAATACGTTCTGTACTTATAAAACGGTCTGATTAAAGTCGTCAAATGTTAAATCTGGCCCCAAAGGACCACTGTAAACCTCCAAGAATATAGATATAGTTAAAACAATTTAATATCATTGAACAAGTAATTCCAGTTTAATTTAAACAGCATAAATAATCATATCATTTTACAAGTGTTGGCAGTATGAAACATCAGTTTTTACATCCTATGTTTTGTCTGTTGGCTGGCCGAAAGGGATTAGCACAGAGCATGTGCAGAGTCTCTTGGCACATAGAGTCTATGTGTCGTTTCTGATTGGTTATAAAATAAAATGTGTCAACATGAAATGGCTCCAACCAGGTTTTGAATCTGAGTTTCATTACTGAGTTTCAATACTATTACAAACCAAAAATAATAGTTGAAAAATATGTTGACTTTCATTCAATATGACAGCATTTAAAGTTAAGACAATTTCTGATTCATAGACATTGAAGATTTTAAAAGCATGAGAAATTGGCTCTTTTTTTTTAAAGATTGTTTTGGGGCTTTTCCCTTTATTTAGATGAGTGACAGTGGATAGACATGAAAGGGGGAGAGAGATGGGGGATGACACGCAGCAAAGGGCAGCAGGACGGATTTGAACCCACGCCACTGCAAAGGACTCAGCCAACATGGGGCCGCTCTTACTGGGTGAGGTAGAGGCCTGTTGTTTAACCAAATTGCCTCAAACGAACAGGCAAGCAGAAAACCAGGCGTTTCGTTTGAAACGTTTGGTTTCTGGGTGAAAATATATAGAAGCGGCCATGTTCATTGTGCTGTGTGCACTGTTCCCAATTGTACATTGGAGGTGACAGGGTACATACACAAAACACAGAGTGTAGGAGGTTGTGGTGGAGGAGGAGGAGGAAGAGGGAGTAGGGGCCCCCCAACATGTTAAACTGCCCATGCTCCTATACATACAAGGTGGTGTAGGCCTACAAGTAATCTTTCCCTGCATTACCTTATTACGTTAGATGTTATCCAAAAATGATGATAATAACATTTATAGAACTATGTGACCCTTAAAGTGTATCTAATTTATCATTTAGAGCTGCTGGTACAAACCTCACCTGTCAATTTGTTCATCAGTCTTCTCATAATTAAATATTTAGTGTCAACAGATCTGATGGGTCTCGGATCAATCCCCATGCTGTGTCTCAATGCCCCTTTTGTAAAATAGCATCATTAGGTCATAGATTATTCATTGATTGTGGATTACATGTCAATATATACTTTTTACGTTTATTTTGTAATATTATTATGGGCTACCATGCAATAATTTATGATGATTTTATGACTTTATATTTGACTGTAGAAGTGACGACAGAACCACCTATAACTAGCTGTTTGTGCATGTGCAATCATGTTATTAAGGAGCTATCCTTGGTGCTGAAATATACTAGGCCTTATGTCCTCTAATTCAGGGTTCTTCAACGTTTTTTAGGCCAAGGACACCTAACTAAGAGAGACAGAGCAGTGCCCCCCACTACATATATTGTATAAAATTGAGTTGCATATTAAATAATGTGTAGGGCGGCCTAAAGCCTTTATACATACCTTTTTAGTGCATACAATACTAAGCTATTAATATTAATTAATACTATTAATACTAATACTAAGCTCTTAATGTTAAACATACATGTGACACAGTGAATCCTTAGGCTTAACTGTATCTGTAGATGACTTACCTTACCTATAGGCCAGTAAGGCTGTCATCAATGTGTAAATTTAGGGGGCAAAAGTCACAAATAAGCCGATTTATCTTTGCTAATAATATGTTGGACTCATGTTTGTGTATATATTTTTTTGTTTTGGGAAAAAAAAGAAAAGATTACACAATAACTTGGGGCCCCCTGCAGTAACTCTGAGGACCCCCTAAGGGTCCGGGACCCCCTGTTGAAGATCTCTGCTCTAATTGATGGAAGGAGCTAGGAGATTTACAATTGTGTCAACAAGTGTAATAACATACCTAAATAACAGATTTAAATAAAGCAAATGACTCCTGTTTTGTTGATCCATGTAAGGGAATTCTTCTTTTAAATGTTTCGCCTTTCCCGGGGTCTAGAGTGAAGCCAGGGAACAGCAGCTGGAACTGGATGGTCTTTTTCCGGTATGTACCAGACTTTTTCTTTCACTTAAATCAATTAGTTCAAAGACAAACTTTAATAGACAATAAGTGGGCTCGTCCGGGATTTGAACCCGGGACCTCTCGCACCCTAAGCGAGAATCATACCCCTAGACCAACGAGCCTTGATTCTGCCCCTTGGCGTCGCAATGTTACAGGAGAATGGCTAGCTGTGTTCGTGCTACTCAAGGTTGGCTGAAGTTTGACCAGTTACTTTATACCACTTTTAACCCATGTTAAACATAATGAGACATATACATAATGACATAATGTGTCCTTATTGTATCCTGTAAGTTACTGTTTACATTTATACTGGATTCCTGCTACAAATGTGTGGAATTCCTTAAATGTAGAGATACTTTAATGTTTACTGGCGAGTCAGGGAGCCATGTCTAAAAACAACAATACAACATCGACAGCAATGCAATATCAGGGTCTGGGTTTGTATTTTTTTTTATGAATGAAGTAACTACAAAGTAATAGCCTATACAATAACTTACACTTAGTTTAGAGTGACGCAGACGCAGTCTTATTAAAGTAGGGGCAATGATTTCACCAATGAATGATCGAACCCCCAAATAAAACGTCGAAATCCGTTGTTGCTGTCCATGGTGCTGAAACCTGCGTCTCTGCCAGCACCAACGCTAGGATCCATATGGGACACTTGTTTGTGTTCTTTTCCTGTTAAGATGGACAACTAGGCTACATATATACACAGTTAAGAATTGAATAAGCACAGGGACACAACAATAAGCCAAAGTTATACATGCCATTTAAAAACACAAATGCTAGCCAAGATGCAACGAAGGGCACATTCATTTGACCTATATTTGATGTTTGCCCTATGGAATCAGTTTGTCCCGTAACAACGAGGGGGATCAACCGGAGGTCATTGATGCTTTGCCCAGCGTTTCATTCACCACCCACGTCACTGCATATATTAGCCTACTCAGGGCTCGAATTCAATCATTTAAAATCACATGGTTACACCGACAAACCCTATAGCCCACCGAAAGACACGACGCTGTCAATGATTAGTGCGGATGTGTTGGCACAGGGCAGGTAGAGGGAGAGAGGGAATAAGCGAAGGAGTGAGTTGGAGAGAGAGAGAGAGAGAGAGAGAGAGAGAGAGAGAAGGAGGGAGGGAGGGAGGGAGGGAGGGAGAGAGACGGAGGATGCTGCCAGCGGAAAATGGCTGCTGCAACCTCAAGCCTATATCCTGATACACCGAAACGACATCAAGGTGGAGAGAGAGAGCGAGAGGAAGAGAGAGAGGAAGAGAGAGGAAGATTAGGAAAATGAGAGCAGATAGAGAGAGAATGTGAGTGAGCCTGTGAGTGTTTCCTGAAAGGAGGATAAAGAGAGAGAGAGGGAGAGAGAGAGAGAGAGAGAGAGAGAGAGAGAGAGGAGACCCTGGGGTGGGCTGCTGCAAGCGGCGGGCAACACCGAGCCATGGAGGGCGAGTAAGTCCTTACATTTTCATTTTTAACATTGCACACATGTATTGAGCCATTCGCCACATCGGGTAGAAAGAACGCCACCGCCATCAATGTTACACCAATCCAGCATCATGCACTATTATCACAATCGGTCTTCTACAGTTTCGCAGGCTGCCGGGAATAAAAAAAAAACAAAACACCATTACGTAGTCTTGAATCAACAGCACCCCATTTCCGATATATATCTATGCCAATATGTGATAAATGTTAAGCCACCTACATGTTGACCTGTGCTTTTACACGACTGGCACACAACCTACACGCACACATTTTTTTTAAACAAACAACAGAAAGCTATGCAACAATTCTGAACTAAATGCGTTGTTAGCGATTGGTAAAAACCGTCACGGAATCAGTCAATGTGTAAAATGTATGGGGGGGGGGGGGGGGGAGGCGAAATATGGCGAGTTTGGGACCAGCATCGCGTCATTCAAGACATGGCTACAGTAAAACGAGGGAGGGATGGAGGCGTTGTGATTTTTATCAACGTGTCTCGGGGTTTCATTATGATTTTTTAAAGCCAAACTTTATGAATGAAATGTGATTTTTTTTCTTCTCCCTCTCCCTCTCCCTCATCCTCACCCCTCCTCTCCTCCTTCCCTTTTCTAATCGTCCCCCTCCCCCCATCTCTCGTTTCCTCTCCATCCTCTCACCCACTCGTTCCTTTTTCCTTCCCTTTTTCACACGCGATTGTGTTGTATTTAGGCCTTGTGCATTTTCCGGTGAAATATCTCACGCACAGTGCGATGTCGAAGCCAGTCTCTCTCTGCCCCATTCATAAAAAATAGAACATCATATCGGGGTTCTTTAATGAGTGCGTGCAGCAGGGGCGGAATTGCAACACTTAAAAATCAGTTTGATTTGAGAATAAGAAAAAGACGCGGCTGTGCATGCATTACATGCACATGTCCAACTGCAGTGCTGAATTATTCAGCCGACTGGCGAGGGCAGAGCTTATTTTTTGCAAGAATGCCGGGGCCTCTGATGGAGAATGGGTGCGTTCATTGATACATCTATCTGGGAAACACTCATTCTTCCTCCCTCCCTCCCTCCCATTTGGCCATTTCTCTGCTCCTCAACGCTGGCTTTCTTTCTATCCATTTGCTCCATACTTCCTTTATAGCCTACACTCAGTCAGTCCCAGTTTTGATTCTCATGCTCCTAAGCAGCAGTAATGTTTAAATATCGCCAAACCACATTATCCAAATATGTCATGATTTCTCATATTTGTTTAGCCTCATCACATGCAAATTAAAATCACATTTACCTGAGTAAAAATTGTATGATATGCCTTTTGAGCTGCCATGTTGCAATGCATAGGCCAAGCTGTCTATTCTGTCTTCTTTGTGTGGATTTCATCATGCCATCTTAGTTCAACAGAGCTGAAAACAGCCTTAGCATCATATTAGTACTGCATTTTTGTCTTATGGAAGTTGATCTTCTCTCTTTTTTCTCCCCAACCAAATGTGCATGTCAGTGTGTGCATGTCTGTGGGTATTTCTGTGTGTGTGTGTGTGTGTGTGTGTGTGTGTGTGTGTGTGTGTGTGTGTGTGTGTGTGTGTGTGTGTGTGTGTGTGTGTGTGTGTGTGTGTGTGTGTGTGTGTATATGTGTGTCAGTGTATATCATCACGTTGTTTAACCAGCCTGGGCCTGTGCTCACTCTCTTGGCTTTCCTGACAGTGTGCGTGTTCGTGCAGTGGTGATGACGCGTGATGACTCCAGTGGCGGTTGGGTGCCCCTTGGAGGTGGTGGCCTCAGTCATGTGCTCATATGTAAAGGGCGGAGTCATGACGGCAGGGGGCGGAGAGAATACATCATACGTGGAGAACGGCTGCGAGATCGAGCAGTGAGTGTGTGCGTGTGTGTTATGGCTGTCTTTTGGTGTCACGTTGCTCCTCAACACCACCTAAAGACTGTAGCAGAGTGCATGATTTGAGCAAAGGAAACTATCTTGGTCTGCCTTCTTATGTTGCTGGGATTGCCATTTTGTGTTTTTAGCCAGTGTTGGAGTGTGCAGTGCAAAGGGGGTTAGTGTACAACAAGGTGAACCCCATCTTCCATCACTGGCGAGTAGAAGATCGGAAGTTTGGCCTTACGTTCCAGAGTCCTGCCGATGCCATCTCCTTTGAGAAAGGGCTGCAGACTGTCCTAGACAAGCTCGACAGAGGTAGAGATACACCATCAAAACTTTCATCCGTTGTGTTTGAAATCTAGCAGAGATCTAGCAGAGCCTAAATCCTCTCTATTCATGTTCTCAAGGCTCTGACTCGCCCTCGTCCTCCACACCAGAAGAAGGCGACACCGAGGATGATGGACAAGCTGTGAGTATCCGAGCAGTTTGTCGGTTAAGCGTTTCTTTTTTTCTCTAAGAAGGGCTCATTGACGTTGCCACTGGGGCCCAAACGCAGTTATTGGTGTTTTTGACTTGTGGGGATGACATGTAGCATCTGCCAGTCTCATACAGGAAGTGAGTCGTCATCCAACAGCAGAAAGGAGATGCTTCCCAAACCCATCACCATAGTAACAAGCGAGTCGTCATCTACCTGCTTCGTGCGGCCGGAGGAGTTTAGTTTTGGATCCAGCCATGCTCTCACCACTCAGACACCTGCTCAGGTAACACCAACGCCTTCTGCTCCAAGTCCATCATGCTACTTCATTGTGATAACGTGATGCTTTAAGGAACAGACACATGTTGACTTGTTTTTTAACAATTTCAATGTATGTCTTCTGGTCATACTTGTGACTGTGCTCTAAGGATGACTACTATAAAGGAATGGTTCTTAATGAGGGGTGTGGGAACTTCCTTGAGTCCTTCAGGGTTCCCAGCAAAATTAGTGGTATTTTCTTTTGTGATTAACACTTTTTGTATTTATTTAAAGGTGCTCTAAGCGATGTTGGGTGATGTCACTTCTTGTTGACGTTCAATATATTGTCAAAAAAACGGAGGCTAGCTCGCCCCTCCCTCCTCCTCACCCTGTCCCCCCCCCCCCCAACCCCCACCCCCAAATCCTTCTTGTCGGTTATTGGCTGGAACACTGGAAGACTGTTTGTTATGTTTGGTGGTGCAGGTTGGCACAGTTTGTTTTGTTGCCGTCTGTGGAGCCTGGGCTGTCTACAGAGGCCGCGTTTTTTTGCTGTATGTGAGAAAAAATGTTGTAGCCTAAAAAACGTGGGACATCACTTAGAGCACCTTTAACAGGCAAAACATACTATTCGCAACATGAACATATCCCCGCCCACTTCGTCATCACCACCCACCCAGACAAAAATTAAGAAAAGAAGACACAGTAACTACAATATTCAAGACCATACAACAAAATAGTAACAAAATAGACAATAAACCATAAACCAAATAAACATGTATATAAATGACAACACCATAAGCCCACCATACATGTCTCTCCCCAGCACACAGCTTCTCACGAGCCCTCCAGATAAGCTCAGGTACTTTCCCCATTTTCTAGTATACATCCAATCTGGAAAAGAACGTTTATATGACATCTTTTCAAACGCTGTCACACTAGCCATCTCACAAAGCCCACTCTTGAACTAACGGCACCCCTCCATTCTTCTATCCTCTTAAAAAAATCTGTCTGGCTAACATTAAACTAGTCTGGACCCAGCTTCTTATGTGCTTATCCATCCCGTTTAGGATTGAGCCATCTCCCAGAACAAATAATCTTGGGCTGAATATAACCTGGGTCCCTGCAATCCGACATAGGTTGTCATGTATGGGGTGGCTGTGGCTCAGTGGTAGAGCAGGCGCATGCCAACTTGAAGGTTGGTGGTTTGATCCCTGGCCCCCTGCAGTCCAATGTCGAAGTGTTCTTTAGCAAGACACTGAACCCTGAGTTGCATCGGAGTGTAAATGTATGAGAGTGTATCTGATGAGCAGGTGGCACCTTGTACGGCAGCCACAGTGTATGTTTAGTGCGTTTTGATTATAAAGCAGAGGTCGAGGTGCTATATAAATACTGTTTATAAACACAGTATCAAAACGCTCAATCCACAAAGAAATGCACACAGCCTGTATTTAGAAACTGTGATTTTAAACGAGCCACCAGGACTTCTGTACGTTTGTGATGTCACAACTATACTATATATAGGTAGAAAGTGCTGCTACAGGGAATGACTGTAACAGTGCCGTTACATTCATTCCCTGACTGCAGTGGCGGTGCAGAGACTCAGAGAACACAGATGCAGGAGTGTGGAAACGCTGACCAATCAGAGCAGACTGGGCTTTTTCAGGAAGGGGCCTTAAAGAGACAGGTGCTAAAACGGAGCGTTTCAGACAGAGGGTACATACAGGTATATTCAGACAGACAGTATGAGAAAAAGAATGTGTTTTTCTGAACATTAACGCATGTAAAATGTTTGAGTATAAACCCAAAATACTAGTATGAACCTGAAAAGTAGCATGGTATGGGACCTTTGAGTCCACACCTACAGACATTTATTTATTTTACATGAAGTAAAATTAGAAGTAAATTAGTCATTGTCATTGTCAAAAAAATCATTTGTGCTCCTATTTGAGCTATCCTAGCCGAAACCTTGTGTAAGTGCTGCCACAGCACACACTGTTCCAGCCTCACTCTGTAATTCTATCCCCTCTCCACAGATCCACACCAGGCCGGGACAGCACCAGCTCTCACAAATGACGGCTGTGTTGAATCCGCCGGCGCCCCCACCTCCACCTCCTGCTCCACCTACTCCTCCTGTGGGTCCCCCGGCCTCGTCTCCTCTGTCCCCCCTCTCCCCCACCATTTCACTCCTGGAAGAGGGAGACCTGCACAGTGTGGACCCTTGCAAAGACCTGTGGGGTTCTCGAGGTTATGAGGACTACAGACGGGCGGGGGCCACTAGGACTATGGTCGGGGGGCTGACCGGGGGTGTGGTTGTCGGTGGCGGAGGGAGTCTGCAGGACAAGTCTGAGCTGTGCGTGGTTCGCTTTGAGAAGGAGCTGGCAGGAGTGGGCACTGCCGGCTGCGAAGTGACGGTGAGCCTGGACAGTAAAGCCTCGCAGCGGCTGTCCACGTCGTCGCCCACCTGTGCGTCCACGCCCAACGCTGTGTCGGGCGTGTCCTCGTCTGCTGGCTCGCCCCAGGAGACGTGCAAAGGCTCGCCCTCTCCCTGCTGCATCCACACCTCATTGGCCACGCCCCGGTCGCGGACTCGTAAGAGAGGAGGAGGAGGAGGAGGAGGAGGAGGAGGAGGAGGAGGAGGAGGAGGAGGAGGAGGGGCCAGCAGTGGTGGTGACCCGGGGGCGATCTCCCCCGACGATGACAGCCCGTGTCCTCAGGCTTCTTCATCGTGCTCGTCCCGCTGCGTGTACTGCCGTTCTGTGTTCAGCGCTTCGGAGAACGGGCGGGGCCGCTGCAGAGATGCCCCGGACCCGGCCCTGCACTGCCTGCGCCAGTGGACCTGTGTGTGGTGCGCGGAGAGTCTGCTCTACCACTGCATGTCAGACTCTGAGGGAGAGTTCTGGGAGCCGTGCTCGTGTGAAGACTCGCTGGGGGGCCACCCGCACCCCCTTTGCTGTGCCCGCTGGTTGGCCCTCCTGGCCCTGTCGCTCTTCGTGCCCTGCATGTGCTGCTACGTGCCTTTGCGCGCCTGCCTGCGGTGTGGGGAGAGGTGTGGCTGCTGTGGGGGAAAGCACAAGGCGGTCCGATGAGGCCAGGCTAAGGGGGTGGGAGGGTTTTCCATGGACCACGGAGGTTTGGGGCATGGAGAGAAGGGAGCACCTGTTGGGACGCAGGAGGTGGAGCTTAGCAGATGGAACAGTGCTCTCAGGAGACCCAGACCTCTGACATGGCCCTCTGAAGCCCTACAGCCTTTCCACTGCATTCCACTCTCTCTCTTTCAACCCGAGGCCTTCCTCACTGCTCCTCGCTGGGGGTGCACTATACTCAGACCAGGCTCTGTGGGAGTCACCTGGAGCCCTAACCTGTGGATTTCCTGAGGGTCGGCTGATCAAGAATGAGCGGTCAGAGACTTTATCACAGGAAGAGAGTGGCAGAGGCAACGATGATGTGTACACTGTTTCAAATGTCTGTTTGGGTTTTTTTTATTTAGAAAGAAAAACACAAACAACTAAAGATGTTTATATATATGATTGTTATAATTTTAATTGGTATATTTTATTAAATGTAAACATTGACAGAATCCCCCAATGGCACACACTATCACAAATTCACAAACATGAGATCTTGGGGAAAAGTATTTTGTTTCATGTTGGCCTGTTTATCAGTCAGATGAACAGATGTCACCCTTTACCTCTAATTTTACCTCAGATGTTACTCAACCCTGGTTAGGGAATGAAAGGGGAAGAGAGGTTCGGAGAGAGGCACCAGAGGGAGCGCAGTCTTCAAGGAAGAAAGTATGAGCATCTGAGACCACTTAGTGTCGTCTTTCGGTTAAAGTAGTATAGACCACAGTGGAAAAGAAAGGTTATCAAATGCAAAGGGACAATTCATGTTAAGGGAAGTTGCAATGACAACCACAAAGACTTAAAAGTCATAATGTGATCCATTATGGTCCTTTGTAACCAAACACAAGCTTATTTTTGTTTTCTAAAAAAAAAAAAAAAAAAAAGAAGAAAAAAAAAATCAAGAATGTGTGTGGAACGTTAAACGCCCTCACTTTACACATCTTTCCATCCATTTTCCACATTGATCTTAGAAAAACATCATATCCCACCCACCACTGTACTTGTTGAATCAGTCAAGGTGCTTACAACCGAGGCCTCTGAGTGAGTCTATTCTACCTAATGTACACGACAACCGTACACTCCCAAACCCCAAAGAAAAACAGAGCTGGACCCCGTGCTAACCAATCCGTAAGATGTATCTAGGTCTTTGGATGCCACCAAAAAAAAGTGCAATGAACAATGTATTGAAAGAGTATTTTTGTACCGGTCGCTAAACCGAAAAGTGTTGGAACGGAATACTGTAGTGCGTTATTGTGTTGCGATATCAAACGGAAATGATAAACGGGAACACAAACTTGTCTTTGAGCAGCAGCACACAGCTCACAGGTGTGCCATCTAAATGTGCTGCTGTAGACTGTGATAAGAAAAGAGACACATTCACTTGAAAAAGACCGACGGCCGTAGGTGGGTCTTTGTTTGGGCACAGTGGCAAATGTGTTTGCTGAATGTTGCTTTAAGTATGAAGTCTAAAAAAAAAAGAAATTAAAAAAAAGCTGCTATTTTAAGTCCTATCCTAACCCGATTCAAACTTTCCTGCTGCCTCTTAGCAATCGATCAGGATGTGTGGCAGAGTCACACAATCCTTCAAGTTCTTGTTCCACTCAAGGTGCTGAGGAGGCTAAATATTGTGTGAGGAAGGTTTTTGTAAGTTTATAGCTGAGCTGAAAGATAAATAACCCCCCCCCAGGACATTTCTTAAAATGCTTCTGGTGATGTACCTTGCATTTCTGTGTCTATTTTGCTGGTTAGTGATATATTTTTCTACTTTCAGTGAATAACTGGCCAAGGGTACATTAACAGATTTTGTTAACATAATGGTTGGCAAAAATCGTAATATGTTGACATAAACATAAAGGTTTGTGTGTGTACATTCCCTAGATTCAAAGAACAAGGGCCTTTTGTTCAGCCTCCTATATATTAGATATTAGACACCAGTTACTCGACAGAAATTTGCCTCTTGAGCAAAATGCAATGCAGCAACAAGATTCCTAAGATCACAATTTGTAGTTGACTGAAAATTAACAAACAGATGAGACTTTAATATCCCTGTAACTGTTGTTATTGGTCTCTTCACTGACATGAAGAACCATTTACTGGGCTGGGTTGTTGAAATATTTCCAAGTAGATCTTGATTACGCAGGTGGCGTAAAATCAAACAACAAATAATCTCAAAATAACTCATGAAATGCACTGAGCATCACCGAATGATGATATCCCAACAGTATAAGAAAATATGTATGGGGGGGGGGGATCTCGGTCTTTAAAATCCTTTAAAACTAAAGATGGGAACACTGAATTATGGCAGAATGAACCTTTCAGAAGCTTCACCAGATTATTTACATGTTAGGTTTAGCCAAGAACTTTTATCCAAAGTGACTTAAAGTGAGTGAACGGAGACGATTAGACTGGGGACAGAGTCAGGACACACAACTGCTGATAAACACGACCCCCTGACCTCTCCGTTATGGGACGGTCATCTTCACTACTGGAGGCCAGCCTGCCAACAATGTTGGCCCACTTTAAAAAAAAAAAAAAAAAAACAACAACAAAAAAACACATACTGTCACAATGGCAGAAAACACAAAGTCAGTCGGTCACTAGACTGCCATCCTCCGATCCTAAAATAACCCTTTGTCCCCCCACCCCCCTCCTCACACACACACACACACACACACACACACAACCCCCACAAATCTGCAACGCGTAGACCTGCGCACAGACACACACGTTCACTCGACGGTGCAGACAAACTGATCTAGTAAAGCCATTGCACACAATTTGCTACTTCTGGTTCAGAAATGGTGTTAAGAGTACAGTACTGACAGTCATGCGGTCACTATTGCAGGCCCCATCCTTACATCTTAATAAATGTGCCTTTTGATTTCAGTAATCAATACCTTATGATTTCTAAGTAACTATGTGTTAAGTACTATTTCCTTTTTTTTTGGGGGTTATTGATTTTTTTTGCCAATGTGCATATTTTCAAATGTACGTATTTATTAGTTTCAAAGTAATTAATGAGATATTACCTGTTTATTTATTTATTGAGATATTTATTCTGATTCTTTATTTTTTGAGACAGGTTTTTATCTTCCGTGCTGTCTTACTTCTGACTTTGTGCCAATGTGCTGCTTTGAGGTGTTACATATCGTGGGTTTGTATCATTATTAAACCCTCACTCTATATTTTAAATCCATGTCTACTTCTCTCTCACGAGTCATTACCTCGCTGTTCCTTTTCCCAAACACTGGATCAAAGTTGTGTTCTAGAATTATTCTACAATCCTATCTAATAAGGCAGTGTTTCTCAAAAAAAAAATCAAACCATTGCCAAATGAGTTGCTACAAAGCTAATTAAGAGTATCAGCTCCACAACAACTCTCTCTGTATTTCTTAGTATGGCTATGTTCAGAAGATTGTGGCGTCCAGCGACTTTCCCGCGCAGAAAATCAAGCGCCAATAATGACCTCTTCTGAAGAGTCCATCATGTTTTTTTTAAAGCCCCAGTGTGTAACATTTGTAGTTGTTTATTATCAAAACAAACTTGTCCTTTTTTATGAATATTGACCACCACCATCAATTCCAAGTATTCCTATTGGCTTAAAATTTTACATTTGCGCTGGCATGAACTGTGGTCGACGCTCCATATTCATGCGCCATCTTGAAATACGTTAGTCGGTAAGGGACATACAGGACATACTGCTCCACCTTTCGCGTTTTCGACTCACGGCTGCTCGTCGCTTCCCGGCCTCGGCACGTTTGAAGAAGGAAACACGGAGGACCACATGTATTCAAAATCCAAATTTCAGGAACAGGAGTCTTCTTCTTCGCCCAGAATAAGAATATGGATATTGAAAAGAGCAAGAGACTGGCATCATCCATTTATGTTTTTTTTTTAAATATTGAAACAACACATCTATGCTCCTCACTATTAGGCTTTGGGGATGGCATTTGAATATGTTGAAATTGTGGAACTATAATATTTTAGGAAAGTAGATTTTAGAAATGTGTATTTCTCCTATTGGAACAGAAGTTTAGAAGAAAAATCCCGCACACTGACCATTACGCAAGCAAACAATTTATTTACAAAATTTCGGTCCTAGACCTTCATCAGGTAAATTTTTGGAACAAAACAATGCAGAGGACTACAGCAAATACATCCAGTGACCATTAGAGGGAAGCAATAGCACTTTAATAAAGTTCCTCAAGTACAAAAGATGACACAAACGAAACAACAACTTTGTTGTATAAACTCAAGTCTGTCCTCGACTCGACAGACTGTTGTCCTTTACTTAACAGAATACATGTGCTGCCTTTTATGTTTGAGGATCTCAGTGGAGGTGAGCGCCAGGTCTTCATCGCAGACGTCGCAGTGATAAACTCTGGTTAGACTGGACACTGAGGATGAGCTCGCCTTCCCACCTTCTGGCTCTGAAAAGCAAAACACATACTCCACAATCAATCTCAAGTTATTCATCTCTTAATACGGTTGTGCTCATAAGTGTATGAACCCATGCTAAAGTTAATTAAAAAAATGAGGTAAAATCAGACCAATTTTCTTTGTGAATGAATAATGTATGGTAAATAAATAAATGTTCTTCCTTAAAATTCATGGATCCAGGATACTATGCATCCTGATGAAATTCCCTTTGCTTTTGGAATTAAAATAGCCCCACATCATCACATACCCTTCACCATACCTAGAGATTGGCATGGTTTTGTGTCAGTTAGCCTAATGGCTGGTTTGATTTGCATTGAGAGATGATTTTATGGAAAGTACCCCATGCCAATCTGTAGGTATGGTGAAGGGTATGTGATGATGTGGGGCTATTTTAATTCCAAAGGCCAAGGGAATTTCATCAGGATGCATAGTGTCCTGGATCCATGAAATAACTGGCCTTTAAAAATAAAAATCTGCCTGCCTCTATGGGAATTTAACATAGGGGTGTACTGACTTATGCCCCCTGTATTTTAAGGAAGAACATTTATTTATTTACGATACATTATTCATTCACAAAGAAAATTGGTGTCCTTAAAGGTCGGAGTTTTCCTCATTTTTTTTACTTAAGGCATTAAGATCAATTTCCAAAAGATGATTTTTTTTATTCCTCTTTTTAGTCAACTTTAGCATGGGTTCATACATATGAGCATAACCGTAAGTGTCGAGACAGCTGCTGAATGAGGCAGCTGTTGCATGCATTCAAGTAATCGAACCCCAAAAGAAAGCTTAAAAAATAAATATCAATGGGAGGAGATTCCTGACCTTCCTCCAGCTGCTGCTGTTCCCCTGCCGGCCTACAGGAGGCCTCGTGCTGCATGCGTTCCAGTGGAGTCAGAGGCATGTACAGGTCACAGTTAGGACAGGTCCAGAAAGTGCGTAAACACTCACTGTAGAGATCCTTCGAGTCCTGCAAACACAAGGATCCATGACGCTTAATATAGTACCATTTAAACCCTTAATAACTACCAGCAGCAGGGACACAACCACGGTGTCGAAGGTAGAGTCAACAACAAGCACAAAATACAGTACATGTTGTCATTTGCATCACCTTGAGAGACGGACGGTTACAAATTTGGGGACGCAAATAACATAATGACGATTCATTTTTCTGTATGAACTGGTACAGTTTCCCTGAAGTGGCCTCTACAAATATAAACAGAACAAAATAATCAATGTGGGCATTTCAGGCCTTTATTTTTATAGGGCAGCTGAAGACATGAAAGGGGAGAGAGAGAGAGAGAGAGAGGGGGAATGACATGCAGCAAAGGGCTGCAGCTCGGAGACGAACCCGCGGTCGCTGCGTCGAGGAGTGAACCATCACGTAAACGTCCCCTGCGACTGTTGGTCTAGTTATTTAGCCTTTTCAGAAATTCAAGCATTATCTGGCGATGACTACTGTTTATTTACACAAAAGTATGTTGAACGATAGTATTCTGTATATATTTAGTATGTATTGCATAGTCTGCGATTTTGGACGCAACCTCTGTGTAACTTTAAAGGCCTTTACACACCAACCAGACGGCCGACCGTTGGCAGAAAAGGCAGTTGGACTGATCAGTCGGCTCCCAGAGGTCCAAAAAGTAATACGTCTCCATAACGGAGGGGCGCTACTCTGTATTGTCGCCCATAAAATGAAAACCGGCAGCTGATTGGACGAACGCGTCACGTGGGTCTGGCTGCTGCTTCCAGATTTTGGATTTTTCAATGGCGGCTTATTCAGAATACGATCGCATATTTTATGAAGACAGTTCACCGAAGCGTGTTTCTGAAAACATTTTAAGCGGGAAATAGGCCATGCATAATCTGTCTTCATTTCAGATCGACAAAGGTCAGTTTAAAAGATTTTCGTCAGATTTTGAAAGGCTACCTGCACGCCTTTTCCGGATTAGTCCGGACTGCCCTGTCTCCAACTGAGCAGGTCAGGTCGGCCAAAATGAAGGCCGACGACTCCTCCGACGGCACGGAACACACCGAACAGACTGTCCGACAGCCGATTATCGGCCCGGTGTGTACGGCCCTTAAGAGAATGCTTGTCTAGGTTGCCACGGTTTCAGACAGACTCACAGCCAGACAGTTGTGGTTGAAGAAGCTGGTGACACGCAGGCCTCCTTTAATGGGGTCCGGCTTGGCCTCGACTCCTGGAAACAGCGGGTTAACATCTGGAGCGTTGGTGTGAGACCCCTCCGACTGAGACTGGGGGCCAATGTACAGGTTCTGGGTCTGGAATGCTGTGAGTCGCCGCAGGCTGTAACTGACCTGGGAGGGAAGGGAAGAAGAAGTACACAGAAAGTATATTAAATGAGATTGAAAAAATGTGAATGAGTCACTGAGAATGTCTGGAAAGTAGAAATGAACAACACGGACACATACAGTTCACATATGAACAGAATCATTATATGCATCAAGACTACGCGTGTGTGAGCTACTTTTCAGGCCTGTTTTTGGGGTGCATTATACTGTATGGGTACCTCAGTGTAGGGCGGTGCAATTAATCCAAATTGTAATTTTGTCTCCCAACGATCACAAAAACAGAATCATCTGAGAAAAAAACGATTATTTTGCACATTACGTTTTGCAAGTGAACTCTTATTTTGTCTTGTGTTCTGAATGTAAAAAAAGAAATGTTCAAACGGCAAAAGAATGAAGGGAAATTTCAAGTTGTTTTACCGTTTCTCTGTTTTTTAAGTTCACTAATTGCAACATCTTTCAATGATGAAGGATTTCAATATTGACCAAAAATAATTGTGATTTTTTTTTTTCATAATGGAGCAGCCCTACCTCAGTGTAAAGCAGGAAGCGGACCAGGCCTTCGCTCAGCTTCTCCATGACTTTGCGGGACACCCCCTGGACTGCTGCTCCCCCCATCGTGCTCTGTCCCAGCTGGGCCAGCAGGAGACGCTCCCACTCGGCCCTGAGGGTGAGAGCGGTGGACAGCACCTTCAGGGCATCCTCCGCCTCCCGCAGCTCCACCTCCAGCCAGCCGTCCACCACCAGGCGCGTGCAGTCAGCGTTACTGTCCACAGAGTTGGCCACCAGCAGCAGAGCCTGGGAAGCACATGGAAACTAGAGCACTAGAAGATGGGGGAAGTACCAGAGCTTTCTGGAGGGCTCCTAGGAAGCTCTGCGCTGGGGAGAGACGTGTGATGGGCTTATATGGTCTTGGATATTGTAGTTACTGTGTGATCTTTTCTTGATTTTTTTTTGTGGGGGGGGGGGGGGGGGGGGGGGGGCTGGGGGTATGTTCATTTGCAAATTGTATACTTTATCTGTTGTTATAAATAAATAAAAATTGTCAATAACAAAAAATAATATTGTAATAATGGAGCCAGGGAATTGATAACGGAGTCACTATTTGACTTGATGTCCTACTCAGTAATCAACCCCAAAACTGGATTGTATAGGTTGGCCATCGCTATATCAGGACCGTTACTTTAACAGAATACAGAACCTTATCAGGGATAGAGGTGCTCTAAGCGATGTCACGCGTTTTTTAGGCTACAACATTTTTTGTCACATACAGCAAACATCTCCTCACTATCTGCTAGCTGCCTGTCCCCTGAACACACTGTAAAAAACAGTCCAGGCTCCACAAACACCAACAAAAACAAACTCCGCCAACCTGCACCACCAAACATAACAAACAGTGTTCCAGCCAATAACCGACAAGAAGGAGTTGGGGGTGGGGGTTGGGGTGTTAGTGCGCGGAAGCACGGAAGGGAGGGAGAGGGGACGGGATGAGGAGGAGGGAGGGGCGAGCTAGCCTCGTTTTGTTTGACAATACTTCGAACGTCAACAAGAAGTGACCTTTAATAGTAGAGAATACATAAATACATACATACATGTATGTATGTATGTATGTATGTATGTATGTATGTATGTATGTATGTATGTATGTATGTATGTATGTATATATATATATATATATATATATATATATATATATATATATATATATATATATATATATATATATATTCAACAATTTGTGGTGGGAACAGGAACATTCCACATCTGGTACTAACTTGCAGTGCTGGAGCTCGAACGCAGTTGGACAAATATGGCTTGTTGGTCTCCAACAGAGTGACGAAGGCTAGCAGCTGGTGTCTGCTGCTGTCCCTCTTATCAGGCCCTGCAGGCAGGAGACCAGAGACACAGAGACACGATGAGAGGCAGGCACAGTAAGAACAAGACATGTGAGGACAGCAACAAGACTTCCTCAGCGGATCGGGGGAGAAATATGGTTTTTGCAACATGAAGACATTTTTTGGGGGGGAAATGCTCCTGAATTATAAGAATCACCATCACACATAACCTTTTCTAGATTCAAGTGTAACTTCCAGGAAGAAATAAATGTTGGTTAGTAACTGATTAATATATCAGCCAATGCTTGAAAAACATTATTTAGAAACCAAGTGTGAATTTAAATGTCTCATAAAAGGTGGATTTAATAATGATTTATCTCCAAATGTAATTTAAATGTGTGTTTTGATCTTATGAACAGTAAACGTTTATCAATCATGACCTTATACTTGTTGCATGCATGGGCCTCTCTTGTTATTGCTGTCCATTTTCTTTTCCGATAGGATAAATTAAAAAAGACGTCTAGTTTTTTGTGTTATCCTGGCTGTATTACTTTTTTAAAGTAGTTTTATTACTTTTAAATGAAATAATAGCCATACCACCACACCACCATTTTTTACTCCAAGTTATTCCAGAGGTTTACCCATTTCTCTGGTGTCGTCCTCGGGCACTTGTAGCACCTCTGGGTCACTGGCAAACACACTCGTCGGGTGAATTACCACTCCCTGCTTATTCTTTGTGTGAAACACCTGAACAATGTAAAATCACAACATGTTAGTGGAATATTTCATCACTAAAACTTGTATTCTGTGGCGGGTGCAGCAGGAGCCTGACCTGGTCCGAGTCCTTGCGGGCGGTGTTGTGTTCGTCCGGCAGGGCCAGCTGGGGGTAGAGGCCTCGGCACAGCAGCAGCTTGAGCAGAGCCTGCTGGCGGGAGGACATGTCCTGACTGACGCTGGCCGCCTCCTGCAGCTCCGACACGTTGTGACGCAACTTGAACTTTACCTCCTGTTGCAGGACAAGTGCATGTTACACTCAGTGTAGACACAAACGGATCCACCTGACTAGCCGTGATACCATATGTGCTGGCCTTTTTTTCTCTTTATACACAGATCTGTCAATCTCCTTGTTTTCAATTCTACGTATTGCTTCCAGGACCCACGGAACTTCCCTTCTTTCTGCAAACAGCTGCAGTCAACGGATGAATCTGACACAAATATAATCCACAAAGCAGCACTTGCCAAGTACTAAAGGTCCCATATTATGCTCATTTTCAGGTGCATTTAATATATTTTGGGTTTCTACTAGAACATGTTTACGTGCTTTAATGTAAAAAAACAAAAAACATTATGTTTCTCATACTGTCCGTCTGAATATACCTATATTCACCCTCTGTCTGAAATGCTCCGTTTAGAGCCTGTCTCTTTACGCCCCCCTCCCTGCTCAACACTGATTGGCCAGCCTTTCCAGGTCTTCCACATCTGCCTTCTCGGAGTCATTGCAGTTGGGGAATGACTGTAACGGCACTGTAGCTGCATTTTCTACCTACAGTATATAAGTTTAATCGTTGTGTAAGGAAGACTGGCCAAGCAAGCTTTTCATTGCGTGGGGTAAGTTGCCTTTGCTGTGCATACGACAATAAAACCTCTTGAATCTTGAATATATAGTATAGTTGTGACATCACAACCGTTTGAAGGCATAGTTTCTGAATACAGGCTGTGTGCATTTCTCTGTGGATTGAGTGTTTTGATAATACTACAGTATTTATATAGCACCTCAACCTGCTTTATAATCAAAAGGGACATGGAAATCTCATTTATTACAATATGGGACTTTTAACTTTTAAAGATTGCAGGAATAAAAGACAGATCACTAACATTTTTATTTATTCTACTTAATAGATCATACGTGTACCACAAAATAGCACACAAATAATGAGTGGACAGGGTTTCACATTGAGTGTGAAATGCTGGTGTTGAAGTTTAGGGCTGCTTCTTGGCAACTTTGTTCCCCTGTTATGCTCTACTCTGAGTTCACCTGTATGTCCATGTTCTGTCCCGATCCCTCCTGGTCCTTCTTGCCTCTGCCGCCTCCCTCGGTGTCGGATCCCGAGGAAAACTCTCCGTCCTCGCCCTCGTCCATCCTCAGGACTTTACGCCTGCTGCTCTCCTGCTGCTCGTGATCTCTCTTCAGCTGATGCAGCTTCTTCCTCTCGGCTAGCCTCTCCCTGCGCTGCACTCGGTCACCGCCAGATGGAGCGCTGTGCTCTGATTCCAGCAGGCCGTGGCTCCTCAGCAACTCCTGCTAACCGCAAAAGGAAGCTCGCAGAGTAAAATCTTGTTTCTCAAATCAAAAAAACTGTCAAACAAGGTTCAAAATGTACCTTTTTTTTGTCCACCAGCCAAATAGCAAGTGAATTTGACAACACATTACCAATGTCTTTTTGGCTTGTGTTAGTGGTGTAGTCTAATGTATTGTAGTGGGTATACTGTAGGCTACTGTATATAAATATATTGGCCTATATATTTGGGCCAGAATCTGCCTTTGGGGGAGGGGGGGTGCATATCATATTGTGGGGTCTGGATGTCCTCCCCCAGAGTTATTTTGAGCGTCAAAGACTTCATTTCCTACATTTGGATACACTTTTATGCACCAATTTACAATGGAAATACCTTGATTTAGCTTATGCGAAGAAGAAAAACACAGATGGCAATTCAAAATTTATCAAAAATATAATAGAAAGTATGTTGTTGTGGGTTGTCCTGGAGCTTCCTTAGTGGCTACACCACTGCTTGTGAGTAAAGCAAATCTTCCAGCTACTTGCCTATTTTACCAGCATTTGGCTGGTAGATAGGTGCTAATTTTGAACCCTGCTGTCAAATGTTTGTTTTTTTATGTGTGAACTTCTGTCAGTAGCTTGCCTTGAACTGTCTGCGTAGGTTGACCATCTCGTAGAGCCGCTGCTCCTCCAGGCCTCTCCTCCTGCACCACTTCCTCGAGCCACCACCTCTCTCTCCCTTCACCTGTTAAACTCAAAGATGAACAGTTTTATGTACAGTGAAGTAGGGCTGGGTTTAAAAAGTCCATTTTCTGATTCAAATCGATCTTTATTTGAATGATCTAATATGGATTCATAAAATCCTGAGCTCGATCTTTTAGGAGTGAAGATGTTGGTATCAAAAACTGCCATGGCCATTTTCACATTTCATTTTCGTCTCTGCATCACACCGTCTGCACTAAAGAAAGCACTCGCACTTTTTATTTCTGTTTCTATGGAACTGCTTTGGGGTCAATTCTTAACGACAACAATATTTTTAATAATGCAGCAGGTTGGAGAAGTTCCTTGTACAATTTACAGAATTAAGTTCTCTGAGAAGCTCTTTCATATCCAAGCAAAATTGGAATGGAAATATGCCTGATCAAATTGATATTGAATGGAATCAAATCGGGACCTTGTGAATCGGAATCTAATCGACTCAGGAAATCAGTGGCGATACCCAGCCCTACAATAAAGAACATACTTATACCAAATCTGTCTCATCCGTTCATATTAAATAGCCGCTGTCTAATAAAGTGTCCATTACTGACCTCCACCCAGGCATTGAAGGTGTTGAGCAGGGTAAAGGGGTCTCCGTGGTTGCTGTTCAGGGGCTGGCGGGCGGTGGCACAGTCAGGGTTGTGCTGTGCGCTGCGCAGGAAAGGCGACTGAACACTGAGGGCCGCTGCTACCGTCAACACGGGGTCCACCAGCTTAAACAAAGAGCCCAGCACCAGCATCTTCCCTGAATCAACACAGACACGTTTCCTAAATCTAGCTGCTACTGGGTTTGTCGGCACTTTTAAACTCCAGTATGTCAATCAATCAATACAGTTATTTGTCACGTGAAATCATATAGAAATGTCATTGCCTAATTCAGTGGTTGTCAAACTTTTTACACCACGTACCACTTCAGAATATATATTAGGCTCTCTAAGTACCACCATTACGGCTCACGTTAAAATAGAGCAGCGCAGGCCGACCCTGTTCAGCTACGGACAGTTCACGCAGGAGGCAGGTCTATTCCTAAAAGCATTATTTGTTCACAGCCACAGACATGCTGGACTTCCTCTGCGTTTCTGCAGCTTTCACCAAGTCATATTTAAGACCTTTTGAGACCGTTTTAAGACCATAATGAATGAAATTTAAGACCTATGTCACGACATCAGATGTCAGAGTCCGTAAACATTGTCTGAAACAATTCCCCGATTTCCTCATCGGCATTATAGGACCGGTGTCTAGTCACTGTGTGAAGGGACCCAGAGCACCTCCGCTCATTCATTACTAACTGCGTGTCAATCATTGCTCATGCAATTCATTCTCCCTTGTTGGGGGAGGGGCTTACAAGACCGTTTTGGGTTTTAGCGGAAAGGGGGGAGGGACTGAGAAGTTGTCCATGTTCACATTTTTTGGTTAAGTCCTGGAACTTCACAATCCTACCTACGGCACCTTTAAGGCCTACAATTGTGATTTAGAAATTTGAGACTTTTTAAGACCCGGCGGAAACCCTGTTCCTCCGTCCCTCCAGCTTGTAACTAGTCATATATGTATGTGCACTTCGTTCATGAACGTGACTACGTAGAAGGCTGATATTGAAACAAACATTTACACGTAAGGAAACACTTAATTTGCATCATGGTTTAAGTATTATTATTCAAAACGTTGTAGTGTTTCTATAGTATTGTGTTTTTAAATTCATTTATTTGAAAATATATCAGATTCCATCCGCGTGCCACTAGAGGGAGCTCACGTACCACCAGTGCTACTTGTACCACAGTTTGAGAACCAGTGGCGTAAATCATTGTGATATTTGGTAGAATTACTTAAAGTACCAAGCCTAAATTGATGCTATTTAAAGTGTATTCAACCCTTCAAGCCACCATGTTGTGTGTCGGTTGTCAGATTCATGAAAAAGTTATAAGATGAAAAACATTAAAAAAAAACCAGACTGCAGCATACAACAGGAGTTTGGTGTAGGAATCTTACCTATGACCACATCCACAGGCAGCTGTGCCAGCAAACTACCTATAGAGGTCAGTTCTCCACGACCGTCTAGCGCCCCCTGCTGCTTCAGATAAGTGACTGCCGTCTGGATACTAGCAGCTGGAGGCGGGTCAATGAAGACAAAAGAAAGAGGATCTCCAAGACACATGCTCTTCATCTGCGGGAACAAAACCGTATGAATAAAGCTAGTTACTACTTAACTATGGAAATTGAAGAATTAAACAGAATTCAAAATTGTTGTGTGTGTGTGTGTGTGTGTGTGTGTGTGTGTGTGTGTGTGTGTGTGTGTGTGTGTGTGTGTGTGTGTGTGTGTGTGTGTGTGTGTTCCTTTTCTGGAACACATTCAGAATCTCTAGTCAATTTAGAGAAGCACTCTCCTTTTTTTTTAATGGTTCACTGTAATATCAATTTTCAGTCACCTAATTTAAGCTGTTATATCCTTTCTTTATGTACCTTTTGTCTTACATGTCGGTTTTTGATTTCATTTTGTGATTACTATCAGCTATTTACTTCTCTATGTATTTACATTCTGTTCTCACATTATTTTACTTCTTGCTATTTAACCTGACTTCCAGCACTTTTTAAAACTCCAGACTCTCTGTGTGTGTGTGTGTGTGTGTGTGTGTGTGTGTGTGTGTGTGTGTGTGTGTGTGTGTGTGTGTGTGTGTGTGTGTGTGAGGGATCAGGGAATGGGCTGTATTTTTTTTCATAGTATCTTCTCTGTGATATGCAGACACTGTACAAATTTGTGTATTTGTTTAACAAAATAACATAGTAAAAATATTTCTGAGTTGCTATCTTGCTTTCTACGGGATGCTGTTACCTGAAGAATGAGGGAGTCCAGTGCCACTCTGTGGATTTCAGGGACAGGATAAGGGGCGAAGGCATCATAGTCCGACTCTGCGTACAGGCGGTAACACACTCCTGGACCTGTGCGACCGGCTCGGCCTTTCCTCTGCTCAGAGCTGGCTCGGCTGATCCAGAACTCCTGCAGACGTTGCATCTTAGCCTTAGGGTCAAAACTCATTTCCTTCACCTTCCCTGTAAAAGAATGAATAACAAAACAATGAATTTATAAGGTTGTTGCACCTTTTTCTGGGCCATGTATTATTTTTTTGGAGAGATTTTGAACTAAACTTGGCTGCACAAAATTAGGTTTGTGAGGATTAGTCTGGATCAATGGAAGTACATTGTGTGCCGTTCTCCAAAATCCCTTCGCTACGGGAAACGACAACACCTTTCAGCTAGCAAGCTACACGCTGAAAATGTCAAGTTTCAAAGAAAATGGTGCAACAAGGCAGGCCTGCTTGGTTCTTTCGGGAAATGAATGTAAAGATGTACAAAGAATATGTTTACAGCTTTCCCCTCTAACTGGGAGGTTTTGGGACCGAGTGGTGGGATTGCTGTGGACAAAGTACACGCAGAGATACACTGGTAAGAGCCAATAAGGTTTAACCATGTATCCAGCTAATTTAAATAGCTCACCTTACTGTATTCTGAACAGTTAACTTCATTTAATATTGTATGTGCCGTTTTCTTTTGCGGGGTGCAAATGTTCCACTAAAACGAGTCCCTTCCCGAGACCATCTAGTTGCTGCGTCCGGAGCGTTTTTTTTCTCCTATCCCAGAATGCATCTGTGGTGTAGCCAGACCTTACTCCACAGCGCTGTGGAGCTGGCAATGTGAGACTAGTAAGGAATGGTAGGTGAAGCTAGTTGTAAAAACTTAATCCCCAGCAAAGAGTGTACTCCAAGTGCCATACCTGAGTCTACAACAAAGCGCACTCCATCTATTGTCACAGAGGTCTCTGCAATATTGGTAGAGATGATGCACTTTCTCACCCCAGGAGGAGAAATGTCAAACACCTGAAGAATAACAAGATGACAGAGGATTAGAAGTGATGAACCCTAGCCTAACATATCCGATTCAAACATTGTTGTATGTCCACTCTGATCCAGACGAAGCAGACTGTGCCTTATCCTGCTGGGCCAGTGAGAGGGTGCTGTGCAGCGGTAAGACAATCCAGCGGCGTGTGTGCGTGCCATAAATCTGACAGGCCTCCTGGATGGTGGAGATCTCCGCCACGCCGCTGAGGAAGATAAGCAGGTCGCCTCGCTCCTCTGGAGGGTAACGCTGATCGATGCCCTGGAGGATGCGCAGATATGGTCGGGGATCCAGTTTCTCTGAGCGCGAGGGCTGCTCCTCAGCTGGAATGGGCTGGTATATCACCTTAGTACAAGAAATAAGAGGGGGGGAAATGTTGGATGCAATTTAAAAGAAAATATCTGACCAATTCTCAAACCCTGAAAACACAGAAAATGTTACTTTTGGAACATAATTCCCTAATTTAAAGCTTCAATTTGTATTGCAGGCAGCAATTTAAAATAGAATCAGTTCAGTGAGGAATATATTAAACTGACATACTAAAGTGTATGTGTTTTTGTTAAGTGTTATACACTAATTAAAAGTGTTGTTTCAATAGCAATGCCAGTATCAGAAAAGCCTCAGATACCGCTGTTCTACTCTGTTCTTTTTCTGTTATGACTAGCTGTCAAACTAGATAATAAAATAAAGTTATATGGCATTCATTCACTGTATGTATATGTTCATGTTAACAAATACTTTAACCTGAGCCAACAATGATAGCAATCATATAACATCCATACAGAGTTAGTAGAATACAGCTGTTAAAAAAATAAATATACAGTATATATACAGTATATGTACATATATACATATATATATATATATACACAAATTAAAGGTGCTCTAAGCGATGTTTGTTGACGTTCAAATAATTTTCAAACAAAACGAGGCTAGCTCGCCCCTCCCTCTTCCTCATCCCGTCCCCTCCCCCTCCCTTCCGTGCACTAACCCCCCAACCCCCACCCCCAAAATCCTTCTTGTCGGTTAGTGACTGGAACGCTGGAAGACTGTTTGTAATGTTTGGTGGTGCAGGTTGGCACAGTTTGTTTTTGTTGGCATTTGTGGAGCCTGGGCTGTCTACAGAGACCACGTTTTGTACAGTGTGTTCAGGGGACAGGCAGCTCGCTGACAGTGAGGAGATGTTTGCTGTATGTGACAGCCTAAAAAAAACGTGTGACATCGCTTAGAGCACCTTTAAGCACTGGTATCAGATCTTATTAAGAATGTCTATTACTCTCAAATGTATTGAGAGAGGATGATTTTTGGGTCCTTTGTGGATGCATTAAAAATCTGATAAAGTATATGTGAAATGAGTTGTGCTGCTCCTGAGTTTTTCCTTAACAATGCACATTCACATCTGTGATCCCCGTTGCCCGCTGCTTACCTGGATGGGAAACAGGCGGCCTGGCACCTGCAGCACGGGAGCACTGTTGAAATAGTCAGAGAAGAGTTTGATGTTGATGGTGGCCGACATGAGGATGAGACGCAGGTCTGGCTGCTCCGCCAGCAGAGAGCGCAGGACCCCGAGCAGGAAGTCACAGTGGAGGTGTCTCTCGTGGACCTCGTCCACGATCAACACCTGGTACTGGGCCAGCGTCCGGTCCTGCTGGATCTGCCGCAGCAGCAGCCCCTCCGTCAGGAACAGCAGTTTGGTGGCCGGGGTCCGGGTTGTCTCAAAGCGGATCTGGTACCCCACCTGCAAAACACGACTGGATTTCTGAGCCCTGCACACATTATTAATGGTGGTATCTTCAAATGTCTTACCTGGTAGCTAACTTGCTTAGCATAGTAAAAGTAAAAAAGTACCCATTACTTAGTGCTCAGAATGGTCCATTTCAGTATCACATTTAATAATTGCATTATAATTAATAATGCATTCATGTGTACATCACTTTAATGCAGCAGCTGGTAAAGGCGGGACTAATCGGTCTATCCCTACTTAAAATACACGTATCACAATATTTCCCTGTACACTGTAGCGGAGTAGAACCATAAAGTAGCAGAAAATGGAAATACTTGAGTAAAGTAGCTACAGTACTTAGTTACTCTCCACCACTGGCAACTCCCTTGAGTCTTTTACTGAGTTCTAGATGTCTTATGTGTTGGACAAGTCAACTTTTTTTTATTTGATAAATGTGCTAGATAAATCTATGTTCTAGAGGTGGTGTATCTGATCGTCCGTGACAAACCTTTGAGCCGTACTGATTGAGACTCTCAAAGCTGACCCTCTTGGCCAGGGAGATACAGGCGATGCGCCGAGGCTGAGTGCAGCCTATGTGGTTGAAGCCAGCCGAGAGAAGATACTGAGGTACTTGGGTAGATTTCCCACAGCCTGTGTCCCCTGCCACAACAACCACGGGGTGCTTTCGCACCAGCTCCACTATCCGGTCCCGGTACTGGAAGATGGGCAGGTTCTTCTGCTCCCGGCGAAGCTTGGCCAGCTTCCCAAAGCTCTGTCTCTGGCTGAAGTCCAGGAAGTGCAGCAGAGCCAGGCGGCAGTCTGAGATCTCCTGGCAGCCTGGACCTGAGGCTCTCTGCCGGCCTCTGTGCTCGGACTTCCCCAGGCGCTCCTCCACATCCCCGGTGCACACGGACACATTAATCCTGTAGCGGGCATCGTACTCTTCAGGAAGGCCGAGGTCTAGCGCTCCAGCGCCAGTCTTTCTCCCGTCTTTCCTGTCCTCTTTTGCTCCTGCTGCAGACATGTCCCTCTTTGTTTTAAACCTCTGGAAGCGGTCAAAGAAAGACCAGAACTCTCTGTGCTCTTGGCTGCCGGCCTGGATGTAGTCATGTCGGCGGAAAAAGATCTCGTCCAGTTGGGCTCGGCACTGCGGGCTGTCCCAGTCCCAACTCCGGCTGTCTCTCCCCCGCTCCGAATCCATGTTTACCGTGAGATACGTTACTCGCTTCCAACATCAACCAAGTTCATTCGCCAATACGTTAAATAGACATTCACGGCTTTACAAACATGTAGCTAGCTAGCAGTTGAATAAACATGTCACCTCTAAATTGGATTAATTACGGACAAACTAACAAGATCCCATCCGTTTTAAACCAGATGCTTTGATTCCACGTGTCTAAGACAGACCGAATACACGTTCTTAGCATCGTTTTAGACTGATATATCTGAGATTATCGGACAATTACAAGTCACGGCTGACAAAAGAATAGCTAGCTAACTGATGAAAAACAACTGGACACATAGCTACAGCTTCGACTGCTGCGAAGACCGGGGGAACAATAATACGGGGGGACAGTTTCCGCTCCGCTCTCAAATATCTTCCGGCAAAGATTAGATTCGTTTGTACTTTGTTCCGGGATAAAATATCCATAAAGTTGTGTTAGATTTTTGGAAAGAAGTCTTTGAGAAATATATAGTGTTTAAAACAACACATGCAACCATTAGTGAAAGTATAAATATTATCATGTATTTAAAATGTGATGTTTTATGTACTGTTGGTAACTTCGTTGATCTTATTAGAAATTTCATATTCATGAAGCTGTTTTTTCAATGTATTCCCATCTTTGAAGTTGAATGTTAAATTGAATGTTATGTTTGAGTCTCTTTAATTCGTAACAAATAAGAAATGCATGGCAGTAGCTAAAAGTTACTCAGAGATATTATTTGCATTACTTTCTGATGTAACTATTATTTTTCTTTCTTGTTAAAATGAGCTGGTATTACTGATTTTTTGTACATTCTTATATCTTATATTTATGTATGCACTTTTAAGCATACAGGAAATCTCCTACATGCCCCCCAAGAGACTCAACAGACGAAAATAGGGTAGTGTATGAAACAAAATAAAAGCACAAAATATAATTTGCAGTCTCTCCACACATTCTGAGAAACATCCTACTGGATAAGACACTTAAATAATTTGTAATGAAAATATTGCACAGTAATCAAAAATATTGAAATATGAATTCCGTTCAAATTTAGTTGCAAAGGAACTTAAATAGGATGGTTATAAAGTAAAGCCATCCAAAAACTCTGGATGAAATGCATGTTAGAGAATGAAAATTAAAATGCTGAAAATTGGAGGTTATAATAGATATTTTATTTACAGTTTTTTCTGAATGCTTAAGCACTAATCGTGATTCTTGTAGCACAATTTCTAAAACTATTAATACGTATAGCAAAACCACTCACTGAGTTTGCAAAACTAAAAGCACAAACACTGCTTTGCACTCAGTTTGCAATTTCACACACTTTGCAAAACTGTAGGCACAATTCACTGCACAACACTCTTTTTGCAGAACTTTAAACACAACTCACTGCTTACACTCAATTACCAAATTTCCAACACACTCCTAGCAAAATTATACACATGTATGGCTATCATTAACACTATTTTGCCAACTGTCTGGCACACTTTCACATGTGAAAACTGTTTTAGATAATTAGTTCACTTTGCAATCAGCCTAAGTGCTATAAATAAGCCACAGGTAAGCTGTCTGTGTGGAGTACAATGGAAGGAGCAGTAAGAGTGAGAAGAATGAGAATCAGAGGAGGCCGAGGAGGCCGAGGGAGAGGACGTGGAGGTGAAGAAGTTGGAGGAAGAGGACGTGGAGTTGAAGAAGCGAGAGGGTTAGAGGAAGTTAGAGGAAGAGGACAAGGAGGAGCAAGAAGAGGACGAGGAGGGGAAAGAGGAAGGGTAAGAAGAGTAAGAAATAGAATAACTAATGACATCAGAGCTACAATAGAGGACCATGTCATCAACCATGGGATGACCCTGAGGGAAGCTGGCCAACGGGTTCAGCCTAATTTGAGCCGCTACACTGTGGCAAGCATCATTAGGACATTTCGAAATGAGAATCGGTAAGTACTTTGTAGCACTGCCATACTCTAATGAGAAACACTACAGTACCATACATGCAAAAATACTGAAATTGTTACTTTACAGAATTGCTAGACGTCCAGATGTTGGGGGCAGAGGAAGAATGTTCACGAAATTTTGTGGCCGGACCCAGAAAGACGACATGATGTAGGCTGATTGTCTTTTACTTTTTTTTTTTCTGTGAAATTACTATTTTGTGTTCTGACTTTGTCTTGGTTTTGATGAGTGTGAATAAACACCAATACTTAAAGTTTGGATCCTTGTATGTTTACATGACACTATGACAAAAGTATGACCTCAAATTGACATCTGTACACAGAGAAAGCAAAAGCCAGATGTGTTTTGTATTCATAGCATCAGTGTGTAGTTGGCACATTGTGTGCTTAGTAGATGATGGCTTGTGTTTACTGTTTGATACAAAAACACAATTTTTCCGAAGGTGTGAATAGTTAATATAGCTGTGTTCGCTTTTGCAAGAGAACTACAATGTTTTGATAATTGGGTGAAAGGTTTTCTTATTTGTGTGTAGAGTTTTGCAAAAATAGCCAATAGTTACAAAAAATGTGCTTAAGCAATCAGAAAAAACTGTAAAAACATTTGCTATAAAACCCAGATTTACGACTAGAGACGGATTAAATTGACAAGATTACGGCTATTGTGCTGAATGGACGAGACCTGTCACGTCATCAAATTAAACATGAAAGCTTAAACTCAGTTTATGCTGATGGGTTTCATGCCAATAGAAAAGCAGTTCACCGCTGTTCAAATGAAACGCCATCCATGCTGAAAAAGTCACGTCACTAACTTTAGGGATTTCTGCCAGACTAAAAATTACTGATAAACGCGGAAGATACCAAGCCATAGGAGGTAAGATGGAATGAGTTTGCTGTCATTTTGTTTTAATTTACACAATTCAAAACAAAAACAAGGAGAAGTGGAGGGAAATTCTAATTACATACTGTACTTTATCCACTGATAAAACATAGGCCAACAGAGTACTGACGATGCACGTTTCATTGGTTAACATGTGTAACAATCACACCTAAAGTCTATTTCTTGTGCAGCACATAACATTGTTCTCTGTCAACACATTAAAACAACAGCAACAAAAAAAACAACACAAAATTAAAACTTTTATTTACATTTAAAAACATTTCATCAACCCCACCCTCATAAAATCACAGTGGACACAAAATGTGTTGCGAATGCTCTTCAAGCAAACAGTGCCTTTGCCACTGCAGCTGAAACTGGGAGTTGAGGCCACTGCATCAGCTGGAAAGTCAGAGTGGTGAAGCAAAAAATCCAGACTGTGGTCACCGGTCTATTATCATGTCCATATGGCCTCGTTTGGCCACTTCGCAGACATCTACACTCCTGTCTTTTCTTTGATAAAGCCACGGAACTTGGTGACTGCTGTGTAGATTCCAGGTTTGTTCCTGCGGGCACAGCCATCCCCCCAACTGACCACTCCTGCCAGGAACGTACGTCTGCCAGACGGACTGGACAGAGGGCCGCCAGAGTCCCCCTAACAGGGACAAATACAGGTACATGTGTTAGCATAGAGTTGCTACATGGGGGCGGAGTGGAGCAATTTCTTTTCTCTCTGCCCCTTTACCTCCTACACCCTCTCCTCCTTCATTCTGCAGTTTTACAATTCATTTCTTTTCCCATAGCTGTGTAATCAATTAAATAGTAAGACAATGCAACTAGTGTGTGTGTCATTATACATTCATCATTCAGGATGTAAGGATTCATCGTGAATCGTGAGTGTCCCTTTTCATCATACAACCAAACAAGCCTCTTTCATTGCCATTAACAGTTCTATTTCTAGCAAATTGTCAATTAGACTGAGTATCGTTAAAAAATATTCGATACCAATACTGTGACTTCGATACCGATTCCTAAACAATTCTTTTTTTCAATACCAATTTTATAAAACAAAAATAAATTACAACACATTTCTGCAAAAATATTTGTATTAATGTTTCAGCTCCTACTATGTGAGCCCCGTCTCAGTGTAACGTAGAGTTTTTCCTGCGTGTCTCTACGACGGGTAACGCTAGACAGCCAATCACAAACATTATTAGATCTTGGAAGAAGCATGCTGATTGGCTCACTGACGCTGATGAGATTTACTCCTAAGGTATTGAAATTGGGTATTAAATGACAAGGACTTTTTTCAATACTCAATACTTTAGAAGCAATTCGGTCGATACCTAAAAAGTATTGACCCAGCCCTAATTGTCAAATTTGCCTCTTGAGAAAAAAATACTGATGTGGCCTTGTTTTGTAAAACATTGTGGTAGGAAGCTGAAACAGAAGAAAGAAAGCCGCACAGCCTGGGGTTCAAGGGCTTTTTCTTACCTGACAAGCATCGACGCCTCCGGTCAGCACTCCGGCACACAACATCCGAGACGTGATCTGCCCTCCCATCAGATCGTTACACACATCCTGGTTGATGATCCGAACCTGGGCCTTTTGGAGCACTTTGGCAGCAAATCCTGACACACACACACACACACACACACACACACACACACACACACACACACACACACACACACACACACACACACACACACACACACACGCTTGTGTTCAGGTCTAAATTTAATATTACCGTTTGGAGCTCTAACAGTCATCAAAGAAAAGTTATTGCTCCTATTGGCGGGCCCTCAGTAAACAGGTATGGCGTGTGTAAGCAACTACATGACATCAATCTGTAGGCAAATATAGAGCAACTACAATCAATATATTGTTTAGTTATACAAATCCCCTATAAATCAACATTAAAACCAAACCAACATATTATCACCTGTAAACCAAAGGCACATTTTAATTCACAATAAATTATGTGTATCACATATATAAATACAGGTATGCTAAGCAAAGACTAAAGATATTTTTCAGAGATAATTTTATGTTTTTCTTTATTTAGAAATTAAAATTTGAATGAAAGACCTCCAGGGGATGCAATTCCATCTGTAGTAAAGTCAGCAATGACGACTACTACTACTACTACTACTACTACTACTACTACTACTACTACTACTACTAAATCAAAAACTAATTGATTTGTGATATCCGTCCACTTACTGGATATTTTAGAGATTCAGCTAAAGTTTTCTAATAAAATGTTTCTGTATTAGTGGTGACAAGTATTCACCAAAATGAACAATACTAGGTTTACTGCTCATGGAGACTCACCTCCCTCTCGAGTGGCGCCCCACCCGGTGATCCACACCGTGCTACCAGCGGGGAAATCGTGCTGGGGAGCCGGCAAGCAGATGGGCCTGATGTAATCCGAGTAAGTGACAGGGCTGTCCAGCTCCATCAGGGCGATGTCATTATCGAAGGTGAAGTGGTTGTAGTTAGGGTGGGGTATGATCTGCTTCAGGTTCCTCTTCACCACTGCACTTGCAGTTGCACTCTGCTGGTTGTGAAGGCCCAGGTAAACTTCCCAAGTGCCGGGCTGGGAGAACCTGAGGAAACACGGCGCAAAATGCATCGCAAACGTCATTCACAAGCTTGGATAACCACTGATGTCAAGGTCAATTTTATTTGCACAGAAACTCAAAGTGCTCTACAATAAAAAAACAATAACAAAACAATACACACAAGCAAGCAAGCATGCACGTACGTATCTGCAATATGAAAATCGAATAATCACCAGACATCTAAAAGTGTATGAGCTGCAAATAGATCTCTCCACCTTACTTATTCTGAGAGAGATGTGAGCATGAGCTGTGATTTGTCACATTATGCAGCAAAATAAAGATGTGTAATCGCGAGTGAGAACATAAAACAAAGTAAGATGCTACCTTGTTTTGGTGTCATCTTGCACACAGTGGGCAGCGGTGACCAGCCAGCGTTGACTGATGATGGTCGCGCCGCACACGTGGCTGAAACCTTTGGCATGGAGGCTGACCTGCCAGGGAAACTCCCCTGCATCAGCGTCCTGACCGCCCACAATACGAGACGTCTTAAACATAGTGCTCCCGCAGTCTGCAATGTAAAACAATCAATCAAGCACAGGGCTGGCTTGTTGCAGCTTGTTGTCGTGTCTGAAGTGGGTGGAAGTTCACATCTGTGCTGTCAAGGAAGCTAAACAATGCAGATGGCGATGATAACTAGGTTGTGAATGTGAGACAAAGATCAACCACCCACTGAGCTTTTGATTGTGACATACCGCAATTCTGCTCGTCCGATTTGTCGGCGCAGTCCGGTGTCCCGTCACATTCTGGGTTCACTTTACTGATGCATGTATTGTCATTACATTTATATGTAAGGTCAGTGCAGCTCACAGCAGGGCCTACATCAGTGCCTACAGAGAGAGGAGGGAAGAACAACCAATTCCAAACTATGAGATTTCATTTCAGCATCATCAATTAGAACGTGTTCACTAAAATGCGCAAACTGTTTTTATTTATTTTTTAGGCATTTTAGGCCTTTTTTTGGATAGGACAGCTTTATACATGATAGGGGAGAGAGAGGGGGAAAGACATGCAGCAAAGGGCCGCAGGTCGGAATCGAAGCCGCGACCACTGCGTCGAGGACTGAGCCTCTGTATATGGGCGCACTCTCTACCAGGTGAGCTACCCAGGCGTCGATGTGCAAACAGTTTAAACGGATAAGATGGTTTCACATTTGCACTGCAGTTTAAGTTGTTTGAGAAAGTCTTTTTGAAGCTGCGTAAATACTCTCTTTTTTTAAGTGGAGAACTCAGCATCAAGCTAAAAAACGCACATCTCCCCCATATTATTTATTATCGCCTTTAAAAGAAGTTATAGCTGTCTTCCTTTCAGCTCCGATTTGTTCTTTCACTCCCCTTGGGACAATTATTGGTCTCTTTAAAACATTAAACATTAGATCAACCAATGATCAACCAGATTAACCTCTATGTAAAATAGCTTGGAGGTGCATCTAATGAACCAAAAATAAAAGCATACATGTGATTCCTGTCTAATCTCACACAAAGGAATCTGTGACTTTGTACTGTTGAAAGGTATCAATTCCATTCAGAAAAAAGTGCAGCCTTGTGCATTTTCAATCATTGTCATCAAAAACAGTAAAATAATAAAAGAGTACAATTTCATATTGACAACACGACTAAGCTTTTTGACAAAACTAAGCCTCTTCTTTGTGAACCCTGACACAAGGACTCGACATTCTGATGGCACTGACATGTTCATCGAGATAAAGATTTACTTTTGGGGAATGGACTAGAGATTATGACCAAGTTACAGGCTTTTGCAGGTCATCCATTGTGTGATGATGTTTGTAATAATTGTTTTGAGAAATTGACTTACTGCTTTGCAAATGTTAAGAATGATTCCAGAAATGTACCAAAGTGACTGAGAAAAACTGTAATAAAGCTATTTGTTAAAGAAGGCAGCTTTCCGAGTACCTTTGCATAGCCATATGGTTGCACAGTTCACATAGAAGGGTCTATTTTCATTCCAGCTCAAGAATTCACTATATCGGCCATCATATGGGTAATCGGGACAGAGCTTTCATCATACTAGCCCCCCCTCTGGAACTCCCTACCCATACACATCCTGGACTCTACTGACCTTGACACATTCAATTCATCATAACACACCTCTTCAGATTAGCCTTCCATATACAATAGTCTTACATATTCTCCACTGATAGTTACTGGTTTTATTGTTTTTAATATGCTTGCTTTAAGTGTTGGTTTTATTGCTTCATCTGTTTCTAACGCGCTAAATGTGCTGGTTTCACTGTAAAGTGTCTTTGGGTACTTGTAAAGCGTTGTATAAATAAAATGTATTATTATTATTAGCGTTTCATTTGACCCCTCTAAAATCAGTATTGGTCTCAAGAATCCCATATATAAATCATAATTATATAGTGTGTTATAATTAGAAAATATAATTCAATAAATAATATATATATATATATATATATATATATATATATATATATATATATATATATATATATATATATATATATATATATATATATATATATATATAAACACTGAAACCACAGAAATTATATCATGTAAAAACATATATTAACACTTAAGACAATTATGTCTTAAATATATTTTATTCTTTTTTTATTTATCTTAGTGTGCATTGGTCTCTAAATCCATTTTTATACATTGTTTTCTTATTATTTATTGTCTGAGGTTTTCCAATCACTTTGAATGGCATTTTTCCATGTTGAAAGGTGCTTTATAAAATAAAGATTAATTGATTGATGTCAGTCGGGCTCTACTTTGGATGTCTGAAATTTGGTGCTGAGCAGTTAGTGTACAGTAGGTGTTAACTACAGCTGCTGGAAATGGGGGTGCAGTGCAACCAGTAGGGCAAATGTACGTTAAAACCAAAACAATTGTGTAAAAGAGTCCACTGAGTAGCTTAATAAGTCAGTCAGCACAGGAATCAGGCTGAAGTGTTTGACTCCTGTGGCAAATTATTCCTAGTTTTGAGAAAAGATGTTTTTTAAAAACATAAATACTAGATTCAGTGACATCTTTGTAGCCTAGTAAAGGAGTCTTACCTCTTGCACAGTTGAGCTCATCTGACCCATCCCCACAGTCGTCCTTGCCGTCGCAGTGATTCTTCTCCGAAACACATTTGTTATTCTTACATGTAATTTGTCCAGATTGGCATTTACCTTGAGAAACAAAAGAAACAAACCAAGTGTGAGAAAATGGACTGAAAGCCTTTCGCTGCTCGTGTAAAATCCGTCCCCCATCAGTGTCGACAGGTCTTACCACAGTTGGCCTCATCTGTGCCGTCTCCACAGTCATCTACGCCGTCGCATTTCCAGAATGTGGGCTTACACAACCCGTTTCCACAACTGATATCTTTTGAAGCGCATGCTGGAGAAAAACACAGTTAAACTCACTTTGTGTGCCAACGCTGTAGAGAGTGATCCGACTGTTGATTTGGACTACTCTTTCCAAATGTCATCGTAGTAAATGGTACTTACTGCACTTTAATTCGTCGCTCATGTCTCCACAGTCATTCCAGCCATCACACCTGAGCTCGCTTTTAATGCAGCGCTGATTTCTGCACTGGAACTTGTCTGGACAAGCTGTGGATGACAGGGTTAACGTGAGGTATGCTCGCGTAATGTTGGGAAATAACCATTGGCGGGGAGAAACTGAAGAGCTTACGGTCTGTGGCGTCGATGGCCATGTACGACGCACTGAAACCTCGGTCCACGTAGGAGGCATCAGAGGAAAACAACACGGTCATTGTGTTGCTGTTGGTGGTTTGTGTCTCTATTCCGTCTGCCTTTTCTCCACACAGTCTGTGGATGAGACGCACAGGTAGGGCTGAGTTCAAATAATCGATCCTCCAATTAAAATCTATCTTTGTTTGAGTGACACAAGACTTTCACCTGAGGAACCGGGGGTTTGTGTCCCGGCAGTATTAGGGGAACCGGTGTCTTAACTCAAACCACAATCTTTTTTTTTTTTTTTTTTTTTTTTTCGGGCTTTTCTGCCTTTAATCGATAGGACAGCTAGGTGAGAAAAGGGAGAGAGAGGGGGAAGACATGCAGGAAATTGTCACAGGTCGGACTTGAACCCTGGACTTCTGCATCGAGGAATAAACCTCTCAGTATATGTGCGCCTGCTCTACCCACTGATCCAACCCGGCCACAAACTACAATCTTTTTTCTAATCTTAACTAGACATTTAGGTGCCTAAACGTAACCATCGTCGGCGCAGGACAGCCACTTTTTGTCAACTTCAACTTCACAGCCACCTTTACCCGGCTCACAGCCACCTTTACCCGGCTCACAGCCACCTTTTCTTGGCCAACTTTAACTGTAAAGACCCAAAGTATTGTCAATTTGTCAGAAAGAGGGCCTTCCCCCCCATCGTTTAGCATGGTATAGCTGTTTTTACACTGGTTGTAATCTACAGTTGCACTATACTGTTGTAGTTTGTCAATGACTGTCATGCTATTCCTGTTAAGTAAAAAGTACTTTAAACAATCAATTCTAAATCTTAATCCATGTTTAATGTAAACATCAACCTGTTGCATTCTAAAGAGTAAATGGGATTGTAACTGAAATTTATCGAAGCAAATTAAAATTGAACACTAAACTCTGGAAATCTTTGGCGATATATTTAATTAGGTGTGGGAATCACCAGAGGCCTCACGATATCATCACGATATGATATTTTGCGATTTTAAACATATTGTAATATTCTGCGATATATTGCAATTCACTACCTTTTTTCCAACTTCAAATTTTTCCCAATTTTAAATGATGTTCCCAAAAGGAAACTTTGTCAACATCCGTTTTATCTAAAAAGATAAATTTCTCTGTTTGTTCATCTACCTTCAATTTTATTGCTGCAAAATGGGATTGTCAAGCAGACGAACTGACCAACACATACGGTATATAATAATAGATCAATACTTGGCGTCTGTGTATCAACACAGTATTGCCACAGAAAATATCGAGATACAAAATAATAAATAACAAAATAATAAAATAACAGTAAACAGTTAGTTAAAAATACAAAAAACATTTACTCACATGAACACATTGTATCACACATACACACAGATTTAAACACACATACACAGTATGCGTATGTATGTATGTACCCATATTAGAATGTAAGATATTGCACAGAAAAGTATTATAGAAAAACTAAGATATCAGTACACGTGTGCTCTGTACGCATAGACTCACTTCTTTCCGTCGACCTCCACGAAGTCTTTGGGACAGTCCTTCCTGTCCTTCCAGCCAGGCTCAGCCAGGAGGAACTTTTTGAAGTTCACCTTCACCCCCTTACCAACAGGGACCTGAATGATTGACAGAGACAAGTAAAAAAACTTGTCAACACAGTGACGGGACCTTCGGAGGAGCAGGGGTTAAAGTGGGCAAGAACGATCCGGAACGGTGGTCCGCCACCTTCGATTAACAAGTAAATTCATCTAATTGGCAGTTTCATACATCAGTGTTTCCCGTTCGTTACAAATAATACCAAATTCATCCATTCCAGTGTTTCCTCTAGTCACTTTCAGCAGCGTGCACCGTGAGTCCAGGGCAACTGTCTGTGGTGGGTTCACACATTTGGAATTAAAAGCAGGACCGTTGAGTACTATCTGGTTAAAGTCAGTTGAACAGGTGAAGATCACGTTGCCGGTAGCATACCGGTTACAATCGAACATACGAACATGATTTAGTTTTAATAAAAACCAAGTCTCGCATTGCCAGACCTTCCTTCACAGTGCTGCGGAGGAGGGTCTGGCTAGCCCACACAGCATTCTGGGATGGGAGAAAAACGTGCTCTGGTTTATTGGCATTTCTTTAAACCAATCACAATCGTCTTGGGAGGTGTTAAGTGCCGGACAGAGCCATGGTTTGCCTCTGCAAAATAGCCTCGGGAAGAAACTTGTTTTGGTGGAATGTGTAAGTTCAAAAGTAGTTTTAGTCGTGCAACAGAAAACTCAGATTGGACAGATAGTCTAGCTAGCTGTCTGGATTTACCCTGCAGAGATCAGAGGAGCAGTTAGTGCTCATCAATCCACCACTGAATTTCCAGCGGCACCGGCGCAATCCCAGAAGTGGCGTCGCGGATATAGACTAATAAAAACTCAACTCCTGGCTGTTTTAGAAGACTGCAATAATGACATTAACAGGTGAACTAGGTGTAAAAGTGAGTTTTCTTTAAGTGCATTGTAGAGACTTTATTAAAGTAGCCTAGTAGTAGTAGCCTAACCCCCCCCTCCTCCCACCTGCCAGATCCCAGATTTAATCCCTGCTGAGGAGTGCAACAGAACAGAGGCCTGTGTGAAACGTATGATACGGCCATGTAACGCGTCAATTAAACGCCGACGTCTCACCTGGATCGTCCACTGGCAGGAAGTTCGAGGAGGATAGTAATTTGGGAAGTTGGGAGAAGAAAATTCGCCTTTCTCGCCCGACAGCTGGCCACCGCATGTTGTATCTGTTCAGAACAACATTCAAGTGTCAGCCTCTGCACAAATATCAAACACTCATGGTGCAGCTGGTGACAAACATCGGCCCCTACCTGGACTTCCGCGTCGGATTTGTGAGACTTGTGCTCTAAAACCTGGGTAGTTCAGCATGTCATTTGTGGCCATCGTCACCAGCATCACATTACTTGAAGACAGAAAGGTCAGTTTTGAAGTGTGTGCGTATTGCCCACACAACCTGAAGAAGAAGGGGAAAAAAAACAGACAAATATAGGCATATATTATTTTCCCGCTAGTAATGAATTATGAATACATTCTTATTAAACCTTGATTTTAAACACAGCACATCATATTACAGTATTAAGCCCTCATGTGATTTAGAAATGACACCCCCACACACACCCCTGTATTTCACAGACATTATCCCCCACGTATGATGTCGAGGCTCTGTCAAAACTTTCATTTATGATTGCCATCACAGCCAATACAACTCCAAATTACAGACATGGCAGATTCACATGGGATAAAGATCACAGACGACCTCTGTAATTATAACAAATTTGTTGAGGTCCCCAGGTAATACTAGTCCTGTGCCAATAGTACTTTACAGCTAGACAGTAATATCACTCAGGCATTTTATGTCTCCCGAGCAAGAATGCCACTAATTATTTTGTCATGCCCACATGAAAGTTCTGGTCCTGGTTGTTGCACGTTCTTTTTCCGGTTTTGAAAGAGCAATCACGGTTTCAAATTTCAGCTGAATTGCTCCCAGATTTAGAGTAAACCAGGGATCTTCAACAGGGGGTCCTCAGAGTTGCTGCAGGGCGCCCGCCAAATTATTGTTCGATAGTAAAAAATAATAAATAATAATAACTATGTTTGAAAATATACATTAACATGAATCCAACATATTTGTAAAGATAAATCTTTTTTATTTACACAACATTGATGATATGCTTACTGGCCTATAGATAGCCATTCAGATACAGTTACGCTTAAATATTCACGGTGCTACATTTTAACATTAAAACATGTATAAATATATGAATAAGTCAAAAAATATTATTTTAATAACTTAGTACCATATGTACCATAAAAAGCTATACATATAGGCTAAAGGTTATAGTAGGCATACTTTAATATGCAACTCAATGTTATACAATATATGTAGTAGGGGGTCCCTGCCCTTGAAGACCCCTGGACTAAACTGTTGCAAGTGCAATTGTTCTAGCACAGGCTTAACCCCAGGCAATGTCAGGCCACTGCGTGTGCAGTATAAGGACCAATCAGAAGCATGGCATCTGACCAGCAGAGGGCCTTACATACAAGGTACACTCCTCTCTATCCAAATCTAAAAACATGTATAGTGGGCCACTGTATGAAAATAAGTTATTATTGGAGTTATTTATTGGGTTGAAGCTGTATTTAGATTAGTCAAAAGCAAACAAAAACTCACTGTTGCATGACGCGGCTCTCAATGGCCACCAGGGAGTCGTAGATTTTGACAAAGTCATTCTTGCAGTCGTTCTCCAGTTTTATCGTATCAAAAACAAGCTTGATGACGAAGTTCGGGTCCGCTCTCAGCTGCCACTCGGAGAAGGTGTTGGGGGGATAAGAACTGTCGGGGAAGCCCGGGGATTGGATCTGACCTAGTTGATTGGGTTTTGTACGTACTGAAAACCTGAATGACTCTGAGACAAAAACATTGACTTTTAGTGGTGCTCACATTCAACTTTGTAAATCAGTTGTCTGAATGCAAATTAAATTATGACCAGTTTACAAACTTATTATGCCCAGTTGCATCATATCATGCCACTACATTTTCTGGATATGATGAAACACCTGACTAAGAGTCATTAAGTGCACTCCTAAAATCTTGTGTTTCTCATTAAAAGGGGGAAAACAACAACAAATTGCACGCACAAATATAACCCATGCTGGGTAGCAGATCAGCTGCAAACAAAACCCTGTCAGAAAAATATTCTAATGTAACAAGTGACACTAATCGATAATGGTTTCAGTTCCAAACCCTGTGAACTATGTGTAAGACATGTTTGCTGTTTTCTACCTATATAGAGGAGTTGTCCAAGATAACTCTAGTAGAAGAAATGATAGATGCAAGCTGAGGACTTACTGCTGAACTTTGTTGACAACATTCGGGAATCGATTGCTGTGAGATAAAAACACAAACCACATAACTTAGATGAGGATACTGACAGCAAAGTTTGTCCACGACACTAGTTTGGCGTTAGGTTGCTTTGACCCTACCTGAAGACATCACATCTTCAAGGACCAGAGAGTTGCCAGGTCTAGAAAGTGTACGCCGCTCTTTGTCCACTAGGTTCTCCATTGAAGACATGGCACTGTCTACAGATGCCTGTTGGTCAGCAGGGACTTCAAACTCAGACAGGTAGTAGGCAATAACACTGCCCTCACTGAGAGCAATCAGACAAGAATTAAATAGTATATAAATGGAGCAAAGTCAACAACAAAATGTCACTGTACTAAAAGTGTCAGACCGATGTGTGTGCGGATATATCAAGACTAGTCTTGGTCTTATATTACTACTACTGGAAATTGGTCAATGATATCAGTATCATAATGGCCCTTTCCCAAACACAGATATGTAAAAATGTTTTTGTTTTGTTTTCTTCCCAGATTTTCTATAAATAGTAGCTGTTAATGCAGCTACAATAATTTCATTTGTCTGGGTTTCAATTGAGATTTGTAGTGTTATATATATTATATATATAGATATTTCATATTTCTTTCCACAATTATGTCTGTTGTGTGTGTATGTTTGTTTGGGTTTATGTTACAGACTGATACAATTTACACTGAACTGAAACACTAAGGCTTCAGTAAACCCCATCCATTTTTTGGGCAAGGAAATCTTTAAAAAAAAACAGCGGTATTCAATAGCAGAGACTGTATACATGCACAATCATCTGAACTTGCAATGCCAATATCAGAAAATGTTAGATTAGTGTGTTATAAACAGTGGTGCTATTAAAATCGGCATGCATGCATACAAAAAAACAATCGCTGGTTTACCAAATTTCAGTTAAACCTGCTAACCAACACTAGGGCTGCACGATGCGAGGAAAATATGCGATATGCGATAACGTTGAATATCTCGATAACAATATTACTTGGGATAAATGAACAGATATTAAAAATTGTACTCAGTTCTGCATTTCGCTGCTTTCAGTATTGTGCTAAAATACAAAGTATTGTTGTTGAATTTAAAACAACTAAAAAGGATTGAATTGAAAAAATCAATTGCACTACTTAAAAAAAGAATTGAAGGTTACCTTTTAATGTGCAGTTTTCTGCTGGTATCTTCTTTCAACTAACACAAGACATCTGAGTGTCTTCCGATGTGTATATTGCGCAAGTTGAAATTGCGATGGCGATTAAAAAAACAACAACTATATATTGTGCAGCCCTAACCCACACACAAGACAGACAAGTGGAATGTAAACATGAGCCTCTTGGTAGAGGTAATAATAAAAAGGATTTGTACCTGAAAGCCTGAACTGTAGATCCAACATAGTATTTCTTCAACTGTGGACTTTTGGAATAGATGGATTTGAGCTGAAAGAGACGGGAGGAAAATTCCCAACAGAGCATGAATGAATTTATAAAAAAAAAATAACTAAACGCACCCAAAAACAATTGCTGACACACAGATGGATTCCAGCAGTGGTGTGGAGGCCTGAGCGGCAGTCTCACCTGTGATATCACCTGCTGTGCCAGCGCCTTGAACTCGGGGGTGGTGGAGTTCTCATAGGCGCCTTCGAACACCTGGTTGGTGATCCGCATGGAGCCGCTGTACATCCTCTTGAGTCGCGCATTATCACGGACTGCAGAATCACACAGACACTTTTACTGCACAATTGTCACCAATTTTTTTTTGCCTTCTGTCTTTGGAGTTGCAAGTCCCCCAGGTGTACCCGTTTCCATTGATGTAGCTTTAACATCTCCTTCTAGGTACGTGCAAATAAGAGTGAATAAACAGAATGAAGGTGCACTGGGCGCTAACTTACCAATGAACATTTCATGGTTTATCAAAAACTTGTATGCTTACATGTTTTTGTTGATTTATCAGAAGGAAATGAAAAAGGAAAGCAGTAAATGTACGCTTTCTCTCCCATTTTGATACATTTATCCCATTTGTTTGTTAGGTATCTCAAAAACAAGATTTCTATGAAATACAGAGAAATCTGTAAAAAAAAAAAACTGTGCTGAAGGGCGCTTTTAAAAGTCTTTTCTCATCATCTACAACACTTGCTTGAATGAAAACAATCTTGCAAGTGCTCCGCAAAGACATATCATATAGGCAACAAAATACTTTAAACAGTTTATTAAAAAAAAAAGGACTTAACTTTGAAAAATAACAAAATCACCAAACCACAAAAGCGGGACAAATTAGGTGGCTTGCCAGTTAGCACCTGTCAACCCTGTGCTGTGCAATAGGGAGAAAATCAGATATCACGATATTCTTGACCAAATACCTCAATATCGATATAGCGGCAATATTCTAGGGTTGACAATTGGTGCTCTAACAAAATATCTTCACACTTAGATTTTAGATAAATAATCATCAGTAATGTGGACATTGTATTATTTCTCTCATGTTGACTAAGCACATATATACATCAACATGCCAATTGCCAGATGGATTGATGGCCATTACTCACCTTCAAAGCAATTTGTTTTCATTGTGTTCAGGTGACTTCAAAGTCTATGCGCTTTTTCATCAACTGTTTGCTATAGAGCTCAGCAGTGTGGTTCCGGAAGGTAAAACCCCATTCATTTTCTCCATACAGATTTTGATAATTAGCCACAATGTCTAAACCATTCGAGGTAGACTGACTGAAGTTGGGAGGTTGGGAATCTGTTCCTGTAGAAGCCACAAGTCTGTACGATATCAAACCTTGTTTTAAGAAAAACAGGTTTCATTAGCGATGTCACGGAGAAGCACTACACTACCCACAATCCTAAGCATAACAGCGACGTCTCTGATTGGTGGAGCTTCCTGTTGCCATGGAAATGTCAGAGACGGTATCTGTGCCATGTGGGTTTCTCATGGCAACGCCTCTTCAGGAGACCAGCTGCAGGTCCTGAGTGTGTTTATTCCAACGGGAGAAGTGAACATCAACACAGATTATGAACGATTCTTTCGCCCCATAGTCACCAAAGTAAAGATTGGAGCCATTCTTCAACAAGCCACAAATCTCCAGAGCATTTTCACACTAAAATGAACTTTGTTTGAGACCTGTTTCTGTCTCAGGACCAAACTCTCGCCAGATCTGGCAACACAGATAAACTAACATCAGCTAACGTTTGTGAACGCCCTAACAAAACTAATCTCCGTTATGCTAAATATGGCTTTTAGCTGAGTAAATATCTAATGTTAGCAAAAGAAAATATTAATACATTAAATACAAATATAACTTTTCGAGTCCTATTTTAACGATCTGAAACGCAAGTATCAAATGCGAAACACAAGTAGCTTTGTGGACGGATCTCGGGCTGTTGCTATTATACCGGCGGGATAAATGAGTCTTGCGCCCGACGCAAATCTAAAATGGGTTTGTCTGAAGTAGCTAGGTGTGGTTTGGGCATAACGTGCAATAAACCAATCAGAGCATCACCTCACATTCCCTTTAAGAGTAGGCACGCTTGTTCCATGGCGGATTGCTATTATGGCGGCGGTTTAAAGGGGGAATCACTTCCGGAACCAGCCGTTCAAAAAGTGGGCGGTCACTGTTGAGCTCTGTTGTGTCCTATTCATCTAATTAATATTAAGGAAGGCGTTCTTACAGTGGAAATGCCAGACCAGCAGTCCGGTTATAAGGGCTATAACCGCAGCAAAGACCACCACGGCGATCACAGCCCCGACTCTTCCGGGACCCTTCTTCTTCTCAAGCTTTTTGTTATCCGATGCTGGCAGGAACTGGACAGACGTGTCCCAGTCTTTGTCCTGGAAGACAGAAAGACAGTTGCATGTCTGAATGAATGATCAACACATAAAACATAAAAGGGTCTACATTAAGATAACGGCTTTAAAATAGAAATTAATTTCACAGGAGGGTGAAGACATTGAAAGTACATGAATGTATGACATGCACCAACAACACCACCAAGACTTTCCTTGTATGTGTAAAAATGTACATGGCAATAAAGCCCTTTCTGATTCTGACATTTGTGGAAAAGCGTTTCATAAAAGGATGCGCCTTTAGTGACACTTGGTTTTTTAAGACAGAGTAGAAATACCTGTTTTTTCTCTACCTGAGCAGATTATCAGCGAGTATGAACGTGTGTATTTTAGGAGTGTCCCCGCCTGGGATGACCTGCAGAATTGCATTTTCAAAAAAATAAAGTGAGTGACGGTGCTGTTAGTGATTTAGAAGGGAACTTCATGCATGAGTCACGGCCCTGTGGTTACTCTTTGAGAGATGAGACAGAGGGGGGAGGGAGTACAAAGGTTTCACCGTGTAAAATCCCGTCAAACCTGCTACCTAGCAAACCACTCGCAGATCTGAAGTGGAACACAACACGTCTCTCTGAGTGCTCGCTGTACTGTAGTAGAAAATTAAAGTTCCCTGAAAAACTAGACAACTTTATGGACCAACAAAAGATCATCTTAAAAGCTTTGGGATTCCTAAGACTTGTTGTGCTCTATTGCTAGTGCTCATTTATGTCTAAATGTTGTGCATGTACGTTTTACAATAACAAGGCGTTTCCTGGAAAATTGTCTGCAGTGCAAAACCACGACTCCAGAAAGTGTTTTATAAACACTTTCGTTCTGCCTGTATGAACCTGCTATTCATGCTGGACAACTACAATTAATTACACTGCACCTATGAGGGAAAACATTGATTTTTAAAGAGCAGCAGGTTTTACATCTGTCATATTACATTCCTACTGTAATGGCGCATTGCAGAGTCTGTGGAATGGATATGCATGCATGGCTCTCTCTTGTTTGTTAACCAAATATTGCATTACACATTCACTGCCCAACATGTTTCAAAAGGCAAAGCTACAAATTAAAAAAGGGAAATGGGTTCAATATTAAGAAACAGAGAGAACATGTTATAATGCTGCATCTCCTTATAAACAAGATGAGGTTTTCCAGGCTCCAAATCATTTTCAAAATAACCACAGCTGTTAAGTGAAGCCTGAACTGCAAGTCTAAATCTCTACTGAGCTTGTAAACAGTGTCCATATGGTTCAATAAATATAATTACCATGAAAATACACTCTGAAATACTACTGAATACTCCTCAGATCTGCGCCACCGTATCCTGGAGAACACATTCTCTGAGAATGAAGGGGACTTTTCACATAATGCATTGTGTTCCATCACCCTGCTGCGATGAAAGAGGAGTAATCTGGAATTTGAATATTTGTGTACAGAAGAGAAGGACTGCAGTGAACAAGTCACAACAGGGCGGGGGAACCTGGAGGAATTCAGGCGTCAGGCCCTCGATGGCTGCCTGCTTTCTGAGGACCTTCTCTGCTGATGAGGTTGAATGCTAACGTTCTGAAGGTGCACTGATGGGACTATATTTCTAACATTTCATAAAACTAAACATGTTTTTTTTCTCCCCATGGTCAGCTCTTTGTAAAGGCAGTCGGACACTGAGGTTCAATTTAGGGAGAGAGAATAATTGAAAACGGTTTTATCCAAAGCTTTGAATGGGTTTAAAGGTGTAAGGGTTTTGGAGTATAATTAACTGTATACTGCAGACGCGATGACACCTTGATTCATTTTTGTATTGTGCCAACTTCTCAGAAATACGCCTACAGAGAAAAGGGGCTGGGCGAGTTCAGTTTAGAGCTTGTTTGTAATCTCAAAAACCTGTTACATTTACAAGGATGTGTGTTAGAAAGTAATACCATGGGCCAAAGAACATGATACCAAATATTTTTATAAAAGGATTTCTGATATTTTCTCACAAACTACTGCTCTTACGTGAATGGAGAAAACAAAAGATTAGACATAATCCCTGTATCCCATGAGCTATGACTATCTTTTACAATGTGTATTGATCCTTATCTGAATGCAGATTAGAGATTTTCTTGTACATTTGGGTGATTGTGCTGCCTCAGAAGTAGTATTTGCTTTCCTGAATCTAAAGAGACACTTTTTTGACATGGGATTAACAAGTTTAAAATCTTGCCCAAATAATACCAAGTTAAAGTGCTGGCACAGCCTCTGATCAGAACAGAACCTGTAACTTGGCGAAGAAATTAAACCAGGTTTTCACAGCTTCTAAGTTCTTAGGCAAAACAGCTTGTGGGCAATAATGACTGACATTTAAAAAAGATATATTTGTAAGGTTGTATGTGACATTCATTTTAAGTGTTGTGCTGATGAAAACACAAGGGACCTATATTGCCAAATTAATGTCTGGTTTGCTATCCTAGGTTGATTTACCTTTAGCTCACACTAACTTGAACTTATCTTTTTTTAAGTTTGTCTCTGCATCAGTGTGCTTCACTTTCTGTCTGATGCGCTCCACTGTCCCACAAATATGCGTCCATGTCAGGGAAGAATGTCATTCAGGTAACACCCAAATTCTTTCATAAAAACAAACTAGACGTGTTTTTATGAAAGAATTTCAGGTGTAGTGCAGTTTAGTGTCCCAAATTCCTCATACAATGTCCTTAATTAATTATGAACCTGCTAAACCACCTGTGCTACCCTAACCTGTCTCAAATAAGACCCTCATCATTTGGGACACTCAGTTTTTGGAAAATAATTTGGATAACTAAACTGCACGTAGCCTATACCAGAATTTCATATAAATTCGTTAATTAAAAAAATCAAAGTAAACTAGACTGTTTTTGTGAAAGGATTTGGTGTTAGGGTAAAAACAGAGCACCTCCTCTGTCGATACGTGCTCCCTATATCGAGAGTGCTACTTAGCAGTTCTGCACGTGCGCGGGCGCAATATTGACAGGGGATTTGGTCTATCGAAACACGCTGAAATATTAAATAAATATGTTATAATAGGAGTATCAAAATGTGCTCAGCGTATTCTTACATTAGACTTGTCCGTTTGTAAGCAAAAACATAATGAAGATGTCAACAGCATAGCTAGGCTACTGACGGAAATACACAACTAGAAATGGAAACACATAAGGTAGCATTTTTCGATGAGGCAGCATAATTCGTCAGAACACCCCCAACTATTTGCATGACTTAAGCTATGCGTAGGCTGTACATAAGTCTATAGGCCTACAAGTTTCTTACCGGCTTTGGGGTGTATCTTAGTCCGCTGTCCATGTAGTCCATTGGGGGCCAACACTAGGCTGGAACAATTAAAAACCAAACCGACTAAAAACACCTCAACTACTTCTTCTCTCCCCAACTTCTCCTCTTCTTGTTTGTGTCTTTGACCTTATAGCAGTTTTGTGATGCTGTCCATAGGCTGTCTTCCCCGCGAGGTGAACCTGTTAGGCCTGGTTGCCAGGAGATGATTCTTGTGTTCTATAGCCTACCAGACACAGGTAACAACGAAGACAAATGTTGTGGGGTAGCTTTAAATACGGCTCTTCTTCGGTCGAGATGTTGTTCACAAATGTCTGTCTGGGCCTGAATCTGTCGCGCTTGACTGCGACGGAGGGAAACTCAACGCAACAGAGGAGAACAAACTTTTTCCGGGAGCTTCAGGTTTCTGCGGGCGTGTCACCGCCCTGCACCTGTGGCAACTTCCTGTTTACCTGTTGCAGGTTTTTGTCTCTCACTCACTGTGTGATGAAGCTCTAACATTGGTCGGAATAAGTGTGATGACGTCAGTGACCAAAAACCTCATAATGTCATTATGATTACAGTCTGGGCGTGACACTCTATCGCCCAATCAATCATAATTTCTGATACATAGTGGATGTTGTTGTTGGAGTGTAGGCAACTTGTGGATGCACAGCATAGCCCTGTGTGTGTGTGTGTGTGTGTGTGTGTGTGTGTGTGTGTGTGTGTGTGTGTGTGTGTGTGTGTGTGTGTGTGTGTGTGTGTGTGTGTGTGTGTGTGTGTGTGCGTCCTCTCTGCTTTCTCTTCCGACACAATTGAATGTATGGCGAGCCATTATTCAAATAAAAAAAACATAATAGCTCCAAAAGTACAATAGCATAATATTACTACTACTAATAATAATAATAATACATTTTATTTAATGGTGCCTTTCATGACACTCAAGATCACCATACATCAAGTACAGTGATACAAATATTCAAACACAATAGAGGGTAGGTCTGAAGGAGGTCTGTGAAATAAGGAGGGCAGGGGCGGGGCTAGAAGGGAGGCCCCCCCCCCCCCCCCGAACACATGTTGTGTGGCTGATAGAGGTTTAGAAGTCAGAGAGACTAATCCGTTCAGCAACAGATCGCATGGAGAGCATTTTGACACCTCATCTGTCATAATACAAACAAACAACTGGAGACTGTGTACATGCTGATATATGGGTCTGATAACATCTTAGGATGTGAGTGTTTCTGTGACTTCCTGTTCAGACTGAAGGCTGCTGGAAAACTGTAAACTATCCAACTTGACCGCGGCTTTTTGTCACCGCCCCCGGCTGTTGCTGCCACCTGCTCTCGTCTACTTTACATGCGAGGCGCAGTTCATCTCGAATGAGCCTAATGTTTCCATGATCACAATCCAAAAATCTGATACCAAGCAACCAGCACTGGAATTGTTTTTGTGTTTTTTAATAGCAGACTGATAGACAGATATACATTTTTTTCAAAATAAAAAAGAATGGAATTAATAATGAAAGTTAGGCCTATGTGTTTTATTTAGCAGAATTAAAATTGTGTTGTTCTATCCTATCCAATATTTCCTATATTTCAGTAGCTGTTTTCATCACTAGAGTCTAAACCAGATTTTTTCAGTCGGTCTGATTATGGTGTTGTGGCTGGCCGGTTTTTGGAATCAAGGAATTTTCAGGGAGACCAGATGGTGCAATGATAAGTTCTTTATTCAATCAAAAGACTGTGAGTATTTTCTGCAGAAAATAACTGGCAACCCTTCAGCATTCGTTTCTTTCATACATAAGTAGAATGGTCATTTGACAACGCAGGCATAGCATCCCATTAAAAATCCTTGCAACCAGTGGTGAAATGTAACTAAGTACATTTACTCAAGTACTGTTGAGGTACTTGTACTTTACTTGGGTCTGTTCTTTTCATGCCACTTTCTACTTCTACTCTGTTACATTTCAGAGAGAAATGGAATGTAAAATCAATGAAGCAAAAGTTCTGTTACTGGGGAAATATTGCCTTTCATTCTGTGAAAACAAGCTCAGTAATGCTGTTCACGCCAAATTCCTACCCTATGTTATGTAACTTCAAATCCTCTTTAAAAAAGCCTCTTCTTAGGTGGAAGGAGTGAAAATCCTCAACATTTGCTGTGTTCTGGTTTCAGAATGATGAAGTTGGAGAACAGTTAGATACAAAACAGGATGTCAGCTCTACAGGACGATTCTTTCCCTTGGCAACTCTCGTGTTTTTCCCAAATGACGTACAGATTTTTAGGCATTCAATTTTAAAACGACTTACAAAATAGTGCACATAGCTGCTGTAGATGGAGGATGCCCCCGGAAATCAGTCTGCATGAGATAGCAGAGGCCAGGTGCTCATGGATTGTGCTGACTTTGGAGTTAAAAAAATTCAAAAAGCAGAGCATTCTTTATCTGAGAGATTATTGTGCATGGAGGTTTCAGCTGGAGCGAGTAGCCTTTTCCCTGTGGAGAAGAAGGTTCTGATATTCCCTTCACCTGCACTCATGATATTTGCATAATGGGCGGTTTTAGCTGCTGAGAGAGCATTACTGTAATGGAGTATGTGATCTGAATACATTTGTTTATGAACAAGAGATGAAACTGTTTACTTTTTGCATACTTGTTAAATATTAACATGAAAAATCTGTTTACTCCTCACTTTTCAAATTTCACCTTTATTGTTTTTGTGCAAATGTTCACGGCCGATGTGATGGCCTGAACTGTGCTAACATACCATCATATATTACCTTTAGTGAGAAGTAACTTTAAAAAGATTCAAAATGATTTCCTGTCTTTTGTGATGTGTTCATATTGCGTACTGTTTCCATTTTGTGTAATCTTGATATGGTTTCATACAGCCTATTTTTAGTATCAGTCATGTGATCTTGTCTGGCTTTACGCTGCCTTGTTTGTGCAATGTAACTATGACTCACTGATGTATCACCTGGCTGCAGGTTTTTTTCTTTCTTTTTGACATTCCTGATGAGCCATAAGTTTCTGTTTGAGAAAACGGCATCCCCCCTCCCCCCTCAAACAGAAATCCCCTCAAATGTGCAGGGGTAAAATGATTACATATTTCCAAATTGTAGGCTAGGTCATTTTAACCCTTGTGTTGTCCTTCCGGGTTCTTTTTTTGACACTTTTGTCACTAATTTCCTGCGTTTATATCAACGTTCTTTTAGCATTTCTTTGACAGTTTCAGCGCTTTTTTTCCACTTCCACCAGTATACACTAACAACAACTTATTACCACTAGTTTTACACTCATTTTTTAGAATTTATGGTCAATACACCTAATGTAGCCTATATGAAATTATATCTAACGTTTGAGTTAAAAAAGCAGAAAGTATGAATCATTTTGACTAATATTTAAGATCAAAGGAACGTATGTTGATGGATAATCACAGATTGTCAAAGTGAAGTCAGAATAATTCTATAAAATGAAACACCAAAAATTCAATAAAAGTAGTAAACTGATGCTTAATTTTACTCGTGAAGAATGTTTCATGGAACCTTCCGTGTCACTTTTGGGCAATTTGGTTGAAAGAAACCCAAATGACCCGAAGACAACAGGAGGGTTAAGGGACTGAACCAATCCGCTGAATCAGACACAGGCGGTTTGATGTAACTAGGCAGCAGTACTTCTGCACTTATTTCTGTAGGCTACAAAACACAGGACAGCCATGAGCCTTTACAAACACACCTTAACAACTTTACTTTATTAATAAAGACATGACTAAGGAAAAGAAAACAAACCGTAATCATCTTTTAATCCAAACGCACACACCCTTATGAAAGAAAAAATAATGAAACAACGAACGGTTATCCGGCAACTATTTGATAACTTTTTGATAATCAAGTAATCAAGTAGGCTAATTTGTAGGAAGAATGCCCCAAATCCACTGATAGTGTTTCTCAAATGCAAAAAATTACTGTTTTTGTTTTGTCTGCTATGATATTTAATTAAATAATAATTACAAATTTCAATATTTTGGGGGTTTTGGACAGTTGATCGGGCAAGACAAGCAATGTGAATATGTCAAGTCAACCCTTGAGATTTCTTCTATTTCTATTGCTTATATTTATCTATCTATTTTGAAATTTAATGTACAAAACAATTAATTGAAAGAAAAAAAAATGACAGAATAATTGACCTAAACCTAAAATAATGTTCCCTTTAATAGCACTTTTATCTAACTGATACCACAAAACTAGCCTGTTTAAAAACTCATGCAACATTTTGTTTAATCTATCTATCATCCATTCATCAATCTATCTATCCAAGAAAAGATGACACATCCATATGGAAGTTGTGAGTTTATTGATGTGTACACCCCCCCCCCCCACTGTAACCATAAATCTGTTTCCATTGGTGTCAATCAAATTTCTTTTAAAATCACTAATATGCATATTATATTAGTTCCCGGTCCCTTCCCACAATCAAGCAGGCAGTTACAAGATTGAAGCCGTTTGGGTGCATAGTGAGACAGTCGCATACAGAGATACTGTCACAGGAAGAGGAAAAAATTGAAAACAAGAGAACAAACTTAAAAATATATATCATATCATTTCATATAAGAACAATGCACATCACAGGTAATCCTCCGGAAAAAAGCCATGATTGCAACATCAACTATACAGGCATACAAAGACAATACTAAGAGAGAGAGAGAGAGAGAGAGAGAAGAGGATTGTAGGATTCAGTTTACTCGTTTGTGTCATTCTCTACCTGTAAAAATACACAAATTAGCTCATTTTTTTCCCAGAAACCAGCTCTCCAAGCCTTGTCTTTCTGTCTGTCTGCCTGCACAGCCCTCCAGCTCCAAGGTGTCTTCAATTGGCTTTGATCCAGGGCCGGCCCAAGCCTTTCTCGGTACCCAAATCCCAGATTGCAAAATTTGTTATAGGTCCACCAAATTGCGTACATTTTCACTTCATTTGGGCAGCTGCTTACAGTGTGTTTTTGTGCCTCTGTGCCGGCCCTGTTTTGATCTATCAGACTGTTCTACGCTTTATGACCAGCAAAACCAAACAGTTGCTCCAATAACATGTGTACATCATCCCCCAACGTTTGTTTCAAAGTAGTTTTTGCTTCAGATAATTTGTGCAAAAAAAAAAACAATGAACAAACCAAACCGAAAAACAACACTTGTTTGTCAGTTTGTAGCATGTCATTGTCACAATGTGTGTGTGCATTCAAATCAAAGCCACATAGGAACCTGTCAGATACATAGTATGGAGGAAAAAAAAGCTTCCCTGATACATTCAACTATGTAACATATTTTTTTTTCATCTATTGAATGATACTGCTTCCCTATTGATATAAGGTTGTGTTTGTGTGTAGGAGGGGATTTGTTATCACATTCACTTGGTAAGGGTTCAGAGTAGTTCTTGTGTGATGTGTTTGAGCTGGGGGTCTGTGCACACCTTCCCCTTCCCCGACTCTTTCCAACAGTGTGCCTGCAAACGCAACTCATGACCACTAAGCTAAGAACCCTACACCGACTCGTAACCTCTTCCCTGGGGAAAAAAGGGTGGAATAAAAACATCTATTCTTATATATATTTAAACTGTATATGTATATTTTGTCTTTTATCATAACAAAGAACAGAAAGTAAATAATTAATGAGTTCATTTTTTTTTCTCATTTGTTGTTTCACTGTACATTTTAATTGGTACAAAGAACCTTCATATACAAGCAATCTATTGAGAGGAAAAAAAAGAACAAAAGAAAACATCAATTCTTTTTGAAAAAAACCATCAGAAACTGCACGGATGACACCTTGCATGATGGAAAAATCAAAGTGTAGTGTACGGTGTGCCGGTTTGATGATGGCCACTCAAAAACATTTACATTTTTGCTTGATTTGCCTTCAAAATCAAAGAAAACGTCTGAAGAAATGTTATACATCTTGATCTGAGATAGCTGTATCGATAATTACAGAGAAATCTGCAGAATCACATTTTCCATAATGCAATATGGCAGATACATCACCTTTTCAAAAGAAACATGATCAAAAAAGAGCTCTATAATACAATAGTAGCAGTAGTAGAAGTAGTAGCATTATTCAAGGATTGTTTTGAACAAACCAGTAAATGGAGTTTGGATGTATGCAAATGATTTTAACAATAGCATATGTTATTGGTCAGTAGTATGTTCCCCCTCAGGTTGCCGTCCTCTGTCAGACACCACAGCTCCCCCCCCCCCCTCCTGCAGGCTCTGGTTAGATCTGCATCTGCTCCAGGTATTTGTAGGTGGGGTTTTCGTAGCCGTGGTTCTGCATCTTGCTGAGGTGGCGTTCCTCTGGTGTCAGCATGGGGTCAACCTGTGTGAGACACACACACACACACACGCACAGACACACGTACACACGCACGCACGCACAGACACATACACATGTACGCACGCCACAGACAGACAGACAGACAGACAGACAGACAGACAGACAGACAGACACACACACACACACTTAATAGCTGACCCTAAACAAGGGCATAATACATTACCAACATGCTGTGTGTGTGTCATATGCAAATGCTGTAGGGACAACAATCTAATTAGCCTTGTATTTACCCATGCTCCATTTCCATAACCCCTGATAATTTAATCTGAATCTGACACTTGGAATAAGACGGATAGCAGTTCATTGAGAGCACTTATTCGGTTCACACCCTCTGCCCAAATCCCCACACTCTGCTCTAAATAACAGGGGGCTTACCTCCACGATGCCATGACTGATGGTGCCGTATTGCCTCTTCCTCAAAAGCACCAGGCTGATCACAATAACAGTTGCTATGGCCACCGCGATCACCAGCAGGCCAATCAGTGCACTGCTCCCAAAGCTGAAGTCCTCTCCCAGGGGACGGTAGGACTCCTAACAGGTGGAACGGGGGAGAGGAAGACAGAGAGAGCAACAGTGAGGAGACATTCAAATAGTTGTTCTCATGCTGTTATATGACTATTTGAAATAAAGCTCCCGTCCAGCCATCTGAAATGTACGTGAGCTCTTTAGGGCTGTCCCATCTTAGTCGACTAATCAGTGGTTTTGTTCTTAGTTGACTAAGATTTCTTTAGTCGATTAGTTATTTTTTTTATGCCTTTTTCATGCTGAATGATTTATTTCCAGGAAATCTGTGAGCACATCTCTGGAAAACACAAGATAGTTTGTTTTTTGGAAGATTATGTTTTGGGCTTTTATTGGATAGGACAGCTTAAGACAGGAAAGTGGGAGAGAGTGGGGGATGACATGCAGCGAAGAGCAGGTCAGAATCAAACCTGGGCCGTTGTGGTAAGGACTGAGCCTTAGTACATGGGGCGCACGCTCTACCAGGTGAGCTACAGTACCAGGGCGCCCCAAACACCTGATCTGGTGGGGATTCTTTTGGTGCTTTTGCATGATTCTTTGTAAAGAAACTCAGTTCACTGAGTGTTAGTTGACTAAGAATTTCTTTAATCGAGGACAGCCGTAGAACTCTTCTTCTCATATTCTTAATCTCTATCTTTATGACCAATGATCATGACAACATTAACAACCACATTGAACATTTAACTTTTGCAATTTGGAAACTGTCCGACACAAACTATCTTCTTGTGTTTGCTGTACTTGCATGCATGAAGTGGTTCTGCTATGCTGTACACTTTTACTATAATAGCTACAGGGATTTCCATTGCACAGCTATCTAAAGAGAAGTGTTCGCAGTTATTTCTGTAATATGAATTGTTTTTTTGTAAAGCTGTGGTAGGCTCGCACTCCTTGCCCTGATCAACATTGTTCCTCCTAAAATCTGTGCTACAAAATATCTTACAGGGAAGGCGGTGAGTCAATTGTTATCCTGATCAATAGTCATAATAGAAAGACATAAGTTTAAGATTTAAGATGCATTTATTTATGAGGATAATGCAAATGAATCAACACTTCTGTAAATGTGCTAGAGTTAGCCAGCCAGCTCATTTTCAACTGTAGTCCTAGTTACCTAGCATGCATGTCTTTATTAGCAGCCAGGTTAACACATACAAGAATTTCCCTTTAGAACAGGGGTCATCAACGTTATTTAAAGGAACACGGCAACTTATTGGGACTTTAGCTTTTTCACCGTATCCCCCAGAGTTAGATAAGTCCATACATACCCTCCTCATCTCTGTGCGTCTCGTAACTCTGTCTGATGCACCCACCGCTAGCTTAGCCTAGCACAGATCCTGGAGGTAACTGGTTCCAACTAGCCTACTGCTCCCAATAAGTGACAAAATAACGCCAACATGTTCCTATTTACATGTGATTTGTATAGTCACAGCGTGAGATGAGAAAGGTATGTATGGACTTATCGAACTCTGGGGGATACGGTGAATAAGCTAAAGTCCCAATAAGTCTGCGTGTTCCTTTAAGACTTAACAATAATTTGGTGGCCCCCCCTACGGGTCCCGGACCCCCTGTTGAAGATCCCTGCTTTAGAATACAGGCCAGTCATTTATTTACAAGGGAAAATAAGAGTAACAACACATTTGTGACAAATAAAATTGGATTATTCTGCCCTGCAGGTAAACTGATTTAAACTTTGCCAAGCATGGATAGCAAATTTGTTTTTCCCTTTTAGAGATTAATCTTGGTCAGAGTAGCTCTGAAATGGGGAGATAAAGTAACTGGAGGGAAATGAAGCCTTTATTCTCATGTTATTTCATAAAACCACAGTGAAGCAGGGACAACATCCCATTTTGGCAGAGGTTCTGTAAGACATGATTGACTTGTGATTGTGTGTGTACACATGCATGAAATGTGTCTTTGTGGGAGGATCGTGTAATATCTTTCGCCAATTCAGTATGAACACACCACCACAGTCGCCTACAGCGCACACACACACACTTATCTTCACAATGAAATCTAGCACATATGACACAAACTAATCATATGCAGACAGCCAATGGGGGATTTTTAGTTTTTTACTGCTCATTCTCACACATAAACTGAGCGCACTCAGTTTGTGTGGATTCACATTCGTCATATCATATCACTGAGATTTTCAAAATGTGTACATTCAGAGACAATCACATAACAAACATGCTCCCATGCAGAAATAACAAAAACATATTGGCCTTAACAGAAGACTTAAAAAAACAAAAAAAAACAGGGAGGGGATTCGGGTTCCAAAGCTGTTTTTTGTTTTTTTTATTATTATTCAGCTGCAGAACTGGAATCTCTGCACACTTCCTCCTTCTTTCATCTTCTTCCCACTACTGATAACTACAGTTCCCCAAAGAGCCCTGTGGGGGGCACCGCTGTACTCACCAGCTCAGCATCATGCAATACGCTGACTCTCTCTGCACTGTAAACCACCTCTTTAACATCCAGAGACTCATCAATCACCTGTCAACACAGACAGGGGAGCCCAGGTTACACTCACCACATTGTGTGTGTGTGTATGTGTGTGTGTGAGATGGATAGAGAGATAAGGAGAGAGAGAGAGGCAGGCGGAGAGCGAGAGGGCGTGATTGTGCAGCAAAGTAAACTGCAAAGATTATCTGTGTTTGGGTGATGGTGCACTCAGACCCTTCTAGTACAAACTGGGTGGGTGGGTGGGTGGGGGGCGGGGGGTTACAAGCATCCACAACAGACTCTCTTTTAGGCACACAGGTTAACAGGTCTTTCTTAACAGACTGTAAGCCACTCATTATTGAGAATCTGAAGAAGAAGAAGAAGCGCTGTGAGTGGAGGTGGGCGGTGGTGGAAGAAGTATTCAGATCATCCTTTACTTCTGTAAAAGTACTAATACCACACTGTAAAAATACTCTGTTACAAGTAAAAGTCCTGCATTGATTGAAATGTTACTTAAGTAAAAGTATTTAAGTATCATCAGGAAAATGTACTTGAAGTATTAAAAGTAAAAGTACTCAATGCAGAAAAATCCTCCCATTTTAGAAAGTGTAAAGGATCCAAACAGTTGTGTGTTTAATGGTCTAATCATCTTGTAGGTCCTTATATTGTTGGCTAGTTTCATTTACAATAAAACATCAGATTTTATAAACTACATGTGTTTTGTGTGCAAACATCTTAATGTGCAAAGTAACTAGTAACTAAAGCTGTCAGATGAATGTAGTGGAGTACAAAGTACAATATTTCTCTCTGAAATGTAGCGGAGGTGGCATGAAAAGACTTAAGACTTGAATAAATGTACTTAGTTACATTCCACCACTGGTAGTGGGTGTGTTCAGGAGGCAGAAAACAAAATCTACTGTTTGTAGAGACGGAGCAGTCCAGAGTCTGGTTCCCACAAAATAATAACCACGATAGACATTTGAGGTGTCACCGCCATTTGTTATTGTTAACCTCAGACTGCTCCGTCTTAGAAGACAAGGCACTTTCAAAAGAAAAAAGAAAAAGAAACATGCATACATTCAAAACCTTGCATGACTCATATTCGCACACACACACACACACACACACACACACACACACACACACACACACACACACACACACACACACACACACACACACACACACACACACACACACACACACACACACACACACACACACACACACACACACAAATACACAGCTTTGCAGTTGGTGTTGGATTGGCATGCGGAACACAGCACACATTCAGCAGCCGAGCAGCGTCTGAGAAGCCATGAGGAGGAATGGTGTGTCTGGCAAAGGAAAGTAGCATGCGATGACTGCCGAACAAAGCGCTGAGTTGATCTGAATGAGGGGCGGTTGGCAGCGGCCGAAGAGAGACACGCAAACAGCCCAGTGTGAGAGCTGTAACTATGACAACACAGTTACTGGATTTAGTATCTGACTCACTAAAAGCTGAATTTAAGAGAGCTTTATGTGAAAGCACTGTATGTATCCATTCATTTCAATCATCCCCTTCACTGCCTCAGACGGAGGTCGTGGTGAATGGAACAAAACTGTCCATACTGTCTGTTGGAGGATATTTAACACAGGGAAAACATTTCAATATTGCAACCAGGGCTGCACAATATATTGCCTTTTTTTAATTTATTTTTTTATCGGTATCGCGATATTAGTCTCGCTTTGCCAGACCTTTCTCCACAGCGCTGCGGAGGAGGGTCTGGCTACTCCACACAGCATTCAGGGATGGGAGAAAAACGTGCTCTGGTTTATTGCCATTTCTTTAAACTAGGGCTGTCAGTTTAACGCGCTATTAACGGCGTTAACGCAAACCCATTTTAACGGCGACAATTTTTTTAACGCACGATTAACGCATAGAGAGAGCAACAGAATCTGTTAGTCCACTTCTTTAACTGTCTATGGCCACGCCATGTCCTGCCCTATGAAGCAGCTCGATTGGTTGGCGTTAGGCATTTTACCTCGATTGGTTAGGATAGCGGATTGGTCAGGGGATAGGACCTGAACAAATACGTTACCTTGGACGCCTGGCCAATAGTAGTGATTGAAGGGCGGGTCGCAGATCGGAAACAAAACAGACACAAGCCACGGACGGTTTGGGCTTGCGATCCGCTCGTGACGGCGAATAGCACCGGAGCGAGCAAGTAGTGACTCTAGAGTCAGTGAGAGAAACAAAGTGTCTCCCCTGTTCTTTCTGACCACGGTGGGAAACCTGGAGCAGGAAAAGTTAACCCTCTCCTTGATTTTACGTTGTTTATGGAGGAGAACCAGGAAATGAGTCGGGGGAAACCATGGTCGCTATGACAACGAGCCACGCTTGCCTCAGGCATGAGGCAGTACTATCTGCAATGGAAAATCGAGGCAACAGTGTTACATTGTGTGAAAGATTATTAGCTCCAAGTGTGAATGTTAGTGTAAAATTGAACATTACGTATATGCCAATGTTTTCAATTAAAAAAAACATTTGCACAAAGCAGCTGATCCACTTTTCCATGTTGATAAGAGAATTAAAATGAGAAAATATAATGGGACAAAAAGAAATCAAGGGACATTTAGAATAGATAAAAATGTGCGATAAATTGCGAGTTAACTATGACATTAATGTGATTAATCGCGATTAAATATTTTAATCGTTTGACAGCACTACTTTAAACCAATCACAATCGTCTTGGGCGGCGCTAAGCTCCGCACGGAGCTGCTGCAAAAATAGCCTCGGGAAAGAACTTGTTTTGGTGGAATGTGTACTTTCAAAAGTTGTTTTAGACGTGCAACAGAAAACTCAGATTGGACAGATAGTCTAGCTAGCTGTCTGAATTTACCCTGCAGAGATCTGAGGAGCAGTTAACCATAGTCCTCAGAAATCCACCAGAGTTTAGAACGCCAACACAAAGACAGAGGAAGGTAAAGGACATCGGCGAAAAGACATGCATCCGGCGGAATTTCCTGCAGCACCGGAGCAATCCCGGAAGTGGAACGTCGAGGATATCAACTACCGCGATATCAACTACCGCAATAAACATATCGCGAAAGACACTAAGATTGTTTCGTGTCAGTTGAAAGAAAATACCAGTAGAAAACTGCAATATAACATGTCATTTTGTTTTTAGTGGTGCCTTTTACATTCAATGTTCAATTTGTTCAATAAAAGAATGTTGGAAATGATTTGTTGTATTTTAGCAGAATACTGAAAGCATCAGAAAGGCAGAATTGAGTACACTTTAATATCTGTTTTTATAATAAAAACTAATATCGTTATTGCGATATTCAACAACAATATCGCATATTGCACATTTTCCACATATCGTGCAGCCCTAATAGCAATATTGTCTTGTCTTTGAGCAAGGCACTGAACCCCAAGTTGCTATCAATGGGCAGGTCAGCGCCTTGCATGGCAGCTCTACCAGCATCGGTGTATGAATGTGTGTGAATGGGTGAATGAGAGGCAAACTGTAAATAGCTTTGGAATGCAGAACGCTATAGTGCTATATAAAAGCAGACCATTCACATAGAGCTGCAACGATTAATCGATTAATCGATTAGTTGTCAACTTTTAAATTAATCGGCAACTATTTTGATAATCGATTAGTCGGTTCGAGTCATTTTTTTTAAAGACAAAAGTAAAAATTCCAGCTTGTTAAATATGAATATTTTCTAGTTTCTTCTCTCCTCTGTGACAGTAAACTGAATATCTTTGAGTTGTGGACAAAACAAGACATTTGAGGACGTCATCTTGGGCGTTTGGGAAACACTGATCCACATTTTCTACCATTTTCAGACATTTTATAAACCAAACAACTAATCGATTAATCGAGAAAAAAACAAAACAGATTAATCGACTATGAAAAGAATCGTTAGTTACAGCCCTACATTCACATATCTTCACACAGTTTCTCCTGTTTTAACCCTTGTGTTGTCTTCGGGTCAAATTTGAAATATGGGTTTCTTTTTAACTACCTAATTGTAGTTACCCAAAAATAACATGGATGAATCCATACAACGTGCTTTGCAAGTACAACAAAAGATTGGATCTCTACTTTCATTACATCTTGGGTGTTTTATTAAATTTTTTAGCATTTTAATTTTTTTTTTAAATGTTTCGAAACAGTATCCTCACTCAAGGTTGACATTTACCCTTCTGTGATTATCCTTCCTTTAATATTAGTCTAAATAATTCATGTCTACTTTTTTAACTCAAGAATTTCCTATAAATGAGGTTTATTGACCACGAATTTCAAAAATAAGTGTAAAACTAGTAATAAGTTGGTGTTAATGGTGTTTATACATGGTAGTGAAAAGAAGCGTTAAACGTCAAAAAAAGCGCCACAAACATTCAAAAAGGGCCAAAAGTGTTGAACAACGAGAGAAAAACGTCAGAGCGTTGATATTCAGTTTTGCTCCGGGAGGCTAAGTGCAAGTGCTTGGTCCAATGTGAGACAACACAAAGGTTAGGAATCCAGCTCCCAGTTCATGTGTTGAGCAAAGTTGGAAAGTTAGAAAAGCTTTGAGGCACAGACAGAATGATAAAAGTGACAGCTTACCACGCTGTCGCTGATCTTGGGCTTGCTGTTGATGATTCTCTCCTCAGCACCTATCAGACCGTCTAGACCAGCCATGGCGGAGCCTGCAGGAGGCCAGGGAGCACAGTCAGTAACAGCAGAGCACAAACCAACGCACACAGAAACAAAGCAACAGGGATGGTGGTATTGATGGTGGACAGCTGCACATAGATATCCAGCTCTGTGGCGTCAGTCTCCTGAGCACACTGGTGACAACAAAGCCCTTTCTTCCATCGAGCACAGTGTGAGCACTGTGACCCCAACAGGACACTGACTATACTTTTTGTGTTTGTTTTTTGTATACAAAGGCTCCTCTTAATGCGGTGTTTGGCATATAGCTGCACTATAAACTTCCACTGACTCGTTAAATGAAACCCTTCGACAAAATAAGTCGTCATCCTGGCAGATGATTGGTTAACACTTTACTTGAAGGTATATGCACAAGAGTGACATGACACTGTCATGAACACATGACACAGTCATGAACACATGACACAGTCATGACACATGAACCCTAACTCTAACCCTAACCAAGACTTGTCATGACAAAAACTGAATGACACTTACTAAAAGAAGTGTCACGTCATGAACGTTTATGACTTGAGGAGATATCAGGGCAGTTGTGGAGTTGACCTTTTATTTAAAGTTTTAAATCTCCCGCTGTCTGTCTTGTCCAGTGGTTCTTTTTACCTGCTTTTAATATTGGGCCGTCTTTTAAACAGCTTTTATATAACCAAACCCGTTTTTTTAAGGAGCGTTTTAAGTGTTTTACCCACACCAGTGGTCCCCTTGTGCCCGTGCCCCTCGCAGCACCCATCCTGGCAACTGCGTTTTAACCCAAACCTAACCATAACTTGTCATGACAAAAACCGAATGACACATACTAAAAGAAGTGTCACGTCATGAACGTTTATGACTTGTTTCTAATGTTTATGACACGTTCATGACAGTGTCACTCTTATGTAGATACACTCAAGTAAACTGTAACAGATGATTGTTTAAAAAAACAACAACTGTGGGTTTCAGTAAGTGGCTAAACCCAAAAAACTTTCAGCTATGCATGTTAGAAGACTGATGGTTCTGGAATAGACATAGGGTCTATTAATATACACAGCGCAGATATGCCATGAATAAATCAAGAGCTGAGAGAAGAGAGAGCGAGGTCCTGAGCGATGTGCACCATCGATGAGTCTGCCGTCGGCTGATTGTCTGCTGCTGCTAGTCAGCCAATGCCAACTGGTCAAGATTTGTACAATTGCTATGGATTAAGCGACAAACAATGATGTGTGTTTGCGAGCCTCGCTCAACAGGAGCGCCGTCTGAAACTCAGGTGGCAGCGTAGGGCGCACAGACAGCCACAATAACACGCAGCACGACGAGAGGGAGCAATCTGATCTCTCACCTCCATTTTTCCATTGAAAAACTGCTGAAACAATTAGTCTAGAGCTGCAAAGATGAATCGATTAGTTAGTCAACTATTAACATCTATTATTGATAATCGATTAATCGGTTTGAGTAATATTTTATGAAGAAAAAAAAGGACATCTTTGGTTACACTTTACTTGAGTGTATCTACATAAGAGTGACATGACATTGACATGAACGTGTCATAAACATTATAAACAAGTCATAAACGTTTGTGACATAACGCCTCTTTTTGTGTCATTCGGTTTTTGTCATGACAAGTTATGGTTAGAGTTAGGGTTAGGGTTGATGTGTCATAACTGTGTCATGACAGTGTCATGTGTTCATGACAGTGTCATGACACTCTTATGTAGATACCTTCAAGTAAAGTGTTACCCAACTTTTTAAAGAAAAGATTTTCACATCCAAACAATTCTCCTGTGAAGATGCGTAGGACAAAAACAAGGTACTGAAGAAAGAGGATATCCTGCACACTGCTCTTGCTGCAGCATGCCCATTTATCAAAGAAAACTAACGCTTCGGTCCCTATGGACCTTCGTCAAGACTGTTCCCAGATATTTCCAATACTCTTGACGAAGAAAAAAGCAATTTTTTTTGTATCTGACTCCAGCTTGTTAAATGTGAATATTTTCTAGTTTCTTCTCTCCTCGCTGACACTAAACTGAATATCTTTGAGACATTTGAGGACGTCATCTTAGCCTTTGGGAAACAGACATTTTATAGAGCATACAACCAAATTGATTAATAAAAAACAACAACTAATCAACAGATTTATGGACAATATATATAATGCAGCCCTAAATTACAACATGAATCCATTAGTCAATCAACAGGAAAATTAATTGACAATCAATTATCAAGCAAAGGTGTCAGAATGTCTTTTTTCTACAACTGTAACGTTGGGATAGTAAAAACACAAAAGCAACAGCAGAGGGACACAGTTCTACGTAAAAACAGCAGGGGAGGTTGTGCATCCATCAAAAAAAAAAATTATTAGTGGAAGGTGTCTTTGTGCTTACCGAGTAAGATCACAAGGTTAATAGAAATTTAGGATTACAGTACGTGTTAAACACTCTACACAACATGCTTGGAATAGATTTATAATCTAAAGTCAGAGGCAGACATCACCTATTCTGTGTTTTACAATGTTTGGTTCAGGAGATATGATGCAAAGCAATAACAATTTGGTTATAGCGGAAAGTAAAATGGCCGCCACGAGGCGTCTTTGCGATGGCTCCCTTTCTGAAAATGTTCAGCACCCCAAACTGTACAAGTGTACCAAATTCCATGTTTTTATGAAAAAAAGAACATTTCACCTCAAATTTGGCCCGTATATCACCCAGACTATATGCTCAGATCAGCCAAAAGAGAGGTGACGTAGCCACGTCCCTGTCTCAGGCTCGGAGGACAAATTGAGCCAATTTTGGATCGGGCTGTGGGTCAGCGGCAGAAACACCGAGCCTCAGACAGGGCCACTAAATCACACAGCTCCTGTCAGGAAGAGGGCGACTGATGAGGGGAGAGAGTGTGCGGGAGGGAGGGAGGGGGAATAATTGAGCAAGGTGGTTTGACGAATGCACTGAGGACGGGATGACAGCGAAAGCACACGCCTGAAGACCTCTGCGAGAGCCGAGCTATCTCTACCACACTCAGAAGCCACTGCTTTACTATTCAGCATGGGGGTGATAATCCTGGTATGATGAAAAGCATAAGAGCAACTGAAAACCCAACCACGCAGCCCATGATGTGAGTCATCAAGAAGAGTAAAAGTAAAATGAACCATTTGATGGCTTTTGATCAAATAGAAATGGTGAGAGAGAGAGAGAGAGAGAGAGGGAGATAGAGAGAGAGAGAAAGAGGATCCCAAATTGCACCAAAGGGAAAGGAGAAGAGTGGAACAAAGTAGTAGATGGGAGATGAGGGGAGGGAGAAAACAAGACGCAACAGAGGCACCAACCTTTCTTGAAGGCACGTGGGGAGTCTGATAGATCGCCTTGGCATTAGAAAATGAGCAACGGAAAAACAGAACAGGAAAGGGGGAAGGAGAGAAGAGAGTTAACTTAGGTGAGAAGAGAAAAGGCAGGATTATCAAGCTGTGTTAATTGATTAGGAAAAGAGTCCAGCGGAGGGAAGTTTGAGACAACCAAACTGAAGAAAAAGGTAGCCGTTTTCATTGTCTGGCTCTGTCTAAGCCCTCTGGGGTGTTGGCATGTATATTAAATGTTCCTCGGGGGGATTTACTTGTAATTTGCCTTCTATCTTGCTGAAAGCGTTCCATCTATCACTTTTTTTTTCTGTCTTTGAGGATTCAATCTTCTGTTTGGCACAAATGTGACACATTAAAGAGCCATAACTGCTCTTTTATTCCCCCTCCAAAGCGTTTGGCTCCAGCTCAGCACCAACGCCTGAGGCTTTGTGCACGTGTCTGAACTTCAGCAGTGCTGCGTTGAAGGCACGGCCACAGGGAAGTGTGCAGGCACAGATAAGTCCAAACACATGGCAAATTTGCATCGGTATAAAACACATACAGTAGTAAACCTATTCTCCCTCACTGTGCAAGCGCTCTGGCGTGCTTCGTGCTTCCTTTAGAGAAACGTATACATTAGGGGTGTTGAAATGAATCATATACTACGATACATCACGATGCGGACGTGGGCGATTCTGTATCGACGCAGTGACAGACCATAATCGATTATAGGCTACTAATGTTGCTTGTTGATTCTCCGGTCACTGCTTTTGTCGTTTCTGCCTTTTGTCTGTTGTCTGCTGTGTTCAGACTCTGCTACATTCAGGAAGTGTCTTTTTTTAAGAGCAGATCCATTAAAAATGGAGAGTTCAGATATATGTGACTGCTTGAATTTGTTGATGAAAACCGTATGAAGTAATATACATTAATATTGAGGAGGTGATGCACTGTGATATTGAATCGATTCGAATCGTTGACAGGATAATCGTAGTCAGGGTATGATTTGTGGAGGGGGGGGGGGGGTTCGATCATGCACAACAAAACAAACCATGCAGGAATTAACCCTCCTGTTGTCCTGTTTTCAAAAGGTTTCTATATCAGAACATTTGGGTTTCTTTCAACCAAATAGTCAAAAGAAAAAACGTGGATGGTTCCTACAACGCTCTTCACAAGTAAATTAAATGAACAGCTCATTACTTTCATTGAATTTGGTTGTTTTAGTCAATTTCATAGCATTAAAAGCGACAAAAAACTTGGAAAAAAGTGACTAAAACGTTAAGATTTTTTACACAGAAAAGCAAAGTTGCACGGCCGACGGGAAGACAACACAATCCCCCTTTCAATACCAGCCAGGCCAGCCATGCTAAAACACTTATTTAGCAACTTCAATATTCAATGGAAAATAATCTCAAAATGGAATAGCACAACGTGGTGTCGAACATAAAACAGAGTGTATTCAAGACAAAGAGCGGAGTTCAGTTTTCGGCGAAAACTAAATGCTTTCACCCAGGAAACGCTCATTTGTTCCTCGGGAGTGTTTTAATCCAAACCACCATCTTTTTCCTAAACTTAACGAGTCGTTTTGGTGTCTAAACTTAACTGTCATCGCCACGGCCTGTGAAAGGAGCGTCATCTGGCGGTGCCTGTAGCTGGCTCACAATCACCTATTAGCAGCTAAACAACCGCCGTTCGTAGCCGGCGTCCCAGAGCTCTGTAGCTGCTAAATACAACCAGCAACTGCTGCTGGGATTTTATCCTTCTATGGCACCATAGACTGTTCATGTTACAGCGCTTTAGTTAGTTTAAAGGAATACGCCACCGTTTGTTGAAATAGGGCTTATCACGGTCTCCTCTAGATGTAGATAGGTGGGCAAACACATTTTTTGTCTCAGTGCATGTATTGTCTCAGTCCGGCGGAGCCGCCGTTAGCTTAGCTTAGCGTAGTGAATGGAATCCTTTGTTGCCGTTAGAATGCCGTGAGTAAAAGTGAGCCAACAACAACAAAAAAACAACCTAATTACTTCTTGTGGCCTGCGTATTCACAACGAGTATAACTAGCAATGCAAAATAAGACTAGACGATTTCCTAGGCATATATTGATTTGGGACTATATTGGGTGGAAGTAGCCTACAGCCGAAGCACTGCTACTTGGCGCAGAGATCACGCAGAAACTCTGTGTGAGTACAGGTCTAATATGGGTTGATCTACCCTGTAAAATAACCATGCGCCATGTTTACAGTAATCACTTACTCTGTGGACAGCTGTTTATTGGGGCCATTCAGCGTTTATCCCAGTTGACTTTATCACACCGGGAAAAAAAAGTCGAGGACTGCAGGATGGATCAACGCTGAGAAATCCTTGGTAGCTGAGACACAACGCTCATCTTCTCCGGCGGTACCTTTTCCCACTCGCCACATCAAACACTCTATTTCACTCGGCATGTGTTGGCATATTCCCGCACACTCACACCACCAGATCGTGTTGGCTCTAATCCTCGCGTCCTCAGGCTGTTCAGCGATCGCTACCTCCTCCTCCTCCTGTCGTTTTATTCCCAAAGCATGCAGCTCCTCTTCTGAAAACTCTGGTTCGTAGAGGTATGCTTCTGGGACTTGACGGTCTAAGAAGTCATCCTCTTCGTCTCTCACAAAATCCGCCATGTTCATCGCCATTCACTGTCTACTGTAGGAAAAATAGCCAGCTATTCACGCCGGTATGTTGACGGAAGTTGGGGGGTTTCAGGTGCTGCTGTTATGGGGGCAGCTGTTCTCTCTGACCTGTGTGTATTGCTGGCGTGGCCTGAAAGTAGGTCAAGGGGTGTGGCCAGGTGATCTACCTGCCTGCACAGCTGTAGTTGATTCAACTAACGACTGCTGCAGTATTTTGACCCGGGCGGAACTCATCTTCGGCGCCAGATTGTTACAACTACCAATGTGGTAACTTGGCTCCCAGTGTGATAGCTACCTTGTTTGTTCATGTCAGTACTTCACTCGTACGCAGGCCACAAGAAGTAATTAGGTTGTTTTTTGTTGTTGTTGGCTCACTTTTACTCACGACATGCTAACGGCAACAAAGGATTCCATTCACTATGCTAAGCTAAGCTAACGCCGGCTCAGCAGGACTGAGACAATACATGCACTGAGACAAAAAATGCGTTTGCCCACCTATCGACATCTAGAGGAGACCGTGATAAGCATTATTTCAACAAACAGTGGCGTATTCCTTTAAAATACTTCTATTTGAGGTATATAATATATGGTCTATTGGTGAAGTAGCACTGATCACTTTAAAAGGGGGGAGGAGAGATACATTTTGTCCCCACCGGGGATAAAAACAATTCAGCAGAGGCAGGGATGTGGTGCTGCTTGTGACTGCGTCTGAGGCTGGAGCGGCTCACCCTCTGGCTCTGAACGGGACCCCAAGGATGTGACCTGGAAGGGCCGGTAGGGTTTGCCCTCAGACACGGGGACTTCGACGCTTTCCTCCGACGACACTGTGACGTCTGGCTGGGACTCCGAGATAGACGACAGGAACTGGTCCATGTCAGCTTTCTGCTCCTGGAGCAACTCGTCTGCAGAAAATGGAACATAAAAAAGAGGATGAGACGGCCTGACACACAGCGGTGGAAGAAGTATTCAGATTTAAGTATCATCAGGAAAATGTACTTGAAGTATTAAAAGTAAAAATACTCAATTTTATAAACTACATGTGTTTTGTGCGCAGAAATCTTAATGTGTAAAGTAACTAGTAACTAAAGCTGTCAGATGAATGTAGTGGAGTAAAAAAGAACAACATTTCTCTCTGAAATGTAGCAGAGTAGAAGTAGAAAGTGGCATGAAGAGAAATGACTCAAGTAAAGGACAAGTACCTCAACATTTGGACTTAAGTACATTCCACCACTGTTGGATCATGCTAACACCTGTCAACCTGGGACATGACAGCAATGCGCAAAATGAGTTTCGCCAATTATTGTTAACAGAGCTGCTGCTGCAAGAGACGTCTGTTCCCATTTCTGCTAACTACCAATTAGTATTTCTCTGTGAGCTATTTTCCGTGTAAATCTGTTCATCTCCCAGCAGGATGCTGCATGGTGAAAGCTGTGACCCAGTTCTGTCAGTGCACCCGCTCCACTTTAATCTGCACCGCCGAAACACCATGCTGTGGTTCCTTTTATGAACCAAAGGAAACTAAAGGAGATAATGAAACATGCCGGACATTGCCCGTCTTAAATCGTACCACTGGAGATGAATACATCCCAAATGCAGTTTCCAGCTTTAGATCCAATTGTAAAAACGAGAGCTGGTGAGCAGAGCCCCTTAAAAAGAGAGACTAGGGGGGCGGCCTTTTGCTCACCAGGCAGTGGGGGCCATGTAGGCTAACTCCTTTGCAGTGGCCCTGGTTTGAATCCGACCCACGGCCCTTTGCTGAGTGTCATCCCCTCTCTTTCTCTCCCCCCTTTCCTGTTTATCCACAGTCACGAGTCACTATCGAACAAAAGGAAAACCCCCAAAAAAGAATCTTAAAAAATAAATAAAAAGAGAGTAGGCGCAGTATTAACTTCCCCTCCACAAGTTACATACCAAGAAAAAGAATACTTTTCTTCACTTCTCTGATAATTGGTTTACAGACAGTGCTGAAGCACAACGAGAAGAATGTTTATTTTTTTCTCAGTCTGCAGCAGATAAAAGCAAAAAACATTCACTGAGGGGTCAGAGGAAATGCAAAGCATTGGCTTATCTGTTTCGGACATGTGCGAATTCCATCACTGTTTTCATTTCACTCTCATTCTTATTACAGCTTCGGGGCTTTTTTCGCTGAACACGACTCACCAATTTCATCCTGAATCTCCTCGGCCACATAAGGTACTTTGTAGAGCAGAGATAGACTCTGGTTCATCCTCTCGTCGATCACACGCAGGTGGGTCATCACCTGATGTTGGAAAAACAGACAAACAGGCCGTCATGGAACCAACATCCAGCTTTAGGATGACGTCAAAGTAAAATGCTTCCCTGTATGGAAACTATGGCTTGTATTCCCAGGATCTTGGATCATTCAAAACACAGGAGAAAATAATCAAAATGACCATTCACATCCAGGCCTGCAGCTAATTATTATCATTTTTTTTTATAAAACTATTACATTTTATGTGTTAATGGATAAATAAATATAGCACGGTGGCCCAATGGTTAGCTCTGTGGCCTCACAGGAACAAGGTACTGGGTTTGTACCCTGGTTGACCTTTCTGTATGGAGTTTGCATGTTGTCTGTGGTAGAGAATAAAGGCTGCATTGCAGTAAAGTGATGTACTTTTCTGAATTTACCAGACTGTTCTAGCTGTTCTATTATCTGCCTTTATATCCATATTACTGATGTGTAAATATTTTCTGAAAAAAACAATTGCCCAACCTAGAATATCATCGATATCAAGGTATTTGGTCAAATTGTTTGTGATATCAGATTTTTTTGTTATATCACCCAGCCCTGTTTTCAAATGAACTGACTTATTAACTAAAGTAACTTGGCACAGGGATTGACACTAGGCCTATATGACAGCCAATCAGATGTTTTTTTTATGCTCTCTGGAACCTTATTTCCATTCAAAGTATTCCCAGTGTGACTCCATTTGTTTTCATCGTGAACGAGAATATGACCAGTAGGCCACCCGCAGCCTGTTTCCTGCGGGCCGTTAGTTGAGTATCACTGGTCTACATAATGCCATAGAATAAGAACAAATGGCCATCGTACGTTCCCAAAGCCCTGGGTGTTGTCTTTAAAGTGCTTATTTTGTCTGGAAAACAGTGAAGAACACAATCCAATTATGTTTATGATGATATAAGATTAAAAAAGCTGATAATCCTTACATTGGAGAAGCAGGAATTGTTTCGATAAAATACTTGAAATGATTAAACATTCATTGAAATTGCTGATGAATCATTTTATGGAATTTGACAAATCCATTAAACTGAGTAATCCTTTCAACGCTAATCCAGTGACAAGTAATTACAACGTGATTCGCCAACTATTAGTAGAAAATGTTCATCCCAACGGTATTTATCCAAAAGCTAACATTAACAAACCAGAAAATACATTCTTCCTGTTAGGAGATTTGCACAGAGAAGCAGTGAGAAACATGGTGCTGCGGTGAGATAATGCATTATGAGGGGATTGGAATTCATCTTCAGAAACAGGCGTCAGCAGAACCAGAAAAATAAATAAACAAGAACACAACACATACCATAAAGGAGACGGAAGATGATGAAAAAGCAGAGGAAGAAGTTGTTCTGTATCTAGAACCTTAATTTAGTAATGCTTTAAAGGAACACACTGACTTATTGGGACTTTGTCTTCTTCACCGTATCCCCCAGAGTTAGATAAGTCCATACATACCCTCCTCATCTCTGTGCGTGTCATAACTCTGTCTGACGGCTCCACCGTTAGCTTAGCCTAGCACAGATCCTGGAGGTAACTGGTTCCAACTAGCCTACTGCTCCCAATAAGTGACAAAATAACGCCAACATGTTCCTATTTACATGTTGTGATTTGTATAGTCACAGTGTGTACAAATAACAAGGTCACATGAGACACAGCCATCTTCTAACCGTATACACACTGGGAACTATATTCTCAGAAGTTGGCGACTTTTGTCTAAAGCATGGAAAAAAAGACAGGAAGGTTTATTTGTTTAATTTATGTTGTTATTCTGGTATCTGGTCGCTTGTTTTTGGGCATGACACAATAACATTATTCATTAATGTATTCATATATATCTTTTGGATTAATGGGTGCAACCAAGAAACAGATTGTAACATTTCATAAATGTAATAAATGACTATACAGTACAACGCTAGCTGTTCTCTGTCCAGAATATAAATGTTCTGCAGGGAGAGTCATTCATGTTCACAAATGTAAACAGAGCTGTCAGAAATGTGCTTTCTGCTAGAGAGCACATTTTCTTAAGATGAACTCAGACTCGCTCACAGCCAGCCAACTTGCAGACATAAAACACGTTGCTGCATGTAATATTCAAATCAGTCTCAAAGCTTAGAACTGACTTGACAGGATTTGCTGCCTGTCAGCCCCAATGATCACCACTACATCTCACTTTGGGTAAAACAACAAACTCTTTTGATCCAACAGATACAAAACTTTGTGTTCCAAAAAATAAAAATAAAAATAAAAAATCCTCCAGTCGCTTTCAACCAGCAGCACAATGTTTGCAGCACAGGAATATTTCCACATTTCGGCTGCCAAAGCGGTTGGCAGAATATGAAAAACTCCCAGCCACTGACAGAGCTGACCAGCACTTGGCAGGTGACTGGTATTTATTTCCCACTATGATTATTGACTATTTTAATCTTCTAACACATGGCTGCAGTGCAGCAGAGCCAGCAACAGATGGCAGTAATGCATCTTTCCTATTAAAGGCTGGTTGCAGCCCCTGTGGCACCTTCCCGTCCATGTTTGGCTAACAATCCTCATTATGAAGATTGCATGTCCCAGAGTTGGAGTAGAGAAGAAGGCTCTGGTAAGCTAGACAGGTGTGGCTTTTCTAAAAAAAAAAAAATAATAATAATCTTGATCCTAGAGAGGTTCAGATACCATTATTTCCTTCACGATACCGATTCTGATACCTTTACTTGAGTATCAGCCAATACTGAGTACCGGTCTGATACCAGTGCGTTAAGAAATATGCATATATACTATTATGTATTTATTTGTTAGGCATTTAATGCTTTTTGATTTAGACAGAAACAGAGAGAAAAGAGGAGAGAGAGGGGCAGACGTGCAGCAGAGGGCCCATGGCCGGACTCGAACCCTGGCTGCTGCGGTTAGGACTTAGCCTTATTGTATTTTTGATTTTGCATGTCTACATTTGTCTATGTACTTTGGTTGTGGTTTGATACAAGCCGTTACAGGTGTCTACCACACCCTCACATGTATTTTTGTATTTCTTCAATATAATTAGTTTTGTTTATGTTCTGTGAAACAAATAAACTAAACTAAGACTTAGCCTTATTGGTACGCACCGTGCCTGGTCAGGGCTCAGGTTAAACATGTGAAACAAACAGAGAATGAATGCCAAAGAACTTTCTTTTATTATCTACTTTGACAGTCAGTAGTCTATGTTTCTATCTAATTTGTCAAGCTAATTTTAAGCAAACCTTTAAAACGTCGCAAAAAAAAAAAAGAAAAAAAAAAGTGAATTAGAAGTGTTTCCATCAACTGGTTTAGAGCGAATAAGCTAGACTAGGTAAAGCGTAGTTTGGTCACAAGTTGACATTATGCAGGGTTGTAGATTGCAAACCGGCTTGCTAAATCAAAGAGTTTATAAGCAAAGTTCTTTGGCTAAATGGAGAGAGGTAGCATTGTATAAGTTGGCCACCTGTGCATAATACAGGGTTGTGCCAGAGACATTTGGTGTCAGCGAGACAACCGTTAACCGCTGTGTATACGCGGTGTGCAGGGCCATACCATTCAAGCTGTTGAACCAATTTGTCAATTTACCCGACGTGGCTGAGGTACAGGCTACAGCGCACCACAACTCCACTACGCACCTTGTGCCACAAGTGTGCGGCGCACTGGATGGGAACCATATCCCGATCCTTCCCCCATCTGATGGCTACCGGGACTATGTTCATGTGAGTTAAATGTTCGGTACGTCATAACTTATTCGGCAAAGCTGTTTCCATCTCCCCTTTTGCACATAACACGATACTTCAAAATGCGCATGGAAATACGTTGATGGAAACATACTCATAACGGAAAAAGAGCATAAATAAACTACTTTAAAGTAGATTTTCTTTGGGGCTAAATTATGTGGTATTGGATCGTACTCGCCAACACCAATACCAGCATTTTAGTGGCTTTTCTTTTTCTGGTACTTGTGTCAGTATCTACTTGATCCCAGAAAGTCGCATAACACAGGTACATAAAGCACAGCAAGCCTTCTGTTTACAGAGAGTTCTTTTGTAATGCACTTCTAAGTCACACAAACTGAAAAATGCAGATTTGAACATGCTGCAGGATTGGCTGAGTGATCTAGGCTTGACAAATAAACAGTGTGAAAGCACAACAATACAGACTGGCTTCCCATGACTGAGCAGAGAGGCTCACTGCCTCCCAGATACCACAATTCCTCTAAATAGCAACCCTGCGGTCCTTTGCCCCCCTCCTCACTATGTCTATGTTGTTTCATCCATCTGCTGTGCTATCTGTAATGGTGGAGGATAACTGTAAATGGTGTCGAAGGCCGTTGACACAAACAGGCGAGTACATCTTACGGTAGAGGTGCAAGCCAAATCCCTGTGCAGTGGCTCAGAGTCCAGCATTACACAAGACCTGTGCAGTGTTAATCTGAGGCTGAGGCTTAAGTGAATGAAACTACCCGCCCTCGCTCCCTCCCTCCCTCCGTCAGACCAGCCTACTCACTCCTCCTGGGCATCAACTCAGAGAAACACACACTCTTTCTACCTCCTACTCACTTAGAAACAGGGCAGAGAGGAGCAGGCTGAGACATCATTATCCCTCCCTGTCTGAGCGGAAGCAGGAGGAGGGTGAGATCTCGGAGTGGCTCTGCGTGAGGTTTCAGATTAACTGACACAGCTTTTAATACAGCACTTCGAAACAGGCTCAGGCTACATTTACATTGCTACATTTTGGTTTTGGCGTTTCCGAGCCCCTAAACCGGAGACGTTTGGAAACACTTCTGACGCGTTTTTGGTTTGGAATCTGCGGGGTTGTGTTGCAGTCTCAACGGCCGCAAACGGAGACCTTTGGCACTGACGCCAACGTTTCTCCGCCTGATTGGGTCATGACGTCTCGGTCTCTGAGACTATGCTACTAACGTTACCATGGCAACCAGCAGCAGCGGGCGGAGCCTACAAGCTGCCTCCTGTTTATGTCTAGTATACCAGAATGTCGATGAGATATGAGGTTTGGGCGTGTTAGTTTAAAACGGAGATTAGATCTTCTACTGGAGCTAAAAAACACTGGTGTATGCACGGAGATCGAGTTTGGCTCAAAACTCAAAACATAGCAATGTAAATGTAGTCTCAGGAAGGATGCAAAACCTCAAACTATTGGCAGGTATTGATTAACTAAATTGAACTATACAGACCTAAAGGACTACACAGTTGATAATCAATTAGTTTTATAAATCTAAGATCCTTAATTGAAACAAAAATGCCCAACATTTGCTGCAGTTCCAGCTTCTGAAATGTATGGATTTCTCAGTTTGTAAATGATATATTTCAGAGTCTTTCCCTGGTTGATTTGACAACCATGTGGACTGGTCTAATCAATGAAATCAAACAGAGCCATAATATAATACAGTTCAAAAATAGATTCAAGAAAACAATCCTTGACCATTACAGAAAGGTGACCTGAATATATTAATGACAATGTACACACAGTATAGTTGTATGTTGTTGTATTATTGTAAGTTATTGTATAACCTACAATTTTAGTATGCTGTATGTGCATAGCTATTATTATTATTTTTTTTCTGTAATAATATGATATGGTAAAGTAGGGGCTGGACTTTGTTAGCATTATATTTCTGTCTGCTCCTTCTCAAATTGGTTTGTATATGATTGTGTTTTATCTTTGTGTTTTTTAATTGCTTTTTCTCTTCTAAAGTTTTAGTGTGCGATTTGTTTTTAGATTTTCTTTTGTGTGGCATTTTTAGGCCTTTATTTGACTCGACAGCTGTAGACATGAAAGGGGAGAGAGAGGGGGGGGATGACATGCAGCAAAGGGCCGCAGGTCGGAGTCGAACCTGGGCCCTACACGTGGGTGCCTACATGTGGGTGCCTGCTCTACCAACTGAGCTATCCTGGCGCCCTGCCCTGACAGTGTTGTTGTCATTACTTAGAATATTCTCATAGGGGAGACAGAAACTACACACTATAGCTTTAAAGTATGTTAATTGTGGGCGCCCAGGTAGTTCAGTTGGTAGAGCGTGTTCCCATATGTAGAGGTTTAGAGGACCAGGGTTCAAATCTGACCTAGGGCAATTTCCTGCATGTCTCTCCCCTTTCGTGTCCAAGCTGTCCTAACAATTAAAAAAAAGAGTAGTATGTTTATTGTTCGAGATAAACAAATAAAAAACTAAACTAAACAAGCAATATGAAGACATCACGTTAGGCCCTGGTCAATGGTCAAATCAGGTGATCATCGGGACTGAAACACTGACCTGTGACTTCATCTGAGCAGCCTTCTCAGGATCCACAGCCAGGACGTGCTGGTAGTGGCGGATGGTGTGCTGGCGGTCCTTGTTCTCTGCGCGGACGTACCGTCTCAGGGCTTGCAGGATGCGGTGGGGCTGGAGGGGGGAAGAGGGGTGGTTTGTAACGTTGGGTGGTGAAACACAGCCTCATTAACATGTCTGTGTAATACTGATTCTTAAATGCATCAGGATGATGCAATTTGGCCTGTAACAATTATTACATACAAAGTAATTGTCTGATCGCAATTTATTTTTACATAATCATCGTCTCTTTGTTTAAACACAATCACGTAATTGCTAACATTAGCTAAGGTCCTAATGGGTACGACTGTTGATGGTAATTATCAGTTTTATGTTCGTTTAAGAAGAAGAAAAATACAGTGTTTTATGATAATAAAGAAGCGTGGTTTACTTCATAGGCTGTGTTACTACATTATCTGGGTCACATGACTCTGATATTACCAAAAGATATATCCTGTGATGACTGAAAGAGACAATTATACTGTTAATTGCAATTATTTCTGAGACAATTAACTATACATTAAAATGTAGAGTTATTATAGCTCTAGATGCAATCATCCTGTCTTGTGTTGATATAAGTGACAGGGCAGCAAAATATTGTCTCTGAAGTTGTATACATCAATCAATCAATCAATAGTTCTGTTCTAATTTTAGAGTTAGCAACCAAAGAGATGTGATTTTCATTCAAAAGATCCAGATTTCAGGTTGATTTGGTTTTAGCTAATAAAACATTAAATAATAAAACAATATGACCCACGGACCCACTCAGTAGTGAGCCTATCATCAGACATGAGCACACTTTGTGCTACTAAAGATGATAAACAACATGAAAATGATTCTCTTTTCCCCCCCGCCTTCATATATCGGAGCAGAAGGATGACACATGTCAAATGTGAGGCGCTAAAGGAACACTGCATGTGACAGAACATAAACTCCACTGCAGCTCCTACTGAAAAAGCATCACAGACCACAGATGATGCAGTTTCCGATTTTTAAAGGGTGCAACAGGAGCAGGATTAGAAATCCCTGCTCTCAGGTCAGGTTATTACATTTGAAATGAGTGTGAAATAGAAATATTTCAGTCCTTCCGTTTTGGGAGACAAGCCCAGCGCCGGTGCTCACAGAAACAGTGTGTGCTGGCAAAAGGATCAAAAGATTATTAGATAAGAAGAATACAAACAAAACAAAAAACAAGGCAGGGAGTATAGCAGTGGGTTCAAATGTGATTGACTTTGCCCTCATGGATTTCGGGATGTGTGTTTTTGTGGTTGAACTTATCCATTCTGCTCATGATGCAAGTTGGCAGTGAGATAACAATAGCCACAGGCCATACGTAGTGGAAGGTGTGAGTGTGTGTGTGTGTGTGTGTGTGTGTGTGTGTGTATGTGTGTGTGTGTGTGTGTGAGAGAGAGAGTGGGTTCTGACAGAAATTTATGAGTATGAGTTCTGTCAGAAATGTATGTGTGTGTGTGTGTGTGTGTGTGTGTGTGTTTGTGTGTGAGAGAGTGTTCTGACAGAAATGTATGAGTGTGTGTTCTGTCACAAATGTGTGTGTGTGTGTGTGTGTGTGTGTGTGTGTGTGTGTGTGTGTGTGTGTGTGTGTGTGTGTGTGAGAGAGAGAGAGAGTGAGTGGGTTCTGACAGAAATGTATGAGTATGTGTGTGTGTTTGTGTGTGTGTGTGTGTGAGAGAGAGAGTGTTCTGACAGAAATGTATGAGTGTGTGTTCTGTCAGAAATGTGTGTGTGTGTGTGTGTGTGTGTGTGTGTGTGTGCACGTGCGTGTGTGTATGCACATTGACTGACGGGAGGAAAAAGCAACAGACAGATAAAGCGAGGTGAGGGTAGGATAAAAGATGCTCCCAGAGGCCAGTGTGCTGTGTTTACCCTGGGGGGGTCGGCCTGCAGGGCAGCCAGGTAGTTCTCCAGGGCCAGACGGCGGCGGTCATTCAGCATGGCCTCCACCCGGGCCAGGTGAGTCTCCACCAGCTGCTGCTTCTCGCTGGCTGCCTCCTCCTCCAGGGACTCCACCATGGCTTGGAAGTGCTACAAAGAAAATCACAAACGTACATAAATATGTATATGCACCTTAACCAGTACGCCACAACAGAGCTCTTTCAACTTCTACTTAAAAGGCGAAAAAAAAAAAAAAAAAAAACCTCTCGGTTTCACTCATGTCGCCTCTCAGGCTTGTCAGGGGAGTTAGGGACTCATTTAGAAGTCTCCCCATTCAGCAACGCCCTAATTTAGCTGCAGAGTGATAAAGATAGAGCAGCCAGGGAAAAAGGATCTTTACTGGCACAGGGAGCGAGGGACCCAGGACCTGTAAGCCGTCATATCTCACCCAAACAAAGAGACAAAAGGGGGGACTCCCAGGGGGGAAGGATCAGTGTGTCTTACCTGGATCAATGTCTGCCTCTCAGCCTTGGGCAGGTTCTTCGCCTGGCGATCAGCCTCTTCCCACTCTTTTCTTACCTGGAGCAAGAGAGATGGAATTGAAGTGACGTGCAAGGTGGTCTTACTGCACCTGTCGACTCAAAGTGAGTCAAACAGGCATTTGGAGGCTAACGAAAGCCTTTCATTGCACAAAGGTAAGTGACCCTTAAAGTATGACTTTGCTCCTTGCCATATTCTTCCGTTAGCGAGCCAACCGATTAGCTCATTTTGTGGCCCTGAATTCTCTCAGGCAGCAGCTACTCTAAGCTGCACCCCCAACAAGCTTAAGATACATTTTAATTTTAAACTACAAAATGGTATACCTACGTATTCTTATTTTAGTACTTTAAATAGTCACATTTTCTTTCTGCTTCTCAAATGTTTCAACATTCTTTCAATGTTATTGCAAAATAGGTCACAGTCACAGAGAACGACTGATGCGAAACAAATCCTCACTCAGGGCTGTTTCTAGGATTTACAGATATTGTAGACTTAGCCCGGACCTCAGTAGGGGGGTCCAGGGGGGATCGTCCCCCGGGATTTTCTTTATAAACAAGCTCTATTTTGATGCTTTTTTATGTACTTTGGCACCTTATATACTGTATATTCAAAGCCTTAATTCCTTCTAAATCTAAAGAGATCGAGTTGTTTTTCCCACCTGTCATTTCTCCTCTACTCTTCCTGCAGTAACTTGGTTCACTCAGCGTGTGTTGCGAGTTAGTTTAGAGACCTGCATTTATTATGACAGGCTGTTCTGTTAGTAAGACTATCGCACATTCACACACATTACGCCACTGTCCTCATAATATAGTCAATGAAGCCATCTGCCTGATTCCTTCTTAATGAGAAAAATCAATGAAGAACAATAGCTTTCACCTCATGGGTGTCCTCTAAAGGAGTACAAGTTATTAGGGGTCCAAGCCCGAGGCTGCGAGAATCGGCGGTAGCGAAGCTACGGCGTTCGCACAGCAGGGCTGTGGAACCCTATTGAAATCGCTCGGTTTCTTATTATTCTTCTTCCGCCGATAAAACTGATACTGCAGCCTAAACCGTAAATGGTGGGAGGTTGCCGTTTTCAGGACTGGTCCAGATCACTGCAGGGACCTCGGACGAAAACATTCAGCCACGTTCACCACTAGGTGGCGCTATAGCAGAAAAAACGCGTTTGGCCTTATAACTCCCAAACCGTACATCGCACAATAAAAATACACATATCCACGCCCATTTCCGCCCCGACTTTTGTACGTGAAAAATCGTGATTTATCGTAAACCTGCTTTTTCATACTCCTCCTAGACCGTGCAACCCATTTGCATAAAACTTGGTATGTAGCATCTCTACACCGACTTGACAAAAAGTTATCAAAAGAATTTTTTTTGGATGAAAATTGCGTAAATTACGCACAAACAAATTTGTGTAGCTAGCTACAAAGACACAAACGTTGCCATATCTCGGCCAAAATAAATGATATCATCGCGAATCTTTAGATTCTTGTTTCCTGTGAGCCTCTTAGTCTCCACAACCAATTTTACAAAATTTGATCAATAGGGGGCGCCAAAAGTACAAAAAGTTTATATCTCATGAACGGCTCATCCGATTTTTACGAAATTTGGAGCGTACCATCTAGGCCCACTCTTGAGGCCACTCCTACAGTGGGGTACTGATTCGTCAAAGTGGGCGTGGCCTATGGGACCCAGGTTTGGATCTACCACTTGCACTAATGTGAGCAACTTAAAATTTACAATGTAGATAAAGAATGGATCGCAGATGTTACATACCAAATATTACTTACATGGACCACTAGGTGGCGCTACAATGACGTAAAACGTGTTGTTGCGTATAACTCCCACAGTCTACATCGCAGATAAGAATTTCCTACATCGTTGTGTTCCTTGAATCCATGTGAATGTGAAGATATAGGCTTCGCCCAAAATCGCGCAATGCGCAAAACAAAGTTTTCATACTTGTCCTAGGCCATGCGACCGATGTGCATGAAACTTGGTAGATACCATCTGTGTATAGAGCTGACCAAAAGATATCAAAGGAATTTTGCTACGTTACACCGTTCGCACTTTACAAGCAAACTAATTTGTCGTAGCTAGCCACAAAACACGAACTTTGGCATATCTCGGCCAAATTATTAGTTATCAGTACGAAACTTGGAAACCTTTTTTGATATCACTTACCAAGCCTCCCTACCAAATTCGGTGAAAATCAGCCATCAGGGGGCGCTATAATTAACGTAGAGAGCTTTTGGCAAATACGTCAATGCATTTAAATGGGAATAAATTGCAATGTAAATATCTCTGCAGCAGTAAATGCTATCATCACAAAACTTAACTTTATTGTTTGTCATCCCATTCCGAGCCTCCGTACCAAATTTGGTGAGAATCGGCCGTCAGGGGGCGCTATAATTAACGTAGAGGCCTTTTGGCAAATGAGTCAATGCATTTAAATGGGAATAATTTGCAATGGATATGTCTCTGCAGCAGTAAATGCTATCATCACAAAACCTGAGATTATTGTTCGCCATGCCACTCGGCGGATTTGGCAACAATCGCCCTTTAGGGGGCGCTACAATCGAGGTAGGAGTGTTTGGGCCTTTTACGCAACGAAGAGGAAATTTGTAATTGCATTTCACTACGGACTTTGGAGCTCGCACTCTGTCAAATTTCCTGACTTTTGCCTCGCCGTGGCGGCGCTTCTCGGTTCTCCTTCTGTGGGCTCCGTTTTCACGGGCTCTCGGCGTCGCCGGGGAAGACTCGCGTCGGGGGGGACTGGCGCACGGGGCTTGGACCCCGTTCATAACTGCTTGCAGTTCTAGTATTCATTTTGTGAATGTAATGTTTATCACTATGCATAATTCTGTGATAATAATAGCCATTTAGTTTTGAAGTTTTTGGTTAAAAAACGCAGTTGTTTGGCAAGTACCGCAGGTTTTGGTAGGATGTTCCAAAACAGATTCTGCTTTCAAAGCCTGAACATTCTGCACCTGGGAAAATACTCTTTGATTAACTGGTACTGATCAATATCACAGATATTGTACATTACCGTTTACCTTATTATACTGTATATTATATAGTTATATTGATGTTTTTCTTATTTCTCTCAATAATAGCTATTTTAACATAGATAAAAAGTATCATTTCTGCCCTTTCAGTTGTCTGGTTGACTCAACGTATGTTGATATTCTGTTTGCAGACCTTTCATACAAAACAGTATTTATTCGTAAAAAATGACGAATAAATAAAGTAATCCTCTCAGACATCTGAATCCAAACTTTTGACCGGTTATGTATATAAGCAAAGTATTAAGCAATACAAATCTTACTTATCGCCTCTTTAATTAGGGGAGTGGTGTCCAGACTGGACCTGTTAACTCACCCTCTCCATGCGGTTGCGGTGCCTGATCTCCAGCTGCTCCTTGGCCCTCTGGAAGCGACTGTGCTCCTTGTCGTCAGCCGGGGTCTCAAAGTAGATGTCCACATCATCGGTGGGCTGAGGCGTCGGCGGAATGGCTGCAAATTCAGAAACAGATGGTGAGTGGACAGGGCTGATAACCAGGCAGAGAGACACACAGACACAGAGACACACAGACAGGCTGACAACCAGAGAGACACACAGACACAGAGACACACAGACAGGCTGACAACCAGAGAGACACACAGACAGGCTGACAACCAGAGAGACACACAGACACAGAGACACACAGGAAGGCTGACAACCAGAGAGACACACAGACACAGAGACACACAGACAGGCTGACAACCAGAGAGACACACAGACACAGAGACACACAGACAGGCTGACAACCAGAGAGACACACAGACACAGAGACACACAGGCAGGCTGACAACCAGAGAGACACGCACACAGACACAGAGACACACAGACAGGCTGACAACCAGAGAGACACACAGACACAGAGACACACAGGCAGGCTGACAACCAGAGAGACACGCACACAGACACAGTGATAGACAGACAAACAGACAGACAGGCTGTATCAGGCAGAGAGACACACACAGACAGACAGGCAGACAACCAGAGAGAGACACATAGCTTTGTCTCATATTAATTTGATTATTACCTTTGGTATATTGTTATTATTGTTACTTTAGTTTTTATATGATTATTTATATTGTTGTTGAATTTGTATTTGTATTAATTTAGTGTGATGCTTTGGCAACATTGTTTTGGTTACATTTATACCAATAAAGCTAACTGAACTGAATCAGAGAAACACACAGACACAGGTAGGCAGAGAAAGAAAGACGGCGGAGCACACAGAGAGAGAGAGAGAGAGAGAGAGAGAGAGAGAGAGAGAGACAGAGAGAGAGAGAGAGAGAGAGGGGAGAGAGAGAGAGAGAGAGAGAGAGAGAGAGGGGGGAGAGAGAGAGAGAGCGAGAGAGGGGAGAGAGAGAGAGAGCGAGAGAGGGGAGAGAGAGAGAGAGCGAGAGAGGGGAGAGAGAGAGAGAGAGTTCAAAGTGGAATGCAGATTGAAGTTGGACAAAAATCCTCACAGAAGCACTCCTCTTACTGGCGTTATTCCACGCTCAGTAACTCTGATAAATTTAAAAGAATCTGACAGTCCTTCCTTTTAAGTTCCTTTCATCTTCCCATTGGCTTTCTGCTGACAGGTCGCCTCTCCCACACTAATGGAAATATCTCTGTTTGACGGCCGGGTCATCTGGGGAGAGGCCAGAGGGCTCTGTTCTGGGTTCCTCTCTATACAGTCATGCAGGACTCACTCCCCGCACCGCCGCAACTCACAAGAAGAATAACGCTCCGGGCTCGCAAACAGGAAGAGACTTCATCGTTTCACCTCAGCATCAAAAACAGGAGGCACGGGTCAACGGATGACGCACAGTTTCACTGCTTTGAACTTTACTGCTTCAGCTCCTAATAATATTTTATTTCTGAAATGCAAAAGAAAAATCCAATTGCCATGAACTGTGCCTGAACTGATGAGGGGTGAGTCATTGGTGCAAAAAAAGGTGCTTGGTGACATATGCTGGTGGGATTCTGGCAAAAAAAAGTAGTTGCAGTGCTCTGTTAGACAGACAGGCAGACAGGCAGACAGACAGACAGACAGACAGACAGACAGGCAGACAGACAGACAGACAGACAGGCAGGCAGACAGACAGACAGACAGACAGACAGACAGACAGACAGGCAGAAACATGACAGGAGTGAACCCAGACATGCACACAGTAAAGAAAGAAAAGTGGCCAAGTGTGTTTGAAGTTGCATGCATGTGAATGCACATTAATTAAAATTATAACTTTACTTCTGTATCCCAATTGAATATTTTACTTGGAAAGCGTATTGTTTTAAAATGCTTACATTTAGTGGAACTCAATTACGATGTCTGAGTTTAGGAAGAGATACAAAAGTTCTACAAAACCCTTTACTTCATTTAACAAACAAAGCCACATTTCTCCAACATATGCAGCGTTGTCTAAACACGGCAGCTGTACGAAACACTGGCTAAAGAAAATAAAGTTTAAAAAATCTGATCAAATAATAAGTAGAGAGGACTATGAATCTGAGGAAGCAATTTTTTTTTTTAAACGGGAATGAAATAAGTGTTCTCCCAAATATAGATATCTGTAGGTTCAGATATATTTTAAGTAGTGTATTTATTCAAATAAAACCTAATATAAGATTAATTTCTATCTGTCAGATATAGTTAATATTGAACATTTCAACAGTTCCAGTTCAGTAGAGAAAGAAGTGAAACTAATGGACCAGTGTGTCCCAGAAATGAAAACATTAAGATCTATTAGTGAAGAACTGGACGCTACATGACATTTTATGCAGTGATACAGTGATCAAACTATTATTTGACTAACATACTGACAGAAAAACATTAGATACATTGTTCAAGTTATTAAGCAAAATCTGCTTCCAGCTTCTTAAATGTGAGGATTTGGTGCTTTGTTTTGAATCGTTGTAAATTACATATCTTTGGATTTTCAACTGTTGCCCTGGCCCCGGCCTTTTCGAGACTAAAACTTCAAGTTGTTTACAGATAATAATCAGACGTTGCAGCAATTGATATATCAGTGGAAGAATAAAGAAAGGGAAATGACGTTGGGTGAATTGAGTTGTGAGTTTTGTTGTGGAGGCGGCATGCTAATAACAGCTGCGTCCTTTGATGAGTGAAAGCGGAAGACTAAACCTATTTGATCCTCAATATGTTTTTCAGCCCGAGAGTCTGCATCAGAGACACAAACAGAGAGACAGAGAGAGAGAGACAGAGAGAGAGAGAGAGGCCTCCGTCTGGTGAGACTTACTCAGGCGCTTGCACACGGCCATGCAGTACTCCTCTGAGTCGAAATTGTTGCGGTTGCCGGCACAGCCCCCGTATACGAAGCGCACACACTTCCTCTGGCTCATGTCGAAGTGCCAGCGGGGCATGGAGGCGCGGCAGGGGCCGGTCTCAGCCTCCAGGGTGCACACCGCTGCCAGGGGACAGCTTGTTAGATCATCCGGCCGCTGGGGGGCAGCACTTCATTCCACTCTCAAATACAAACTAGCACTCACTTAAATCTGCTACATCCACAGATTACACAAAACAATGAAAAAACTGGAGAAACTCCTTTTTGTACACGAGCAGGATTTAGCAGCAGTTTAGCTACAAACGAGGCAGCGTGATTCATCCGTACGTACTCTGATAAAGCAGAGCAGTACATCACAGTGTCTGCTGGGAGCTGAAGAAAAGGCTATTGCTGATGCACACACTTCTGATGCACACACTTGTTTATACACTTCTAATCACAGTCTGCCTGAGATTAAAGCATAACTGCCGATAGTTTAAAAGGTAAAAAAAAATTGATTATATTTTAAGTGGTAGGCAAAGTGCCAATAAGAGAGAGAGAGAGAGAGAGAGAGAGAGAGAGAGAGAGAGAATGCAGGAGAGTACATTAGACTTTAAACTCATTACAAACCTTTCACTTCCTGCAGAGTCTTGTCCTCGTCCTGGCTCTCGGACATTTTGCTGATCTCTTTCTTCTCGTCCTCGTCCTCCTTATCCGCCTCCTCGTCCTCGTAGACGTAGTGGTACTCCTCCTCGTCTTCCTCATCCTCGTCTTCCTCCCCCTGCGCCGGCTCCTCCTTTTGTGTGGGCTGCTCGTCGGCTGGTGTCTCACTGAGGAGGTGGGGAAGGGAGGAGGGGTGATTGAGTGAAGGGGTGGAAGCCAGGAAGAAGTGATTTATCAAACGAGGCAGAGCAGCTGCCACAGGTCAATGTCAGGACACTTTAATTCATCCAGATGGCCAGTAGTACCTGCCCTTCGCAACAGAGCGGACATTGCCGAGCAATATTTCACAGACAAGCCAGGGTGCTCCCTGCCATTAGACAGATAGACAGACAGACAGACAGACAGACAGATAGATAGATAGATAGATAGATAGATAGATGGAGAGATAGAGAGATAGATAGATAGATAAATACTTTATTGATCCCCAAGGTTTAGGTGTAGCACCCCAGAGCCGTTTTGGGCAGCACTTAACTAAATGATGAATGTAACTAAAATACTTTTCTCAGATCTAATGATTGTAGTTTGACTTCTTCAGCGAATTTTGTCTTTAAGCTTTTTGAGTGTTATTTATTTATTTATTTATTATCTGCTCTAGCTTTTCAGCTTAACGTTTCAGACACAGATATGGTGATAATAAACAGGCCAAAATGATGTGAAAAAGAGACGCAAAACTACTACAAAGGGACACAAACCGACTACAAAGAGACGCCAAATGACCACAGAGACCCAAAAAACCCCAAAGAAAACAAAAATGACCAAAAGGAGACACAACACGACAACAAAGTGACAAAAACCCACAAAGAGACACAAAATGCAATGGCGCAGCGGACACGGGGTACGCGGGGGACATGTCATGTTGATAGACTGATAGATATAAGCAATAATGAAATAATATATAACAAAAGGCAATATATATACAAAAGAACATAGGGAGGAAAGGGTAAGATCAGTGTATATAATGGAATAGTGGCATTAGAATGTGCCACAGGACACTAAATTTGGGTTTTTATGGCACTTTCCCGCCTTTAATGGACAGGACAGCTAGGTAAGAAAGGGGAGAGAGAGGGGGAAGACACGCAGGAAATCGTCACAGATCGGATTCGAAGCCTGGACCTCTGCGTCGAGGCATAAACCTCTATGTATACGTGCGCCTGCTCTACCAACTGAGCCAACGCTGCCACAGGACCCGTGGATTTTTATAAAAAACCTCCTCCTGAACAATCTGTCCCCCTTACTTGGGAAATTACCGCTACACCCCTGACAAAATGTACGGGGAAATTGCATGTTTTTAAATTGAAAAACATCACATTTTCTTGAGGAAGGATGCCGTAACCCCGCACCCCGCCGCAGCCTGCTCACCTGTCCTCTACGGCGTCCTCGTCTTCCAGGTCTGTCTCGTCAATCTCCTCGTCCTCCATCTCCTCCTCTTCGTCGTCCTCCTGGGAAGGCAGGGAAGGGGTGGCGGCCTCCCCGCTGCGAGAGGAGGGGCAGCACACGTACTCGGTGCCGTGGAACTTGTCGATGCCGCAGGGCAGCAGCATGCCGTAGCTGTGCAGCACCATGGAGCTCTTGGCACAGGCCTGATAGGGTGGGGGGGAAGGAGTAGTGATGTGATCGGCTGAACATGGCCAGAAGGCTCCAGATTAAAGAAGATGCTCTGGTGGAATGTAACTAAGTACATTTACTCCAGTACAGTACTTAATGTTGAGCTACCTGTACTTTCCTTGAGTATTTTTCTTTTCATGCCACTTTCTACTGATATTGTACTTTTTACTCCACTACATTCACCTGACAGCTTTAGTTACTAGTTACTTTACACATTCTGCACACAAAACACATGTAGTTCATAAAATACGATATAAATCTAAATAAATATTGGACCCATTTTTCACAAGCCATGTATCTCCCTCACTTTCTGACACAAAGAAAATGGCATTTTCAGACAAACAAATTATTTACTTCAGGTACAGAAAATATACTTGTTCAAGACTTGTTTCTGTCTCAGCAACAAACTCTAACGAGCTAACGCCAACTAATGTTCGCAAACGCTGTAGCGTAGTAGTAGTATTAAAGCTAAATATGGCTTTTAGCCGTGTTAATATCTAATGTTAGGGGTCTAGTACAATATAAAGTCAGAGGAAATCCATGTTTGTAACCCAATGTCTGTATTCTTTCTTCTATGCCTGTAAACAACTTTCAAAAGTATTTCTGTAATATTTAAACGTGTATCCTGTACGCTCAATGTCTTACAGAGATCTTATACTAAGACAGTATTTGTTATACTTTATTTTACCAATCTTTGCAGGTGTACATTAGCTATCTAGCCTCAGAGATGCAACCAGTTTTTATTGTGTGACTTCTAGTGTAGTGTTAGTCCCTTGCATCTATCCACCTACATAATACAGACATACTGATTCAAGAGCTAGCTCTCTTGTCACATACTGACTAAAATGATGAACAATAATGGGCCACACTTCCAAAAAGTCATGCAGTACTGAGTACAACTGCTGCGGAGAGAGTCGACTGGAGCAGCGGAGGATTATCCGCCCTGCTCAACAACGTCTCGGTGGCAGTTGGTGAGGGAGCTCAGATTGTTTTGGAGTCATTTTTCTTACCCAGATTTTCCCACTGGTACGATTAATTACTGCTTAGCTGTAACACATCTGTTAGTGAATGTAGTTGGTTTGTGCCCCTGGATGTCCCAATATCTAAGGCTGCAGATCATACACAGATCCAGGCATTGGTAATACGTGTCGGGGAAGAGTAAGGTTGTGTCCGAAATTGCATACTAGTATGCACTGCATACATGAACAGTAGTGCGCATCTTTTCCGATGCACAGAGCTGTAATTTTCAACGTCACTTCCTGAGAGCCTCCTTGCCAGTTTGATACGCATAACCATGGTAACCCCTGCCGACCTCATTGCCAGGTAATGCTTAAATTACTGAAACAGTTGCAGGGGACAAAATCACAGATTTTAAATTTGTGAAAAAGGTAAACTAAAGCTTTAATGTGTAACTTTTTGATATTAATGAACGTCTGTTACATTCAAGCCAATATCCAAATGAGTTGCTACAAAGCTAACTAAGACTATCAGCGCCACGCAACTCTCTCTGTATTTCTCAGTATGGCTATGTTCAGAAGATTGTGACTTTCGCATGCAGAAACTCGAGTGAAGATAATGACCTCTTCTGAAGAGTCCATCGTGTTTTTTAATCTTCCGCGCGACGACGGAAGGCTTGTATCATGTGGACATGCCGACAGTGGTGTTGTCATTACTTAGAATTCTTCACGGGGGAGACAGAAACTACACACTATAGCTTTAAAGTGTTTTTTGACATTACAGAGCTACCTTGGTTGCTGTCTTCTTGTCTATTATAAACACTGTCATTAATCCTGCATTGCATTGCATTCCTTATGCCGGCGTAGTGTCTAGTGGTTGCATACTGTAATATTTCACCATAAATAGTATGCAATTAACATACTATTGGTTTCATACTAAGGTTTCGGACATACTAAAAAATCTCACATACTGTTACTATTACTAAATAGCATGTTAGTGTGGAATTTCAGATGCAGCCTAGGAGTCAGGAAGCACAGGCTGGAAGAGATAAGAGCAGACGGTTGATGGGCTGGGTGAGCTGCTGCTCGTACTGCCAGGGTTAGGGTGGCCCCCAGAGGCCCCCAGGGGCCGGCTCTGGAGCTGCCCAGAGGGGATTAGCTGCATTACGGCCGCAACACTAATGTGATTAAGAGCTGAAATGTGAAGGCTCCCAGCCGGCCTGTGATCAGAGCGCCTCAGAGACTCACTGAGACAGGTGGGAAGAGATCAGGGAGGGAAGAGGAAAGAGCGCAAAGTAATAAAAGAGTGCCAGTATGACAGGGACAAGGGACGAAACGTTTGTTCAGTTTGATTTCTTAAAGTCGAGATGCGGGGAGATGTTCATATTATTGACTGCTAGTGTATTCTTTTGTATTAACTTGCTTCTGTTTTGTTGTGATCTATTTAGAATTGAACTGTGCTTGATAAATATACTGGATGGACAGTAGCTTAAAGGTATAATGGAGGATTTTCCCGAATTTTAGAAAAGAATCGCCCTCTCCACTTTTTGAAAGAATGCACATGCGCAACACCCTACCTGCTCCCGAGAGGGAACGCCTATTAAACGTGTGCACGAGAGAGCATGCACGAGCCTAGTTCTCCTCGTGCACACTCTGTTTACATGTTGCTGTCGGCATGGCTCATACAAGCCTCCTTTCCAAAAGAAGATTTGCACTTTTTCCACTATGTCAGACTCGCCACCGGTAAGTGGAAATCTATTTACGACAAGCATCTCTATAGCTAACTTTAGCATGCTACAGGCCAACAAACAAGCTATCGGCGAGAACGGGGAGGCGAGGCAGCGGTTGGAGGCTTTTATATACTGTCTATAATCCGACGCCGTGGCCGTCTGCTCGCTGACCTGTCACGGCACGTACGACGGCCTTACGTAAACATATCCCAGAATGATTGACAACTAGGAGGACCAATAGTCTTGATGATCCACCCGGAAAAAGAAAATACTCCACTATACCTTTAAGGATGGTACATAAATATATGACTTCATTAAGGAAATGATGGAATGGTAACTTGATCAACTGATAGATCAGCAAATGTTTTTGGGTTTTGACAAGGTTTTCAGTCATGGGGTTGTATATTGAGAAACGAAGACGAAGAAACACTTTGATAAGGGTTATTTTTGTAATACAAAATGCAATGGTACGGACATTTAAAAAAAAAAGGGTGGGATTTTGCTGTCTCCTACTCCCTTTTGGACACGAGTATTTATTTATTTGCTATATTCTTGCTTTTTCTTTTTTCATAGTGAAATACTTTTGTGTCTTGTATTTGGTGGTTTTTGTTTAGTATTTTTGTATGTTGTTGGAAATAAACCAATTCATATATACACACATATATATATATATATATATATATATATATACAAAGTAACATTGATGCTTAAGACTTCCTACATGGCTTTTTCTTTCCCATTGCTCTGCTATCATGGAGATGCAGCCTCCCACTGTAGCCGATGAAGTCATTCCTTCCTTACCTCTTTGGCCACGCCGTGCCACTGCTGATGGCTGACGCACATGTCCATTCGCTCCTTGTGGAAGAACTTGCACTTCTCTGGAACCAGAAGCACGTCGCTCACAAACTCGCCCACTGTAACAGCAAATCACACGGACCAATTTGCCTGTTAGTCACACTGCCGATCTGTCCAAAAACAATTACTCCCCTGCCAGGTCACTGCTCAACAACACTGTCAGGTTTAGAAACAATACATTGGATTCAGTCGCTTTTGATGCTAGCAAGGAAAGCCATAATGATCAGGTGGCTTGGTGATGACCCTCCGTCTGTTTCCATCTGGAAATATCTTATCTCAGAGGTTGTGAATCTGGAGAAACTTGGACCCTACATCAATAAAAGGACCCAGATTCCCCTGCATAAGTGGAAGAGGCCACTGGAACTTTTGGGAGTGGACTATAATCTGGACTTGAATAGATAGATAATATGATGGACAATTATCACATGTCTGTACTGGAACTAATGGCCATGGGGTTGACTCGTCTATTCTACTTACTGCTGTCACCATTATTATGGGCTACTGTGCCCTGTTTTGTTTTGCTAATAATGTCCCATTACCCTTCACCATATGGACCAGTCCTGTACTACTACTGTTTATGTATCGTTTGTACATTTGTCTTTAAAATATATATAAAAAATATATATATATATATCGCTTAGAGCAGGGGTGTCAAACTCATTTTAGTTGATGCCCCTAATTTGATTTCAAGTGGGCCAGACCAGTGAACCTCTGTAGAAAGATCAGAAACTTTATCTGCCACAGAGTTTCTCATCAGCTTGATGTTGGAAAACGTAAGTTGCTTCTGCTACGACAGCGTTGTTACGGACCCGGGTGAGAGGGGTAATATTCTGAGAAAAAAACTCTGGGATTAAAGTGGTAAATTTGGAATTGGAATTAAATACTTCTCTGCAATTTTCACTCTTTGCAAAGTCATCCAGTGGGCCTGATTGGACCCTTTGGCGGGCTGGTTCTGGCCCATGGGCCATATGTTTGACAGCCCTGGCTTAGAGGGACTAAAAAAGGAATAGCAGATGAGATGAGTGAGAAAAAAAGGGCCGTGATTCAATAATTCATAGCTGCCTGGTCTATTACATGTCATTACAGCAGTTTAACAAAAAAGCCATTTGACACTTGAACATCTGCCTGTGCACCTGAAGCCCACAGGGATTCATCCCTCCTCTGTAGCCACATCTGTAACACCACAATCAAAATGGCAGTTGAGAAAATCAGGTTTCACAACTGTGACTCTTTTAAGCTATTAGTCAAGACTCATTTGTGATAGCATTTGTTTGATGGATTCAATCCGGAGATGTTTTATTCATAGAAGGAGCTGATAGAGAGCAGATCTGGGGGGAAATAAATGACATTAAAAGGCATCTTGTGAATTCCTATGAATAGCTGCAGGTTGGAAAGCATGTGCGTGTAAGCATATGGCGCAGGGGTCATAAGAAAGATTTAAAAAAAGGACAGCGACTGCTGATTGGCTGTGAATGTGACGAGACAACATCAGAAACAGATCGGCGCAGAGATGGAGGGATGAATAGAAGGTGTAGGTCAAAGTCCAGATCAGAGTAGCCTTGCATTGCCAGACCTTCCTCCACAGCTCTGTGGAGTAGTGTCTGGCTAGTCCACACAGCGTTGGCTTTGAGCCTTGACAAACATGTTAAGTCCTTAACCCGCACTTGTTTTCTTCCACCTCAGAAACATTGCAAAACTCAGACGTGTTGTATCCTACCCTGAGTTAAAAAAGAAACGCTATTGGCCAAACACTATTGGCTGCATCAGCTGATCTGCGTCAGCGCATCAGCTGGTCAACTCCCCTCGCTGCTAAATGGCTACACTCAAACAGAGCGCCCTACTTAAAGCTGCTTTAGTTTGCTCCTAACTGTTTGCTGCTCGCATGTACGCAACCCACCTCCTCCCCTGCTCCACCTTGTCGTGTATAACGTGGCATAGGCTTCTATGTCATCGTTGCTGCTCTGTTCATATGGGGGAATAGTTTAGCTCTTCCAGTCTTAAACTGTGTGAGCGTCCCCTAATGCTGCTGCTGTCCCCTGACTCTCTGCTTTTTCATGGTGCTCATGCAAGGTCAGGGGACTCCTCTGAACAGAGCCATACCGCCAAATTGAATTCGTAATTTAGAAAAAAAAAATCCTAAAGCATTTTTATTGTCTGTGTTGTTCTTGACTTTCATCGACCTGACAGAAATGATTATACATGCCATTGTTTCTTTGAGTTTGGATTGCTGTTAATTCTTGTTTTACTTGCCTTAGTAAATCATCTGTAGATCGTTTAAAATCGGTCCAGAATGCTGCTGCTAGGTCAGGAAGGTCATATTACCCCTATCCTGGCCTCTTTGCACTGGCTACCGGTTAAATTCAGGATCCAGTTTAAGATTCTTGTAACTACATACAGAGCCATCAGTGGTCAGCCACCGGCCTACATTAGTGATCTGCTGCACCCTCATGTTGTCAGCAGATCTTTGAGGTCCTCTGATCAGGGCTTACTGGCTGTTCCTCGTACTTAGCTGAAAACTAAAAGGTGACAGAGCTGTTGAAACAATCGCTCCTAGACTGTGGAACACTTTACCACATGTTTTAAGAGTGGCTGCCTCTGCTGAAATCTTTAAAAAAGCAGCTAAGACACATCTTTTTAGTCAGGCGTTCGTTCAGCCATGTTGTTGACTTTATTACTTTGTATTTATGCTTTTGTGTTTTACTACGATTTATTGTGCCTTTTATGATCATTGATTTGTTTTAATGTATGCATTTATTTTGCCTGTGAAGCACTTTGTGACTCTGTGATAAGTGCTATGTACAGTAAATAAACTTTACCTATTTGTTCTTCCATTTTCTGGATGGGAGAAAAATGTGCTCTGGGTTATTGTCATTTTTTTAAACCAATCCGGACGGAGCAACAGTGCCTCTGCAAAATAGCCTCTGGAAGGAACTTGTTTTGGTGGAACATGTGTACATTCAAAAGTTGTTTTAGTCGTGCAACAGAAAACTCAGATTGGACAGATAGTCTAGCTAGCTGTCTGGATTTACCCTGCAGAGATCTGAGGAGCAGTTAACCAGAGTCCTCAGAAATCCACCAGAGTTTAGAACGGCAACACAAAGAAAGAGGAAGACAATGGACATCCGGCCTAAAGCGAGGGACATCTGGCAGAATTTCTGTCGGCATCTGAACAATCCTGCAAATGAAATGTCATCAATATAGACCAAGATCAGAGTGGCTGAGCAATGGGCGGACTGAAAACACACAGATGAGGGTCTAGAGGTTTCACAACGAGCCGTCCTGTAACTGCTCATTTCGTGGTTGGCTGCGACCTCGGCCTGAGGCGGGCAGGCCGAGGGGGGAAAAAGCAGTGTTTTGGAAAATGAGAGGGTAGGATAGGAAGAGGAGAGAGCTGGAAATAGCAAAGGACTCAGCAGCTGCTTCTCATCTCCGCCCAGGAGATACAGTAACAGCCCCCCCCCCCCCCCCCCCCATCCCTCCAGTCCCTTGCTCTCCTGCTTCTCTGCTTAGCGGATATTGGATGGCAAGGAAGTAAATACATTTACTCACGCACTGTAGAGCCGCACGATATGAGGAAAATATCGAATTGTGAATATTTTGACTGACATTGCGAATGCGATCTGATTCATGATATTGGAGGGAATGATCTGATTTGAATCATTATTCTCATTTTCATTAAAAAGTATTAAAATCTAAAAAAATTAAATGATTATAGTGTGATTTTTGTAGGGCTCTGAACCAAAGAAAGATATTTCCTTTAGTCTGTAGGATAGGATTCGTAGGCCGGGATGTCTCTGCAGCACCACAATACTTCAATCAGAATGGTTTGACACATATTTTACTTTACAAATATTGCGCCCACCCCCCCCCCACCACCACCACCGTTTGTTCTAGGAAATTGGAATGGTTGTTTTTTTCAACCCTAAACACTTCATCCGTTCATTCTTGTACTACTACTACTTTTAATTAAATACATTTTAGAGGGTAATATTGCATTTGTATTCCATTCATTTGACAGCTTTGCTAGTTGTTAAACAGATTAGGATTATAAAATATGATGCATTGTTATGGCCTGCCTAAACTACCCAACAGTATATTAACAGATTAATAGAGTAGAATACCATAAAATGAGACTCAACGGGAGGGTCAACGGGAACACAACACAAGGGTTAAGTAAAACGATCTGAATATGTGCACACCTTTCTCACAGAGAGAGAAACTGACTCCCAGATCGTGCACACCGGATGCTTACACTGATTGATTCACTCACACACTCTGTTTATTTCATCTCTCTCTCTCTCTCTCTCTCTCTCTCTCTCTCTGTCTGGTTCTCTCACACTCACAGGTTGCTCGGGTTGTGAGGCAGAGTGGGTTTCAAGCAGACGGCGTGTGCAGTCACACTGCAGTGGGTGATGGATGGTGGTGTGTGGAGAGCAGCTGTGCCTCCCGCTCGCCTGTGTGTAACTGTGTGTGAGAGCATACAGCATACCCCTCTTTCTCTGTGACCTCCTCTCCACCTTCTCCATTCATCCGCCTTTCCTTTAACCTTCGGTCTATCAGACAGCCTCGCTAACACTCTCCTGCCTGCATCTAGGGGAGTGTGAAGGTAAGAATACACCCAATGTGCAGTATGATACCTTCAGCAATGGATGCTTGCGAATTAAATTAAGCACCAGCCAGGATGTGCTTGTCCACAGCACGGCTATTGTGTTTCAAGACTTTCCAAAGGAAGCCCGCTGTAATGAGGTTCAGTGTAATGAGTGTGAGATCTGCACTTAATGATTCAATCTGTATTAAATCCATATCATGGGTTTCTCAGCTTATAATGTTTTTTTTTTTATACCCATACAGGTGTTTTCAGTTAATCTGGCTGATTGGACCTCTACCCAGGACTGTGTGGGTGTGTCTAGACCATTGGTTCTCAACCTTTTCGAGTCGCGATCCCCAGAATAATGAGGTTGGTGTTCGCAACCCCCCCACCCTCCTCGACGATGAGAGACAGAGCTACAAACCGGTGTAACCAGCTGTTTCTACACGCCTCCCCCGGCTGATTTTGTGTGAATATTGCGAATGCTCTGATAAATACACAAACAAATAATGCTTTGCTTTAATGACGTTTTACCTTTAGCAGCTAGCACCTAGTCTTGTCCAATGTGCTCCAGGCTCTTTGGTTTGTTGATGCGTTTGTGACTTTTTCACTCCCTCTGACCCCCTCTCTGTTTTCCAGGACCTCCTGATTTACAAATGAGGCTCTGAATACATCACGTTAAATGTACCAAACTTCACACATTCCTCAGTCTAAATTATGTTTTTTCTCCCCAACCACACGTCAAACTCTAGGCCCGTGGGCCAGACCCCTAGCAAATTATGATCCGGCCCCCATATTAATTTGGGTTTGCAATACATTTTGGCCTGCCTAAATGACGCTTTAACGTAATTTTTTGGATCTGTATGGCGTTTTCTTTGACATTTTTGTCAACCACACTGTAAACTGTAAACCCGAAGTGAGGAGACTATGTGAGACAATAATATAAGCAATATTACTGTTAAAGATATTTCACTTTTTCCATGAAATAAAAGCAATAAACTACAACCCCAAGTCAGAAACAGTTGGGACAGTATGGAAAACACAAATAAAAACAGAAAGTAGTGATTTCTAAATGTACTTTGACTTGTATTCCATTGTAGACAATACAACAGCACATCATTTAATGTGTTCCTCATGATTTTTATTGTTGTTTTTTTTTTCAAAAAAACTAAATTCCTATTTTGGTTCTTGCAACACATTTCAAAAAAAGTTGGAACAGTAAAGCATTTACCACTTTGTAATGTTGCCATTCCATTTCACAACACTTAAAAGATGTTTAGGGACTGAAGACACCAAGTGATGACGTGTTTCAGGTGTAATTTTGTCCCATTCTTGCTGCAAACAAGTCTTAAGGTGGACAACAGTACGGGATCTTCGTTGTCGCATTTTGCGCTTCAAAATGCGCCACACATTCTCTATTGGAGACAGGTCGGGACTGCAGGCAGGCCAGTCAAGTACCCGTATCCTCTTCCTCCGCAGCCAGTACTTTGTAATGTGTGCAGAATGTGGTTTTGCTTTATCTTGTTGAAATATGCATGGACAGTCCCTGGAAAAGATGTCTTCTTGAGGGCAGCATATTGTGCTCCAAAATCTCTATGTACGTTTCAGCATTAATGGTGCCATCACAGAAGTGCAAGTTACCTTTGCCAAGGGCACTGACACAACCCCATACCATGACAGATCCTGGCTTTTGGACTTGTTGCTGGTAACAGTCTGGATGATCCTTTTCTTCTTTGGTCCGGAGCACACGGCGGTCCATTTCTCCCAAACAATACCTGAAATACTGATTAATCTGACCACAGTACACATTTCCACTGTGTGATGGTCCATCCCAGATGCCTCCGAGCCCAGAGAAGTCGACGGTGCTTCTGGACACTGTTAACATAGGGCTTCCTTTTGACACAGTACAGTTTTAACTGGCATTTGTCGCTGTAACTACGTATTGTGGTACTTGACAAAGGTTTGCCAAAGTAGTCCGGAGCCCATGTGGTGATATCACTTATAGATGAATGACGATTCTTGATGCAGTGCCGCCTGAGGGATCGGAGATCACGGTTGTTCAGCTTAGGCTTGTGCCCTTGTCCTTTACGCACTGAAATTCCTCCACATTCCTTGAATCTTTTAATTATGTTATGCACTGTTAAAGGTGAAATAAGCAAATTTCTTCCTATCTTTCTTTGAGGCACATTGTTTTTAAACATTTCAATAATTTTCTCACGTATTTGTTGGCAAACTGGCGATCCTCGGCCCATCTTTGCTCCTAAAGGACTAGACCTTTCTTGGATGCTGCTTTTGTACCAAATCATAATTATAATCACCTGTTGACATCACCTGTTTCAAATCACATCATTATTTAACCAATTTACCTGATTACTAGCCCTAAATTGCTCCTGTCCCAACCTTTTTTTGAATGTGTTGCAGGTTTGAATGACAGGAAAGGATGTATATTTACAAATGAAATTAGGTTAACCAGACAAAACATGAAATATTTTGTGTTGAAATACAAGTCAAAGTACATTTAGAAATCACTACTTTCTTTTTTTATTTGTGTTTTTCATACTGTTCCAACTTTTTCTGATTTGGGGTTGTAGACATGTCTGGCTCTTAATGAAGTTGAGTTTGACAACCCTGGTCTAGACTGATTGAGTGACATCTTCCTGAGTCTCTTTTTAACTTTGTTGCACCTGTACAAATGACAGCTTAATTATTCATATTGGTAGAAAAGATTTGTGACTTAATATATTCCCATCTAAGCTTCGCCCCACTCTGCTCAACCTGAGCCTGATCAGTCAGAAGAACTGAAATCACCTGTGTGAGTGTTCAGAGACTTTAACATTAAAGATTGGTAAAAAATTTCCAAGAGTTTTATAAAACATGATTAAGATATGAATAATTATGTAGTTGTTGCCTAGTGTTAGTTCTTGCCATACAGTTTGAGAATGCTATCAGGATCCAGTCGGGTGCTCTGATTTGCATCATGGTTTGTGCCTTTTAGGTGGGAGGAATCTGATCCGCCGCCATTAGAGGATCACATGGGGCGGGGAGGACATGACTCAAACCAAAGAACATTTGCATTTAACACCTGGGTTCCACATAGGGCTGCATGATATGAGGCCAACATAACATAACATAAACAGATATTAAAGTGTATTCAGTTAAGCATTTTTGCTGCTTTCTGTATTCTGCTAAAATACAACAAATTGCTTGTTGGATTTAAAACTAATGAAAGGAAATCATTCTTTTTGAACACTGAATTCAATATAAAAAGGCAGCACTGAAAAAAAATGCATTTTAAGTTATATTTGAAAGTAACTATATGTAACTTTTAATGTTTCTGAAACTGTGTAATGTTCCATCTTAAGATCATAAATGACCTGTAACAGCAAACAAGACTAACAGTGAAAAGAAGGCTAGTTTTATATAGTTTTTATTAATGCCTCTGCCCGGGTCCAAGAATGATTTACGGCAGGTAGACGGCGCTATAGTAACACATTCTGACGGGTCACAGATTTCGGTGTAACACCGGAAAAGCCTGTGCAGCCAGGTAAAAGGAAGCAGAAAATTTCTTTATATAGGCCTAATTGTATTTTTAGGTTATTTTAGAAGTTATCTGCTGTAGTTATGGCTGACACTGAGGCAGGACCATCACAGGAAAGAAGGAAATGAAACGAAGAACAACTAAAACCTAAGAGGCCATCCACATGAAGACACGTTTGGATGCAAAGCACTTTTTTTGCATCGTTTGGGCCGATTGTCCACACAAATCCTGTAAACGCACTACCCGTAGACACACTTTTTTGAAACCTGGTCCCAGGGTGAAAAAAAAAAAAAAAAAAAAAAAACGGCTCACGTTCGGCTTTGTATGGACGGCGAAACCGCATATGTGCGTATCGATGATGTCATCCCCACACACCTCAGCCTCACAGCTGACTGCCTTCAACCTATCTGACGGCTGTAGCAGGGGCGCAATGCTGTTTATAAAGTGGAAGTAGAAAACTTATCAACTAGCTAGCTAATCTGTCTGTTTATCAACCCCTTGAACAGATTACAGTAACTTTTAGCACCGCTTATTGTAGAAAGGCTACCGCAAGAAAAACGTGTAGCTAGATTATCAAAAAGACATCGGATCATTGATGTTTGTTTGCTGATGTTAGCTAGCATAAGCTAACGCATTAGCGTTAGCTAACGTTAGCGCGCTGCAATCATGTCCGATAGAATGTTAACAAAGACACGTTTACTAGTGGTGGCCTTTATATAACGAGCAATGGTGAAAGTTATTAAAGTCTAGTCCATGGATGTATTAAGAGAACTAGCTAGCTAGCTAGTCATGTTATGAAAGGAAGTGGAAGTGACTGAAGGCTGCTCTTCTTCTCATTTCCTTATTTTCTGTAGCAATAACAGCGCCGCCTACAGGCCTGGCATATGAAGTAGCGTGTGGAGTCATTTACACATGGATTCATGTGGACGTGAATTTTCTTGAACCGGATCCAGGGAAGACGGATGCGTTTGCATCCTAACGTCTTCATGTGGACATGGCATAAAAGGGAAAGTGAAAGAAAATGGGCAAAAGCTGAGTCACACTCGGTCGGGCTTTCAACAGATGGAGACAATTATTTAAATTTGTAGCGTATTCTCTTTTTGTAAATAAAACATTTTCTGTCTGAGCAAAATATTCATCGCGACTATATGACCTCCTGGTGACACTAACCCAGTAATCTACAGTGGGTAATACAGCACCGTAAAGAAAAGAGCTTTACGACAGCAGGTGTGGTAAAAACACTACCGCTATTGTCCAAAGCGGCCGCTAGAATCAACACAAACTGAAAGTTACATACAGCCACATAGAGCAGTTTTCTACGGATATTTTCTGTCAACAAACACAGAAAGTCTTTGAACGTCTTTAGCGATAAGGCACAGCCTTTCACAATGCGTTTATTGCGCCAGTTTATATCGCAATGACAATCAAAAAAGCAATATATTGTGCAGTCTTAGTTAGAAACATCTATAATTTTGAACCACAGGCAGCACCTCAACCAACGCTGTAGCATTTGCATAAAGGCTCTGACACACCAACCCGATTATCGTCCGTTGGACAGTCTGGCGAGGTCAGTGACTCGAGCCTGTTTGGTGTGTTCCGTGCCGTCGTCAGTCGTAGGAGCCGTTGGCCTTCATTTGGGCCGATTTGACTTGTTGAATCAGAAGGCGGGCAGTCGGACTCAATGACCAATCTGATTGGTGGAGTGCTAAGCTGGAAATGACGAGTGGGATGAGCGCGACGAGAATGAGTGGCCTATTTCTCGCTTAAAATGTTTTCAGAAACACGTTTCGGTGAACTATTTTAGTAAAATATGAGATTGTATTCCAAACGAGCCGCCATTATGGCCAATCAGCTTCCGGTTTTAATTTTTTGGACGACAATACAGATTAGCGCCGCCTGCTGTTATGGAGACATATTACGTCTCGCGCACACGCAGAACGTACGCTCAGCGGAGACTGATCAGTCCGACTGCCTTTTCTTCTGACAGTTGGCCATCGGGTTGGTGTGTCAGAACCTTTAGTCTAGCCTTTAGCTAACCTTTCACATAGGTTAAATTTTTTGATGCTGTCATAACACTGTTTAAAAGCTCTGGCTCATTTGAACACATTTCCAGAGGCAAAGGAGTGAATAGAGCCAGAGGTGTGGTGCTTTAAGACAAGTCTGAGTTTGTATCCATTATCGACGTATTCACAATCCTCTGATGATATCAGGAGTCGTCATTGTGTGACCTGCCCTCTCATTAAATACACCGGCTTAGTCAACAGGAAATGCAAAGTTTATGTCATGTCTGTAAATGGAACTAATTCAATTCCACTTCTCACCAAAACATGGCCTTAAAATACTTTGTTCCTGAAAAGTCTACAAGGTAGAAAGACTCAAAGTTCAAGATGAGAGCTTCAATGTGCCTGAAATAAAAGGGACCTATTGCTGACAGCTACCAACAGCAATAGAAGTTAAAGACGGTATATATCAACAGCAATCACATGTAAATGTGCCTTTTGAAAGATCTATATTAGGGATAGGCCGTTTTTGGCAGTTTACAGATGATGTATGATAACCGATAAAGTGAATGAATTAAAAAGTGTTGTACTTAGGCTCGGCTACAGCTCTGTGTCTGTCCCTCTGCTTCGGTTTGACTCACCACTGAGTCAGACTTAATGTCCCGCCCACAACACTATCTGACTCTCTGTTACTGGGGATTATGTTGAAAGTTTCTCATTTATTAAATAATTGCTTAAAGCATTTAAACTAAGTTTTGTGTTGGAGTTTGTAACATTCCAAAATCATACTCACTGTAAATCCATATCGATCCCTAATCTGTGTTTACCCAGAACATGCTTTCTTTGCTTTGCTGTGTTCTTTTTCAGCAAGAAGGCTGCTGCAGTCTGTTTTCCCAGCAAATTCACCTCCCCCCCTTTCCCCAATTTAATCATTGCGTAACAGTCTACCATTCACACCAACCAACACCCTGGTCACACATGTGCCACTGACTGTTCTCACCATTCCAGACATAACAATAAAAAAGGCTTGAAAATAATCCTCTGCTGTTTGACAAAGGCATCATGCTGCAGGGATTAGAGTGCCGTGGAACAAAAAGCACATTCATTTGCAGAGCCATTGTTTGGGGACAGGAAACATGGATGGATTGGGACTCTGTGACTGAGCCTTTGCATGGAGATACAGCATAACCTATCTCTCTCTTTTTACACTGAGCTCATCCTCTGCACTTGCATTATTCATACAGTATAAACCTATTAACTTGACATGGGTGCTGGTCTGGCCCTTTTAATCACGCCTTTCAAGCTATAGCCCACCTCCCTTTGGTCTATCTTCTATCTTTTTTGATTCTACAGTAATTAATGAATACACTGATGTATACAAGGCAGAACCTCTTATATCCAACACAATGTGACCTAGGGCCAGTGGTGCAATGTAACTAAGTAAATGTACTAAAGTACTGTACTTAAGTACAATTTTGAGGTACTTGTATTTTCCTTAAGTTCTTTCTTTTCATGCCACTTTCTACTTCTACTCCGCTACATTTCAGAGAGAAATATTGTACTTTTTACTCCACTACATTCATCTGACAGCTTTAGTTACTAGTTACTTTACATATTAAGATTTCTGCACACAAAACACATGTAGTTTATAAAATCTGATGTTTTATTATAAATGAAACTAGCCAACAAAATAAGGACCTACAAGTCCAGCTGAGATGATGAGACCATTAAACACACAACTGTTTGGGTCCTTTACACTTTCTAAAATTTTCTGCATTGCGTACTTTTACTTTGAATACTTTGCTTTTTGGCTTTTTCCCTTTCCTTTATTGTGTTACATATCTTTTTTTGTGCATGTTATAGGTTTACAAAGTGAAAAAGACCAAAGTCCACCCCAAAGGGGGTGCAGCAATGTGTAGTACAACAAAATATGGTGTTTTTTGAAAACCTATTCAGGTACAACCTCTCAATACAATTATGAACCTGAAAATGAGCATAATATGAGCTTTAAGTAAATTTTCCTGATGATACTTACATACTTTTACTTAAGTAACATTTCAATCAGTGCAGGACTTTTACTTGTAACAGAGTATTTTTATAGTGTATTAGTATGTTTACTTAAGTAAAGGATCTGAATAGTTCATGTACTCTTTACTTCTTCTTCCAACAGATGTATCCTGAGCTCCAAATACTTTTACTTTTAAAACATTTACTCATAAGTACATTTTCCTGATGATACTTACATACTTTTACTTAAGTAACATTTTCAATGGTACGACTTTTACTTGTAACAGACTATTTTTACAGTGTGGTATTAGTACTTTTACTTAAGTAAAGGATCTGAGTATTCCTTCCACCACTGCCTTGGGCTACATGATATGAGGAAAATATGCCATATGCGATAACGTTGTAGAATGACGAATTATATTATAGTGTACTCAGTTTTGCAGTTCTTTTGCTTTCAGTATTCAGTATTCAAGCTATTGCTGGCTGAATTTAAAACAAATTGAAGGAAATAATTAATAATGTTTATGTAACAAATTGAACACTGGATTGAATATTAAAGGCACTACCGATTTTTTTTTTCAATTACAGTTCAATTTTTTCGGTCAACTAACACAAAACAAAATCTCAGAGTGTCTTTCGCCTGACAAACACTGGGCTGGAGAGGTGAGACGGCAGAGGCATGCCGTGGCTTGTAGCATATGATCAGAACCCTCCAATTAAGCCCTTAACATGCTCCATTACATAATTAAGCAGAAACCCTCTCCATAGACTCCTTCTTGCCAACACCTTATGTTTATCTCTCCTTCTCCGTCTGGTTCCTCTGTTCTCTCTGTTCGGACTCCCCGCAGCAGAAAAGCCTTTTTTTTTGATGAGGCATGAGTGAGCAGACCTTTAACTATGATGACAGAAAATGTGTAAGTCCAAGCAATGAAGCTATTTAATCAATCCAGAAGAGGTCACGGGATTGTTTTAATTAAATGGTACTGTTGCTGACTCAGAATGAGAGGTCTTGGGGTGTTGATGGATGCAACAGTCGGCCACAGTGAAGGCAGGAGGGCGGGGCCTGTCAGTCTGAGGAAAACGGCTTCAGGATGGAAGATGAGAGGGGATTCTGGAGAACCTTTCTGCATGGGAACCTCTCTCATCTGTATTCATGCCTCAGCCACAGAGTAGACACTCCAGTTGGGGTGTTTGCTGTCCCATGAGTTTGCCAAAAATGCTCTTGAATGGTAGCCCATTTCACAGTCCAGTGCAACTACTAATGGCTTTTTCATCCTGGGAAGCGACACAACTCAATCAGCCAGAGGCTTTCGGACAGAGGAAGGGTGCTGGGAAGTGTTTGCAGCATAGAGGAAGATGGATTTTTTTTTTATCACTGACATAGCTGGACAAGTACAGAGAGGAGTCTTGTTTCAGAACTGTATTTCTCTGTTATTGCAATCCTCAGAGGCAGCACAAGTGTGCTTTGTTTCTGTAAGTTAAGGAGCACAGAGACCTGTGGCCTGCAAAGTCTGAGGCTCCATCTGACATTTAATAAACTAGAATACAGCCATGTTGCCACTGCTGATTACAGTGATACAGCAGGAGACAAAGGAGGCCGAGAGGTGTGTAGGACAACACAGGCGAATGGAGAGATGGGGAGTAATAAAGCAGGCCTCCTCACAGACCTCCCTCTCGCTGACCCTGTGTGTCTGTGTGAGTTTATGGCCCACTGTCTGAGGGGGGAAATAAGATTGTGCTTTATTGCTCAACAAGCCTCCCCAGCAATAATAGCTTCGCCCCCTTCATCCATCCGTTCTGAGAGACATTAGCTCCCATCCAGCCTGGCTCGGCTCAATCTGCAGCTCAAGGCCAGGATTAGTCAACTGAATCAGACTCTCAATATTGCTGTGTGTCACCTCTGCCTACAGCTAAGATGTATCATAATCTCCACGTTGAATAAAGGACCAATATCAAAAGAGAAGGGGACAATGGGGAACACCTGATATGAAGGATATCATTGAACTTAGTGTACAAGCTTACCTAAGCATTTGTAAGGCACCACGATGTGGGCATGCCCTTTGCACACCTTCTTCTCCTTCTTGCACCAGTTCTCGATACGGATTGGCTGGTTGGCTTCCACCACGTTTGTGATTTGGAGCTCAGGATACATCTGTTGGAAGAAGAAGTAAAGAGTACATGAACTATTCAGATCCTTTACTTAAGTAAACATACTAATACACTATAAAAATACTCTGTTACAAGTAAAAGTCCTGCACTGATTGAAATGTTACTTAAGTAAAAGTATGTAAGTATCATCAGGAAAATTTACTTAAAGCTCATATTATGCTCATTTTCAGGTTCATAATTGTATTGAGAGGTTGTACCTGAATAGGTTTTCAAAAAACACCATATTTTGTTGTACTACACATTGCTGCACCCCCTTTGGGGTGGACTTTGGTCTTTTTCACTTTGTAAACCTATAACATGCACAAAAAAAGATATGTAACACAATAAAGGAAAGGGAAAAAGCCAAAAAGCAAAGTATTCAAAGTAAAAGTACTCAATGCAGAAAACTCCTCCCATTTTAGAAAGTGTAAAGGATCCAAACAGTTGTGTGTTTAATGGTCTCATCATCTCAGCTGGACTTGTAGACCCTTATATTGTTGGCTAGTTTCATTTATAATAAAACATCAGATTTTATAAACTACTATGTGTTTTGTGCGCATAATTGTACTTAGTTACATTCCACCACTGACACTGATTGATTTATTGATCCTTTATTTTCGTGTTGTGCACACAAAAATGCCCAGCCCTCGTGGGTTTATAAGACACCAAAAGTTCAGCTGCAGTGTTCAAACATTTCATTACATTTTACAGAATTATAGGTTATTTTGTAGCATGTTCTTAAACAAAAGTATTCTGTCTTGTCTCCCAAGCTTGGGAAATAAAATCTGCTATGAAAAACGTTTCCTTCTTGAAGCATACTTCACTACATTTTTCATAATCATACAGGCAGAAGAAATCATCATAAACAGAGGTCATTTTGGTAAAAAAAAAAAGAAGTACATCCCTTCTGTCCTCATAAACAGGACAATAAAACAAATAAATGAACCTTGTTCTCAGTTTCATCCAGCTCACATAATAAACAAAGTCTGTCCGCCTCTGGAGTGGCATTAAACCTGCCGGTGTACTAACAAATGAGAGAGATATTTTGTGTGTATGTGTGTGTGTGTGTCGGTGTGTTAGTGCAGGAGAGAGAAGGTGCGATAAGTGGAGCTTCAATGGGATCCTTTAATCCACGCTTTATATTCCCTAGATGCCATCTGCTCAACTATGAAAGAGCACGCGATTTACACTTTCCCCAAATGCCATCAAAATGTCATCAATAAATGCAAGTGAAGCTTGTGAGGAAGGCAGCTCGAAAATTATACAGCTCTGCTTTTTGTCTTGGACAGCTGCATGATAAACCATGACAGCAATACCAGCAGTCTCTTGGGTTAGAAGATACAGACGTAGGAACAAGAAAAAAAGAGTCCTTACACGTCCTTAATTCTAGAGACAGCTAGCAGCTAGATAAATGACAGCCGCAGGGTCTGCTGATTGAAATGCCACCCATTATACTGCAAATTATGTCTGACTTCAGGAACAACTCCAGCGACAAATCACAGTGAAATGAAAAGTGACTTTTTTCACCTTAGTAGCCAATTCCCCTCAATATAATCTGTCCGTTAAATCTGAGGCTACCACCAGTTACTTTATGTTAGCACAAAAACTGAAACCAATGGGGAAAACAGCTAGCCTGGCTATGTCTAACTGTAACACAATCTGCCTACCAGCACCTCTCTGAATTGCCCTGTTGCTGAAAAGTGCTATACAAATAAAGATGCCTTGCCTTGCCTTTAGTTCTCCCTAAAGTCATTTTAATTGGTTGTACCTATGATGGCAACCCACTTTGTTCCTGTCCTTTTATAATGGACTTCATTATAGTTCACAGGAAGTTGTTCTGGCCCTCCTTCTTGAAGGCCGTCTCAAAACTCTTATTCCTGCCCTGAGGAGGAGCTAGCATCGAGGCGGGATCATCGAGGAGCTATAGGCGAGGATACGGAGAGCAGCCTTCCTGGAAGCTGTGCAGCTGAAGGAGTTGCTAACTCCGCCCAAACAGCTGACGTATTCATGTGACGCTTCAGACGAAAGGACGTCTCATCCCTCTAAAACGCATTTCCTCTCTCCTCCCGTGATAACCTTGCATCTCTCCCGTGCTCCCTCTGTGGGACGGACTAAGAAGGCGAGGAAGGGAAGCAAGTAGACGGAAAACAGGGATGCAATTTAAGGGAAGCGAGATCCAGCCTGAGGCTGATAGGGGTGGTGCAGAAGGTTCGATTCCCACTGTGATACATCAACCAATGTGTCCCTGAGCAAGACACTTAACCCCTAGTTGCTCCAGAGGAGTGCAACCTCTGATATAAGTCGCTTTGGATAAAAGCGTCAGCGACATGTAATGATAAGATGGAGATTAGAGATGTGTCACACTGACTCACCTCCTGGCAGTACTGCAGCACACCCTCTTTGGTTCCTACGCAGCTCTTGGTTCCGGATGGGTCGGGTTCCCAGCGGCCGGTCTGAATGTTGACGTGCATGTTGAGCTTTCCGCAGAACATCGCCACCTGTGGCTCGGCCACGGCAAACCCTGTGCCTGCATTGGCTGCTAGTGCCTGTAACAAGACCAAGAGAGAGAGAAATGGGGGTTAATGCATTCAATCATTATACAGCCCATACAAGCTGACTTAACTGACAGACACTGTCTGCCCCACTCGCTTTTCCCATAAACTTGTCATGAGCCTGACTAGGCGTGTTACGATACATCAATCTGAATCAATATATATCGATTCAATGATCCACCATCCAATATTACCGAGGCAAAGTGAAAATATCGATACATATCGTCCGTAACATGCGGTATAATTTTACATTCCCAAAATTATATTTATTCTTTTTATTAAAAAGAGTAGTTTGTTTTAAATTAAGATGTCTGGTAGAGCTCAGTAATGAAATTGTCAAATCATATCAATCAATCATTTTTTTTGAGTTGCTATGAATGGAGTTCGATGGATGGTGTTAAATGGACTTATGCATCGCCTCGTACCGGTTGCAGGACCCTGAATTGAAATCGAAATCGTATTGTGACAGACTTTGCGATATCAGTAAATATTCTATCGTTGTCCAAGGAATCAATATAATATTGTATCGTGACAACACTTGCACCCCTAAGCCTGACACAGGAGTCTGAAGTTTCAGCTCATGTACTGCAATGGATAACTGTGCTAGATGTGGTGGAGCAACATCAGAACTGGCTGTCAACGCTTGGCTGCTCCTGCGACTCAACTCTGCAGTGCTGAGAGAGCAGAGGGGGCTCAGACAGGAGACAAATTAAAAGCACCTCGGGAATGTTTGGCTAGGTTGATTGTTAAACGAGTAGGGGATTGATTGGATTTGTGCACAAGGTTGTTTTTTGCTCCAGTGCCCATTGAGTGACTGAGAGGCTGCACACAGAGAGCAGAAGGGGAAGAACAATGCTGCAGTCCGCCATGGCTCATCCAGGCCTCCGGGGACCAAAGGATGGATCCTTTCTTCTTCAAGGTATACACTGATGGATCATCATCCACTATATGTGTGCTGTACAGACACATGTAAACAACAATTTGATGGAATGTAAATATGTGTTCTGAGCAAGCTTATAATAGTTTTTAATTTGTTTTTGTTTGATTTTATTTTAGTTTTGACATTTTCAGTGTGTTTGCTAGCTTAAGTTGAGTTTCAGTTTTATTTTACAGCCGTTTAGTTTTAGTTTTTATATATTTAGTTTTACAGTAGTTTTATTTAGTTAGCTCTAGTTAGAGCCAGGTATAATGTCTCAGAAGTATTTAGCTATAAATATACATACAGAATACATGGTTAGAGAATAACCATGTTTAATGTTTAATATATGCACTCGTAGGGTCCTATCTTGCACCCGGCGCAGCGTAAAGCCCGACACAAGTGTCTTTGCTAGTTTAAGACCGACACAGTTGTCAATTTCCCATTGTTTAAATAGCAAATGCACCTGCGCCCATCTTTGCGCCCACGGGCGTGCTGGTCTTACAGGCAGGTGTGTTCAGGTGAATTCTTGGCGTATTGCTATCTTGAGGCAGCGGGAAGTGATCGCGCCATTGACCAACAAAAACCTGGTCTAAAGTCAATAGCGAAGCATTTCATTGTTAGCCCGGCGCACGGACCCTTTTTTCCGCCATCAAACTAGCAAAAGTGGATTTGGACACGCCCTAAACTCAGATCGTTAAAATAGGGCCCTTAGTGTCTGATGTGAAGCAGTTACAGCACAGTGCCACCTCATGTCGGTGTGAGAATTTAACCTTTTCCAATTGTAAAAGATTCCTCACCTCTTTCAGTAATGTTAGATGTGCTGGTGGGTTTTTCTGCTTCCAATTCAGTAATATTAACCTTTGTGCCAACAGTGTAACAAAATGTATCATATCATATTGATTATTTGATAAAACGGTTGTGGCCGCTTTTGTTTTTCTTTAAGTTTTTCTATCTTTCAGTTTACTAAATATATTTTTCACTGCTTATTTTCATTTATTGTTTGACCCTGGTTCTAAGATACCACAGGGACAAAGATGATGCGATTTCCAACCAGAATTTCCCATCTTTGTTTACCTCCCAACCCTCTGAACCATAGACTGTATAGCATTCATGAGAGGAAATCTGCTATCTGTCCCCCGTGTTGTCCTTCCTGTCATCATTTACTGAACCCTGCAGCTCCTTTAGCAAGCAGGAAGCAGGAACACCCAGTCTGCCTGTCCTCGACACAACCACACAACCACTGTCTACGGAAAATGGACACCAACTGTCCAAAACGACTGTGTAATCAGCTTTCAGATGACACAGGGCAGTCACTCATCATCTCCTCATTGAGACAATAAGTCACGACTGCTAACACTCGCCTGATGCTAGGGGTGTCAGAGCACGGGGAACTCTATGTGAGGCCATGTAGTTCTGCATGCCAAACTATCCCAAAACACACCCTAGGGAGCCTCCAGACAGGAAGTAGAACGGAACTGATGCCCTCTTGATTGTCATAATGTCATCATGCTGAGTAAACAGAGAGATCAAGGGAATGAGCGAGGAGCGTTGGACTCAAATGTCTGACCATTCGCTGCGTCCCCAGCCCTGAGGAGACGCTGGCAGAGGCAGAGGTGTCCTCTGCAGCGCAGAGCCACGGAGAAAAAAAAAACAGCTGAGGAGGAAGACTTGAGTAACTGTGTGTTAGACAAAGCTCTTCGTCTGATTCTGCGCAGGCTCCTGGGCTGATAATAGGCGCAGAACAGAGTAGAGCGAGGACAAAACAAGTGCTGTGTAATCAGCAGTTGGCTGTAGCGTGTGATGAGCCGCAGAGCCAGCCAGAGCGGAGTCTGTACGCACGCGCGCGCGCACACACACACACACACACACACACACACACACACACACACACACACACACACACACACACACACACACACTGAGGAGAGCTCCAGCCACATGCATATATTCAGCCGCACAAGCCCATGCAAACACATAACACGCTATCATAAAACACACAAAAACATGCATACAGCCACACAGGCACATGTTCGTCCACGCAGGCAAGCAAAACACACACTGGACTATCTTGATTTGAGGCACAGCAGCCTCACATTCAACCTCATTTCACGTCTTTGTGCTGCACTCCTCCCTCTGTCTGCATCACCACAGCCTTGTTTGCTCTCCTCCCTCTCATTCCTTTGTGAGATTGGCTCGGGTTGTATGAGAAGCAGAGAGGTGGGGAGGAAATGAGGGACGCAGAGAAACATGTTAGGAAGGAAGACAAGGGTAGGTAGTGACAGCCTGACCACAACTAGACTCTGCGGCTGTGAAAAACAAGTGTCGGGCCTTTTTTACGGCCCTTTGACTCCACTACAGAGGGAGGCAGAGTGGAGGCGGTTTATTATACCACTGCCCTAAAGGTCCCATATAGTACTGTAAAAAGTGAGATTTCCATGAATTTTTTTTAAGCCGGTTGAGGTGCTATATAAATACCGTGAAAGTATCAAAACGCTCAATCAACAGAGATACGGACACAGCCTGTATTCAGCAACTATGCCCTTAAACGAGTCGTCAGGACTTCCGTACCTTTGTGATGTCACAACCAGTGCTCGAAGTGGGCCGGTACGCACCGGTACACAGTACCGGCACTTCTACATTTTACCCTTAAGCGTACCTGCACTTTTTCTTGCGTACCGCTACTTCTCGCATGCAGCCGGTACGCTACCACTGACAGAGAAAGCGTCAGTGCCAGAGAGATAACCCTAACGTTACATAAACTACACTACCCAGAGGGCACTACGTGTTTACATTTTAGATATTGACGAGTCACGTAAAGGCAAGCAGTCCGCCCACCCTATCAGAAGTTAGCTTCTCCACGGACACTAGTTTGAAAAAGCTGTCAGCGTCAGCCTGACCGTAACAGATTTTTCACTGCTGAAAATCTAGAAACTACTAGGTACTAAAAGAACGCGTGTGCCAGAGCGAGACACGTCAACAGAGGTCCAAGTCCAACCAGAAACATCAGGAGGTAGCTAGTACGGTTCATGAGCTTCAAGCTAGCGCTGATGTGAGCGCAACAGCTGGCGTTAATGAGGAGTCTGCTGCTACCAACCTTAACGTTACACCGACGTCAACAGTAACGTGAGTAACGAAACACACGGATGGCCTGACTGTTGGTCAAAGGACCAAATTATGTATTTTTGCTCCACCAACAGCTGGCTTGTTTTTAATGATAACAAACTTGGCTGCAAAACATGTAGCAGCATCCCGTCACTAGCTGCCCAGACAGAGAGGGGACTGAAGCTGTTCCTCCTGTCTCTGTCACACACGCACACACACTCACTGAGAGTGAGTGTTTGTTTTGCATCTGTTTGAGCACCACATTATTGTTAAAATGAATAGTTTTGATGAATGAATGAATTTTTTTTCTTAACATGACTCCAACATATTAGCAACTATAAATTAGCTTATTTGTGGAAAAAATAAACAATATTGATACTAGCCTATGTAAATTAGTCGCTTAGGCCATCCATAGATAGTTAATAAGGATTCACTGTGCCACATGTATGTTTAAAATCAAAACATGATTTTTTGAATAGCTTACGCACTAAAGTTATGTAAACTTGTTTAAATAAATCCATACATTTATATAGTTAATAAATGACAATAAATTGTTGTACCAGCAATATCTCCAAGTTTTGGTTTTCACTATAGAAATCTCAAATGTCATGATGATCTGCCAATGCAAGAGAGTACCGGCACCTTTTTTTTCCCACTTCAAGCACTGGTCACAACTATACTATATAAAGTGCCGCTACAGTTATTCCCTGACTGCAATGACGGTGCAGAGACTCTGAGAGCGCAGAGGCAGAAGACCTGGGAACACTAACCAATCAGAGAAGACTGGGCTTTTTTGGAAAGAGGGCTTAAAGAGACAACACTAAAGCATGTAAACGCATTCTAGTAGAAATTCCAAAATACAAGTATAAACCAGAAAATATGCATGAAATGGGACCTTCTGCAGTCACAAGCCTGTTTAGAAAAGAGCTGCTCTGGGTCACACTTGCACAAAGAGATCAGCAGAGAGCATGAGAAGTGACACACACAGACACAGAGGGCTTGAGGGGGAAACAGCAGGGCAGAGGAAGAGATGTGTCTTGTCTGTGGTCCCTGTCTCATCACCAGCAATACCTGAACCAGAAGGATGACTGGCCTCGGGAAAAACCGACCGGACACTCACTTCTGCTGACTGTAACATCCCTAAAAAAACAGACACACTCTACTGTAGGAGAGGGAATCAACTTTGTCCCTGAGACAAGTTAGTAGTTTTGGTCTCATCTTGAAAGTTTTTACTGGGTCACTCGTGTTGGGCAGCCGTGACTAGGACATTTATTTCAAGGCCAGTTGAGCACACAGCTGGAGGGTAGTGGGCAATTTTTACATCATCCATAGAGCGATTTGTTCGGCCAGCAAAGGCCGGTGAAATGGAATCTGAAGAACAATAAAAAAGTGAAGAAATAGAAGTTACCGCTAGATTAAAAAGGGAGGTGATGATGTATGCAAAATACAGGCCACAGTTAGCTGTGGGTCAGAGTTTTGGTCTTGTTTTTCTTTTCAATGTGATTCAATGTAACTGAACTCCTCCTTTAAGGTCACTTGAAATAGCTCCGACTATAATTTGCTTCGGCGGTTTGTCGTGTTTCCACATGAAACGGAGGGGGCTTCATTTCAAAGATCAAAAGTGGAGAAACAAAGACTGAAAAAAAGTACCCTGATGGTTGCCCTTGAGAATCACTCGTCTTCCAGTTCAGTTGGTTGATGTAGTTCTAGTGCAGATATTGATGATCCTTTGCAAACCAACACACAGAGGCCAATTTATTGCACCTTTAAAACATGTAACTACATGTTGCGGTGACACAGACAGCTACAACTGCGATTGGTCCACTCGGCCTTGGCTTGGTAGAAGGGCTGTCAAAAATTGACGTTCGAATATTCCCTCTAAAAAAACACATAATATTCGAAGTATTCGAACATCTGGTTGCGCATGCGCATTTTTTCAATGACGCGCATTTTGTCAATAACAGGACAAATTAATACAAACAGACATAACTACTTGTATAGGTAGTCTATTTAAGTTTAAACACATTTGACAACGTATTACCTACACGAGACCGCAGACCTCATGCTCGTTCGGTCGCTCACTCGAGCACTTTCTCTCTCTCGCCCTCACGCTCTTTGCGCAAATGCTGTGCGCATAACGGTTTAAAATGAACAACAATAAACACATTTTGAGTGCTGATCAAGAGTTTTGTGGAAGCAATTTAAGGTCGTGACTATTGTCCCAAATATAGCAAGCTTCATTCAGTGATTGAAACCAATATTATTAACATTAATTGAAGTTTCACAGTAGCCTATATAGAACCGACATAACGCTCCGAGCGAGCTGTGCTGTGGTAAACATGGAGCTTTTCCTTGACATGAAACGGTAAATAATCAAACCAGTGGAAGCAGTGCATTTAACCTTTATTCATGCATATGGCTTACCTTAAGCTCTTTTGTTTTTAGCACATTGTTAAGCATTTCCCAGTCATCATTAATCCAATGGGCCGTTGCTGTAACATAGGATGCTGTCGCTAGGGATGTCCACCTGTCCGTGGTAAGAGCCACGTACATCTTTGTCTTTGATTGATTCCTTTATTTTGTCTGAGGTGCTGTTATACACTTCTACGATTCTATTGGTGACTGTTCCACGGCTAGGGATACGGTACCTCGGTTCCATTGCTTGACAGAACTCCCTAAAGCCTGCCCCATCCACGACACTGATCGGTCTCATGTCCTTACAAATGAACGAAATTAATTTCTCCGTTATGGCCTCTTGTCGTGTTGCAGACAACAGCTTGTGGCAGGCGGTGCAAAATACGTGTCAAGACGTGACTGTTCAGCTGGAGTTCCACACATTATGCCATGCTCATTTGGGTGCACATTTTCGAGATGTGACCTCATGTTGCTAGTGGTCGAATGGTATGCTAACTGTATTTTACATAGCTTGCATACAACTTTATCTCGCGGGTCAACTATTTAACCTCCTACCGACCAAAATCCAAAGTACTTCCAGACATGGCTTTTTGGATTTTGGTGGGTTAAAATCGCTTTCTCTGATGCGGTCGAGTTGGGCTCTGCACTTTCTGCCATCTTCCATGCAAGACAAGTCAACTTTCAGCAGTGACGCTGTGCCAGACGGTGCGACTCCTGTGACCTGTCCCTTGTACCTTCACAGTTGAAAGCACTTAATTGTAAGTCGCTTTGGATAAAAGCGTCAGCGAAATGACATGTAATGTAATGTAATGTAATGTCCCTGAACCCTCAGGCGCGCTAGCGCACCCACTCGCAAGGCCAGACAGCCTCTGCTACCGCGAGCGTTTTTTTCCCACATTTTGTTTTTATTTGAATATTAATTTTCACCTTTGAAATTAGTTTTTTAAAAACTATTCAAATATATATTCGAATTTAGAATATTCATTGACAGCCCTACTTTGTAGCGTTGCATTTCCCCCCCGAGTCATTTCCTGGTTCTCCTTCTCCATAAACAACATGAAGTCAAGGAGAGGGTTAACTTCTCCTGATCCACATTTCCCACCGTGGTCAAAAAGAACAGAGGAGACACTCTGTTTCTCTCACTATGACTCTAGAGTCAGTACTTGCTCTGAAGCTAATCACCATCACTGGCTCTACCACACACTCCCCACACACACACACACACACACACACACACACACACACACACACACACACACACACACACACACACACGCCGGCCCTGCTATTCTCTTAAAGAGATCAACGCACACACCAACGCACAAGTATAAACTTCAGGCCACTAACGTAGGCTACGGCGAAAGCCCTGCGTAGAGCCTCCGCAGAAGCATAAATCGCGCTTAAGACTCATGGAACTGCTAGTGCATATCAAGCTTAAAGGTTTATATGACAGGAAGGGTTGGCTGGATCGCCTCAAGATCTGTAATCACATTTAATTGACAGGGATCAAAAAGATGAGTCATGAACACTTCGACAGGTTACAGGTGGAGAAAGAGGTGGAATGTGGGCGTAAAAATACACAAAAATCTATCTTTTGAGATGGAGTCGACAGACAATGATAGTTTTCAGAGACAGGGTAAGAACAAGGTGTTTTCATCTATTTTCTTTCCCCTTCTATCATGTATAAATCACTATCATGTAGAGCTGTATTGTATTAAAATATCTAAAGCTTTAGCAAATACATTTACCATTGACTGATGTGGATTTACAGACTGGAAAAAAGGTCTGGTTTTGGTCTCGAGACACAAGTTTACTGCAAAAAAATATGCCGCCACACCTAACAAGCGCAAGTCATCAAGCATCCAGCTCTCATAACTGACTCACTGTGAGATGTTATATCATGTTTAAGTGTGAACACCTGCTGCTACGTGGAGGTTTAGCAAGTCACAGGGAGAGACAAAAGAGGGAGAGAGGGAGTGGAAGTTGGGAAAAGGGCGAGGCAGTGAGAGAGCGATAAAGCAATGACAAATAGGGTAAATAGACGACGGCAGCAGGGAACGCGCGCTGATTGGCTTATGTCCTGGCTTGGCATATTTTTCTCAAACGAATGCAGACTGTAATGCAATAAAAAAGGACGCGAGGCAGCGTGAGCACCGGAGAGACAGGCCTGCCACCGCAGACGCTTGTCAAAAGCTGTGTAGGCTGAGGATCATTTAGCAGGTTTGCACTCTTCTCTGCAAACACACACCACTCTGTTGCTGCTTTCCCAGTCTGCCTCCAGCACACAAACATGTTTTATTAGCCTGCTCTGTGCTGCGAGCCAAGTTTCACATAAAACAAGCTAAGGCAAGACAGTGCTAGTCAGGAGAAAAAAGCCCATGGAACATCACATGGACACACAAACAAACACACACTCGTTTTTAATCTTGTAACGGATAAATATACCTTATGAGTCTGGATCTCTAATGAGCAACACACACACACACACACACACACACACACACTCAGACACATAAATCTGTCTTCATTTCCAGTGGAAAGCATTACCCGGTTACTTAGAGCAGAAGAGAGATGTTATTTTGAGTTACTGCTCTTTTACTGTCTACATCTAGTCTGCATTACACCGTCAAGCGTTTTATGGTGCACATATATTTAACTCGTTTTTAATGTTGCAATACAACCTCCCTGGCGCCACACCTTTCTTATCTTAAAAATAAATTGGAAATATATACATTTTATTTCTTGCAGGGTGACCGACATTGAGTGTGAATGAATGCATTCATATGAGAATGCTGAATGTCGGTGCAATGAAGTAACTATAAATCAGAGAAACATTGACAAAACCAAATTAAGGCTTTACACTTAACTGTGATTGATTATTTAGCTCAGGGAATTTTTCAAGCTGTGGAAACAGTCTTTGAGGGCTGTACAATAATAAAAAAGGCAGAAAATGGTCTCTTCTATAATCCAAAAGGAAGTAAATGAAGCCTGGTATCTTCAACAATGATGACTATACACAAACACCAGCAGGGATAATAGATAAAGGAAAGAGCAACTAAGACTACTGGCTCAAACACACAAACAAAACATAACAAGGTTTTGGGAAAATCCCCCTGGACCGGTACGGGTCAGTTTTACATGACCTACCACACAGCATCTGGGCAGGATCCAAAGAAGCTAATCCAATCTCTGTGTGTGTGTGTGTGTGTGTGTGTGTGTGTGTGTGTGTGTGTGTGTGTGTGTGTGTGTGTGTGTGTGTGTGTGTGTGTGTGTGTGTGTGTGTGTGTGGTGTCTCAGGTCAACCACTCAGGGCAGCATGATCAGCAGTGTGTGAACTCTACAGGAGAATAGTGGGAAAGACACCGTGGTTTGAGTCGTAGCAATGAGAATCTGAAATAGCCATAACAAACCGTACACAGAATTCCTCGGTGACGGCTTAAACCTCTCCGGGTCAAATTTGACCCATTTTCCAAAAGTTTCTACATCCCAAATTTGGGTTTCTTTCAACCAATTTGTCAAAGAAAATAACGTGGATGGTTCCATATAGCGCTCTTCACAAGCAAGTACACTCTTCATTGAATTTGGGTGTTTGGGTGAATTTGAAAAAAACAAAAAAAAGACAAAAGAACGTTGAAAAAAGTGACAAAAATGTCAGAGAAAGCTTCAAATATTGGAAGGAAAAAATTGACAAAAACTTGGAAAAAAAGTGACAAAAAAAATAGACAAAACCTCAGGAAAAGTGACAAAAACGTTGTATCGAAGTGTCGAAAACGAAAAAAAAAGTTTTAATTTAAAGGACGGGAAGACAACACAAGGGTTAATGAACAGGTTAGGTTGTTGTGCCTGGCTGACATTGCTGACAGACACAATTGCTGTTAAATTGCCTGCGTTGCATTAGGGATGTAATGATGCACCGTGAATCGGGCGTAATAGACTTTTGATTTCACTTGTTTGACTTTAGATTTCACTACGTCTTCTTACCTTACGTATTTGAAAAGATTTGGCTTGAATGTAACGGACGTTTTCATGAATATCAAAAAGTTACGCACTAAAGTTTTAATATAATTTTTGTTATTAAAGATAAAATACAATTTCAGTTGCACTTCTGATGAGAGGACACATCAGTTGTTTTGCACAGCTGTTTATAGAAATAAAGGAATCTTTTTCAGTCCTTTGTCTGCAGCTCATTCTGGTAAACAAATCGTTTCATGAATTTAAAATTATGAATCGTGAGATAAGTGCATCGCAACATCCCTACGTTGAGCACAATAGCAGCTCATCTACAAACCTTGTAGGCCTCACTGAGCCATGGCAACTAGTCTAATTTTGGTACAGTATGGTGAAGCCATCCTCACAGTCTGGCCTGTATAAAAGCAGCTCCAGAATGAGGCACCGGTCAGGACACGTGGGTTCCCAGAATGCTTAGTGTTCATGTGACTCTGCAGAGAAATGCCTGGCATCGTTAATCCACCTAATCCTTCCCTGTGGTGACTTAATACTTAAATAAGATAGGTATGCACACGAACACACGCACACACACACACACACACACACACACACACACACACACACACACACACACACACACACACACACACACACACACACACACACACACACACACACACACACACACACACACACTCCTGTATATGATCTATATAATATATAGGGAACTAACATTGATTTCCTTTTCTTATTGTGTTGACGAGTATTAGAGAGCAGTGTTCACTGCAATTACTGCGTCAGGCTAACGTGGAGGGGAGCAATTACAGCCTTCTTTATTAGCTTCTATCACAGTAAAGCATTTATATAACAGCTTTCAGAATAGCATGTTCTTGTTTATTGTGTCTTGTGCATGTTGTTTCTGCAACAACTAAATTTCCCTGTAGGGTAGTTTCAAAATGCCTAACATATACGATTTAATGCCTCACAGAAAAACACAAAAACAAAACACAAAACACAGTATGTATGCAGAGGTTTGACCTGATCAATGACTGCTAATATTTCTAAACAGCCCTGTTGAAGAAAATGAATTACCTGATGGTTTTAGTCTCATTTTATCCTGCAATCCTCTTCCCTGTTCACCTATTATTTTCTCTGATCAACGAACTTTTAGTGTCTCCTGTGTTAATTAAGTCGGTCTGCCTGTTGTCTAGCCTAATATTAAAACAATGCATTTTACACTGTGAGTGAGACCTTTTGTTTAGAGACAGAGCCAGCGAATAAAACTAATCTGAACAAGCCACTGAATTGGATCTGAGAGAACTTTTTGTTCCACACACGCAAACTACTTCGAGATGTTTTCAACTGTTCACAAATGGAGGTGAAAATGAGACACTTTCATGTGCTTTATTAGCATCATACTGTGAGTATAAGTACAGAAGGATGTGGGGCAGTCTAGAGCTTAAGTTGGCTTTAAAGTGAGGGAAATGTACGGATTTGGTGTTTATCGTTTCTCACGTTTAGGAATTCAGAGAGCAGCTTAACTCAAGCTGCATTGATCGCAACGTCAGTTGTGACTTGAAAGCTGCTACGCTGTCGCTGCAAACAAATGAGCTGTTTCCCACCACCCATGCTGCTGTTTTCTGAACACAGCATTGCTTTGGTTCACTTTGTGACAGTTGTGCCACAGACTATCACTAAAACAGACAAAGATCTGTATATGCCTAGAGGGATTTGAAATACTGATTAGCATTCAATCTCTAATCGCGTTTTCTTATTCATGAGCTTAACGTGAACCTGGTTAAGATGTTTACATGAGCTGACCGTGTTAGAGCTCGCTGAGAATCACAATACATACAATGTGATATAAACGGGGTCAGCCCAATGTTCCCACATTTCTAAGATTTCTCTTAAAATTAGGCCCTGTAGGTCTGTATGTCTGGCACATATTGCAGAATTGACAATAAAGTTGACTTGACTTGATATAGCGTGTCATGCATAGATATGTGCAGGGACGACAGCTGGTACTTTTCATAAACAAGGAAAGTTTGACCCCAGATATTAAAGTAGATATGAGGAGCTAATAGGTAGTGGCAGCGATGAATGAACTCTTTGATTGAACAGTTTAGGGCCACAACTAAAGATCATTTTTCTTATTAATTCATCTGACAATTATCTTTTTGGGTTAACTGACTCACTGTTTAGTTTATGGATTGTCCAAAATCGTGAATGCCCATCACAAATTTTCCTAAGTCCAAAGTAATCTTTAAATGTCTTGCTTTGTCCGACCAACAATCCAAGACTCAAAGATATAAAAAATAAATAAATAAAGCAAGTTAATCCACTCATTAGAAAAGCTGGATCCATTTAATGTTTGGCATCTTTTCACTAGTTTTGACCAAAAAAGAGAAAATGACCAAGATCAACTGGGTATAAACATTGTTGTTGATTATTTCTGCAGGTCGATAAAATAATCATTAATCATTAATCACGCTGCGTCTGTTTATGCGAGTTCGGTAATAGCGCACACTATGCTTCCACATTTTGCGTAGTATTTATCAACCCGGACACCCATCAGACAATCAGCGTCTTTCTCCGCCCACTAGACCGTAAATTGCGCTGTAGCAAAGTACTGGTGCTATGATACGGCTGAGTGCAGACACTGCTGATGCTATGACTGTTTAAAATGATCCCGATGCCAATATTTGTAACGTAGCGAGGAGTTTAACAACTGCTGGAATGGAATGTGAACGCTGAGTCGGAGATGCAATGTCATCTTTGATTTCTTCAAGAAACTCTAATATTGCATGGCTACTTAATCTGTAACGCTTCGTGATTTCATGTTCACTCCACTGACAAAGTGTGATCCTTGTGTTAAAAATATTTTCAGCCTGGCCTATGTCTTCGTCTTGCTCGGATTACTGCTGCCATTTCACCAGCGGCATACAGGCCTACGAGGAAACCCGATTGCGGCTGGTTAGACCTGCTTTCAAGAGGCGGAGAATTTCCCCCACAGAATTGTAAATACCACAGAATATATAATTAGGCGCACTTTACGCGTATCCTCCCACCTTTTTGGGTGGAACTCCCACTTCCCCCATGACCCTCCCACGAATGCACATTGAAAGCGCAACTTGTGTCTTCTCGCACATGTGGCAGGCAATCTGTGATTTTACCCAAGTGCGCCCAGTTTGTAAATAGCCCGCATTGGTTATGTCTGTCTTTGCGACCAATTAGCGCCTGGAAACAGGCGCAAACGGCTTGATAAATCTAGCCCTTAATAACAAGATCAGGAAATGACTAATATGGTTCATATAGTAACCAAAATATCAAACAATATCTACTCTGATACAGTATCAGTTACTACTGTAGGACCCGGTATATTGCTGAATCTATGATCTAATGATCTAATTTTTGTAGTTTGAAAAATGAGACTAATATCTCTGTCCATTACAGCCCATCATAGATGTGTCCTTACTTAGTGATGGAGGTCAATAATAAGGATGAACGATTAATCGTTTTCAAATCGAAACCACGACTTGAAAGAATGTGATTAGCTAATCGTGAAGACTGTGATTAATCAAATGTGAATTATTTAGTTGAATGTTTGGTGTAACATTTGATATAACATTTTTTATTCCTCTTTTCATAATTATATCTACTGTTTTTTCATAAGATAAATGCTGGAATAATCTTACATATCACAGATTGTTTACAGAAATGTGCTATTTTCAGTGGATTTTTCTTTATTTAACATGATCATAGAAGGTGCAATATGTAGCGCAAATCATTCAGCCCTATAACAGTACTAAAATACTTAGTACCCCTTTAACTATTTATCAATGTCCATACACACGATTGTCAAATGGGGTTGTGATTCCTCGCAGGGGTGAAGCCATGGGAAGGCCGGGACAGCGAGGGGGGAGGGAGGGGAGGACATTCAGCGACAGGGGGACAGTGACATTTTCCTTAGTGACCAAACACCCCCACCACCTCCCACCCTCAGAAGAGCAGACAGTAAAAACAGAATAATTAAAGGAAAAAGGTGTCACATTCTTAGACTCCAAAGGGCAACCCCTCACTGCAATGCAAATGAGCTCCTCTGTCTCAGTGAAATGGCCTTTTGTCTTCACCATTTCAAGTGTCCCTATGAGTCACCGCTGCCACAGTTTGGGGAACAGTGGAGTCCAGTCAGTTCCACTTCTCTTCTCAGAAAACAACCTCAATCTGTGAAAGTACCACGTGAACTCTGTGTGGGATTCCTCTTCCTCTTTAAAGAGAGACGTCACTCGTTTTCCACTTCCTCTCTTCGCTTGAAAGGGAAATTTGTAGGGGAATGTGCATATGTGTTTACAAAAAACCCCAATTTATTTAAATAATCTTGTTCTTTGTTCCCATATCAAACATTTTCATACAGTTTTAAATTTGTGCAAAAACAATTTACTAAAAACATGAACGGGGAAACCGTGAAATGAATTTGGAAGCGTGCGCGTGAGTCCTGTGTTTGTTGGAGTTTGAGGTGACAGGGAGACGCTCCACAGAAAGCTGAACATAATGTTTCTGAATAGCGGTCACCTCTGCTTGGCTCATTAACCTCCCGTCATTCATAGCCAGACGGGACCGGACAGGAGAGGAAAGTTCCTCTGTTGCTTTTGCCCCTGAACTGTCACAGGGGAGCGGCTACACCACACCCCCAACGCCCACCATGGAAGACAACGGCACGGCCATGACACGCCGGTACCAGCCCCGGGTCAGACGGTAAGCCTATTTGTAATCCTTTCCGCTCAACCTGTGCTTGATTGAACATGCCCTTGTTAATGAGACTATGTGGAGCTGTTCCAAAGCACGAAAACACTGGATACCGTTGACGCAGACGTACGGCTGGGCAATATATCGATATTATATCAACATCGTGATATGAGACTGGATATCGTCTTAGATTTTGAGTAAAGTGATATAGTAATTTGACATTAGTGTTGTCTTTTCCTGGTTTTAAAGGCTACATTACAGTAAAGTGATGTAACTGAATGTTAACTTAGCAGTGTTCTAGCTGTTCTGTCATTTGCTTCTACCCACTTAGTCATTATATCCACATTGCTGATGATTATTTATCTATAATCTCATTGTGTAAATATTTTGTGAAAGCACCAATAATTCAATTAAATTTTATTGTCATTGACACAATGTGCAGGCACATTATGTAACGACATGTAGGTCATTGCTTTCCAACAAACAGTGTACATACACAGTAGATTAAAAAAAGACATTAATAACATTACCATTATTCAGAGGCTCAGAATTATTGTGAATAATATTGTAAACGTGCACATTTTGTAAATATACTTGTGCAAATGGCATAGTATATATTATAGTGGCTAGTATATATTAGGGGTGGGGAAAAATCGATGCAACATAGTATCGCAATATTTTCTGTGGCAATACTGTATCAATACACGGACGCCAAGTATCGATCTATTATTATATATGTGATGGTCAGTTTGTCTGCTTGACAATACCATTTTTCAACAAAATTGAAGTGAGATGAACAAACAGAGAAATATATCTTTTTAGATAAAACCGATGTTGACAAAGTTTCCTTTTGGGGACGTCATTTGAAATTGGGGAGTTGGAAAAAAAAGGTAATGAATTGCAATATATCGCAGATTATTGCAATATGTTTAAAATCGCAATAATATCGTATCGTGACGATATTGTATATCGCCTTTGGTGATTCCCACCCCTAGTATATATTAAAGTGCAGAGTATTAAAGTGCAGTAACAGGAGGAGGAATCAACCCTACAATACGGTTGCAATATTGATATTGAGGTATTTGGTTAAAACATATCGTGATATTTGATTTTCTCCATATTGTTCCACTCATGTCTTAAGCCACGACAATTATTCAGAGCGGAAAAGGAGTTGATGGAGCTCGGGGAATTCAAAGTGATGAAGGATCTGAGCGAGACCTTTCTACCTCTAGGACTCCTATCAGATTAGCCTGCTGCCTTCTCGGGAACTCACTTTGAGTTTGGTGTTGTTTGATTTGAACTGTACTGCGCTCAAGTGCAACCACAGGTTTATTGACTAGATCTAGTCGTCTGCATTCCTGAGAAGGTCTCCCTTAAACAACGCATTTTATTTATGAAATTAAACTGAATGGGACCTTGTTTGTCTTGCTCACTATGCAACAAATATGACTATAACTACTACCACTAGTTAGCGATGTTCTGTAAGTCCCTTCTTCTTTTATTGGAGAGCCTTTCCTGATTTTATTTGAGCTTGAACCTCTTTCAGCTGTCTCTTCTTTTAAATTTTTTTTTTTCACTGTACAGGTTTGTATACACCAAAATAGTTTTTTGTATTTTTCGTTTTGAAAACCTGATGTTTTTATGACTGGACTGTTTTATTGTTTTGTGAAGCACTTTGTAACATGAGTTTGAAAAGTGTTCTATAAATAAAGATTATTATTATTACTAACAATAAAAATGAGTACAATTATCATGAACTATTAGAATAAAGGAATACATTGTGGTTACACCGCCAATGTTTAAATATAAACAAGGATAAAACAATTCTGAATACAGAAATATGACTAAAATGGAGGAAACTGAAACGATCCAAATGTTTCCCATAGATCTCTGTGATTCCTATCTCATAGAGGGTGTTGGTATTTGTTTCCACCTTTGCCATTCGGGATGGTTTGGAGAACAAGAAGTAGCATAAAAAGCATTAACACTCTTTGAACTATTTGTTCTCAGTAAATGGAAAATAGAATTGGATTGTGTATTAACTGCAAAGTGAAATTGCATCCTGTTTGTTGGTAATTATTTACTGGTGTTAATATTCGACATGGTCCACCTTGAAATAAACCTGGCAAACTATGACTGAGCTGCAGCTTGATCTCGGCGAGCGGCGCCCTAACATCGCCATCCTCAGTGACGGGGGGCGAACAGAAGCGAGACGTGTTGGTAATGAAGCTCCAGCCAGAAGATGCGTAGCAGCTCATTGCTGGCAGTGGCGGAGATTGAGTGGCGTAGGTCTGTCTGTGTGTCAGGGGGAAATAACATGGCCTCTCTCTAGCTTACAGCCAGCACACGGGAATTACAACTTGTTCAAATGGGCCCGTAACTATGGAAACCTTCTACAAAAGCATCCCAGCTACTCACACAGAGGAACATTGAAGCTGCAGAAGAAAGTGAGGCAGAGGGAAACAGAGAGAGAGAGAGGAGGGAAAAGGCGAGGGAAGAAGAGAGAAACAGATTGAAGAAGTGGAGCAGGGGAGAACGAGGGGAGGAGGGGGAAGATGGAAGGGAGACAGATAATCAGAAGCTCACAGTGAGAGGAGAAAAAAAGAAGGGGGGCGGGGGGGGAGGATTCAAGAAAGAGACAAAAAATAATGGAGAAAGAGGGAATGAGGCCAAAGATGTGAGAGTGGCATATGAGACAGAGAGGGAGAAGAGATGGGAGGCGTAGTGATGAAGACTGTGTGAACACTCACACTAACAGCTGCTCTGCCCTGTTTGGTGCATTCAGCAACACCGTGTCCTTGTGTGCAAACACAAAAATGACCCTCAGCTCCATAAGATCACACATATTTCCCCTGACCTCCACACACATACAGCAGGCATACATACAAAGCTATGTCTGTGCTCAGTGCCCTCCTGAAGGAAAGAACTGTGCCCATTGCCATGGCAGTGTGCATCAGCGTGTTCAGCAATGTCGCTCCCCGAGACGAGCAGACACTGCACCAACTGCCGCTTGTTTTCTTTTAAAATATTTACGAGACAGCAAGTCCCAGCTTGAGTTCTGAGAGGAATTATGATCAGGAAAAATGAGATGAGCCAGTGGTTTAAGGATGTGTCACAGCAGGTGTGTGCCAAATAGAAAAGGTAAAACACCAGAGTCTGGGTGACAGTTAATGTGCACCCAAGTTCACAGTGAGCAGTTTAAGAGGTGAAGGATTGTGGGAAGTAGGGGTGTACTGAAAGGTGCCGTTTCATGCACTCACAATATATATTCCAAAGTTTAACTAAGAACAAACTTCTGTTTTCAAATGTCACCATTCACATAAAATGCTCTCGCTTAAAAAGCATAAACAACCTTGTTTTACAACTAGATCCCAATCTACCTAAAACTAATGATAGAGGTCAAATGTCTAGTCTTGGTTGGATCTACCCAATAGCTAACCTGGCTTGGTTAGCTGGTTTGTTGCCAGACCTGGCTAGTCCACACAGCATTCCTGGATGGGAGAAAAACGTGCTCTGGTTTATTGGCATTTCTTTAAACCAATCACAATCGTCATGGGCGGCACTAAGCACCGGGCAGAGCCACGGTGCCTCTGCAGAATAGTCTCGGGAAGGAACTTGTTTTGGTGGAAACGTGTGTACGCTCAGAAGTTGTTTTAGTCGTGCAACAGAAAACTCAGATTGGACAGATGAGCTAGCTGTCTGGATTTACCCTGCAGAGATCTGAGGAGCAGTTAACCATAGTCCTCATAAATCCACCAGTGAACGGCAACACAAAGAAAGAGGAAGGTAACGGACATCCGGCTGAAAAGAGGGACATCCGGTGGAATTTCCTGCGGCACAGGAGCAATCCCTGAAGTGTAACGTCGTGGATACACATAGACTAGTTAACACAGAACCATCTGAAACTGTTTGGAAAAGGGCAGGCACTTTCAAAAAATACCTGAAGGTGATTGGATGAACCATCTGTCTATCACTTCCGCCGTTGTTGCTTTGAAGGAACAGTCGCAGCCGTCACACAGGGTGGATTTTTGCGAAACAATATTTAGAATGGAAACAAAGTCAATGAAACGACGTGAACACAAGAACAGACGGATTCACGGTCATTTCCTTGATTCGAAAATGTTTTCACTTGAAAGAAAATTTGGTTATCGTTAAGTTGTACGATGCCATGACAGGAGCAGAACTGAAGCGGGTCACTCTTTACGGTTGGCTGCTTGTAATTGTTGTGATCTCGTAATTATTCTCGTATATTTTGTGATTGTTGCGGGCAAAAATCCTTGATTATGCGGCACGTTTTCTTAAAAAATGCGATGGAATATGCGGGATATTTATGCAATTTTATGCAATGAAATTGCGGGAACTTGCAAAAACTGCGGGAACTTGCGGGAATTTCCATAAACTGTGGTTTGATGAAACAGAGAAAAAAAAGTGATTCCCCTAACACCCTGTTCTCACTAGGCGTAATTACGTCACTTCATAACGTTCCCATGGCAACAGGGGAAAATGGCTGCTCTTGTGTGAAGTAAACGCAACATTTTTCAACTTTCTGCTAAGATATATGTGACTTTTTTGCTACGAAATTTGCGGGGATTATGAAATCATGCAAGCCCGCATATTTTGCGCGGAAATCAGCAATTAATGCGGCAAAAGCGGCATTTTAAAATATGCAGACTTTGGCTGATTGAATTATGTGATTGCATAATCGCGTTTTTCTGGAGGGACTGATTTAAGTGCCGGTGGACAAGAGTGTCAACTAAAAGCCTGCCATGTAAATGTAAATGAGGTGAAGTGGAGAGATACTAGGCCAAGAGAAGAGAAGAACGCTGTTAATTAGAGCAAAGTACTTTTTTCCCCGTCCTGTGGCACACATTTCACTGGGGAGAAGGTGTGTCTGGGCTATTTATAAGCTCCAGTTGGTGGGCCAGTGGGGTCTTGTCTTCCAGGCCTGCCCTCCCCCTTGGAGCTTATTCAGAGAAAGAAATAAACACTCGAAAAACACTCGATGATGCTACCTTCTTTTTTGGTGAAGTGCTTTCCTTATTAGAACCATATTTCATCTTAAGAGTTTTTGTAAATGAGAGCTCAGAGGGGATTTTAAGGCAAAATAGATCTAAAAGGTAATATATACTTCATTCCCTTTAATGAAAAATTCTGTCAGAAGACTGATTAAAAAAAGGTAATAACCTGCTCATGTGGCATTAATTCATTTGAAGTGTCACATTAGGGATTCAAAGTGATTTTGATGTGCAACGGTAGGCTGTCGCAGTGGGTATCATGGTTTAGTGGGGAGGGCAAGAGCCTGGTAAATTTAGTTGTTTCGTGCCACTAGCTTTTGAGACAGACATATAGACATATCAGCAATGTATTAATACAAATCTTTTTTTTTATTAAAGTTGTGGTACTGTCTATAATGTTACATAATTGTGATTAGTTATAAAAGGTACAACACATCAACTGTTCTGCAACCATAAATGAAATATTTATACCCCTTCCCAATGGTCAAAACCCCACTTACACGCTGTAACATCTGGCTTCTGTCTGCAGAGGGAAAGGTTACAATTGGCATTCATTCCGGGTCACATGACTCTGCAGTAGTCACAAGTATTTATCGGCTCCAGCTCCAATCCGCTGATGGAAACATGACACTTGGTTGACCTGGTATTATTCATCCATGTGGGTGGACACGCTAATTTCCGCCTCTTTTCTGGCACAATACTATGACGCGTGTCGCCTCCATCTGTAACTTCTGTCATCTCTACCACATATTCCATCATCATTCCAAATTATTTTGCATTTTGTTTGAAAGCCAGACTGAATAAGTAACAGATATAAAAAAAGAAGTAACCACCGTCATCCAAGCGGATAATATATAACAGAACTAATATGCGTCCCTGTTGTCCGCAGCTGTCTGTGTACATGTCCGTTTTGTGGTATAATCAATGTTTTCTGGCACGTTCGTGAGGCCGAGCGTAACACACCATACTCATCTACTGGCAATGGTAAAGGAGTAGGTAGTAGTCATCATCTTTAGCGGATTTACGGGCGTATAAAAAAAACTACATATTCACACCAATTCTGATGTAAAACGGATATTACTCATGTAGTCATCCCTGAAATAAAACTCTACTGTAGGCCAGGGGTTGTGTGTGCTTACCCTGTGACACATTGTACCGACAGCCACATTTTTTTTAACATGCCAGTGATAAGCTTTCAGAGGTGTTTACACCAAAAACAGCCTGATAAAACAAAGCAAGGGGCTGTGTTGGTGAGGGTGTGTTAAAGGATTTTACAACCCTGGAAAGTTATTACTGCTGCAATTATTTTATCTTTCAGGGTCAAAAGCGCAAGTTAAACTAAAAAATCTGGCGTTTAACGGAGGATTTGATTGGCCACAATAGCTCGTTGCCAAATGACTTTGCGATGCAGTCCAGCAAAAGTTGAGACTGGTTCAGCTTTTTTTGTTGTTGCTGGAGCCCTCTGTGTTGGCAAGTTACAATAATTGCAAGTGTAATGCCAAGGACAAAATCCCTCACTTGTTTCCCACCTGTGAACACAATCAATTGCATTTGTTGGAAAGTACAGCTAGGGCAGAAGTACCACTACTGGGAGGGAGCTAGAGAGCTTAGCTGATGTCTGAGAAAAGTTAAAGTCTGTTGACTTGTTCACAAACCACACATGAGCCGAGTTTCCTTGGTCACTGGTAGCTCTAAGAAAAACAATTGACTTCAGGGTTCTTGTTTTACTTGCAGATTAATCAGTAAAGTATTCGTGGGAGACATCCTAGAAAATTGTTTTTTACTGCTTAAGTGTTTTTACAGAGAGACAAACCAAGGAACCCATTAACCCATTCAAAGTGCAGCTCAGATATTTATAATGTAGGTCCAAGTGGCCAAAGGGCAGTCTGTTGGTACAGATAGCTGAGCCACTCTCTGTCATCACAGGGCAAAGGTACTCACTTCTTCTCATTTTAATCCCTTTCCCCTCCCTCACTTCACACAGTTTTCCCCTCTGACATGTCCTCAGACACCAAGGGCCAGATGTACGTACATTTGCGAAAGTAGTGTTATTAGCGCCATGGCCAACCCGCAGAAAGCGCACGCTGTGATACTTCAGCTTACGTCGTATTTACCAAACCTGCAGTTCATCGGGTAATCAGCACCTTTCTGATTTCGCGTTCACTCAACTGAAAAAGTGTGATCCTTGTGGCAAAAATCCTTTCAGCTCGTCTCCTTGGCCTATGTCTTCGTCTTGCTCGGATTACTGCTGCCATTTCACCAGGAGGTGTATGCGAGGAAACCCGCTTCCAGGTTTACACCTGCTTTTAAGAGGCGGAGAATTTTCACCGCAAGATAGAGGCGCGCTATCACTGCCGGTTTTTGTACATACTGTGGAATACACAATTAGGCACACTTTACACTTCCCCTCCCATCTCTTTATGGGAAACTCCCACTTTCCCCTTCACCCTCTCGTGAATGCATATGCATGACACGGATTGCATTGTCTGTACATACCTCGCCATGCTTTTACGCGCACGTTGCAAAACAAATACACCTGAAGTGGGCGCAAAAGGGTTAGTACATCTGGCCCCCAATGTTCTATAATGTGTGGTCTTGCCATCTTTGTCTCAGTGGTTGTCTGTGGCGCGTCAGACGGACACAGAGTGGCTGTCCATGCCTGACGGCCGACATCAGGATGCCTGCTGCATCTTGTGTTTCATTACTCTTTTATTCTGAGGGCAAGGGGCTGCCAGTGAAGCGAGGAGAGCTGGACAGAGCAGAGCAGGAGGGGACGGAAAAGCCATTTCCCCTACGGCCCCTCTTGACACAGATTTCAGGCTGCACGCATCTCCCTGGAATATTACTCCCCCCCACCCGATTTTCCAGCAAACACAGCCTTTAGGGTCAACCACAGCCGTCATAATATTGCATTTGGTGTTCCCTGCCTACCCAGTTAGATTAGGTAGATACAGAGCAGATTGGTTTCTAGCCGGCTAAGGAGCAGGAGGCAGAGAGGACAGGGGATGACGGAGAGGAGGAAGCAAAAGAGCAAATGTGTTCTAATTCTGCTCGGGGTGTACTATTTGCAGTATATGCTGCCGAATTTGGGAAGAGTCATGTCGAATGATAGCAAGGGCTTGACTTCAGCTTCCTCATTATTCCAATCACTGCCCAGTCATGTTAGGAAATAGGCAAAGAATGCAGCAAAAAAGATGGGCTGAAGGGGAGAGGCAGGGCAGGCGAGTGTGACTATTACCCAATAAAAAGTGGACACAAAATTATCCATCATAAAAAAATGCATCTGCTTCTCCTGTGTGTTGGCAACGAGTTGTCACAACAGCTTTAAAAAAAGGAACAAAAACAGCGCAAGCTCTATAAATTGCTAATAGCTACTTAAAGGTGCAGTAAGCGAAACATTGTTGATATTTGAACTAAAACAAACCCCCCCCCCCCTTCAAAAGCTCTGCCCCCCAGATTCAGGGACAGACCGGCCGGCCGGCACATTCACATTCTGCCTCCCCCACTCCAACTTATTTGGAATTTAACTTATTCACCGTATCCCCCAGAGTTAGACAAGTCGATACATACCCTCCTCATCTCTGTGCGTGTCGTAACTCTGTCTGACGGCTCCACCGGTAGCTTAGCCTGGCACAGATCCTGGAGGTAACTGGTTCCAACTAGCCTACTGCTCCCAATAAGTCACAAAATCACGGCAACATGTTCCTATTTACATATTGTGATTTGTATAGTCACAGTGTGTACAAATAACAAGGTCACATGAGACACAGCCATCTTCTAACCGTATATAAACTGGGAACTATATTCTCAGAAAGGCGAAGCACTGCTACTCTCTGCTCCTCACCAAGGGGGACAAGCTTCTCTCCAGAGTGAAGCCTCCTGTGGCGCCATTTTGATGCTAATAAGCTATCACCCCCGTTAGCATTCCATTGACTGCCATTCATTTTGGCGTCACTTTGACAGCCAATAACTTTATATCTGAAGCGTTTAAAGACTTCATTTGACCTAAAGAAACATGAAAATGTATAAAAGGCACCATTACCTTGTACCTCACGTTATGGCTCCGTAGCAGACGTTTTTATAAAAATAGGCTAACGATTGTGTCATAACCACGCGACTTACTGTCGCATAGTAGAGGAATTACCGTACAGTACAGGAGAAGCTCGCAGGCAGTTTGGACTTTAGCTGTTTAGTTTAATTGCTAATGTTAACTAGCATTTTAGTTAGCAATAATTAGCCTGTGTCTATGTTATCTCCTTACATATACCTACGCTCTCCGTCTCTGCAAGATTGGGAATGATTGAGATTTCTCTTGGCACAGCTACCAGAAGACTTACAACGTTCAGACACGTTCACGTTTGCAGCTGCGCAGTAACGCTCGGCTATCACCGGAAAAGTGCTTCTAATATACTTCACTCGTCTCCGTCCAGAGCAACGGGATCTGTTGGTCCATTTCTATATACTGTCTATGCTCCTCACCATGGGGCTTCTCCGGTGCTGCAAGCAAATCACTCCGCCCAAGTAGCAGAAGTAGCAGTGCTTCGAGAATATAGTTCCCAGTTTGTATACGGTTAGAAGATGGCTGTGTTTCATGCAACCTTGTTATTTGTACACACTGTGACTATACAAATCACAATATGTAAATAGGAACATGTTGGCGTTATTTTGTCACTTATTGGGAGCAGTAGGCTAGTTGGAACCAGTTACCTCCAAGGCTAAGCTAGCGGTGGGGGCGTCAGACAGAGTTACGACACGCATGGAGATGAGAAGGGTATGTAAGGACTTATCTAACTCTGGGGGATACGGTGAAGAAGACAAAGTCCCAATAAGTTGGCGTGTTCCTTTAAGGTGTGTGCACTGTAGTTTGTGTAAAAAGGTTTAAAGTCGCATTAAAGTCAGTCAACAGAGAAATAAGTGATAACTGTGCTGCGGCGATAAAGAGATAATTACACTGAGGGTTTTACCCAGAGATTGTTGTTTAGTTGCTAAGCTACGCAGGTGCATGATTGCATAAATAAGGCGCTGGAGTGTAAAAACTATTTATTGCAAGAAGAAGATAATTGCTTCCCTTTTGCATTAATGACTCGAGGACTGTGATGATTGAGGCCCATTTTCAGGTGAACGCTTTTGCAGCAGTATCACAGCTGCATGCTGTGCTGACAATAGGTTTGAGCATGGCTGCCACTTCTGCAGAGCTCCTGTCAGTACAATCAGCCATTCTTCCCTTCTGCCCACTAAAAGCTCTCTGCATGAGCAACCCCTTCAATCGTCCATCTCCCTCCTTTCATCTCTATTCACTTTGAGCACTCTGGACAACTCTTTGTGCGCCCATCTCCTCAACTATCTCTATACATTAACCTCTCTCCACCTGCTTCTCTCTCTCTCTCTCTCTCTCTCTCAGGACCATGTGAGCTGGCGACCCTTTCAGCCCTCTCTATCTGGGCTTACTGTCCACGTGGCCTAGAGCGGATTACATTCTTGACATCCCTGTGCCAGATGTTTATGACTAAAATAGACAGAACAACAACTAGCCTCACCACTAAGTCAAACAATGCATTTGGGCTACAGCTACACTAGTACATTTTCATTTTAAGCGGCATTTTGAGACAAAAAGATCTCCGTCCACACAAGAGTTTCACTTCCAGTAGCAGAACTGATCTCTGTCTAAATTAACACGTCTGCCAACGCATATCACGTGACCATTCCCATACACTGGGCATGTGCGTGCCGGTGTAAACAGAAGGCAGATTGTCCGACGTTACTCTGCGGTTGGAAATCGTGGATGTAGAAGTTGAAAATACAGAAAATACTTTGGAGAAAGAACAACAACGGTGAACAGTAAGAGCAGGGATTTAATAGCTTGGAGCGACGACAAGGTGGAGCGGTTACTGAAAGGTTTGTAAGCCTACCTAACCGATAAGACTGACTGACGTGTACCGTCGTTTCCAAAGGTCTCCGTTTGTGCCCGTCCGGACTACAAAGCAACCCCGGAGTTTTCAAACCAAAACGGGGGCAGCAGTGTTTCCAAATGTCTCCGTTGTGAGGGCTCGGAAACGCCGCAGTAGTGTGGACGCAAAGTAAACGTAGCAAAAGATAGTAGGGCTGCACGATATGAGGAAGGAAAAAAATCAAATTGCGATTATTTGGACTGATTTTGCAATTGCGATATGATTCACGATATTGGAGGGGAATGATAATTTGTGCATCATTACTCCTTTTCATTGAAACATATTCAAATTCATCAATTTAAATGAAAGGGTGATTTTTGCAAGGATCTGTACCAAACAAAGATTATTTTCTGTAGGATAGGATTCGTAGGCTTGGACGTCTCTGCAGCACCACAATACTAAATTCAGAATGGTTTGACACATATTTAGCTCTACATGCTCGAGCAGGTTCCTCTGTTTTAATAGGAAAGATTCGCTTTTGCCTAATGAGCTCCCCTGTTTCCTTTGTCTCTAACGTCTCTGTCTTTAATTGGAATCAGAGCTGCTGTCTTTATTGCCTTGTTCAGGAGGCTGAATTGACTAGCTTTCTCTTGTTTTCACATCGTTTTCCATTCTTGCTCCTGCAGCTTCTCCTCCCAGCTCTCTCCAGTGAGCCCGTATGGAGATCAAATAGCCGATAAGACGCCCACTGTAACATACACATTAGCATGATTAAACTGGCCATTGCCTGTCCATTTATTAAAAGCCACTCTGGGCTTGGTGGGAGGTCTATCTAGCCGGGGAGTAGAGTAAGAGAGGGGTCGGCTGTGTGTGTGTGTGTGTGTGTGTGTCTAAGTGAATGAGGGTTGCAGGGTTATTTCTGACACAGTGCGGGCTTTCTGTGGGGGAATTTCAGGTGATGTGATGGGGAGAGAGAAAGACAGCCTGTTGAGAAGCGATAGCTGGGCGGGAAAAGCAGTGGGCTCGGCTTTGGCAGCGGCTACACAGGAGATTTAGGGCTTAGGCGATTGTTAGACGGGGCTCAGTTTGTTTTGAACTATGGGCCTGTGTTTTACGTGGGCCCGCTTTATGTGGACGCTGACTCTTTCCACCACTTTGTACTGCACTCTCAGCAGTTTAAAAAGGGGAGGATTAGACACAGGAGTGTGCCTCTCTCTCGTCTGCCGGAGAGCACAGCCGCCTAATCTCTGGCGCAGAGGAGAGAGGATTTGGAAGAAAATGACCTATGCTCACTTCACTTTCTCCTCTCCCTCTCATACCATCCAAGTTGAGTGAAAAAACCCAGTATGTCGCATCCTTCCTTCCTTCCGTCACTCCCACTTCATTTTCCTGCTGGAAGACTCATTAGCATGCAGCACCACGCGGCTGCTCCTCAGGTCCAGGCAGGCTGGCAGACTTGTCAATAAAAGAACAACAGTAACAGGGCACCTCAGCGAGGCCTCCAGCCCTGTCGCTGATGTCTCTCTCAGCTGCCCCCCCCCATTTAATGAGCGCGTAATTGTTGCGCAAGCAAAAAGAGGAATTAGGGAAGCGAGGAGGGAAAAGCGACAATGAGGTGAGAGGTGTAAGAGATAGCAGAGTGAGAGGAGACAGAAGTGAGGAAAGGACAGAATGTTCCAGTGAACAAAGTTAAGACGGAAATGAGACAATCTGTCCTAAAATTGTGCGGCGCAGTACGGAGATGAGAAAGAGAGGAGGAAGAACACTGTATCTAAATCAGAGCGACATTGGGGGGGAATGCTGCTCAGTGGGAGCTGACATTGAGAGCAGGCGGGGGGAAGGCAGTTTCAAGGACAACGTGAAAATATCACACTCAGTCGCTACAAGGCAGCCATGAGTTGTGGTGAGGCCGTGATGGAGCGGGAGAGCAGCCAGAGAACCGCAGGAGAAAGAACGAGATCAAGGACACATACGACGTTTCCAAGATCTGACAACATGAAATGATAGTAGGTGACAGATGTACTGCGTGGGTAGACTGAAAGAGGGGAGGAACGTGTTGACCTTAGTAGTATTGGCATGATACCAGGGGTTTGACTTTGATGTCACAACTCATTTTAATCTTTCATCTTTGGATTGGATACTACAAAAGCACAGCAAAAAAGTGCAGACATCAAGCAGAGAGCTGCCAAGTTTTACTCACATGTACGTATATAGCACATTTTGCAACATCAGTCAGAGAATTAATGGACGGAAAACAACACTTTTGATAATTGTTTAAGTCATTTATCTGGCAAAATCACCAAATGTTTGCTGTTTTTTTCAAATGTGAAGCACTGACAACCCATGAACTCCACCAACCAATTAATCTTTTTTGTTGAGTGCTAACTGCGAGCGATGTTTTATCATTCACTAGTCTGGATCAACTGAAGTACATTTCCAGATAAAGCCTGTGTTGCCGTTCTCAATCTCTGTTCGGTTCGGGAAGCAACAACAAGCTTCGAGCTAGCGAGCTAAACGTTGAAAATGTCAAGTTTTGTAGAAAATTGGGATGGTGCAACAAGGCAGGCCTTGATGGTTTCATCTGAGAATGACTGTAAAGATTAACAACGAATATGTTTAGGGCATTTCCTCTCTAACTGGGACGTTTTTGGAACGATTGGTGGGATTGCTGTGGACAAAGTACACACGGAGATACACTGGTAAGAGCCAATGAGGTTTAACCATGTATCCAGCTAATTTAAATAGCTCTACGTTACTGTATTAACTTCATTTAATATTGTATGAGGCGTTTTCTTTTGTGGGGGGCAAATGTTCCACCAAAACGAGTTCCTTCCTGAGACTATCAAAATCCTTTTTCATCACCATCCTACAAGGTTATAATTTCCACTCATAGTGACGACACTCTGATTACCACTTGGAAGTAAATTACGGACGGCAGTTGAGTTTGACTTCCGGTGCCACTCTCCCATGACCACCCAAGCTGATTTGAAATGAATCTTCGCTCTGATTGCAGAGCCCCCTGCTGCTTTTTCTCCCCTGCAGACACCGAGCAGTGAAGCAGAGACACAACCCCACATGTCTGCATTAGCCTGTGATGCTCCAGGTAATGCAAGGGAGGCCATCTTTACAGGGGGAAAATGATGGATGTAATGTAGATATGCTAATCTGTCATTAGGCCCTGCTCTGCCTAGCCTCGTGAGACCATCCTGATCTCGCTCCAGTTTTCTGCTCGCAGATCAGTCTGGCATCTTGAGGCAGAGAAAATTTGGAGCCGTTCGCCAAACGACCGGGCCAATCAGCGTTGGTGATTTAGGTGGGTTTAGGTGTGATGCAACGAGGAGCAGGCGAGATCAAGATGGTCTCACGAGGCTCAGCAAGCGGTAGCAACACATGCAAATTTTCAGACAGCGGTAGCCCTAATTCTGTTAGCCGCTCACTAATGCTTTTTTCTCTTGAATCCTTCTTTTGGAATATGGACCGGGAACCTGAAATGGGGCCTTTTGTTCCTAAATTCTCGTTACACAAACGGCAAATATCCTTTACCGACATGTTGCTTGCTTGCTGAGCTAACGAGCTATGCTTTGCCTGCAGCAGCAGGGGGGGCCTGGCTTTGTCGTTGCTCTGTTGGTACGTCATACACTTCGTTGATGTGATCAGTTGATTTGGTCCGTCTATCACCAACATAGGTGGTGATAGACAGATGGTTTATCCAATCAGCTAACCAGTATTTTCGCCCCTTCCCAAACATTCTCCAACGGAAAGTTCCCAGATGGATATGCTGAGCAAATGCGAAGCAATCCATCTGGCAGAGTCAGGTTATGCTCTGCCCTCCCTCAGCCTCTCCTCTGGGGGAGGGCAGAGGGATTTCAATCACAGTAGTGAAGAGTAGAACTCTAGTGAGACATGCTGAGACCAACAGCTAATCAGTCATGTCTCTATGGAGAAGACACAGACTTCACAGCAGGAGCATCCATCTCTGAGCCTGCCTACCACACTTGCTTAGTGTCGATCGCCCTTGCTCCACCACTTCCTGGGTCTTTCCCTACAGTGTACGGCTCAAGTCGGACCCCAATCCCGATTCTTCCTTTTGATTGTGGTTCTTATCGATTCTCAATTCCGATTCTTCCGTCACAGATTATTATTATTTCACAGATAAAAGGAAATTTTAATTTTGATTCAACGGTGATTTACAGTTTTATTGAGCTTTTTCAACGTTAAAGCTATAGTGCGTAGTTTCTGTCGCCCCCATATGGAATTCTACATCTAAGTTACGCACTAAAGCTTTAAATAAAGCCACACTTTAGAGCACCGCTTACTGTGCTCCGTGGCTGCAACACAAGTGCCTGGAAGTACAGGAAACCAAAACTTCTGCGTATTGAATTTGGAACCAACGATCGGATTCGAAACCAAATTTTCCAAATGATTCCAATAAAAAAAAAAAATCTTAATTTTAGAAAGGATTCCAAGTTAGAACAGGTTCTCGATGCCCAATCTTATCTGGGAGAGATCCCAAATCCAACCCAGCACGATGACAGCAACTACAAGGCAGACAAATCCCTGCGCCCTTGCATGACTGGGCCGCCTGTCAGCTTCCAGCACTTCAATAATAGCGCAGTGATGCTAAATAGGCTCCTGAAACATAAGGACTGGATGTGATGAACACTGAAAGGAAGCGCTTGGAGGGTCGGTGGGGAATGGAGGGGGTGGAGTCCGGTGAAGGCGGCTTGCTGCTCACAAGGCTCTATAATTAGCTGCAGAAGATCAAATGACTTTTAATGGGTTTGTCTGAAAACAGCAGACTATTTCAGATTTGCGCTTGGAGCTATATTCATATCTCATCAAACTAATGGAATTCTCTAGAGTGCTTGATTGGTTTTTATCTCTGATCCAAATGGCTGATAGAGGTGCACGGCTGCAGCATTCCTGAGCTGCAGCTTTATGATGAAAAAAAATGCCGTTCCAGAGCACCATGGTGTAAAATAAAAATGATTGTAACAAATGCACACATGATGTTAAATGACAGTACTCCTCCAGCTCGCAACCTGACGGCACTCAGAATTCATGGTTTGATGCACAGCCATTGTTGCTATAGGAGTCATTTCCCACGGATGTTTGAGCATGAATGGTCTTATAATAACTTCTTGTGAAAGATAATGGAAACTTCTACTGGTCATTAGTTAGAGAATTATAAAGAGAGACACTACAAGGATAATAGCAGGGTCATAGCTCAGCCAGTGCCTGATCTGGGTGGAGGGAAGTCTGGTGCAGAATGCTAAATATGCTGCCTACAATTAGGCCTTGAGCAGCACACGGCACACACACTGACACACACCGTGCCAGGGGAGAGGCTTGGGGAACAGTCCAGTGCAGCAACAATTAGTTGATTAATCGATTAGTCGATCAACAGACAATCAACTGATCATTTTGATGATTATTATGTCATTTATCAAGTAAAAAGGTCAAACGTTTGCGCGTTGATTGATTTTTTTTCTTTCTCTGTTTTATGTCATTGTGAATGGAACATCTTTGGAATTTGCACGGTTGGTTGGCCAAATCAAGCGCCCTGAAATCTTTAGGGCTGTATAAAGCCATGTGATGAACGCTTGTCATCATTTTGGTGAGTTCGCAATTCGTTGAAATTTTTTTTTTTTTAAATCAACAAATGAATCAATGGTGAAAGTGCTGTCGGTTTTACCTTTTTGACTCCTGCAAAGTTATTGTTTCTGCATAATAAAACTGTAATCCTGAAAACGTATGCACTATGTACAGTTGATGCAGTGGAAATAAAAGGGAAATAGAGACTTATAGAGAGGCAGGATAGGGAGTTGCTGCACATGCTCTCAGTGAAATTATACGTGTCGCATTCTGTTTGTGTGTCTATAAGAGTCCTTTATTTCCCAGGGCTTCCTGCTAGCATTCAAGCTACATTAACCCCCCACCCCCACTAAGTAATCTAGGGTTTTCTATTTCAGACTGAGGAAATTATGATTCAATGAGTTACATCCGGGTTCTACAGTAATTCTCATTTACGTATTGCGCCCTCCTTCTTTTTATTGCTTCTGTGAGGACAGGGAGGGGATCTGCAGGCTTTATCTCTTCATCATGCACACAACACCTCTCATTGAATTAATTACAGTGCATGCAGGTAGGAGCTAAAAGATAAGTAGGGGAAAAACTCAAAGAAAATAATGTCACTTCATTTCAGTTACAGGAAAAGAAAAATCTGTTCTGCCTCAAACATCCAGGGTGGAACGCTAGTGTCTCCAGTTCGCCCTTTCTTCCTTTCGTATAGGTGAAATCTCTGTCTGTGTCCCCAGTGGAAACTTCCGACAGAGCTGCTGTTTGTCCTTGGCCACCTTCTCCTTGAGAAATTGCTGTATCAGACAGGCTTCTAACAGGGCCGTCACATAGCGTAGAGTACCAGTGGTGGCAGCAGCAGCAGCAGCAGCAGCAGCAGAGGCCTCTCTCTGGGGGTATACAGTTACACTGCACTGCTTCTATCTCTTACTGTTCTGACATTTTCATTCCCCCCCACTCTCCTGAGGAAAAAATGGATAAACTTTAGAAAAAAAGGAACAGGATGGACTCCATGCCATTCCAGTCTGGATGATACCATTTCCACTACAGGCACGGAGGAAGGGGGGAAGACAGGAGGGATATGAAGGAAGCTTGGTAAGCAGGAAGATGGAATGGGAGGGAGCTGGAACTAACATGCTCTGTTTTTCCTGGCAGGGGATGGTGTATTTGTGCAGCATTGCTCAGCAAAACAGAGCACTGGAGCAGCCAGGCAGCCTGCCAGTCATCCAGCCAGCTTATCAAGGCCAGAGCACCACCTCCTCCCCCATTCTCCTTCAGCTAGAAAACCACGGCACTGTGCTTATGCCTGGGCATGCAGATAAGTTGAGAGAAGGACTTCTCATGGCACTTAAATCACAAACAAAAAAATAGATCACTTTGGCTCTGAAAGTCCAACGCTGAACGTGACGACGAGACACAAAGCATCCAAAAATGGCCTCCCAGCGAGCTGCACGCTTATCCAGAGAAATTAAGGACAGAGACATATGATGCACAAAAGAGACACAAAGACAGACTCGTCCACACACTCGAGCTCTCGCACAGAAAGAGACAAAGAAACTAATCAACAAAGCGCCAAGAAAAGACAATTATAACTGACGTTTGGAAAACTGGGTCTGATTTGAATGCTCTTGTTCGACAAGAGAGACGAAAATTCAGTTGAGAATGGGTTCAAACGCGAGTAAAAACAGCCCTTGAGTAATTTTTGCTCCTACACTTTCTGGTGAAGTTGAGCATGCAAACAGCAGGAAACAATGCCTGGCACACAGCTAAACTGCTCCTTGATTCTCATCTGCCTGCCTCTATTCTATTTCCTTTTGTGCAGACAAATCAGTGCCCATGCTTCGCCGGAGCTTGTGTATGACTCACAAAAATGAGAGCTATACACCTGAAGACAAGGAGAGGACAGCAGACACACAGTCTTCACATAAGGACAGACAGGGGACTGAGGAAGAGACAGGCGGGGCCATAAGCAGAGGGGCAAGTGCACCATAGCTCATAGATAGCACACCAGATGTTTTATTCATGGAAAGAAAGACCCAAGCAGCGAGAGTGACTCACTGAGCAACACACACACACACACACACACACACACACACACACACACACACACACACACACACACACACACACACACACACTCTCTGAGTAGGGAGGTGACAGGGTTTAACCCACCTACGTTGACTGTCTTCTCATTCTCAAACTGAAAACACATTAAAAAATAAAGTCTGAAATGGCAGGTTCCTTTTTGTTCTCTGAACTAGTGAGAGTGTACTGTACAGTCACTCTCTCTCTCACAGGAAGAGAGACGCTCACTGCACAATACAGCGAGCCGTTTGCACTTCGGGCTATGCATTCCTGAGCACTCTGGCATACAAACCGACAAAAGGAATTCTAGTGCAGCCGTGCTGAGCCAGGCTATTGTCGAAAGCACACAGACTCAGGTGTTGTGGCGCTCACGTTGGCTACATATACCCGAGGAGGCCTGTCGAGGCTGTGCAGACCGGCCTACATATGGCAGGAGGCCTGGTGCAACTTCAGCGGTGTGCAGTCATGAATGTGCCGATTTGAACCCACTCACTCCGCACCGAGTCCCCGCCGCCCAGGATCTCTCACTGAGAAACACGGACTAAATATGTGATGAGCTGAGCTGCAAGAGGATTTAGGCATACAAAAACACACTTCACAAGGCATAGAGCTGCAAAGATGAATCGATTAATCAATTAGTACTACCAAATCAATCGCCAACTATTTTGATAATGGAATAATCGGTTTTAGTCATTTTTAATGAAATGAATTCTCTGATTTATGATTTATCTCATGCTTCACTGTCCAGGGACAATAACTGGTGAGCCAGCAGGAAAACAGGGCATTAGGTAGGTAAGGAGTGTGTGTGTGTGTGTGTGTGTGTGTGTGTGTGTGTGTGTGTGTGTGTGTGTGTGTGTGTGTGTGTGTGTGTGTGTGTGTGTGTGTGTGTGTGTGTGTGTGTTTGTACAGGAGGACCTGCATATCGGTTTGAGTCATTTTTTATGAAAAAAATTCAAAATTCTCTGCTTGTTAAATATGAATATGTTCTAGTTTCTTCCCTCTGTGACAGTAAAGTGAATATCTTTGAGTTGTGGACAAAAAAGACATTTGAGGACGTCATCTTGGGCTTTGGGAAACACTGATCCACATTTCTCACCATTTTCTGACATTTGAAAGACCAAACAACTAATCCATTAATTGAAAAAACAATCAACAGATTAATCAACAATGAAAATAATCGTTAGTTGCAGCCCTACAGAGGCATATACAGACACACAAGCATGCGTTTCCAGTTACAAAAAGAAAAAAAAGATGGCACTCTGCTCACTCACACAGGAAAATTAGAGCCTGAGAGACAAAGCCTGGCATCGTGAGAACAAGGCTTGCCTGATGAGGCCTCTCTATTTAAACCCCGAGCTGAGCTGAGAGTGTGTCTGTCAATGGAATCGCTCCGGGAGACATGCTTGGGGTTGGAAGGAAAGAAACAGCCAAGGCAGTGAAAAGAAGATGGAGAGACAGGCAGGGAGAAAGAAAACTGTAGATGAACTGAGTGGCAGGAAGGCGTCTTTGAGGAAATGAAAGGACAGAATAAGGGCTTTAGATTCAATCAGACATCCCTTCCTACTGTTAGTCATAGAGCACAGATCAAACTTCAATGGTGAGCGAACACCTCTGATATTACATACAGGTGACTTACATTGTCCTCTTCTACTTTGAAGTCAGTTTACCTCTGCAGAGCTTGGAAATGAGGGTTTGACTAAGTGAGTGGGTGAGTGGGGGAGGGAACTGAGCGTATGAGTGTATGAGGCAGACGGAGAAGGGTAGGGCTCTGGGATTAGAACCTTTCCCTCGCAGATCTGTAAGCACCTGCCGTTTCTTGTCGCTAAGAGGATTCAAAGGGATACGGGGCTGTCCCAACAATTGAAAGCAAGGTTTTAAGAGCTAATCTACAAATTCAAGGGCGAGTGAGGCTGATTCTCAGCTGATGGAGCATGTGGCGCTGCTTTCAACTAGATTGACATGGCAGAATACGTAAATCAAAGAGGCAATCTTAGAAGTAGAAGTTGAAAATACAGAAAATACTTTGGAGAAAGAACAACAATTGTGAACAATAAGAGCAGGGATTTATTAGCTTGGAGCGACGTCGAGGTGGAACTGTTACTGAAAGGTATGTAAGCCTACTAACCGATAAGACTGACTGACGTGTGCCGTTGTTTCCAAAGGTCTCCCTTTGTGCCCGTTCGGACTACAAAGCAACCCCGGAGTTTTCAAACCAAAACGGGGGCAGCGTTTCCAAATGTCTCCGTTTTAGGGCCTCGGAAACGCCGGAGTAGTGTGGACTCGAGGCGTAAACGTAGCAAAAGATATTCAGTTTTTTAACCAAAATGTACTAGTGTAGATGTAGCCTTAGAGGAGAGAAGAAACAGCCTACAGAAGGCTTTGACTATGCTCCACTACCCACAACCATGTATTGAGATCATTATCAAATGCAAGTACTTCTGATTGTTGTTTTGGGGGGGGGTTCCAGGCGTGAAACGTCACCAACAGTCTGCCCTCGCCCTTGTCTCGGCTCGGTATCTCCATCACCTCTGTATTGTAACGACACCCTGGTTTGTTACGGGCTATTCATGGGCACACAAAGGGCCCTCATAGGGAATCATTCAGCGCTGCTAAAGGACGGCTTCATAGCACCCGCTCTGACAATCACAGCCAACTGGGGGCATTCATTCACATGCAATTGTTCACTATCAGCACATACCCAGAGCAAATGCACACATCAATGCTCAGCAACAAGCACACACTGCCAAGCACGCACACAAACTTAAAATGATGAGGGGAAATCTGCTGCTGCAAGAGGACTGCAACCAAAGAGCAATACGATTGGCACCAAAGTCATCATTGGTAGGGCTTCCTTTGGATTTTAACTATTCTGATTCCAATTCAGATTCTTTCTTACGATTCCGGTTCTTATTGATTCTCGATTCCGATGCTTTGAGGGCTGGAGTTGAAACGGGTCACATGCTAAAGATAAGAGGAACATTTTATTTTGATTCAATGGTGGTTTACAGTTTCACCAGCTCTTTCAATGTAAAATAAAGCCACATTGGAGCGCCGCTTACTGTGCTTCATGGCTGCAACACAACAATCACCTGGAAGTACGGTAGTCGCTTGGTTAGTTACTTGTGTTAAATTTGGAACTGACGATCGGATTCCAAACCAAATTTTCCAAACAATTCAAATAAAAAACAATTCCATTGGAACCGTAATTTTCAAAAACGGTTCCAAGTTGGAACCGTTCGCTCATTCACTATTCGCTATATAGTGTTTATTAAATGGTGAACTATATAGGGAATTCAGACACTCGGTGACAACATCGTTGCGTCAGTAGATGCGCCGGTTATTTGTGTGACGGAGGCGGGCACGGCCAGCATCATGTAAACAAACCAAAACTAAAATACTTTTAATATGTCCCTTGAAAGAAAGCGAGCACTGAGAAGGATGGTAAAAGGTTGTATATATATATATATATATATATATATATATATATATATATATATATATATATATATATATATATATGTGTGTGTGTGTGTGTTGCATGTTACATTTAAACTGTTTAGAAACCAAAGCCCGCCTTTTCAGTTTTTCGTGGATGCTTCTGTTTCTTCTTCTCCTGCGGGATAACATGTCATGTTGCATTGTGGTATACGGGAGTAAAATGCAGCGTGCATCGTACACTCAAATTAGCTGTGAATTGTGGGTAATTTATAGTGGACTATATATTGAATGAAATTAACCGCAGAGAATTTGAACACCACTACAAAATGGCGAACACACTATGTAGTGCACTTTTCCCGTGATAGCGAATGGGTTCGAACACAGCTCTAGTAATTTTTTGATAATGCTAAACAGATTTTGTTCTTCTCCTCCCTGTGCACAGGTATCCAGCACGTCTGCACTTCTGTTGATTGGATCTGCTCGTCCACTCTGACTAGTGCATGTTGCAAACAAACCCTATAAAGTCAAAGTCCCTCCAGCAGCACGAGTTAACACTGCCACTTTTAAACAAGCTCAATCTTGCCTTGAAGTCAGACACACATTGATGTTAGTGACACCAAATGTTTTCTTTTATGAAATCTGATGTTGTGGTTGCGTTTGCGTAATGCTCTGTCATTTTTACACCGTGCGTCATGGCTGTGATAAATCTTTGCTCAGCAGAGAATGAAATGTACCAAAAGCATTAACTGTTCCAGATATTCTGTATTCCATTAATCCAGTGGGAGTCATATCAGCACATGCCTCAGTATGATGCAACTCTCTGGGTAAACCTGCTCTGTGGTTTCTAGCCTGCGCCCTATTTCTGAATCAGCTCCAGAAAAGATACAGCTGCTCAGCCTGAGTGAAATTAAAATAAAAACCCTGATAGTTTGTAACAAAAAGGGGAAATGAAATGATAAGACAAAACACAGAGAGTGAAGACCTAAAAGGGCAAAACCTCATTTGAAGCTAGGGCTGCACGATATGAGGAAAATATAACGTTGTTGAATATCGCGATAGCGATATTACTTGCCAACAGATTCTCACTCCCATGTAAAATACGGACGCTTGGTCTCCTAAAAGTCTCCTTTAGCGCCATATCTAACCGCTTTATCTAAACGCGCTTGGTCGGGACTATTGGCGTTGGGTTTAGGAAAAGAAGAACGGACGGTTGGGTTTAGGAAAAGAAGAACGGACGGTTGGGTTTAGGAAACTCCGGTCTCCTGGGTGAAAGTCCTGTATTGTTTGACCCATCCACCCTCCCAACCAACCTCCCTATGCGGACTTTCGGCCTTTCATACTACCCTCTACCGTAGTCGCTCTTAATGCTACGTCATCTTCAAACCCCTTGGAGCTGCTGCTCTCCCCGGTGCGTTCTACAAACACGCTGAAGGCTGCTTTTTGCATCGCCTCAGAAGCTGACAGCCACTGTCCAAACGTCCATATTTTACGAGTTCGAAGTGAGAAGAGTTGTACTTGCGGGAAGTAAAGTGTTCTCAATTTCTGCTGCTTTCGTTATTCTGCTAAAATGCGACAAATTGCTTGTTGAATTTAAAACAAATGAACGGAAATCATTTTGAACTTTCTTTTATTGAACAAACTGAACATTGAGTTGAATATAAAAAGGCACTACTAAAAAAAATGACAGTTACATTTTAGGTTTCCTCCTGATATAACACAAAAAATCTGAGTGTCTTTTGCGATGTGTCGCAGCCTTTCGCGATGTGTTAATTGCGCAAGTTGACTATAAAACAAACAATTGTGCAGCCCTATTTGAAGCCACAGCATACTGTAAAGTGAAGATATGCTCAGATGAGGGGGGGGCGACACAGCTGAAGAAATAAAAAGCTCACAATCTAGCACTCTCGCAGGTACCTGACAAAACAAAACTGTTTACACAGCTGAAGTAGCCGGCTAATCCCAAAACGCTTGAAAAAGGAGGAACTGCGGAACAAGAGGGCCGCTCCGGTCCGATGACACCTCGAGAATCGCAAATACACAAAGAGATGAGGAACAATGGCAGGAGAGGAGGTGGAGGAGAGGGAATAAACCATGCCTGACTAACAGCGAGTGGGTCTCATGGGAGCTCTCACCGGCTCGTAAATTCAAGCTCAAGGTCCAGGGGAGTGCATTCAGTCAGCATGTCAGCACAGCAATATGTAGCTCGGCTGCGTGTCCACAGGCTCATCAGCAGGGTCCACACTGCACACACCAGCAGCTTCACTGACAAACAACAGCAACAGCAGCTGTCCAGTCCTGACACGCTTCAAACAGTGGAAAAACACACACACACACACACACAGGGAAAGGGAAACACGACGCTGGCTTTATTTGTATCCTGGCTGAGAAAAAATGACATGCCGTGTTTTCCCCTAGGTTTGTGGTAGGACTGCACAATATATCTTTATTTTTATCGTCGTTGCAATATCAACTGGCGCAATGACCTAGGGGATAGGATTATCGACCCTGGTTGTTTTATTTTCCTGATAACCGATAAAGTGAATGAATTAAAAAGTGTTCTACTTTGGCTCGGCTACAGCTCTGTGTCTGTCCCTCTGCTTCGGTTTGACTCACCACTGAGTCTGACTTAATGTCCCGCCCACAACACTATCTGACTCTCTGTTACTGGGGATTATTTTGCTGTTTTCTGTTTTTTTGCTGGCAGGTTTCTCTATATAGCTTCCCCCTTCGGCAGAGATATTTGGCAGCTCCTATGTTTACTTGTGTCTGAGTCCTCGCTCGGTCTGTCTGCCGTTTCCTCTTTTTCTCTGTTCCTCCGACAATGCTTTCCTAGCTTTCTGCTTCTTTTTTGCCGGCTCAGCCATGACGATAGTGTGAAAAACTCCATCGCTACCTTGTTCTTATAACTAGCCAGTTCCTGTATGTGTGCAGTGCCGTGAAGCAATTTGTTACATTGCGAGACCTGATATCACGCGATACTTCCTGACGCTGAGGGCGGCGACTCGCCGGCCAAAAGTTGCAAGGGTGGTTTTTCCGCTCACAGGCGCTAGGGGGAACGAGACGACCACCATTGAACCCGAATAAAAAGTCATATAACCATTCCAATGACTCCAAAGCTGTTCAGGTAAATTAAGCTAAAAAAAACCCCGGCATAGTTCCCCTTTAAAGCGTTTAAACAATGTTTTGTGTTGGAGTTTGTAACATTCCAAAATCGAAATTTTGATTTAAAGATTTTCATTTTCACTGTAAATGCATATCGTTTCCAAATATCAGTTTTTGGTTATATCAACTAATAATAATCGGTTAGTATCGGTCAATCAAAACAATAAACACATCGCTAAAGACACTCAGAGATTTTTTGTGTTAGTTTAAAGATAATACAGTATCAGGAGAAAACTGCACTGTCATTCTTTTGTTAATGGTGCCTTTTATATTCAATCCAATGTTCAATTTGTTCAATAAAAGAATGTTTTGTTTTTAATCCAACAAGCAATGTCTTGTATTTTAGCAGAATACTGAAAGCAGCAGAAAGGCAGAACTGAGTACACTTTAATATCTGTTTATGTATAATAAATATCGTTATCACGATATTCAAGGTATTTTCCTCATATCGTGCAGCCCTAGTTTGTGGAAGACTTAGGTCCTCCCTTAAGAAAATGTGACATTTTTCAATACCATATATGTGTCTAAAACGTTGGAAAAGCGAGAGCAGATAATAAATAAATACCACTCAAAAAGCTTAAAAACAAAACTTGCTGAAGAAGTCCACTGTGGGCCGACTACAATCATTAGATCTGAGAAAAGTCATGTAGTCAGTTTTGATGCTCACACTGATGTTACATTCATTCAGCTTAGTTGGTGGCAAAAACGGCTTGGATGCACCGCCTAAAGGCTGATTTATACTTCTGCGTAAAATCTACACCGTGGCTACGCACGTAGGTACGTGAAGACACAAACCTACGCCGTAGCCTGACGTGCACCTCTCGAAAAATGTAACTACACGTCACAGTGACGCACGTCACTCGGCCGTGGCTTGGTAGCGTTGCATTTCCCCCCCGACTCATTTCCTGGTTCTCCTTCTCCATAAACAACATGAAGTCAAGGAGAGGGTTAACTTCTCCTGCTACACATTTCCCACCGTGGTCAGAGTCAGTACTCGCTCCGAAGCTAATCGCCGCCACTCTCTCACTTTCTCCCTCGCTCTATCACACACACAACACACACACACACACACTGGCTCGACGCACACACCAATGCAACGCACAAGTATAAACATCAGGCCACTTACGTAGGCTACGGAGAAAGCTCTTCGTGGAGCCTCCGCAGAACCATAAAACAGCCTTAATTCTTATAATGGTATAGAAAACCCTGACATGTTGATGCTTAACTTGAGCCTTTGTGAATCTTTGAATTTAGTTAAACATATAGAGATGTAACCGGACATGAATCTTATAAATGAATGTATAGCCATCTTGTTGGATTTGCTCTCTTCTTTCTCCAACTCAAAAGGTATTCATATTTGTGTTTCCCCCTACAGATGTACTCTATATTCAGGTGTTTCTTTATTTCCACTTCAGTATTATAAGTCTTAAGTTTCCTGTAGACAGTGTGCATTTAAGGGCAAAGGAGGAAGGGGCAAAACAAAAAAGGGATATGAATATCCACATTCTATCCATGTGGTGTTTTACTGCAAATAAAAAACGCTGTCAAACAAAGAAAAAAAGCCTTGTCCTTGAGGACAGCCATTGATTAAACCACAGGAATCCTCAGCATGCGCCTCAAAGTCAAGGCGCACAGCAGCCACCATACATTTCTCAATTTAATCTGGGTGACTGATCAGGAAAATTCATTGATTTCATCCATCAATCATCTCAGGAGAGTCTGTCCGGTATCGATCAGTGCGTCTGTGCGGTGAGGAGGCAATCATTGCAGAGGGGACAGCTCTTTGTAGAGAGACAGAGTGCAGCAGCATATATTCGGTTGGGGACATAATAACCATTATTTCCCACCCCCCCCCCAACAATGCCAGCCAATACTGCCTCGAAACGGCCAAGGTTTTTGTCGCAAACGCGGGAGAGAGAGAGAGAGAGAGAGAGAGAGAGAGAAACATTGCCTGATAACTAGCCACTTTGCACAACAGTGGCAGGAGGAGATGTCCTGTTCAAATGTTTTGTCATGGTTACTTCAGCAGTGAGCAGGAACACTTGTGTTTACCCTGAGGGGGGGGGGCTGTTTGCTCTGAGAATGCTGAGAATGGGTGCATTGTTATCCCATGACACACAGTCTGACACATCAGGCTTCAGTGTCCATGGACAATAACTGGTGAGCCAGCAGGAAAACAAGGCATTAGGTAGGTAAGGAGTATGTGCACGTGTGTGTGTGTGTGTGTGTGTGTGTGTGTGTGTGTGTGTGTGTGTGTGTGTGTGTGTGTGTGTGTGTGTGTGTGTGTGTGTGTACAGGAGGACCTGCGTATCTGACAAATGGACTCACGTAGAGCTGCAAAATGAATCGATTAACTGATTAGTTGTCAACTATTAAATTAATCGGCAACTATTTTGATAATCCATTAACCGGTTTGAGTCATTTTTTACGAAAAACAAATTTCAAACTTAAATGTGAATATGTTCTAGTTCCTTCTCTCCTCTGTGACAGTAAACTGAATATCTTTGAGTTGTGGACAAAACAAGACATTTGAGGACGTCGTCTTGGGCTTTGGGAAACACTGATCCACATTTCTCACCATTTTCTGAGAGCAAACAACTAATCGATTAATCGCTAAAATATTTGACAAAATAATCAACAATGAAAGTAATGGTTAGGTACGGCCCTAGACTCATGTGCAGTAGTCTACTGTAGCCTAATGGTTCTAATTGTAATAAGGACTACAAAGACATTAAAAGACACACACACACACAGAGTAAAAACAGGGTCCAGCCTGCGCCACAGGGGGGCCAACCTGTTGACAGGAGCAACTGGAGATTGAATACCTAGGTAAAGGATTTCCTCCTGTCTGTTCAGACAATATCACACACACACACACACACACACACACACACACACACACACACACACACACACACACACACACACACACACACACACACACACACGATGGAAGCAACTGTGACACAGAGCAAGGAGGACACACTTTGTGATCCATTGCAGAGGGCCAGTGTGTCCCCAAAGGCCTTTCATCTGATCTCTGCAGCAAACCCTACTGTAATTCCTGTTACAGCAGCTTCCGGGGGCCGCACATTGTTCAACTCAACCAACAAACTGCAGTCAGTGCTCAAAAGTGACCTGAAAACAAGCTCATTAATATTTAACTAGATGTGATAATATATCAACCTTTATGAACACGTTAAAAACCCGTTACTAGCCTATAGCCTATAACAAAAGTATTATGAAAATCCTTTGATTAGGAACGGGAAATCTATCAGTTTAATTCCGCTGTGTGGGAATGTGTCGGGAGGAAGAAGTCAAAGCCCAACAGAAATACACAGTTCCATCCAGCGACATAAAAACAGAGCTTATAGCCACAAATAGGTACACAGGCCAGAGAGATTTGCTTTTTCAACACACTTGTGTTTTGATCCTTGTCAGACTAGCCTGGCACAGAATAAATCCGAAGGCATGTCAGATTACATACCTCAATATAGCCGGCCAGCGCTGGAACCACAATGCCCAAAATAAGGACAGATATGGCCGGGACTGAACCCATCTTCCAAGATCTTCTGCTACTGGGGACAACTTATATCCTGGGAGCTCTGCGGGGAATCTGACGTCCGTCCGGGAGAATAAAGAGCTAACCAAGAGTCCTGGGAGTGATGTGAGAATCTATCCAGGAGAGCGGGACGCGTCCGGCTCCGCTTGTTTTGTTACCCGGGCTAGACGGAGAATGTCGGTGGCAGACTGAGTCGGAGTGTCGGTCTCTCTGGAAATGTGGACTGTGTGGCGCGGCTGCTCTCTCTGTTGCCTCCTCCCTCCCTCTCTCACTTCCTCCCTCCCTCCCTCCTCCTCTGGCACGGCCGATCCACAGAGCAGAGCGCAGTGCGCCACCAGGCGGCCGGCTACAGAAAGAAACAACCATACAACACAATTTACTCTGGACATTTCTACCGAATCATTGACTGTACAAACACTAGCCTGCGATACACAGTATAGGCTAATAATAATAATAATAATAACAGGTTTATTCTAAACACTGGCACTTTGGTAGATCTCAATTCCTTGACAACCATTCCTAGTTATTTTGTTTATTTATTTATTTTAATTTTTAGCTACCTGATAATATTAGTCATTTTTATGTTTTGTTGGATTGTCATTGTCACTTCTGCAGTATTGTCATTTTCTGTATCGTCACTGTCAATTTCTGTCATTGTCATTTCTGTAGTACTGCTATTCTTTTCTTTTCTTTATATATGCGTACTGGTTTGTCTGTGGTGTCTATGTTTTTAGAGAATATGTTGTGACAAGGGCGCGTAATGAATGACCACATTCATTTGTTCCCCTTGTGGGATAATAAAGTTCACCTTGACCTCGACCTTGACCTTATAATAATACCTACATTAAAGGTCTCATGGCATGAAAATGTCACTTTATGAGGTTTTTAACATTAATATGAGTTCCCCTAGTCTGCCTATGGTTCCCCAGTGGCTAGAAATGGTGATAGGTGTAAACCGAGCCCTGGGTATCCTGCTCTGCCTTTGATCAGATGAGCCGTTCTGGAATCTCCTCCTTATGAGGTCACAAGGAGCAACATTAACTCCCCTTTCTCTGGACCAAGGCTGCATTTCGGGAAAGAGACTTCAGATACAGTATTAGGGGACCACTAAGGTCTATATAAAAGAGACTTCAGATACAGTATTAGGGGACCACTAAGGTCTATATAAAAGAGACTTCAGATACAGTATTAGGGGACCAGTAAGGTCTATATAAAAGAGACTTCAGATACAGTATTAGGGGACCACTAAGGCCTATATAAAAGAGACTTCAGATACAGTATTAGGGGACCACTAAGGTCTATATAAAATAGACTTCAGATACAGTATTAGGGGACCACTAAGGCCTATATAAAAGCATTCAAAGAGCACCATGTCATGGGACCTTTAAAGCATCTGTTTTATGAGCTGCAGTGGTGGAAGGTGCATATAGGCCAAGGTCAAGTTCTGTGCTTTATACACATATGTGGCTTTTCCTTCCATTCTTTATTCACGTGGTGATATTTTACGTGTCAGGTGTTATTTGTCACATAGCCTACTAAACATATCTTTACATTGTGAAGTGAAATGCTTTGTTGCCCCTCCGGTACTGTGCTTGACATAAATAACACTAAAATATCAGATATAAAAAATGCAATAGCCTATAACCTATAACAAAAGATAAAGTAGAAACAAAAATGAAGATAAGATAGGATAAGATTATATAGGAAAGGATAAGATAAGATAAGCCTTTAATTGATCCCCAGTGGGGAAATGTGGGTGTTGCAGCAGCACAATGACAGAAATAAGTAGCCTACAGCTAGGCTACATAGAGAAAGGCACAAATAAAATCACTAAAATAATTAGAAGTATATAAAATAAACTAAGAAATAAGAAAAGAATAAAAATAGAAACTATGGGAAAACAATTAGACTCAACATGGCAATGTTAGCAGTATACAAACAGTAGCCAGAGAGCAGAGTGACCCAGTAGTGTGGTAAGTAACAGCAAACAGCATATATAACAGAGCAGAGCAGAAAGTGTCTAGTGTGGGATGTAGTCAAATATAATATAATGTTAAATGTAAGCTGTAGTTAGGCTACTACCAGTGGTGGAATGTAAGTACATTTACTAAGTACTAAGTACTGTACTTAAGTCCAAATGTTGAGGTACTTGTACTTTACTTGAGTCTTTTCTTTTCATGCCACTTTCTACTTCTACTCCACTACATTTCAGAGAGAAAGATTGTACTTTTTACTCCATTACATTCATCTGACAGCTTTAGTTACTAGTTACTTTACACATTAAGCTTTTTGCACACAAAACACATGTAGTTTATCAAATCTGATGTTTTATTATAAATGAAACTAGCCAACAATATAAGGACCTACAAGTCCAGCTGAGATGATGAGACCATTAAACACACAACTGTTTGGATCCTTTACACTTTCTAAAATGGGAGGATTTTTCTGCATTGAGTACTTTTACTTTGAATACTTGAAGTACATTTTCTTGGTGATACTTAGATACTTTTATTTAAGTAATATTTTGAATGCAGGACTTTAACTTGTAACAGTATTTTAACAGTGTGGTATTAGTACTTTTACTGTAGTAAAGGATCTGAATACTTCTTCCACCATTGGCTACTACATACTTTGCAGCAAAGAAAGTAACTAGGCTACATGTAAGTAGTGTACTTAAGTATAAGGTACTTGTACTTTACTTAAATATTTCCATTTGATACTACTAATTCAGGAGCAAATATTCATGTGTAATTAATAATATACCTTTTAGGACTCTTACATTTATCTGACAGCTGTATTTAGTTTGCAGAGTAAGATTTTACAAACTAAAGATACAATCAGCTTATATAATATGAAACATAGTTATACATTAAACTAGGACTAGATCAGTGAAAGAGTCCAAGGTGGCATTTTCCACAAAAAAAAAATATTCATTGTCATTATATGTTATGAGGAGAAAGATGAATAAAGACGGAGCAAATGATCCAATCAGAGGGAAGATTGTCTTTGTTTTGAAGATAATGTGATGGCCAATATTTCATTTTCTTTGTTCTATTGGTTGTAATTGTGAAATCACACACACACACACACACACACACACACACACACACACACACACACACACACACACACACACACACACACACACACACACACACACACACACACACACACACACACCTTCACTGATTTGATTATGTTGTCTCCAACTCATTTCTTTCTTCCTAAATTGTCAGTTATTTCTCTCTGATGGCTTATTGAAAAAGGCGTCATGTAAATTTGATCTTTGCTTCAGGCAGGGCACTCAGAGTGGTTATTAATGTTGGAAAACATCACCCAATAGACGTGTTTCGACAAGCTGAATTTGCATGTTACTGTAAGTCTGATCTTGGGACGTGTCAGTTTGATCCCAAGATCCCTCAGTAAAAAGCCTCTGGAAAAAAAACAGAGCTGAGAACTAGTTTTCCATTTTAGAGGTCCAGTGAGAATATAGGCCAAACTCTATTTATGGAAGTGTTACTTGGCCTTTTTTTTTTGGCTATAGGAAACATTTATTTCATTACTTAACATTTACTTTATTCATTTGAAGGTATCCAACACCACTTTTCACTCAATTGATCCTAAACAAACATAATGTAATGAGTGTAGTATACTAGTGCAATGGTGTCCAAAACATTCATTGTATTGGTGTATTATAGAAACTTCCCTTTGTCATGTAGTTATGAGCACTGTAGCCGTAGAGGATTTTTCTGGATTCCTAAATTAATTTTCTTCTAATCCCCGCCCCCCTCAAAATTTAAATTGATAGATAGAAAGAAATATAAGGAATCATTTCAAGAAACACCTATACATGTAAACAGACAGCAAGCTCTAAATAACACATAGTATCCATCAGGTTCCCCCTAAATACCTCCTCAAAGAACAAATGTTTTGTAGTCAATTGGTGGCACTATACTGTCTAAAAATGACATTAGCTATCAATTATATACATAGTATATATATATATATATATATACATAGTATATATATATATATATATATATATATATATATATATATATATATATATATATATATATATATATATAGCCTATATACAATAATAATACTGTATATATTTCAGAGCAGTATCAGCTATTCTGTCTGACTTAAAACTTTTTTAATACTTTGTATATGAGCTGCCTTTCAATGGTCATCATAGTAACCACATAATTCATAGGTTTATTTTGAGCGTTTTATACCGGAAGTAAAATTGTACTATTGTGTCTAACTTGACGCCAGTAAAGTGTAGCTAATTCTAGTTACTCACTGTAAATTATAATCTTGAACTGTTACCAATAGAGAATAAAATAAAACGACAATTTCCCTAATTTCTTGTGTTTGGTCTCATTTAATTTTTTTTAAAACTTTTGTTATTTCACTGTATTTTGAAAATACCAACCGGAAATGGAAGTATGCTATCATGGTGACACCACAAATACAATTAGTTCCAGCATAATTTTTGTCCTTATTGCGACGTCTGAATAAAAAAAAATCAGTATTAAGATACACGATTACGCCAAGGCCGTGTGTGCTAGTTTTGTCTGATTGTGTCAGTTTGGCAACTGTATTTTGAAAGTATTCACCGTCATGTCTGCATTGACGCTAACTTGATGAATTTAATGGTGCACTTCCTCTTAGTGGCCACCAGAGGGCAGTAAACACAGGTGATTGATCTCCACCTTTTTACAGAAAAAAAAAGACTTTAAGATATAGAAATAAACATGTTTAAAGCATAAGTAACGTGAGCCTAAGATAGCAATGCTACCTTAAGTAGAATAATATATAACAGTAGATCAAATACAATTATTGAACAAAAGCTTACATTTCATTTTTCTGATTGGCTCTACTAAAATTGATCATTAAGTTATGACCATGATTAATAAACACGTTAGCGGTAACATCGCTAACCTCTTCAATATATTATTATTAAATCCCGACAACTATATAGGCTTTTTGTTGAAGATGTTTTAAATTATCCTAAATTGTTTTTTCTCCAGAGTAAATAAACACCAATCAGAAGCCACGCTCCTGCGTGTTGCCAGGCAGATTATGTTAATATATGCAATGCAGCCGTCTCTGCAGCTACCATTCTGAGGTAAGAACAACTTGTACGCTTTCCACTAAATGTAAGAAAACTAGGATTTGCTTCACGACTACTTATGTAGCTCGACTGCTCGGTAGTCTTTCTGTTAATATACATTACATGTGCGGGGTGTTTTGGCGCATTTGTACCGGTAGAAAATATATGTTTTTTCTTTGGGTCTCTTCGGATACGGTTGTTGTTGTTAGTCCCACCCAAAATGGAGCCCGTTCTTCCTTGTTAACAGACCAGAAGGGCTGGGCTCAACTAGAATGGGGGGACGGGTGGGTCTATCCAAATAATTCGGGCCTTTTTCGCTTTAAAACCACTTGTGTTAAAAATCTTAGAATGCGGTCCGATTCCTGCTGCCTGACAAGTTATGTCTAGCTCCAAGGTCGGCCTTACATTGTGACTATATGGCCGTAATGCTAATGTTGCGGTGCAGTAAATGCCCGGGTTTCTATAGCGCTGCTTTTTGTGGTATGGTCCAGTTGGGACTGAGAACCTGCGGGGTTAAAATAGGGGGGAATTTAATTTATTAATGATTATACCAACTAGATTTCTGAATGGATTTACAGAGTCGCGAATTTTGAAGGTGGCTTTTGTGCCGACATGCGGTTGTATTTAGACACCTTTTCCCGGGCGGCCTCGTGAGCAAACGTTAACCGCGTTTTTCCTTGTACCCCCGCTGAGAGTCTGGTCCTGTGTGACAGCTCTGAACCGAACACGAAGTGACACGCTGCTTTATTTTGGCGTGCTTGTCCTGTCAGCCGATTATAGCTGCGTCTGGAGACCCAAAAAATCTGTGTTGCAGATTGCACGTGGGGTTGAATTCAGTGCATCTTTGCTCAGAGATGGCTGCTGCAGTGCCTCAGTGTTGCAGTCAAACAGCTGTTCAGCGTCGAGTGCATAGTATGACTTTGATAAAGCTGTAACAGTAGAGGCTCCATCATCCATTCATGTGATTCATTCAAAACCATATGCACATTTCGACAGTAACCCCACATTTTATTTTAAATCTCATAAAGTTGCCAGGATTTCTGAGATGATAGTCACCTGGCAGTCTTAAATGCATATTAAAACTCAGCCATCCTTATTTTACTTTGTATCAGCTGTTATCACCATGGTGCATTATTTTTCAATCACCCCCAATCCTCTTGTCTATGTTTGTATTACAGGCGTCCCTGGCTGCCTCAAGAGCAAAGTGATAGGTGAAGTGGTTGGCAACAGACCTGGCACTGTGCTGCCATGGAGACCAAACAGGAACCATCCGCTGTGTGGAGTCAGACATCTAACAATGATTCAGGCAACGGCACACAGGTCTGAACTGTCTATGAGGTGCTATATTAGAGTCATAAGCAATAGAGAAGGATGCAGTACATTTACGTACGTCGGAGGACATTTGAAACCTCTCAAAATTTGTCTTTCGAACACACTCACCAGATACTCTCTTCTGTAAACTGACTCTAGTTGCTGCTAAACCTCAAACATTCACTGCTTTTATAGTTATAGCTAACAGAATATAGTGGGATTTTCCAAGTAGTGGTTCCTTACTCTTTAAAAGGACTTGAGGAGGACAAAAATGCACAATCATTTCACTCACGCATACTATGTTAATGTAGGATTCATGGGGGGTGAGTCCCAGTCAGAGTGTGATGATGATGATGCTGCTGCAGGCGGCTCAAAGCCTGTGTGTCTTGTGCACATGTATTGCAGGTGCATTTTGAAGGCGGCACAGTGGCCCAGATAGTGTACAGTGGCGATCAGGCGGAGCGAGGACAGCAGCAGGTGGTTTATACAGCAGACGGGAACTCCTATACCTCTGTAGAGTCTGCAGAGCACACACTGGTTTACATCCATCCTGCAGACGGCACTCAGGTAAGAATGAATCTTATTTAGAGCAGTGATATTTTTCGCTGATATTTTAAGAACTTACACGACACAAGAGCAACATACATTGATGGGAAGAACCATAGTGTTGTGTTGACCCTGGCTTTTATAGTAAGGTATGGTCATCTTGATCCTGTTTGTAATATTTGATAAAACCCTTTGAAGAGTTTAATATATTTTCACTTTTCTTTCTTCAAATGTTCAAAGTACACATGAATTAGTATGTACAATTCATAGCATGCACTTGGCCCTGCGAGATTTGCTCACAGCTCTGTATTAAACGTTTCTTTCAGACTGTATTTGCTGATCAGCCACAAGTGGCTTACATTCAGCAGGATGGTACAACGCAACAGGTAAGTTTACCATGTAGGCTACTGTCATGTCATTACCTGGCTGTATACCACCTGTTTTTATTTATTTATTTTTACCTTAAAGCAATGTAATCTCATTCGTAGGTCACAGTTTTGCTGCCCAGTGGACAGAACATGAATGCTGCCAATCTTCATGTTCTCAGTAATGTAGCAGAGGCTCCCCAGGCTATCCTGGAGACAGTTTCCCAGGTGAGGACACTTTGTTTGTGTCGTTTACCTTACCATTACCAAACATGTGAATAGTATTTGTCTGTTCTCATTTCACAGTCATAGCAAAAACATTGTTTTGTTATCCCCTGAGGTAAGTGGACTCTGTGCAGTTCATATGTAATTTAAATTGAGATATTTGTAGTGCAGATACAGTATTACGACATGTAGGGTTGCAACGGCATGAGATTTTCACGGTACAATAACCGTCTCAGAATATATCACAGTTTCACGGCAGTCCGTATTGCACAATTATTATCATTAGCAGGGCTGTAGTCAAGACCACTTTTGTCGAGTCCAAGACCAGGACTAGTCGAGACCAAGTCAAGACCGAGTCCAAAGAGGTTTGAGTCTGAGTCAAGACCTAGTCCAGGACAGAAAAAAAAGTTTTACGCATGACAGTATCAAGACAATCATTTGGGGTTATTATTTGTTGATCTAAAAGCAAAAAAAACAGAAAATAGTTTTTTGGTTGAAACTTGAAACCATTTAAAAAAAAAAATTGAAGTAAAAAGTCTCCCTTTTGAAAATATATAAAGTACATTTTTCAATACGGTAGATACAGTGGGTATAGAAAAGAATCACCCCCCCTTTAAAATAATCACATTTTGTTGCTTTGCAGCCTGAAATAAAGACAGACATTTTTGGTTTAATTCAGCTGTGTTTACTCGGTGCAACTTATAACATCAAAGTGAAAGATATTACACCAACATGTCAGAAAAATAAATACAAATAAAAAATAATAATCACCGAGTTGGAAAAAGGATCACCCCCTTGTTTCAATATTTTGTTGAACCACCTTTTGCTTTAATTACAGCCTTCAGTCTGTTAGGATATGTCTCTACTAACTTTGCACATCTAGATTTTGCAATATTTGACCACTCTTCTTTGCAGAACTGCTCAAGTTCAGTTACATTTGATGGTGACCGTTTGTGGACTGCGGTCTTCAAGTCATTCCACAGATTTTCAATGGGGTTTAAGTCTGGGCTCTGACTAGGCCATGCAAGGACATTCACCTTTTTCTCCTTCAGCCACTGTGTGGTCAGTTTTGCTGTGTGCTTTGGGTCATTGTCATGTTGGAAGGTAAATCTTCTTCCCATGGACAACTTTCTGGCAGAGAGATGCAGATTTTCTTCAAGAATTTGACGGTATTTTGCCCCATCCATTTTTCCTTCTATCCTGACAAGTGCTCCAGTCCCTGCTGCAGAGAAACAACCCCATAACATGATATTACCACCTCCATGCTTTACTGTAGGAATGGTGTTATTTGGATGGTGAGCTGTATTGGATTTTCGCCAGACATATCGTTTGGCGTTGAGGCCAAATAATTCAATTTTAGTCTCATCTGACCATAACACCTTTTTCCACAGGGCCTCAGAATCTTCAAGGTGTGTTTTGGCAAAGTTCAGTCGTGACTGCATGTGGCCTTTCTTCAGGAGTGGCTTTTTTCTTGCAACCCTTCCATACAAGCCACATTTGTGGAGAATTTGTGATATTGTTGTCACATGCACACAATGACCACTCTTTGTCATGAATTCCTGCAACTGCTTCAGAGTTGCTTTGGGCCTCTTGGTAGCCTCTCTGACCAGTTTCCTCCTGGCTCTTTCATCCAGTTTGGAGTGACGTCCTGATCCAGGGAGAGTCTGTGTTGTACCAAATACCTTCCACTTCTTAATAATAGACTTCACTGTGCTTCTAGGCACTGATAAAGCCTTTGAAATCTCCTGACTTGTACCTGTCCACAACTTTATCCCGGAGATCTTTTGACAATGCCTTGCCACCCATAGTTGATTGTTTTCTTCAGTTGCACTACCAAGGACTGAAATGCTTCAGGAAAAGCTTGTTTTATAGTGAGCTAATCAAAATGACCACAGCTGATCACAATTGAAAGTCAATTAGTTTTGTGTGCTATTGAGAAGGTGATTAACTACACCTAGTTGGGTTTACAAGTCATTTTTAGGAGGGGGTGATTCTTTTTAAAACTCAGTGATTCTGATTTTAAATTTGTAAAAAAAAAAATCTGACAAGTTGGTATTATATATTTCACTTGGATGTTATAAGTTGTAAATACAGCTGAATAAAACGAAAATTGTTTTTGTACGTTTTCCTTTCAGGCTGCAAAGCAACAAAATGTGATTATTTTAAAGGGGGGTGATTCTTTTCTATACCCACTGTAAGCAAATGTAAACCGCATGATAACCGTCAATTTTCATGTCATGCCGTGAAACTGGTGTATTGCTGCAACCCTAATGGCATGTGATATATGATGCATAAAAATAATCTTCAGAAATATCACAGGTGAGCATTCTGAGATTTTGATTTTATTATTACGGTAGTCGCTCAGAAACAAAGAGTTGCACATCTGGTTGTGCAAAACTATCCAAGGATACATTTATTTTCCCTTCGTATACATTTTGATTGCATTGTTACATGCGAACAAGCCTGAAGATGAGAACTTGTGAGTGTTTCTCACTTCAAGATAAACAGAGCACTCTCAAACCTGTGCAATGATCAAACACACACACAGGAGCAGCTGTCTGTGTCCAATTCCCTCCCCTCCTCCATGGCTGACATGGCGGACCCCCCCAGCAGTCCCCTCGGGGCCACAGATACCACAGACGATTCGGACGAAGATGAGGATGAAGACTCTGAGATGGATGACTGGGAACCTCGTCCGCCTCAGTCCTTCAACCCTCACAGCCTCTGTGAGTAGGGATGCTAATTTAGAGTTATTTTTCTGACTGATAGCTGACCCTTGTTAACCGATCAACCGAACCGTCAACAATACAAACTTTATTCTTAATTTGTCACATACACACAGAGTACAATGTGATTTGTGAAATTCAATTACTGCATTTTAACCCATCCTAAGTATTAGGATGGATATAGGAAAAAATAAGGATCCGGGGAGCAAGTTGGGGTTCACTTTGACATGTGGCCGTATGAGCCTGGGATTGAACTCCCTATCTTGTGGTTGAGGGGCGACCACTCCACCTTTTTGAGCCACAAGCCACCCAACCATTAACCAAAAACCAGGCAACAAAGTCCCAGTCCACTCGTCCGAGAGGCTCGGACGTACTTTTCACATTCCGTCCACTGTGTCTTCCGATGCTTTCTGTGTTCTAATTTGCTTTCAAGTTGAGTCACAAATCTTCCAAATTAAAAATTCATGCAGAACAGGGGAAATGATTGTAGCTCATTAAAACCACAGATGTCATGTCCTGTGGCTGTGGACACTTTTTGAGTTGGAACAACACAACAAATGAACAATTAGACCTCATTCCTTTTTATATACAGTATCTTTGGTGGTGATTTGTGTCTTATTGATCTCTCTTAGGGTGTGAGGAGTGTAATATTGCCAACTCGTCTGTGTGTCTGAAGCACGGACCTCTGCACCCCATCCCCAACCGGCCCGTCATGTCCAAGGCCCGGGCCAGTCTGCCTCTGGTCCTCTACATCGATCGCTTCCTGGGCGGGGTGTTCTCCAAGAGACGCATCCCAAAGCGCACACAGTTTGGTCCGGTGGAGGGACCCCTGGTTCCTCAGAGTGAGCTGCAGGACCACTACATTCATCTCAAAGTAAAGCGGCCATTTGATTGCTATTGGGTTAGGGTTATGTGTTACGCTGCACTGAGTAAAATGCAGTGGTGGAATGTAACTAAATACATATACTCAAGTACTGTACTGAAGTCCAAATGTTGAGGTACTACATTTCAGAGAGAAATATTGTAATTTTTACTCCATTACATTCATCTGACAGCTTTAGTTACTTTACACATTAAGATTTCTGCACACAAAACACATGTAGTTTATAAAATCTGATGTTTTATTATAAATGAAACTAGCCAACAATATAACGGCCTACAAGTCCAGCTGAAATGATGAAACCATTAAACACACAACTGTTTGGATCCTTCACACTTTCTAAAATGGGAGGATTTTTCCTCATCGCGTACTTTTACTTTGAATACTTTAAGTACATTTTCCTGATGATACTTTCAAACTTTGACTTCAATAACATTTTTAATGCAGGACTTTTACTTGTAGCAGAGTATTTGTACAGTGTGGTATTAGTACTTTGACTGAAGTAAAGGATCTGAATACTTCTTCCACCACTGAGTAAAATGTTCATGTAAAAACATACACCCATCTTGTCTATTAAGAGAAGCCCTGCTTGTTAAATTGGACATTCTGATACTGGGTAGGGATACCTCTTGGCTGCAGGAAGTGATAAAACTTCAACATCCAAAACTGTTTTTGTCTCCCTTCTCATTTTAGTATCGTTAGAAATAAAATAATCACAGAGTTGTGAAATCATTGCCAGCAGCAGTGACAGCAAAAACTGTCCTGTCCTGTTTGTAGTGTCCTGAGGAGTGTCCTGGGACAGTCAGACACTGTCCTGTACACTGTCCTGTGACTCCCAGACACTGTCCTACTGTCCTGTGACTCCCAGACACTGTCCTGTGACTCCCATGACTGTCCCGGGACAGTCAGACACTGTCCTGTGACTCCCAGACACTGTCCTGTGACTCCCATGACTGTCCCAGGACAGTCAGACACTGTCCCGGGACACTCCTCAGGACAGGACAGGTTTAGCTGCCACTGCTTCTCATCATTGCTTTACAAACAGCCAGATGCAAAGAGGGCAACATTTGTAATTCTAGTGTCTTAACAAAGAAACAAAAAAGGAGTTTATAGTTTGAGTTAAGTTGTATAGTAAAGTGTTGGCTAAGTGAGAACTAAGGACAAGCCTGTGCAGTCTAAGGTTGCACTCTCCCAGTCTGATCTCTAACCAGATGTCTGCTGGTTGTCTTAGCTGTGCATGCTGGATGCAGAGAAAGATGGAGAGAAGTCTGATGACACGTGGCTGGACCTTTCTGATGAGGACAGCTGTAACTGGATGATGTTTGTGCGACCGGCTCAGAACCACCTGGAGCAGAACCTGGTGGCCTACCAGTACGGCTCGGAGATATTTTACACGTCCATCAAGAACATCCAACCCAAACAAGAGCTCAAGGTTTGTGTTGGTCATTTCTCCTGCTTCATATGCAGTACTGAACACTTTTCCACTGTGTGCACAAAGTAATGAAACAAATTTGTTTAACTCCTGTATTGTACCTGCACAGCACACAGGCAAAGTAAGCAACTAGCTGGTGAGGAAGTTCAGTTCAGTCAAACTCAAATATCTAGTAAGTTAAGAGCCAGGGGCCGTATTACAGAAACTTCCTGTCTTAAGTTGACATAGGAAGGGTCTAAAGGCAGTTTTATGCTTCTGCGGAGGCTCCACTCTACATAAGTGGCCTGGTGTTTATACTAGGGATCGACCGATATGGATTTTTTAGTGCCGATACCGATTTCCGATACGGGCTGCCGATTTTCTTGAGCCGATATTTGGAGTCGATACTGCATTTGCTCCCTCAATTTTCTACATAAAATAAAATGAGTATGTCTAAGGCTAATATGCCGCCTGATATGCAAAGACAACACACTAGTAGGTCTAAACGAAAATGTAAAAGAAGCTGCCAGATTTGTCAACCACAGAACATAAATCAGCAGAGGAAAATAATGTGATGTCAGATCTGCGCTCTGATATCACTGCGATGGCAACTCCGCCCAGCTCCAAGTAGGGAGCGAGTCTGGTGTGTGTGTGTGTGTGTCTCTCAGAGACGGTGTGGTGTGTGTGTCTCTCTGAGAGACACACTGAGTGAAACAGACGCGCGCACACACACGTCGGCATTACTTAATCCTACGACCAGTGTTCGTAACACCTAAGTGTATGGCAATATTTCAGCTAAGTCAAACAGTTAAAAGATGCTTTGAAAGTTTAAAACTTACTGTTGTCTTTAAGAGCAGGCTTCCAGCACTCTGCTAATGGGGGAGGGGCGGTGCATGGTCTGACTCTGCATGTGAACGGCAGCGTCGGGAAAATCGGCGAACGCAGCAGCCGCGTATTGGCCAATGCCAATACACGTAAAAATTGCAAATAACGGCCCGATATATCGGCTGCCCGATAAATCGGTCAATCACTAGTTTATACTTGTGCGTTGGTGTGTGCATCAAGCCGGCATGTGTGTGTGGGGGGGAGTGTGTGATAGAGGGAGAAGTGAGAGAGTCACGGCAATTAGCTTTAGAGCAAGTACTGAGTCTAGAGTCATAGTGAGAGAAACAAAGTGTGTCTCCCCTGTGCTTTCTGACCAAGATGAGACATCTTTAGCAGGAAAAATTAACCCTCTCCTTGATTTCATGTTGTTTATGGAGAAGGAGAACCAGGAAATGAGTCGGGGGAAATGCAATGCTTCCAGGCCACGGCCGAGCGACGTGCATCGCTGTGACGTGTAATTACATTTTTCGAGAGGTGCAAGCTACGGCGTAGGGTCTGGCGTAGAGGCAGAGTCTGCGAGGGTATGCCGTCGATTCGACGCAGAAGCATAAAACGGCCGATAGGATTATATCCAATTTGGTATTACAGAAGCAAATCCTAACAAACTTTAGGAATCCTATCTTATCTTACTTCATTCTATCTTATCTCAGGTTAGGAATACTCAAATATGTCTAAATACTCAATCCAACATATTATTATGTCTGTTACCTAGCAACTGATGCTACACTTTCTCATCTCGCCTAGCTAAACAACTTTGCACCTGTTGTTTTTCTCATTGAAACATACTGAAACATACAGTACATAGAAACTCGGGATGCTTATTTAGATTTATTAGCGTGCGTGTGGTAAAAGGTAAAACAAGAGAGTAAGGTAAAGTTAGTAGAGTTTATTTAAGATTTTGGGAAGTTAGGATGCTTGTGTAATACACTTTTCCTATCTTAATTAAGGATGGGAACATTGACGTGTTCATCTGTAATGGCTTTTTTTCTTTCTTCCTAAATCATGGCCTAACCCTAATTCCCATTAGCGGTGTCACGAGTCTCCAAATCCTCGATTCGATTACATTTTCAATTCTACGGTCACGGTTTGATTCGATTCTCGATTTTTACATTATCATTTTTTAGACTAGACTTTTATGCAATATAATATCTGACCTTTGTTCGCAATGTACCACACTACATTGTCAAATTTAAAACATAAACAATATTAACAACCTAATGTAACAATAACATCAGTCAATTGGGAACTTGACAGTTTATCAACAAAGTAAAAAAGAAAAAGAAGATAAAAAAAGTTGCAGACGATGCCGAGAGCAGACGCTTTGCAGCACAGTGGCTGAGCAGTCAGAGAGCAGAGACACCCTTAATTACCATGGTTACCAAAAACGGTTAAAAACAGCCCCAGATATTTTGCTCAGGAGGTGGCGGAGACAAGCCAGAGCTGAAAAGGGAAAGTGAATCAGTCCCAGTAAATAAAGGACATCTGAGTAGGCTGTAGTAATTGGTGTATTTTTTTTGTTTTGTTTTTATATATTTCCCTCTGCAGGTGTGGTATGCGGCATCATATGCAGAGTTTGTCAGTCAGAAGATCCACGATGTTACAGAAGAAGAGAAAAAAGGTGAGTCCCGTACTTAGCTTAATATCAACACACGTCTCAGCCCTGCTGTGATGTGATGTGTCCCATTACAAAGACCCAACAGCAGTAGGTCCTCATCCTCACTTTCTACTGTTCCTTCTTCAAACCTTTTCTGATTGTGATTCCCTCAGTGCTCCGGGAGCAGGAGAAGAACTGGCCTTGTTATGAGTGTAACCGCCGCTTTGTGAGCTCTGAACAACTGCAGCAACATCTCAACATGCATGACGACAAAGTAAACTCTGTTACCAGGTAAAAAACCTACCTTATTTTACATTTTCTCTTTCCTTTTTTTTATCACATTAAAGTCCAAATGACCCATCCACTGTGTCTTGCAGGTCCAGAGGCCGGGGGCGAGGCAGAGGCAGGAGGAGATTTGGGACAGGAAGAAGACCGGGACGGCCCCCTAAATTTATACGCCTAGATGCACCTGTAGACGCTGGTGGAGACAAGACAGTAAGGGACACATTAATTTATGCTTCTGCGTTAAATCGATGCTGTGGCTACGTCCATAGGCACGTGGAGACACCGACCCTACGCCATAGCCTGCAGCCACCTCTCCAAAAATGTAACTACACGTCGCTCGGCTGTGGCTTGGTAGCGTTGCATTTCCCCCGACTCATTTCCTGGTTCTCCTTCTCCATAAACAACATGAAGTCAAGGAGAGGGTTAACTTTTCCTGCTCCAGATTTCCCACCGTGGTCAGAAAGAACAGAGGAGACACTTTGTTTCTCTCACTATGACTCTAGAGTCAGTACTTGCTCTGAAGATAATCACCATCACTCTCTCACAGACAGACACACAGACACAGACAGGCCGGTCCTGCTATTCTCTTATAGAGATCGCTGCACACACCAGGCCACTTACGTAGGGTACGGAGAAAGCTCTGTGTGGAGCCTCCGCAGAAGCATAAATCACACTTAATATGTGCTGTGTTTAATCTACTGGTTCCCAACCTTTTTTGGCTGAGCCCTCCCCCCTCCCCCCCACAGCCCTGTCAGATGAACTTGCGTACCCCTTCATCAATTAAAAATGTATGTTCCAAATGTTCCACTATTCATTACATAAAAGTGGATATTGTCAGTTATTTCATACAATTGAACTGTCAATATTTAGGTTGGTTTGGTCAGCAATCGTACTAGCACAAGCCTTCTAGGCTACTACTACTTGGAGTGAAGCTAAGTGTTTCAACCATATATCCTCTAACCGTTTCTCCATTACTTTAGCTAATCATTCAAACTGTTGAGTTATTACTTTATAGCTCGTTATTTCAACCATTTATTCATCACATTTAGCTAAACGTCTGCTCGCTTGCTAACTAGTTTTTTACATTCTTACATAACTGAAACGTGGTGTTCAGGCGTTATGGTTGACTTCATGTTAATATGTGGATATATTCTTCCAATCAAATCATTTCAATTTTTTTTCTTTATTTTAATTGAGCTAAGATCTTTCTGCGTACCGCCTGGCCATACACTTACCCTGGTTGGGTATCACTGGATTAAGCGATTAGTTGACTGGCTTTGAAAAATTGTGAATTGTTTTACCTTTTTGAATCAGGAGATGATGGAACTGACAGAGAAGGCGCTGGAGGAGCGAGCGGAGGGAGCTCAGAACGGGCTGAAGGTGGTGGAGATGGAGTCGGAGGCCGAGGCCGAGGGCCAGCTTCTACCTCCTGCAGGGGAACCAGAGCCAGAGTCGGTCACCCCGTCCTCCAACACGGCCCTGTCAGTCCCGCTAAAGGAGGACCCTGCACACAGCAGCCAATCAGACAGCCACCTCACATCTCAGGACCTGCGCCGCGCCAAGAGGATCCGGGTAAGACTGCTGCAGTCGCTGAGATGTAGGGGTGTGACGAGACACTCGGCTCACGACACCACACACGAGATTGGGTTCACGAGAACGAGACAAGAAGAGATTGTAATACTATTTCTTTGGGATATAACAATTTTTTTAATTATTTTTTAACATTCAAAACATACAACTCGCAAATGAACAAAATATAATATATATATATATATATATATATATATATATATATATATATATATATATATAATTACAAATAAAAACAGTAAAAATAACAGAAATTAATGACTACGTTTTTTTTTTTTGGGTCTTATTTTTTTGAAGTGCAAACCATAATCAAAGTAGTACTCTGTGAATAATCAAAGTGCAAACTTAGACCGACCACTTGTTTTCTTCAAGCATGATCCACTGGTCAGCCTAAGCTCAGGTATGGTCATGTTCTTTTTCAGGAATATGAGCATGGCCACGTTTTCTGGCTGTAGTTGAGACCTGTGGCCACTAACTATGTCTATGACGATTTTCTCAGTGATTTACGTTGTAGCGCACAAATAAATAACCATCAATCACTCAACAGATGGTTTTGTGGAACAGATGCTCTTTTCTCCTCCTCTGCATTTTATTGATTGCAGCAGGAAGAAGCTACTCTAGTATTGATTTATGACTATTTCTAGACGAGCAGAGAACATTTCTCTTTGTTTGATATCATCATTAAAGCTTTAGTGCCGACCTTTTTTATAATAATGGACGTCCATTACATTCAAGCCAAATGAGTTGCTACAAAGCTAATTAAGACTATCAGCTCCACACAACTATTTCTCAGTACGGCTATGTTTACAGAATGGTGGCGCAGAAGCTCAAATGAAGATGACCTCTTCTGAAGAGTCCATCATGTTTTTTTAATCAACAGTGTTGTTGTCATTTCTTAGAATTCCTCATGGGGGTGACAGAAACTACGCACTATAGCTTTAAAAGTAAAGTTAGGCCTCCTGCACACTGCCTGCATGGCGTGAGCATGGCGTTTCTGTTGCATGTCAGCTGCATGGCGGCTGCGTGGCGTTTTCTATGTTCTTTTCACACCAGAAACGTGTCTGATGCGGTGCTGCTGCTCCTAGTCTCGTCTAACACAGCTTAAAGAAAAGAGAGCGATTCACGCGAGTCAGAGGAGGCGGTACACTAACGTTCTAACGCTGGGTTTTACAGGCAGCTTTTTTTTCCCAACTGCAACTCCGCCGCTGCTCTGCAAAAGTTCGAAGTCTGAGTCAACTTTAGAGAACGGGGCGGGGGGGGGGGGATCTTCTGTGCTAATTTCCAGGTCAAAGCCAGACTGCATCATGCTGGCTGCTGCTCTGCACTTGTGTACTGATATCGCCGCGAGACAACTTTTTCACAGAGAAATATCGTCACATTTTTAATATCGTCACACCTCTACTGAAATGCAACAGTGTTTGAGATGCTTTTGTTATTTGGTGTCACAGTGGCCATGATTTGCTTTACAACAGTGTGTCTCTCTTCCTCAATGCGTGCTCCCCTCACAGATGGATGTGCAGGTAGGTAGGAGCTGGAGGATGGCGGAAGAATACATTTGGTTTAAATGTTCCTTTTGTCATTTTCCATGGTGTTAATGTTCATGTGACATTTCAGGACATGCCCCCCCCCCTCCTGCACACTCCATTGCATCCATCAGCCACTCCCCACATCTCAGCAGATCCATGTCAGTCAACACTGTTGGGGGGTTTTCTGACAGCAGTTTCTCTCTCTCTCTCTCTCTCTCTCTCTCTCTCTCTCTCTCTCTCTCTCTCTCTCTCTCTCTCTCTCTCTTTCTCTTTCCTTCCTTCCTTCCTTTCCATGGCAGAATGCAGCGCTGCAGCACCTTTTCATCAGGAAGAGTTTCCGTCCTTTTAAATGCACCCACTGTGGCAAGGCCTTCCGGGACAAAGACAAGCTGGAGCAGCACCTGCGGGTCCACGGCCGCGACGCCTACGCCTTTTCCTGCCACATTTGCAGCAAGAGCTTCATTAGTGACTCGGCCCTGGAGGACCACCTACTGGTGCACACGGAGAACCGCTCCTACTCTTGTCTCTTGTGCCCAGAAACCTTTGAAAGGCTGGACCTGCTCAAAGACCACGTAGGGGTGCACGCTGTGGAGGGCTGCTTCACCTGTCCTTCCTGCAAGAAGACATTTACTGACTTCATCCAGGTTAGTGATGAATGTCTCATAATCCATATTCGCACGGGATTAGTATTAACTGGTGACCTCTAGTCATTTGTAATAATTATGGAGGTTGTCTGTGATCTTAATCCCGTGCTTATCGGCCATGTCTGTAATTCGTCAAGTAAAAATCTCCTGCAAATGACCTACCATATTTCACCAAACACTGCGGTCCTGTGATATAATTTTTTCAAGGTTTTTATTTCCTGTGCGCCTTTTTATCCCTCTCGCGAAGACGGATATGGGATGGCGGGCGGCCGTGGACGGCGCCTTTCATGGCCAACCTAGTCTGGACCACTGTCTGACCGTAGACCCCCGACCCTGAGTCGGCACGCTCCCCTAAAAAACAAAATGATATAACACTTTATTACACAACTTGACACATGGGTTTAGAGTAGGTAGCTCACAAAAGCAAAGGAGAACGAGATTTATTATAACAAAAGAAAATAAGATTGGTCTTTGTGGTAATCTTTTTAACTAGTTGAACATTCTTCAGTGACGCTCAGCCCCTCGTCACGCTGCTGCTGTTTGTAGCTTCGTGTGAATACCAAGGTTCCACGCGGTCTTTAAAAGTCTAAAAAAGTCAAACATTTCAAAATCTAAATTTTAAGCTTTTAAAAGTCTTAAAGTCGCTCAAGTGTTGTGTGATTTTATACAGGTCTTAATTTTCAATTTAACGCTGCCTCCGGGGTTTTGTAGTTCTTTCTTTCCATAGTCCAAATATAATTCGCTGTATATGTACAGATTATTATTTCTCCGTGCTGCTTTCAGTCAATTTGAAGAAATGTATGTACTTTGCAAGTACTTTTGTGGCTCTGCATTTGTTTGTACATTGATGTCGTGATATAGGTCTTAAATTTCATTCATAATGGTCTTAAAAAGGTCTTCAAAAGTCTGAAATTTTACTTGTTGAAACCTGCAGAAACCCTGGACTATGCGGCGCTCCTGTAGCAAAGCATTAAAAACACACAATGCTACCAGGTAGAGTACACTCAGTGATCTTTAGGCGATTTAGTTAATATAGAGATGACAATATACAGATGTTTTTCCCCATCCACCAATCGATTGGTTGTAGAGTAGGGCGAATTTCAGTCGAGACAAGATTTTCTTTGATTGTATTGCTCGGTTTTCTCTTCCTTAGGTAAAGAAGCATATACGCTGCTTCCATTCAGAGAAGATCTTTCAGTGCCCGGACTGTGAAAAGGCCTTCTGCCGGCCAGACAAGCTGCGTTTGCACATGTTGCGCCACTCTGACCGCAAGGACTTCCTGTGCTCAACATGTGGCAAACAATTCAAGGTAAGATGAAAAGATGGAGGATTGAAAGATACAAGTTGGCAGTGTCAGTTAATAGGTATGCGAGTTCTTATGTGACAGTTATTTCCCTGTGACATTAAGAGGAAGGATAAGCTGCGGGAGCACATGCAGCGCATGCACAATCCCGACAGAGAGGCCAAGAAGGCGGACCGAATCCACCGCTCCAAAACCCTGAAGCTGAAGGTGCCCACCACCGACTTCGAGAGCTTCATGTTCAAATGCCGAGTGTGCATGATGGGGTTCAGGCGCAGAGGAATGCTGGTGAGCAACAACTCGCAGAAAGCTTTTCATTTTGTTCCCATTGAATTCCAATACACATAGCTTTATATTTCTGGTTCCAGGTCAATCATTTGTCCAAGCGCCATCCAGAGATGCGTATTGATGATGTGCCTGAGCTCACGCTGCCAATTATCAAGCCCAACAGGGACTACTTCTGTCAGTACTGTGACAAGGTTTGTTTTCCCCAGCCTGTCATGTGTACAGTGAGGTTTGGAGACGGCTCGGCATGCTGTTATTTTATTATTTATTCATGTAATGATTTCAGAGTGCCTATGTTTTTGTGTCTAAGTGACTGATTGTAAACAACAATCTTTGAAATTGGTCCAGTATTAAGCAAGACAGCGGTGAAACAAGCTGCAGTGTAACTTTTTCCACAATCCCCATTCTGGTTTGGTTGAAATAAACCCTTAATTCAACCATTTACATGTGAAGATGTGCAGGCTCTATACACGCTAAAATGACTGTTTATTTAAATGGAGTCTGGTGAGTTAGGCTAGGGTTAAACAAAAAGGATCTTACTCTTTAACAAAATGCTCTATCTCTGTAGGGTTCCTTTCCATAATGTTGTCAGATACTTACCCCCAATTTATACCGGTTGCTTAACGGCTGCGTAACAGCTCCGGAACGTCGGAGGAGTCAATCGGTTTCCATTAAAGTCAATGTGTGTATTTCCACCGGTTGCGTAATGGCTGCGTCCCGACTCCGGCAAAGCTGCGGCGGTCCGCAGCCCTCCGGAGTAGATACGCAGAGCTTCTATTTTTGCCGGACGCCGGAGATAGTGCGGGACAGGAAGTCGAGAACAGAAACAAAATAAAACATCCCGTTAATTTTCAAAATAAAATGCACTGTGCTCACGGCGGATCGTATTTCCATTCACTACACCTTGAAAACACAGCACAGAGTTGTTTCCTCTCAACTCCTCTGGATGGAAACAGACTGTTGTTGGTTTTGTGGTTCTATTCGCGAGATCTAGTGGGTCCTCGTGACAACAGCTGTCAGCCATGGCCGCAGCCGTGCCACAACAAATCCGGACCTGTTGTGTATTGACGAACGGCGGACCACGGAGCAGACACGCAGCGGAGCCGTTACGCAGACGTTACGCACTCGGTATAAATTGGGGGTTAGAATAATAATCTGAGCCTGTTAGCAGCAAAACAAGCACTTTTATTGGACGGAAACTGAATTTGTCCTATAGGGTTACATTGCTGCCTGGTTTGCATCTCCCGGTCACAGTGTTCTCGCTCTTTCCTGGACCAATTTCAAAGATGTTTGTTCACATCAGTCACTTAGACACCAATGCATGGGGAAAAAAGGATCTAGGTTGAAAAATACCGAAATGACCCTGTAATAAAACCATCTGATTTCATCTCTGTGCAGGTGTACAAGAGTGCCAGTAAGAGGAAAGCACACATACTGAAGAACCACCCCGGGGCAGAATTGCCTCCCAGCATCCGTAAGTTGCGTCCAGCTGCTCCTGGTGAGCCTGACCCCATGTTGAGCACGCACACACAGCTGACTGGCACCATCGCCACTGCACCCGTCTGTTGCCCACACTGTGCCAAACAGTACAGCAGCAAGGTTGGTATAAAGCTCTGTCTAAATATATTCTAAATATCCATACAGAGAATGACTCTGTGTTTGCAGTAATTCACAATTCTATGTTGTGTCTTCCTGGACAGTCCCAGACCCCAACTGATAACGTTCTATGTGCTTGTATCCCAGACTAAGATGGTTCAGCACATCAGGAAGAAGCATCCAGAGTTTGCCCAGCTGGCAAACACCATCCAGGCACCTCTGACGACAGCTGTGATCAGCAGTGCTCCTGCAGTCATCAGTGCAGATGGCACTACAGCCGAGGCTGTCGTGGTAAGAAAGGGCTACACTCATGTGAAGTGGATGTTAATCGCTAAGTGGATTACTGAAAATTAGTATTACATAAACCAAAAAGTGGTAAGAGCAAATAGGGGTGGGGGGGAAATCGATACCGCATAGTACTGGCAATACTGTATTGATACATGGAGGCCAAGTATTGCTCTTTTATTATGTAAATGGAACTTGAGCCGTTTGCACAAGATGGTGCAGTTGAGTTTTTTTTTTTCTGGATAAAACACATGTTTTAAGGAGGTCAACTAATATACACCAGATATTATAACTGTCTGATGAATTTTCTCCACAGACCACAGATTTGCTGACCCAGGCCATGACGGAGCTTTCTCAAACACTGACCACAGACTACCGCACAGCGCAGGGAGACTACCAGAGGATCCAGTACATTCCCGTGTCTCAGGCGGGAGGCAGCCTGTCCCAGCCGCAACACATCCAGCTGCAGGTGGTGCAGGTGGCTGCGGTAAGATTCAGGATCTGACCTAGGACCCAGATTTGTTTTTGTTTTTTAAACTTCATTTTTATCCCTGGATAGCTGACTGAACATTCAAATAACTTCCTGCTGGACAGTCACAGTTATACACTTTGACAGCTGCGAGCTGCTTGGTACAAACTCCACACACTCAAATGAATAGGTTTTATATAGAGCTAAATCGGTTCTCTAGTTCCAGCTGCTCAAATTTATATCGTTGTAAACCTAATATCTTTTAGTTTGGGGATGCTTGTTGGACAAAACAATTTGACTGAGCCACCGCTGGCTCAGTGAATTTGTGATGAGTTCCCCCCCCTTTATTTCTTTGATGTTTTATATGTATAAGTAGGGTTTAAAATAACCCACCAGCCACTATGAAAATTCTGGAAAATTACAGCTTTGGCTTGTAGGGTTTAAACCTTTTTATTTCCTGCTATATTTTTTATAAATGTAGTATGCAGGTAAAATAGTTAAAGTATTTTGTTATGGAGAAAAACAAATATCACAATATTTTTGACCAAATACCTTGATGTCGATATTGCGGCGATACTGTATGGTCGACAATTGGCGCTTTCACAAAATATTTACACAATGAGATTTGAGATAAATAATCATCAGAAATGTGGATACGACTGAGTAAAGGAAAATAACAGAACAGCTATAACAGTCTGGTAAGTTCAGAAAATGACATCACTTTAATGTAATGCAGCTCTTTAAAAGCAGGAAAAGACATCCAAAATCTAAGACGATATCTAGTCTTATATCATATCAATAAAATATCAACATATTGCCCAGCCCTAAAAAACCGTAACACATGGTTCTTTTCCTCTGTGCTTCACAGGCTTCCTCCCCACATTCCCAGCACCCGACAGTAGACGTGAGCCAGCTGCATGACCCTCATGGCTACAGTCAGCACTCCATCCAGGTCCAACACATCCAGGTCAACGAGGCCTCAGGCACCGGACAGGGTGCCGCTCAGGTAAATCCTCAATGCTCTTAATGAATTGATGAGTAATCACACAATATACCACACAAAATAACATGTAACACCACATGTTGTGGGCCCCATAATGTTAAGCTTGATGATAACAGAATACTTGTATCTCTTGACTCTGTATGTGGTCAGCCTCTAAGCCCCTCCTCCCAGCAGCCCAGTCAGGAGCTGAGCCCCACCCAGCTGACCCCCGTGACATTAGCTCAGAGCCATAGCCTGCAGAGCAGCAGCACCCAGCAGCAGCAGCAGCAGCAGGGGGCAGTGCAGCACGCATACATACCCGGGAACTGGAACTACCGCGGCTACCGTGAGTCACACACATGCTCCCATATCCACCAGTCAGACTCTGTATGTTCTGATGGTTAGGGTTGGGCATCGTTTGGTTTGAACAATTCTTATTCCAATCCCGATTCTTCCTTTCGATCCCGGTTCCTATCAACTCTTGATTCCGGTTCTTTGAGGAGTGGAGTTGAAACGGGTCCCATGCTTATTTCAAAGATAAGAGGAACATTTTATTTTGATTCAATGGTGGTTTACAGTTTCACCGGGCCTTTTCAACGTAAAATAAAGCCAGACTTTAGAGCGCTGCTTACTGTGCTCCATGGATGCAACACAGCAAGTGCCTGGAAGTTCGGTGGTCGCTACAGAAACCAAAATTTGCCCATGTTAAATTTAGAAGCGATGATCTCTCATCAAAACCAAATTTTTCCATTCGATTCCAAGTTGGAACCGGTTCTCAGTTCCCAATCTTATTGATGATTCTGTACTGGATGAGTGGCTCTCACGTTAACATGTGAACCTTTTTATTGTGGCAGCGTCTGAGATCCAGATGATGGCTCTACCTCACACGCAGTATGTGATCGCTGAGGCCAGCTCACCTGTAGCTGGAGTCAACAGCAACCAGGTGAAAACGGTGAGGGAATGCTGTCTGATACATGTTGGATGAAAGGGTGAAGTACAGTTGGCTGTGGTTTAGGAAATCCCTGTGTTGCAGTTTGATTTTTTTTTTTTTACACCCATGTTAAAGGGAAGCCTTATAGATAGGGCAGCTGAAAGTGTCACACAACCTGACAAAAGTTAAAAAAATAAGATCCTGAAACTTAAGACCTGGATGGGACACCCCTGTTATAACAAATATATCTTAGGTTGAAGAATCCACAACCGTGAAAGGGTTTTGCTGCACACCAGAAACTTCTTTCATTTTTATTTTTTTTTTAGTTTATAGCAGCATTCTGTATTTCATGTCCTCATCTAAACTACATACTGTAACTCTTAAATTAAATAAGTTAAGCATAAAGCGTGGCTCCTTTTATGTCACATCTGTGTCACATCTTGATGAGTGAGCCTGATGAAGTAATTGTTGCTTACATCTTTTAGAAACTTTGTTAGGGCTGAACGATTTTGGGGGGAAGAATCTAATTGCGATCTTCCTGCCAGATATTGCGATTGCGATTCGATTTGCTTTTTTTTTTTTAGCTAAATATTGCACCTTCTACGATCATGTTAAATCAGTAAAAAAAAACTGAAAATAGGGGTGGGAATATAGGACATTTCTGAAAACAATCTACGATATGTAACATTATTCCATCATTTATCTTATGAAACAAAGTAGATATAATAATAATAAGTGCTCATATTATGCTTTTTGGCGTTTCCCCTTTCCTTTATTGTGTTATATATCTTTTTGTGCATGTTATAGGTTTACAAAGTGAAAAAAGCACAAAGTCCAGCCCAAAGGGACTTACCATCTCCCAGAGAAAACACTGTTCACAAACTGCTCCAAACAGCTCTGTTGTAGTCCAGCCTTTACTTCAGAGACAAACGTGTGTTATAATGCTCGCCTAGCTGCTAGCATGGCACGCCCTCATACTCTGCAACTGACAAGCTAGCAGTACTTACTGAGCATGTGCAACTCTCAACAAAGATGGAACAGAAGTGCGATGTCTCACTCCTTAGAGAGCTCAACACACAGGGTGAAATGAGGAGCTGCAGCAATGTGCAGTCCAACAAATATATGGCGTTTTCTGAAAATTAAACTACAAAAACCTATTCTAATATATAATCTCTAAATACAATTATGAACCTTAAAATGAGCATAATATGAGCACTTTAAACCAAATGTTACACCAAACATTCAACTAAACATTCGATTAATCGCTGTCTTCATGATTAGCTAATCACATTCTTTCCAATCGCGATTTTCGATTTGAAAACGATTCATCGTTATGTAACTTGGTATGGTGCCAGATGTGAGTTACATCCTTAGCAATAACGCATAGGAAATGAGCAGAAATTCTCAATTGAACATGGTGGCTTGCGGTAATGAACTGAACCTCCTGTTTGTGGAACTTTAAGGCATTCTCATCCCTGTCCCGCAGACTCACTACGTAATCTCCGAGGGTCAGACTGAGCTGGATACCAAACCAACTGGTCCCCAGAGCACCACCCAGGCTCACGCAGAACACCTGGAGCAGCAACCGGCCAATCAGCAAGCCACCACGCAGTACATCATCACCACAACCACCAACGGCAGCGGCACTAGTGAAGTTCACATCACAAAACCCTAAGGTGTGTAGTGATGAGCTCTGTGGCCCGAGCATAGACCCGCGGACTGACCCTGCATGTTTACCTCAACAGCTTGTATGCACATTCATGAACAAAGCCAGTCATATGCACATGGACACAGACTTGTGTACATACAGAGCTGGAACTGGGATGAGTTGAAGACCAGCACAGTTTTATGTGTCTGTAAAGAGTTAAGATGTTGAATGAGCTGTTGAGTTTCAAGCAGCCAGAACTTTGTGAGAAAATTAAGTTAGTAGAGAGAAAAATGCAAAAGTTTTGATTTTGAACAGAATATGTGTAAAAGACAAAAAGCTGAACACTTGTTTTAAATACACAGCACTGATAAACATTGTCATTGAAGCTGCTAAAAACAGGGATGATATATGAAATACAGGGTTCCTGTGAGCATTTGGAAAGTATGGACAACGGCCGCATACATTTTAAGGTCTTACTGTGTGAGCTAATGGAGTGGTGGAAAAGTTGTGTTGCTCAGTCCTTATACAGGTTTGAGTGCCCATTTTACGTATTTGTAAAGTTAGACATTTCTTAAAGTATAGTATTTGTTTGACATTCTGGAATAAAATGCAGAACTGAAAAATACGGAAAAAATACTGTATAAAACAGTCCTGTGTTCCATAACAGGTCGTCGTGTTTTTGCCCAGCACCAACTGTTGTATTTGTTTGTTACCATATTGTTGCTGATATCTGATGTGATTCGTTGCCATTAATTTCCTTTTAGGAATGTCTCAGACATCTGTTTTTTTTTTATTTACATGCTGGATTGTCTTAATTTCCCCCAAATCTTTTTGTTTGTCATTGTCACACCTACACCACCTGTTTTGTTTTTTTGTTAGTAAAATTCAGAAAAGCAAACATAATCAGTTCCACTCTTCCAAGACTCACTGAATGCTACCAAGGGCTCTGGGTGTCGGTTATGAATTTTTATTTTGTATTGCACAGCGTTCTCAGGGATGCAGTCAACCTGAAACTGTGGGATAATTTGGTTTTTGACATACTGTATCTAGAAGATAATCATCATAGATTCAATGGCACCTCGGATGCTGAGTGTGGTTGGGTGGGGTCACAAATGTGTTGCTTTGTTCCACCTGTAACCACACCCAGTAGGGATGTCACTGGGACCTGGAGTACAACAAGACAAGAAGTTAAACCACCGGAGACCAGAAAAAAAAAAACCAAGATTCTCAGAGGGTGTTAAGTTACTCTAAAAGGGAGAACATGCATTTTCAATTTGCTTTTCTCTTCATTTTCCTGACACTAGAAACATGTTCAGTTTTCCTAAAACATTTTTGTTTTGTATTGAGGTTAATTTTGTAACCAGAGCCACCAGACCAATGGTAAGCTCTATCCTAATGGGTGAAGACACCTTACAGGTAGTTTTATAGAAGCTTGATGCCAAACACAAAGTACGTGCTCCTCAATAACACAGAATAAGAGAAATGAGACAAAGTTAAAAAAAAAATTAGGAGCTCGACATGATAAAGTGTTTAAGGGTGGTATGGGCTTAATCCACTGTGTTTATCTGTTTATTAACCTACAAAAAATATTACAAGTGCTTAATTTGGGGTTGGTGGTTAAAGGTATAACATGCAGTATTTTCCTAAAAACAAACAAAAAAACAACTGTATAGACTAATACAAAAGTAATCCCTCTCAATGATCATTTCCGACCCATTAGAAGTGTGTGGTGGCGTCTGTAGACCCTGCACTTTGCCTGAATTCTCTCTTCTTATTTTTCTGTGTGGGACGTTTATTGGCGTCAGCAAAGAGCCTGTGTTTGGGCCCTACGTGGGTGTGTTACCCCCAGCCAGTTTGTGCAGCCTGATCTTATTCCCAGGTACCGCCGCTTTGTCATGCCCCTCGGTGTCATACCGACGCACACTTGGAGCACAGCAGCTCAAAGAGAGACTAGGAGAAGGGGAAACATTAAAGCGCAAAAAAAATAGCAGGGTTTTGTGTGGAGGTTTTTGTGTTTGTCTTTTAAAACGTAACGGCCCTGAAACAATCAGAAAATAATGTTTCATTCCTTGAGTCACAGCTTTGTCTCTCTCTCTCTCTCTCTCTCTCTCTCTCTCTCTCTCTCTCTCTCTCTCTCTCTCTCTCTCTCTCTCTCTCTCTCTCTCTCTCAGTAACATATACCTTTAAAGAACAGCATATAGCTTAGGGTTAAAACCGTTAAGGGATATTGTCACGTGTCCCACATATCTCTTCACAGTAAGGTGAGAAAGGAGAATGTAATTCAGAAGGAAGAGCTCAAACCTTGTGATAGCAATCACCCATCCTACTGAAATGCTCATGAGCAAGGCATGTCTCATCTCATAAGTGTCAGACAGATTTCATTAAATACTTAAGTGATGACAACACGGGCTCACACACAAAATGAAGGCCATTATGAAATGCTGTTAATGTGCCCATTATTTACCTAGCTCTATGAAAATAAATGTGTACAGTGTGGAATATTAGAATATTATGAGAGTTGGATCATATTAAGCGATGATTCTGTCCATGTGTTGAGAAATTAAATTATTTTATATCTGTACCTTTATGTTTTCTGTTTACTTCATTATGAATGTGTTGAACTTGGAAGCATGCGGTGCCCAAACAATTTTATAGTACCCAACATTTCAGGTTAATTGGTTTGTCTGGATGCTATTCTTGCTCCTACTGCTAGATGGCAGCATGGCCTCAGAAAACAGACACGTTTTACAGCATCTTACATTCAAACTGATTGATGACACAACCAGACAAAGTCAACCTCAGTTATGTCTGAGTGTTGACAAATGGGCTCTCTTCCATTTGTAAACTTCTCTCTCGTAAGTAGTGTAAGAGGAATGTTGTTCAGTTCCAGCAGCTTGTTCACAAGGTGTGATCTAATAATAGCCCATGTCAGTGTGTGACACTGATTCAGAGCTGTTGGAAGGGGTTGTTGGTTCCTGGTGTACCTGGGCGAAGCAGGGCTTGTTTTCACACATACTTGTGATCAGGTGTTTAACACATTCCTTCATGGATGGAAGGACAGGAGAGGAAAAAGCAACTACCTTGATTAAACAAATCTTCCAGTAGGACCAGTTTTACAAGCTTCACAGAACTAATCACATACCGGGCAGCCAACTGTTCTGGTGAAGTTTCAGGCAGCATGTGTGTGTGTTTGTGTTGCTCCCATGCCTCAGTTGACGGTTGCCTACCCCAAAGGTCCAACGGGTACGGGACAGGGACAGGGAGTGGGCCAGGATCGGGCCTGTAAATGGATGGAGGAGGTAAAGGAGGACGAGGAGGGAGAACCTGCTGACAGGAGCCAAAGACAGCACAGGTAGGTAGACCTGCGTGTCAAGTAGAGTCAAGTTTATTTGTATTTCTTTCTAGCTTTTTATTTTGAAGCACATTTCATACCACAGGTGTAAACTCAATGTGCTTCAAAATAAGAGCAAGCTAGAAGAAATAGGCAGAAATCATGCATGAGAAGAAGAAAATAAATCAAGATGACATAAGATAAGGAGGTATTACATCTACGGAAATACGTACGATTAGAAAAAACTAAGTAAAAAGATTAAATACAACCCCAAATCAGAAAAAGTTGGGACAGTATGAAAAACACAAATAAAAAAAGAAAGTAGTGATTTCTAAATGTACTTTGACTTGTATTTCATTACAGACAATGTGCACACAAAATATTTCATGTTTTGTCTGGTCAACTTAATTTCATTTGTAAATATACATCCTTTCCTGTCATTCAGACCTGCAACACATTCCAAAAAAGGTTGGGACAGGAGCAATCAAGGGCTAGTAATCAGGTAAATTGGTTAAATAATGATGTGATTTGAAACAGGTGATGTCAACAGGTGATTGTAATTATGATTTTGTACAAAAGCAGCATCCAAGAAAGGTCTAGTCCTTTAGGAGCAGAGATGGGCCGAGGATCGCCAGTTTGCCAACAATTACGTGAGAAAATTATTGAAATGTTTAAAAACAATGTTCCTCAAAGAAAGATAGGAAGACATTTGCTTATTTCACCTTCAACAGTGCATAACATAATTAAAAGATTCAAGGAATGTGGAGGAATTTCAGTGCGTAAAGGACAAGGGCGCAAGCCTAAGCTGAACAACCGTGATCTCCGATCCCTCAGGCGGCACTGCATCAAGAATCGTCATTCATCTATAAGCGATATCACCACATGGGCTCAGGACTACTTTGGCAAACCTTTGTCAAGTACCACAATACGTAGTTACATCCACAAATGCCAGTTAAAACGGTACTGTGCCAAAAGGAAGCCCTATGTTAACAGTGTCCAGAAGCACCATCGACTTCTCTGGGCTCGGAGGCATCTAGTATGGACCATCACACAGTGGAAACGTGTACTGTGGTCAGATGAATCAGTATTTCAGGTATTTTTGGGGAGAAATGGACGCCATGTGCCCCGGACCAAAGAAGAAAAGGATCATCCAGACTGTTACCAGCAACAAGTCCAAAAGCCAGGGTCTGTCATGGTATGGGGTTGTGTCAGTGCCCTTGACCCCGTACTGTTGCCCACCTTAAGACATGTTTGCAGCAAGAATGGGACAAAATTACACCTGAAACACTTCATCACTTGGTGTCTTCAGTCCCTAAATGTCTTTTAAGTGTTGTGAAAAGGAATGGCAACATTACAAAGTGGTAAATGCTTTACTGTTCCAACTTTTTTTAAATGTGTTGCAAGAACCAAAATAGGAATTTTGTTTTTTTGAAAAAAAAAACCCAATAAAAATCATGAGGTACACATTAAATTATAAGCTGTTGTATTGTCTGCAATGAAATACAAGTCAAAGTACATTTAAAAATAACTACTTTCTTTTTTTATTTGTTTTCCATACTGCCCCAACTTTTTCTGATTTGGGGTTGTAGTATTACAATAAAAATGGAATGCGATAAGTGTATTATCATTGTTGTTAAGAAAAGGAATAATGATAAAAATACAGATTCTGTGCTAAAACATTGTGTCATTCAACAAGTGGCCCTTGATTTGAGCGTTTGAGTGGCAGGTGTGTGATTACAGTCTGCTGCTACAGGGAGGAGACGATGGTCCCAGCATGTCTCCGCTCAGACTACATTGACAGCAGATGTTTTCCTGCTGCCATTAGGCAGATATCTGTCAACAGGTTACACCTCTGGCTTCACTTCTTACTGCTTACCAGACATGAGCTAAAAGACCTCAAGTGACTATCAATTGTACAGGACAGCGCTGTGACCCAGCTGGACCCAACAGCTGCTCCATCATTATAAATGCATGTTGTGTTGCAAAGCATTGTTCGGAACATTAAAACGTCATTCTAAATGACAGTCTGGATCTCAAGATTGACCAACTTGTGTGAAAAGTGAAGCAAGGAATCTGTAACTTTCCATATCATGTCATGTGTTGCTAAAAACATATTAGATCTACTTAAAACTTCTTAGATTTGATTCCTGTATGTGTTATACAGTGGTGGAATGTAACTAAGTGCATTTACTCAAGTACTGCACTTAAGTACAAACGTTGAGGTACTCTACTTGCGTCTTTTCTTTTCATGCCACAGTGTATTCAGGGGGCAGGCAGCTAGCGGATCAAGGAGAGATGCCTACGATTTGAGACAAAAATGAAATTGCGCTGAAACCATACAGGAACTCATAGTGCACTTTTAAGTAACATTTTTAATGCAATACTTGTGTATTTTTACAGTGTGGTATTAGTACTTTTACTTAAGTAAAGGATTTGAATACTTCTTCCACCACTTAGTAAAATGTTTAGTCTAACTTTAATGCAAATTAAGAGATACTTTCACCACAAGCGGACCCATATGAGTTTATTTAAGTAATACTACGTGAAATGACTCTATCTTAGGGCTGCACTAATTTTAGTTTTAAGTGTCTGTGCCTTAAATATATATTTGCTTCACAAATTATCCATTTCTACCCCAACTAAAAGGGCTCCCTTTCATTTTTTCTCTCTCTCTCTCTCTCTCTCTCTCTCTCTCTCTCTCTCTCTCTCTGTGTGTTGCCCCGTTACTCCAGCAGTTCAAACAAAACCCCAGTTGTTGATCAGCCACAGCAAACATCTTGGTCACAGACTGCGAGGAAAGGCTGGTACACCTTTGCTCCGGTGGGTGTAGTGTGGTCAGTGTGCCAGCTGGAGGCGCTGCTGCAGCAGCCCTCTCTGTTCCTGCTGGATGTGTGCTGGAGGCTGCTGTGGCTGGGTTTGCTGTGGATGGCTCTGGCAGGTTGTGTCCATGCCCTGAAGTGGCGCCTGTGGCCAGGACACAACCAGGTGAGCGCAGAGGCATGGGATGAGTCTCTCCTGACCCTGTTGTTGGATTTAATCGTGTTATGTTTATTCAGTGAGTTTGCTTCAATTCAAGGGGGAGTCTCCACTGAGGACACAGCAGGACGATGCTACAGAAAACAGGAATAACCACTATTTATGGTGAGCAGGGGTGTCAGACTGATGGTGGAAAGGGGATTGAGTACCCAGTGCCCTCATGTGAGGAGGGCCCAAAAAGATGCTAGAATGAATAGCTGGGCTCATAGAGAATGCCTTTGTACAGGGCCCAGAATTGTGTGCTACACCCCTGATGGTAAGACTTTCCTACATTATATGATATTTAATTTTTGCATGTTTTACAATAGAATGACACAGTAAGAACCAAACCCCTTATAGGCCAGGTTTAATTTAAGGACACTGCATGAATCAGGTATTTCCTTTGCCCGAGATGAGCTACAAGTTGCCAACACCTCACACCACGAAGCAGCTTCTACAGATGTCCATTTAGAAATCGGCTATATCCATATTTTTGGGGAAAATGTGTCATTTCAAATCACCGAAAAGGAACCAAGTGTCTTAATCATCACACCTGTTTGCGATCAAATTGTTATATAAAATACCAGTACATGTGTTGCTGTGAGGGATGACATTTCTTTATTTTGCCATTTATAGACACAACCTATGGACTATTTTTACAGACTCCAAAAAATCATGTTTTTTCTTCTCAAACAAATCCAAACACATTGTCACAGTGGTCTCATTATTTCTCCAGGATGTCCCGGTCGAGGAGCCCGGGCCACGACGTTCCTCTGGCCCTTGCCCTGGCCAACAGCCTGCTGCTGTGTGTGCTTCAGGAGCCCCTGCCAGACCCCAGGGGGCCCCACATCAAGGCTCTCCTCTCCAGGCTGGAGGTAGGAGGGAGAAAACCGCGCACGCACACACGCATGCACGCACGCAAGAACACACACACACACACACACACACTAACACGCATACACACACACACACACACACGCACACACTAACACGCATACACACATGCACGTGCGCACACAAGCATGCACGCACACACACGCACGCACACACACACACACACACGCACGCACGCACGCACGCATGCACACACACACACACACACACACACACACACACACACACACACACACACACACACACACACACACACAGCCTCCAGCTGTACCTGTCATCTCCTGTGTTTTCAGTCACTCTGTGCATGTAGATCGGCGTGGAGTCTTTGTCTGTTATATTAGATCAGACTTTGCACTCAGGTATACACACATATTATTCTAGCCCCGGGCAACACACTCTGCTGCTGTCATCTGCATTCTGAATCAGCCCTATATTGACAGAGGAGAGACATTTACATGTAAATGTTCGGTCTCTTTCTGTACTTCCTGTTTGTGTTTTAGCACTTACTATGATCTACTGCACCAGCAGCTAAGCATTTCTAGTGGTACAAAACTGTGGTTTATGACAAAATATGTCACTGCTTACAAATGTGCTGACAAGCTGGAGGTATTACCAGCCTCAAGCTAGGAATTTTTTGCCATGAGCATTACAGCATTACAGTAAAAGACCACTAGCGAGGCTATAAATCTTTTTTAAATCATTGTCTTTAAATCATTTCTCCTTCTAATGTTTCTGTTGCAAGGCCATGCATTTTAACTGTCCTGTGTTATAGTTTATCATTCATTTTTTTTGGTTTCCTTCTGCTTCTTCTTTTTTTTTTTTAAATGTTCCCAAAATGTATTTTTAAAAAGCTCAATTGCAGAACCAGTATAGTTGTTTTTATGTGTTTTGTCATTTTTAAACTGTATGAAAATATATGTTCGGACAATTGCATGTGTAGAACAGATGTATGGATGTAAAATGCAACAAGTTGATTCCTGCACACTGTGTTCATCTCTTAAAGTTTTTATGTGACAGCATTATGCACAAATAAATTAACATATGACTTTTGGTGCTGTACAGCCAGCCACATGTGCATACATTTTGCAGAGGTAGTAAAAGTACCTCTACCCAACAAACCCAACAAGCCCTCTCGATCCTCTTTTCCCCTGCAGTCCGTGTCTCACACTCTTGAGAAGGCTGCTGTCGGGTCAGAGGAGACACTGGAGGAAGTGGACCGAGAGTCTGTACTGATAGACAAAGTGAATCTCATCCGCACATACCTGCAGCAGAGGTGAGGTTCAACACTAGCGTATACATGACGTCTGCTTTCTTGGGTGTGGAAAAGGATTAGGGCCACATGTGAAAAAATGTATTGAGTTCTGAGTTTAAAGTCAGAATTCTGAGAAAAGAAGTCAGAATTCAAACTTTGTTTGGTCCAGGTGCACAAAAAAGTCAGAATTCTGACTTTTTTAGTAGCTACTCCCCCCCCCACCACAACTTTATTGAAAAAAATACATTCAAATATACAACATTTTAGACACATACTCAAAAATAATGCTCCAGAGAAACAATAATATAAATTAATACAAAAAGTGTTAATACAATCACTACAATAAAAATATGTAGAGGGATGATTACTGTAAACAATATTAAATTACAATGATACAAATTAATATATACTATTCTTCAAAAAGTTCACCATACAATATGACATTTTTGTTACTTTTTTGTGTCTATACGTTTGAGAGACTTAACATATTCCTTGAATTCACGTAAAAAAGCAGTGAAATTGGGGCTAACATTTGTTGCTTTGCATGTACAACTTGCCAGATGAAACCAATACGTTGACAAATAATACAATGTTCAAATTCTCATGTTCAAAAATAATAACAGATATTTTTTACATTCAATATTGATTTGTTTGGATTAACATCACACTCCCTTGTGATAGGATGAGGTCCCTGTGTAGACTGGTCCAGGTGCAGGGTGATTTTGACGCCAGTGTGAAGGACGTGCTGGAGGGCCTGGAAGGCCTCTGGGCCAAGCTGGAGGAGCTGCACACTGGGGTCACGCTTACCAAAGAGGGGGGTCGAGGCCACGGAGACCTGGCCTCTGCCCAGGCAGATGCAGAGGTAGGCAGATGTGAAGTGTTGTCTACAACGATAACGACTGGCATCTTAGTTTTAGTTTCTTTCAAAAACCCAATCTTGTTCAATTACATGAATATTTGCCTCGTTATTGCCTTTGAGTGTTTGTAATACTCAAATCTCACATTGACCTACAGTCATGTGAAAAAAAATAGGACATCCATGCTAAAGTTGACTAAAAAGAGGAATAAAAAAATCATCTTTTGCAAATTGATCTTAATGCCTTAATTAAAAAAAATAGGAAAATCCAATCTTTAAGGACACCAATTTTCTTTGTGAATGAATAATGTATTGTAAATAAATAAATGTTCTTCTTTAAAATACAGGGGGCATAAGTCAGTACACCCTTATGTTAAATTCCCATAGAGGCAGGCAGATTTTTATTTTTAAAGGCCAGTTATTTCATGGATCCAGGATACTATGCATCCTGATAAAGTTCCCTTGGCCTTTGGAATTAAAATAGCCCCACATCATCACAAACCCTTCACCATACCTACAGATTGGCATGGGGTACTTTCCATAAAATCATCTCTCAATGCAAATCAAACCAGCCATTAGGCTAACTGACACAAAACCATGCCAATCTCTAGGTATGGTGAAGGGTATGTGATGATGTGCTGTGGAGTAAGGTCTGGCTCCACCTCACATACATTCTGGGACAGGAGGAAAAAAAACGCTCTGGGTTGTGTGCATTTCTTTAAACCAATTACAATGGTCTTAAGCGGCGCTAAGTTCTATATGCAGTGATGGCAGCTCTGCAAAATAGTCTCTGGAAGGAACTCGTTTTGGTGGAACATTTGCACCCCGCAAAAGAAAACGCCACATACAATATTAAATTAAGTTAACTGTTGACACAATACAGTAAAATGAGCTATTTAAATTAGCTGGATACATGGTTAAACCTCATTTATCTCCGGTATCTCCGTGTGTACTTTGTCTGCAGCAATCCCACCAATCGGTCCCAAAACGTCCCAGTGAGAGAATTGCTGTAAACATATTCTTCGTTAATCTTTACATTCATTCCCCGAAAGAACCAAGCAGGACTGCCTTGTTGCACCATCCATTATTGTTTTCTTAAAAACATGCCATTTTCAGCGTGTAGCTTGCTAGCTCGAAGTTTGCTGTCGTTATCGTAGCAAAAGGGGGCAACAGACAGAAAGTGGAAGGTGAGGGGCAAAGCCTGACATGCGCCGGATGTCAGGATTTTATCCTAGAAATGTACGTCCTTCCGCTGATCCAGACTAGTAACTCTTATGTCTTTGGCAAAGACTTTGTTCGCAGTCTTGGGTCACTACAGGACCAGCCTTCAGTGCTGCCAGGCTCATCTGAGGGACAGCACACAGCTACTGCAGGTAAAGTTCTCCTCATGCAATAAAAATCCACTTCTGATATTTTGTGCTGTCTTCACTAACAGATTCCGTGTGCCTTTTCCCACAGGAGTTAACCTGGAGTCACACTCATATGAGCAACAGTGTGAGCAGCAGCAGTGAGTCAGTCTGGCCAGAGTTGCTGCTTCAGTCCAACATCGAGCAGGTACACTGACCTCCAACATTGTTCATTGGTTCAGAGTTTTACAAACCCACCAGGACTGGGTGGATGTTTGTTGGGTATTGAGCCCCAAGGCATCAATTGTGAATCAGCGCAAAAAATGATCACACTAGCCTGCCTTGCAACAAAACGCTTAATCCTTATGAACTGAAACATTAGGATGGCTAATTGTTTCGACATGCATAATTGGCATTGGTGGAAGAAGTATTCAGATCCTTTACTTAAGTAAAACTACTAATACCACACTAGAAATACACTGTTACAAAATGTTACTTAAGTAAAAGTATGTAAGTATCATCAGGAAAATGTACTTAAAGTATTAAAAGTAAAAAGTACTCGATGAAGAAAAATCCTCCCATTTTAGAAAGTGTAAAGGATCCAAACAGTTGTGAGTTTAATGGTCTCATCATCTCAGCTGGACTTGTAGGTCCTTATATTGTTGGCTAGTTTCATTTATAATAAAACATCAGATTTTATAAACTGCATGTGTTTTGTGTGCAGAAATCTTAATGTGTAAAGTAACTAGTAACTAAAGCTGTCAGATGAATGTAGTGGATTAAAAAGTGCAATATTTATCTCTGAAATAGAAAGAAGTAGAAAGTGGCATGAACAGAAAAGACTCAAGTAAAGTACAACTCCTCCCTCTCTCTCTCTCTCTCTCTCTCTCTCTCTCTCTCTCTCTCTCTCTCTCTCTCTCTCTCTCTCTCTCTCTCTCTCTCTCCACAGTTTGACAAGGTGCAGGAGAGTTTCCTCTCCGTGGAACAACAGACCTCTACGTTCCAGGCCCACCTGGAGGGACTTGGGCAGGGGGATCAGGAGGGACATGCAGGGCCCCTCCCTCACGCTAACGGGGCCCGTTCACCCTCAGCCTCTCCACAGACTTCCCTACATCTCCACGGCAATGTGCAGCGCCGTGACTCCACCTCTGCATCCACATCCGTCTCCTCCACGGAAGTAGACACGGACGCAGACATAGACGGTCCTCTCTCGCTGTGCGAGAGGTCGGCTCTGCAGTTCACCTCCACTATCGAGCGCCTGCGTAAATCTGGAAGGCGGAAGTGACTTTTATACTTGGAACAGAGCTTTTATGAACAGAAATGTTTAAATTAACAAGGGGGGGGGGGGGGGGTATTTTCAAATGTGGATTGTTTCCTGGTTGCCTACAAATTGATTATTTATTTGATTTCGTTGTTTACATTACTGTGGCTTTTGTGTGTGTTTTTCGTACTTAAAAATGTCATTTTTTATTTTTAAATTGCTTTTGTATTTTGCTATAATGTTTTTATTTCAAACACTGTGGTAGATAAGCGTGGGCAAGAGTAGCTTTCAAATTGCACGGAATATTTCAAACACAAGGGGGCACACTGTCATCAGTTATCACAAACATAAATCACATCACCCATTCAACATACTTTATTATACTATCAAACCATCCATATACCATACAGTCATCTCAGGTCTCATTGCCCAGACCTTTCCCTTCCAATCGACTTTATAGCAGGAATGTGTTGGACAGGCTTCTCAAACATATGGCCCATAAATGTGTTTCTCTAAGATCAGAACAGTCGGCCATAACTTGTGTTATAACACAAAATAGCTTTACTCTCATAATGTGACGAATGAGATTCAGGCGTACTATTTCAGGTGTAACTGAATTTCATATACTGATTTAATTTCTCAACCATCCGAATAATGGACTATTCGATTCGATGATGCATTTTCTCATTATTGTGCCTCTTGCTTTGAAGCCTTATCCAATGTCTGTTACAACTCTTTTAACCAATGTTGTTAAAGTTTTTTTTTCAAAGAAGCTTTTATACGCATCTATGATTTAAAGATGTTCTTCTAACGTGCAGGAGGAACAGGTTACAGTTAAGAAATCCCAGATTTACTATTTTTTTTGTTCTGCCTCAATCAGACTGAGCGGCCGCGGTGACTTTAAAGCAGGGATTTCAGGATGAGGGCAGAGGGGGGAGAGGAAGGTAGAAGGGGGCAGTGGAGGTCAACTCCCGGAAGCGTTTTGGTTATTACTAAAAACTGAGCAGCCCTGTAGACCTTTTTGAAAGACATGAATGTCTTTGATCCAAATTCAATTACCCTGCAGCTCCGACACCGATGGCATAGAAGTCAACATCGTTTTCTTCCACCAGATTCCTGAACTTCTCTGGCCTGACAGGATTTCTGATGAGAATCAATTCATTGCATGGCTGCCGTTATAGTCCAGTCATTTTATGAAAAAAGGTTGAACAAATTGCAACAGAAGCAAACTCAACTGATTTTGTATCCTCAATATGTCCTGAGTAAGGGAAAAAAGCCCCGAAGAATCCCATTAGGGGAAAGTTTCAAAAAAGACCCGAATAGCCTATTCATACGCCTATCCAGGGTAAACATTTTAACATTTAAATGTCACCATGAAAATTAGTGGGTTGATTACTTACATCAAGACAAACAAAAAATGTATTACAAGTTTTTTTTAAATAGTTTGTTAACATGGGCAAACGGTGCATAATCTAATTAGGTATGTGCTAATTTGCATAAATACCACAACAGAGCTTAATATTGGTTATAGCCAGGTGAGAATGTCTTGTTTAATCTTGTTGACATCTTACAGTAAAATACTTAATGTTAAGGTGTGAATGGAACCCATTTAGGCTACCCATGAGCATTAATACATAGAGGCAGGAAGAAGTACTTTAAACCAGCCTTTATTAATTATTACAGTATTGCAGAGATGGGGTTTGAGGGAAGAACAGGAGACAAGGGTAAGGAGAATGCAGAAGACAAAAAATTTAATTTAAAAAAAAAACTTGAAATACATGTTTTGTTTGTCTTGATGTAAGTAATCAACTCAGTAATTTTCATGGTGATATCTAAAGGTTACATTTTTTACCCTATTCACGTGAGAAAAAGAATGAATAGGCGTATGAATAGGCTATATTTGGGTCTTTTTCGAAACTTTCCCCTAATGGGATTCTTCGGGGCTTTTTTTCCCTTCCTCAGGACATATTGAGGATACAAAATCAGTTGAGTTTGCTTCTGTTGCAATTTGTTCAAGGTTGACCCCCATTTTGGCTTAAAATGACTGGACTATTAACCCTTGTGTTGTCTTCCCGTCATCCATGAACTCGTTGTCCTTCCAGGTCAAAATTGAAAATGAACTTTTTTTTGTGCTTTTTCAGATGCTTTTAAAAAAAAATGTGGTCACTTATATGCACCACTAACACCAACTTGTGTTGGTTTAATAATACGTTTTACACTCATGCTTGGAACATTGGTCAACAAACTCATTTATATGACATTATACCTAATGTTTTTGTTAAAAAAAGCAGAAATTCTAAAAAGATATTTTACCCAATAGTTAAGATCAGAGGATGTTGAGTGGATCACAAACTGATTTATGTCAAAGTTTAGTCAGGACACTGTTTTGAAACCATTTAATCCATGTTATTTTTGGGAAATTTGGTTGAAAGAAACCCATATTTCTGATTTTTTTAAAAACTTTGAAAATGGGTCGAATTTGACCCGAGGTTAAGGGTTAAAGTGCTAACTGTAGGGAGTGTGTACAGCATGCATGACGTGGATGTCATTCAACCATGAACTTGCCTACCATCTGCCGAATCCTGCATCTGTCTGATTCCCTCACACTGGGGCAGTGATTGGGAGAGGTGGGGCCGACCCCCGGGGGGATCTGGGATGAAAGGAATGCACGCTGAACACTGCAGGATCAGAGCTGTCACAACACCAAAAGACACAAACACACCATGTCTGGATGGATGGTCATTTGATGTTAGTGACAAGAGCTTTGAATTAAAAAATAATAAGAAAAATAAATGTAATGACATGCCACATGAATATATGTAAACATTTTTCCAGAAATCAGTCATGAATACATAGAACATGGACGGTCTTGGATGCTCTCTTACAATAACAATGACCACATTTGCTTTGAGTTCAACAGTCGAAAGACAACAACAAAAGTTTCAGAATTGATTTATTAAGCGCTTTAATAATTGACTTGATAGGGGAAAGCGTTGATTCTATTAAATGTAAATGAAAAACAAGTGCGTCAAATAGAAAACAAGGCATGCTTTACGAGCTGGCGGGGAACATCCTGGGCCTGTCCAGATGAGCTCTTGCTTCACATTGCTGGCATGTAATGTCATGGCCAGCAGAGGGATGGCGTCTGGGAGAGCAGAGGACACCAGCTATCTGCTCGCTGAGAATGTAAGAGTGAGCTAATGAAATTACCACAGGCTTTGTTTAGCTACACTCAAAAAGTTGATGACTAGCTTCCTCGGGGTCACTCCAGTCCTGGAGGAGAGGCTATTTCAAAGCTAGCTCAAGTGTGTGTTGTTTCAGAAAATATGGTTTATGGCAGAGGTCAATCCCTCGCCTTATCCTGACAATTACTCACGATCGAGTTTCACTGGCACAAACATAGCACACATTGGTGCTGATCCCTCCTCTGATGATGACATGGCAGGACACCAGACAGTAGTGTGGACGCCTGCTATCGGATCTAAACAAACTTGATCGCTTGTCACAGAGACTTTGATCAGAGCACAGTTAAATAAACCATGTGCATGTCAATGTGCAAAACAAAATGGTGAGTAGGAAGTTATTATGTGGACAAATATAGGAACATAACACAGTGTCACCTAATAAAGGCAAAAACAACATGTGTGTGCGTGCGTGCGTGCGTGTGTGCGTGTGTGTGTGGTGGGGCTCCTGTTAACCTTTTCACTTAATGGCAGTGATGTTTCCCAGGTTGGGAAAAGGCATCAGTCCATGTGTGTCTTCATCCAGTGACCTGCAACCCCCTACAACATACTGTATAATACTGCAGTTAAAGGTAAAGGCTGATTTATACTTCTGCGTAAAATCTACACCGTTGCTACGCACGTAGGTACGTGAAGACACAAACCTACGCCGGACCCTACGCCGTAGCCTGCAAGCACCTCTTGAAAAATGTAACTACACGTCGCAGCGTGGCTTGGTAGCGTTGCATTTCCCCCGACTCATTTCCTGGTTGTCCTCCATAAACAACATGAAGTCAAGGAGAGGGTTAACTTCTCCTGCTCCAGATTTCCCACCGTGTTCAGAAAGAACAGGGGAGACACTTTGTTTCTCTCACTATGACTCTAGAGTCGGTACTCTCTCAGAAGCTAATCATTGTCACTCTCTCACCTCTCCCTCGCTCTACCACACACACATACACACAGACACACACACATGCCGGCACGACGCACACACCAGTGCACAAGTATAAACATCAGGCCACTTACGTAGGCTGTGGCGAAAGCTCTGCGTGGAGCCTCCGCAGAACCATAAATCAGCCTTAAGGCTGCTTACCTAAAGTACTCAAAATATTTTTTGTAAAACAAGTGAAGAAATCCTACATTGGATGAGATTAGTTCTAATTTAAGCTTTTTCTAAGACAATTTAACTTGTTATACAGATTTTATGTCAACATACTAACGTGTTTTGAATAAATACACGTAACAAGTTGGTTTGTAAGATTGAACGTTAGTCTGGGGAGTCTGCTCTGTATTCTCTCTGCACAAGAGGCGTGATCAACGGGCATAGTTCAAATGACTCTGTATGCAATTGGATAGTCCTTCAACCAATCAGACCAATGATCCGGGTGACGTAGCAGCAACAGTGGCATCAACGGGTTGCTGCCATGGAGTGCTGCGTGTCGGTGGCCGGCTTGTTGAATGTAAACAAAATGCTGCTTGGTCGCTTCTCTATCGTCATCACGTTAAACCCGCCATTAGCGCGCCAGGTGGATAAGCAAGTTTATGATTGGTTCCTGGAAAATTGTTACGGAAGCAGGATAGATAAACATACAGGTTTCCAGCCTAAGCTGCAGGGCGAAATCAAATCGCTGGCAGATTGGGCGGGGTTTACCCAGTCTAAGATGTTGGTGCTTTAAGATTCAATAATGGATAAAATGGAGATTTTGGAGCAGCCACTTAACACAAGTTGTGGCCATAGCAGGTTCCAGTATTTATTCCACAATAATTAAAAGGAGAAATACTGGCTCACGTTGATCTTGTTCTTGAAGATGTTGTGTTATGTGTACATTTATAATTTGATGATTTTGTAACCAGACTCTAAATACAGAAACTAAATAATTTTCCAACGTATGATACATATACAAGTTCACCAGGGACTTTACAAACACTGAAGATTCATGTTTGTTTCAATGATTGCCTTTGAGATTTTTGTCTCGATTTTTATGACACCATTTTCCACCATGTCGTTAAACATGCTTGTGTCAAACCTGAACAAACGTTTGTGTTAGCAAGTATCCGCTTGGCTTTATAGTTTACATAAAACCACTGAATGGCTGGAGGCTTAATGTGTATATTCCTTCAATTTAAGGATAAGGCTTTGTACGAAAAAGATAAGTCCTCCTGGTGAATCACAAAACACACGCATGGCTTCTATTTAAGGGCTGGACACAGATAACGGAGGGCCATGCCACTTTTAACCAGAGGCGGTTGGAAACGGAATGGACAGCTGCACATTGAGACAAAACATCAAAACACCAGCCACAGATGTACGCAATTAGCAACATGGTAGACATTTGGGGAGCAAAGGTCCATAAACTCGAAAGTTATTATGGTTGATCCAACATTGCTGGAGGGAAGCCTAAATTCAGCAACATTAATGGGCTTTCAGTTTGGGCTGCAACATTCCACCATCCATAATGCAACGTCAAAGAAGGTTTACCTCCCAAAATCTTTCTCAAACCTTTAACGTTTCCTATTCTGATTAATCTTATTCCATTCAGTGCATCTGTATAAGTGTGTATATGTGTGTGTGTGTGTGTGTGTGTGTGTGCGTGCGTGTGTGTGTGTGTGTGTGTGTGTGTTTGTGTGTGTGTGTGTGTGTGTGCGTGTGTGTGTGTGTTGGTGAACGTAAATGATAGAGCAACACAGATAGGCTCAACGTGTTTCCAATCATTAGGACATTCTAAGCTTTCTGTTTGCGTAAATATTTTCTTATTTTGTTTTCCAAGAGAGCAGGGTAGAATAATTCAGCTGACCTCTCTGCCCTCCTGTTTCCTACCCATCACGTGGACTCTCCTGCGTCCACACGCCTGAGACCCGAGGTAGAGCCTGTTGTTACCCGTCACTGCTGCTGGGAGAGGTTAGGCAAGAATGGATGGATTCTCCAAAGGTCATGAGCAACAGCCATTAATACCAATGGATAACAGCTGTGGGGCTAGTTTAAACTCAGCATAGCCAACTTTTAAACTCCATGCAAAGACAAAAATACCTATCGCATACTTTCCGATATTATTTCATGTGCTAATATCCCATTATTCCATGGACTGATCAAGCAGGATCAACAGCAAATCAAAAGCAGGATTGGCAATTCCCCCAGTATATTTATCTCTCTCCACCCCTGTGTAATTGTGCACGTCCAAAGAAAACAAGCAAGCAAACAGACACAGCTGGAAGCATGCAGCTAAAGACACAGTGTTAGCTGTTAGCTAAGCGGTAGCCTGCAGCTCCATTTTTCCAGACACCATAGCCACTGCCGGAGTCTGAGATAACGGAGGACAGCCAGTTTCCCTGAAGTCAACGGTGTCGCAACATTTTGCCTAAAAACCAAAGGTAAAGCACATGGGCTCCGACAGGACTTCATGTGCACCTTGTTAAACTTAAAATGCATTCAACTGCATTTTGTTCATTTTGAAAAGCTCAAACTGTTGTTGTTGTGAAGTACCCTTCTGCCATCTAATGGCTTTTATTGTGGCATTGCTGTCACTGGAGAAAAGAAAATGTGTAAATCGAAAACTGAATCGAAGCGTGACCTTTAAATCAAAGTCAAATTAAATGGTGGATTTGGAGAATCATGACAACCCCAAAAGTTTGGACACAACCTTCTCATCCAATGGTCTTTGTACTGTACTGAACTGTAGTGAACGTCTTCTCTGCAGCAGGTTCTTACAGTATTATTACAGCAGTCAAATAGGGCTTTTGGTCTCAAATGCATTAGGAAGGCATGACATTGGAAACTTAACTTTTGACAAGACTGTTATTTGAAAAGCATGTGTTATTTAATCATTTTAATGTATTCAGTATTGACCTACTGTACAAAATAATAAAAAACACTGAATGTCATGGTCTATCCAAACCGTTGACTGTATATATAGTGTCTCTACAAACCTCTTCTAGATATACAGTAGCTGTCTGCAACTACGGGCCAGTATGTTTCTTAGCTTTTTAGAATGTTGCCCTACAGATCTTTACCTGGCTTTCATCTTTTATTTATTGACATTGGCATTTACTGACAGTTTGACTTCAAAGTATTCCTTCTATAAGAAATAACTATATCATCATCGGGAATCATTCTGAGGCATTTGCGACCAAGATGCTGTGGCTGTGAACTCTGGATTTCTTGCTTTGGTTGCTTGAAAAGTTTGTGATCATAATCCTGCACTAACCCTTACTCTAAAGTTACTCTAACAAAGGGGGTTTCAACGTCTTTTTGGGCCAAGAACCCCTTAGCTGAAGAAACCCTTCACTACAGTACATATATTGTATAATATGTATGGAGTTGCATATTAAACTGGCCTTAAAATAACATGTAGGGCGGCCTAAAGCCTTTACACATACCTTTTTTATGGTGCATACAATACTAAGCTTTTAAAATAAAAATTGTCAACATATTCATATATTTATACACCATGTTTTAATGTTAAAATGTAAAATGTTTTTATACATTAAAAAAAAAAGATTTATCTTTAGATTCATGTTAATGAATGTTATTTTCTCAGTTCAGTCAGAGACACCTACATCAATACAATTGACCATTGCTAGCAATGTCTCTACTGTTAGATTTGACGGAAATGGATCTGCTGTTTAAACAGCTTGTCAAACACAGTCTTTTTGCCTCGTCTCATTCTCTCCCCTCACATCTCAAAGCTTGAGCTTGTCTCTTCGGTCCCCTCCATGAGGCACCAATGTGTGAAGCAGCTCTCAGAGGAAAAGGCTAAACAAACAGGCTGGCCCAGGCACAAAGAGTCCGCCACTCAGACATGTGGCAGCAAAACCCTCTCAATCCACGTTCCCACCCCCCCCCCCCCCTCCAGCCACAACTCTGAACCCCTCACACTCCTACCAGAGCCACACATACCCTGAGCATGGAGCCGAGAGAAGGAAAGATGGAGGAGGAGGGGGAGCAAATTCTGATTCCTATTCACTGAATGTCACCACCTCACAAAGGGGACCGCATGACACTGCCACTAAATCAGAGTTAATGGACTCCTTTCTCAGTCCTGCGAACATGACAGGGGGCGTGTGTGTGAGAGTAAGGGGGTGTGGGAGAGGGACGGGGGCTGGCGAGGGTGCCTGTTTGCCCCATTGAAGGGGCACATGGGCCAATGAGCCTTGTGTGATAGAGTGAGAGCAGAGAGAAGTGTTTTTTCCACGGGTTTCCACGGGCATTACCAACTTGCCCAATGGAAAAGCCCCCTGTCTCATTCAACACCTATTTGTTTTGAGCAGTCCATAATTCAGAGGATACACTGACTTGTTAGTGATTTAAAAAAAAAACTGAATGTTAAACATGTGGTTTGTTTGACTGTTCTGTCACGAGTCTTTCAGCACAGCTGATTTGTGTGTAAAAATCCAAACAACATAACATCAATCACAGGCCACTTCAACAGTAAGTACAACGATACACAAACCATGTTGGTACGTAGGCAATCCATCACACTCCCAAAGTGAAGGTGTGGGGAACACCATCCACGGGGCTTGTGGGACGATTGTTGATTTGCATGTGAACACTTAGTTCACAATGAGGAGCCAGACTGGGGGACAGCAATTTCGGAGCCATTTGTTATCTTCCCAACAGGGCAGAACCTAATACGAGTAACCCCTCCCACCTGGGAACCTCGCCGCCCCCATCCCACACTCAAAGACGCCGAGCGGAGATGAGTGAAGATGGCATTGGTGTCACTTGGCAGGCATTCATAGCCACTTCCCCACCCCCCACCCCCGCCTTCGACTGTGCAGGGGGAGATGCGGAGAGACAGAGGCGGAGAGACACGCAGCCCCAGGTACCGACCTCATTAGCAGATAAAAGCAACCTTTCCCCGTGACCCCTGACCCCGGAGGTTGCCATGGAGCCTTCCAGTCGAGGCATAGATGGAGCATGCTGGGATTGTTCCCAGCAGGGTAGTGAATATGGGCCGCTTTGAGAATTATTAACCCCCCCCCACACACACACACACACCTTCCCTCCTCTCACATACACAAATCCATATTGGTGCACTTCATGCTCTTCTGAACTGAAGTTGTGCTGGGGCTCATGTGCTGCTCTCCCTCGCTTCCTGCTTTCTTTCTGTTCAGTCGTCTTAATATAGGGACGAAATAAAAAGACTTAACGCAACGTTTTTCTCCGCTTGTTTCTTCTCAGCGAAGTGGCCATGTATGGCGTTTTGTTCTCAAGCTTTAATGTGATGCATTAGCGATGCTGTTTGTTCTTGTTAGTTGTTGAGGTGCAGAAATAGTTTACATTTCATTGCTGTCGGGTAGATAACCTTGTATCTCCGTATTTTTGACATACATTAATGCCATTGGTCACCCTTTACGTCTGTCTGTGGGTTTTACAAATATTTAAACAGTGACAAGGATGTTTTCGTCTGACTTCATCTGAGGTAAAATAAAATGTTTTAAAAATTAGATTTTTTTCATTTCCTTTAGAACAGTGATCTTCAACATTTTTTAGGCCAATGACCCCTTAGCTAAAAGAGAGGCGGAGCAGGGACCATCTACATATTGTATGAAATTGAGTTGCATATTAAACTAGTCCTACAATAACATGTAGGGCGGCCTAAAGCCTTTATAAAATACCTTTTTATGGTGCATACAACACTAGGCTATTAAAATAATAATTATTAACATATTCATATATTTCTACATCATGTCTTAATGTTAAACATACATGTGTCACAGTAATTCCTTAAACTTAACTGTATCTATGGATGACTACCTTAGTGGCTACCTTACCTATAGGCCAGTAAGGCTGTCATCAATGGGTACATTTAAAAACAAATCACAAATAGGCTGATTTATCTTTGCTAATAATATGTTGGACTCATGTTTATGTATATTTCCATACATACATACAAAAAACTTGGGACCCCCCCCCCTGCAGTGACTCTGAGGACCCCCTAAGGGTCCTGGACCCTCTGTTGAAGATCTCTGCGTAGAAGCAATAGTTTTGGACATACAAGGTTTTCACCTGACAGCGACGATATTCTGCATTTAGTCCTGAACCTAAAGGAGATTGTACATCAGATGCCAGAGCCTCCCTGTTGAAATGTATTTTCCTACCTCAGGGGGAAAAAATGTGCATTTCTTAATTTCTCTGTGAACAAGTGCTATACAAACAAAGTTATTAGTATTATATTCTAATTATTATTGCATTGCAACGTCTTCATGTAGTGCATAAAACTAGATTGAGTGGTCATGCTTTGCGCTGTTAAAGGTAAGACCTTCACTATGGGAGAAAGTGTATCAGTGTGTTACAGCGCATGTGTTCATGTATGTATCTGTGTGCGCATGAGTGTGTATGTGTGTGCACGTGTGGTTGTTGGAGAAGGGAGGGGGGGAGGGGTTATATCTTGGTCATGCTGACTGAGTTTTATAAGCTGTGGCTAACCCCACTCCCCACAGCTGACTGAATATTAAATAAACAGAGCCAAGTGGATGAATTCAGCGGAGTGAGTGCTCAGGCTGGAGAAGCACTACTTCACCAGCGCGGGGCCTCCCCCATGGGGCCCCCACATCAGCCTGTCTTATTCTTGGCAGCTGCAGTGGAGAGAGGCAGCCTATGGGCTGGATGGGGAGTGTTTGGGGTTGTGTAGTCACCTAAAGACGAGGGGGGGAGGTGGATGGAAGGGAAAGTTGGAAGGAGTGATGAAAAAGGGATGTGGGCAAAAGAAAACTTGGGGGCTGGTGTTTGTTGCTGCGCAGCTGTGGGAAGAAAACTGAGCGTTGTGTCGTCACCGGCTAATTTTTCTTGTGGTTTTGAGGAGAGTTGGTGGAATCTGTGAAAGTAAGGCAGTGTGTCAATGTCAGTCATGAACAAACCTCAATCCAGGAACACCACAGGCCTTCACGCTTAATCCCAAACGGCTTCTCATCTCTGATGTTTTCAGACGTGATATCTAATATTTGGGGATGTATCTGACACCAACATGAATAGACAGCACTGGAAGAAGTATTCAGATTCTTTACAAGTATCTTTACTCACTGTAAAGATACTCTGTTAAGAGTGAAAGTCCTGCATTGAAAGTGTAACTGAAGTAAAAGTATGTAAGTAGCATTAGGAAAATGTACTTAAAGTATTAATAGTAAAAGTACTCAATGCAGAAAAATCCTCCCATTTTAGAAAGTGTAAAGGATCCAAACAGTTGTGTGTGTAATGGTCTAATCATCTCAGCTGGACGTGTAGGCCCTTATATTGTATTGTTGGCTAGTCTCATTCATAATAAAACATCAGATTGTTTAAATTACATGTGTTTTGTGTGCAGAAATCTTAATATGTAAAGTAACTAGTAACTAAAGCTGTCAGATGAATGTAGTGAAGTAAAAAGTAGAATATTTCTCTCTGAAATGTAGCGGAGTAGAATTTCAATTCAATTTATTTATAGTATCAAATCATAACAGGAGTTATCTCAAGACACTTTACAGATAGAGTAGGTCTAGACCACAACAACTACAAAAAAAACAACAAATCCCCCAAGAGCAAGCACTCAGTGCAACAGTGGTGAGGAAAAACTCCCTTTTAGGAAGAAACCTGGGACAGACCCAGGCTCTTGGTAGGTGGTGTCTGACGTGCCGTTGGGGTGCATCACAGTATAGTAAATAAACAGTGGCTAGAAATAGTGGTTGTAGTAGCGCAAGGAGCAGCACGGCATAGCAGCAAGCTCCCCAGAGCTAGGTTAGTAACAAGCATTTCTGGGACAGAGAAGCAGGTGGGCCGGGCTAGGCAGATGCTGCAACTCCTCACTCCCTAACTATAAGCTTTATCAAAGAGGAGAGTCTTAAGTTTACTCTTGAATGTGGTGACAGTATCTGCCTCCCGGACCCAGACTGGGAGCTGGTTCCACAGGAGTGGAGCCTGATAGCTAAAGGCTCTGGCTCCCATTCTACTTTTAGAGACTCTAGGAACCACAAGTAACTCGGCATTCTGGGAGCGCAGTGCTCTAGTGGGACAGTAAGGTACTATGAGCTCTTCAAGATATGATGGTGCTTGACCATTCAGAGCTTTGTAGGTCAGGAGGAGGATTTTAAATTCAATCCTGGATTTTACAGGGAGCCAATGCAGAGACGCTAATACAGGAGAAATATGATCTCTTTTCTTAGTTCTTGTCAGAACACGAGCTGCAGCGTTCTGGATCAGCTGGAGAGTCTTAAAAGCTGAAGAGGAGAGAAGCATGAAAAGAAAAGATTTAAGTAAAGTACAGGTACCTCAAAATGTGTACTTAAGTACAATACTGGAGTAAATGTACTTAGTACATTCCACCACCGATAGACAGTGATGCTGGAAAGACACGAGCAGAGCAACAACAACAAAAAGACATCATATCTGTATTTTGCACCTCCAATTCTCATGCTTGTTTCACATACAGTACATGTGATGTTAAAGAATGTGTTGTAATGTCCCTCTGGACTGTTTGGTTGTGCCTTGTTTGCTCTTCTCTTGCAGGGACATGTAATATAAGCGGGGTCGAACACTTGCTGACTGGGAGCACCTGGGCCCAGTGCTCCCAGTACAAGGTGTCACCTACAGTAAGTCCTCTCAGGGACTCTCTCCACACACTGTTTTGTTCCTTTAGCAATTTCCCCACCAACACCACCCACATCTCATTCCATTTAAGTTTTTGTTTTTTATTATTTTATTTACCTGTATTTAACCAGGAAGAGACTCATTGAGATTAAAAATCTCTTTTACAAGAGTGTCCAGGCCAAGACACAAAATACACAAACATTAAGACTTGTTTGCAGCAAGAATGGGACAAAATTACACCTGAAACACTTCATCACTTGGTGTCTTCAGTCCCTAAACTAAAACATTTAAATAAATCTACGGTGTCTCATGTTATATTTGCCACGGCCTTCCGAGTCGGTAATGCAAGTGTTGTGTTTTGACTCGACTGGAACATCTCTCCATGTAAGCTATTTCTATTTTTGGTATTTCTGTCAATCAAAATCAGACAACAGAAGACAAGCACCGGTGTAATAATAACACTAACGATGGCTCTTCTAAAGTCATTCCAAATCAGCAGTATGGACGACATCAGGGAACATCTAATAATTCATATTATTAATTACACCTGGGACTGCCAAGAAAAGTAAAAAAATAAATAAAAAACTCCTCTGTGAAAAAAGGCCTATGGCTTAAACACAGTAGGCCTATTTAACATTCTGAGAATTGGCAGGTGTAAATAATAAAATGAAAGATGAATTTCAATTTGCTGCTTCAGTTTCAGGGACCTGGTACTGTGCTCACTGTTACACATGGCTTACAAAACGGAGCCATCGTTCATGTGATTAGTAACACCTGTGCTTTTCCTGGTTTGACGTCAACATGTCTGCTTTGAAAAAGGGCTTAATCAGGCTGCCACAGGTGTTACAACTGTGACTAATTTCTCAGGTGCAGATTTACTTTTGCATTATGTATTTTAGTCTCTAACATTAAAAACATGTGGTGTCCTTTGACCTTTATTTTATTGTATTAGGAAACACCAGCTATCTGCCACATACAGACATATTACAGTACAAAATGATTATTGGTACTTCCTCTGCTGCAGTCAGTCAGCCAGTCTCATCCTCTCTGCCGGGTCATGCCTAGATACACACACACACACACACACACACACACACACACACACACACACACACACACACACACACACACACACACACACACACACACACACACACACACACACACACACACACACACACACACACACACACACACACCTACTGTACATTGTCTCCTCTTTGGGAACCGAATACTGACCATCCTAGATTGTGAGTTTAGTCATTCCAGACAGTTAATAAAAAGCATTTGATCATCATGCTCCTGCTTGAGTTATAAGGCGCTCCCACATGAATGCTATCGAGTCGCAGCAAGCATCTGGACAGGTCATGGGAGACATTTTCTGGATGGAGTGAATCCGTAGGGCTCCAGCCTCCCACACCCTGCTCTATAAACACAGCTGTCAGTCTCGTGTCTCCTGTCATTGCCAGCTCTTGTGTTTAATTCTCTCCTCTTTCACATAATTTGAGCTTTAGGGCTGAGCAGGCAGAGCGCTCTCTGTCAGCATCTTCCTCTGTTGTTGGTGGAAGTGGGAGAGTTTAGCTTACTTGCTGACTGAACTGATTACATAGCAATGAAATATATTTGGGATGCCTCCCCGTGTTGACAGAGCAATCTTCGCCGGGAACAGAGACTGCTGCAAAACGCTGGCCGTCTCTAATGACTCACACCAAAAAACTAGCGAGGCACATAGTGAGAGTTCAGCTAATTGAAGCCAGCGTCAGTGTTGTTTCTTGATGAATTGTAGTCCCCTTCGTATCCCTCCCTAAGCGTCCTCCCACACTGTGCATTAGACCTCCCACAGAACACTACAAACATACATTCACATGCACTTGCAGACACACACATTCATACACACACACTCAGCAGGGCAGGTAGAGGCTGTAGTCAGGGAAATGGCGTTTCATCTTGACCCCAAGGAAAGCAGAGGCACGAGTGCAGTTCATTGGTTTTCAAAGGAGTGATAGACAAAGAGAGAAAGAGTATTTGGGTGTGCGGTGGAGGAAGAAGGAGAAGGGAGAAAACAGCAAGAGGTAGTATAGGGAGCTTGCTGAAACCTCTCTGTGGACTCCCCTCTGCTTCCCTCTCCGGCAGCCCCACGCAGGTCGGCGTTCTCCCTCGCTCTCCTTGTGTGGTCCGGAGCGCCGAGTCATTCCCAAACAATCGACATTAATCCAGGGAGCGGGGGGCCTGGAGCACCACGCTGCCAGAGCACCCTCACCCTGGCATGTACTGACGCACGCTACACTACACCGACTATACAGACACACTAATAGACTCGTGCAGCCTTTAATCAGGCCTGCTGGTGTGTTGTATCGGACAGCAGACTTTGATTTAGCACGAGCAACATCACACAGCGCACCATCACAAATCTTCATAAGCAAATTGCAAGGCGAGAACCAAGTCTAAGATTCATGGTGACTGATGACATAGTTTGTTCACTGTTTTTCTAAACTAAATAATGGCATTGCCGTCACAATGCACTTCAGCACGTACAATAGTAAGTGAAAGCATCACCGTTTCGTATACGTTCGGTCTGGTGCTAGTTCAAGCTGTTATGTTCAGGTCTGTGGACCTATATAAACACTGTTTTTTACGGTTTATAGCTCAGCAGCTAATTACTGTAATAAATTAATTTCCAATATAGACCTTGTTATAGATTGTCTGAAATGGTCTTTACACCCTGACAGCAATAAATATGTTTTGGGCTCTGAAAAAGGAGCGAAAAAGATAAGTCATTTGTAGCTGCTGTAATCCTGTAAAAACAGCCACCAATCACTGTCTCGCTGTCTGCTTGGAAAGAACCAATGAAATGCCTCCTTGCCCCGCTGTGTGTACTCTACCACGAGCCTTAGCTCAATGCGCGTCGTCGCCGGCAGAGTTACTGCAAGTCTGCTGGAGAATGGAGGAGAAACTTAGCAAAAGTTGCCGCCGCCACGGTTGATGAGTTTTGGTGAATGATATTGCTGCCCCTTCTGCTATATTAAGTATTATATAATGCATTATTCAGTCAACACCTACGCTCTTTGCAGGTGCACTTGACCAGTTTCATCTTTTTCTATTCCCACAGCTCTATTCTGGCACTTTGCATTAAGCCAAGGGTTTTAAGGTTGGTTGTGCACTCAGCCTCTGTGAAGGGCTCACATTGACCAGAACCTGCACCACTCCCATCCCACCCCCTCCCTCTGCAGGCCCAGGCATCTGGGATTAGCCAGCATCGTGTGCTGCGGCCTGGAATGTATATTCCTGGCAGTGCTCAGGGTAAATTGCTGTAATCAGCCATTACTCTAATTCAGTCATTTACCTGACTTTACACATTCATCACTTTCATATAACTCTAGGCACACAGATGATGAATTGGAGTGTTTGTGCACCCCTCCCTCCATCCCCTGCTGTAACAGCCCAGAAAACATGTCTCGCCAGGGGACCAAACTGGACTCCCCCTGCAGCCTCTTGCAGCCTAATCACCAGCTCCGACCAGCCATTAGTCAGTCAGTTCAGACACCCTGACACCACGTCCGGTACCCCAACCCCACCGCACCATGCTCCCCAGCACACAGGCCAGAAGGTGGGCATGCTGCTGGGAGGTTGGCTGGATGGAACTGTGGCGAGGAACCAGGTCACTAGCTCCCATATGGCCATTACTGTAATTATAGTTGGCGTTGTTAATTGTTTTTTGTTGGGCCTAATGGGAGGGGTGGGGGGGGGGGGTCTGGAGCAATGCAATTAGGGAGGCTGAAGGAGGCGGAGAGGGAGTTTTGGGTGAGACAGAGGGTGAGTGGGGAAGCCGGAATTGGAGGAGGGAGCAGGCGAGGGAGTGCAGGATTGAATTGTCAGTCCAGGTTATGATTAGGAGACGCAGATGCGGCCATGTGAGAAATGAATTTCATGCCTGTTGATTCTGCGATTTCTCCTGGAATGTAGATGTTTCACTGCAGAGAGAGAGAGAGAGGGAGAGAGAGAGAGAGTGAAAGAGAGAGACAGAGAGAGCTAACGCAACTCTTTGTGCTCTGACAGAAAGATAGGGGGATGAGATGCTGAGGCTTCTTCATGGGGAATAAGTTGTGTGTTAATCTTCTCCTCAAATGTATTCTTCATGTTAGAAGTCGTTATAAGGTGTGCAGAAAGAAAATTAAATATGTACAATTACGTTTTTTATAATGATACACACTATTTTAATTTATTCTATCATTTTAATATGTAATGCATTTTATTCCTTCCTTACTTGATTTATCTTTAAGTTATTTCAGATATTTATTATATTGTAATATAGACACTTTAAACTTGTGTTATGATACGTGCTCTGGTTTATTGACATTTTTTTAAACCAATCACAATCGTCATGGGCGGTGCTAAACACCGGACAGAGCAACGGTGCCACTGCAAAATAGCATCTGGAAGGAACTTGTTTTGGTGGAACATGTGTACGTTCAGAAGTTGTTTTAGTCGTGCAACAGAAAACTCAGATTGGACAGATAGTCTAGCTAGCTGTCTGGATTTACCCTGCAGAGATCTGAGGAGCAGTTAACCATAGTCCTCAGAAATCCACCAGAGTTTAGAACGGCAACACAAAGAAAGAGGAAGGTGACGGACATCCGAAAAATGGACATCTAAAAGAGTGACATCCGGCGGAATTTCCGGCAGACCGAGAGCAATCCCGGAAGTCGAACGTTGTTGATACAGACTATTAATGTAATAATTATTATGAACTGTAAAACGTTGTATGCATCAACAGAGTACATTACCTTAATGTTGCAGTCAAACATGCAGAGCTTCTTAGACACACAGAGGTTACACTACGAGCTTGACCAGTTTTGTGTCATTTAATCAGGGAACATCAGACAAACATCCCCCGGTGTTTTTGCAGGGATGCGTCAGTTTGGATTTAAGGGCTGAGTCTGAAGAAAAGGTGGGACGCAGTATGCACCCCTCGCTGTGGGAACTACAGAGCCCTATGTACACTTCTCTCCCCTCTTCTCTCCTCGTGTGAGCACATGTTTTCCATTTCTGTTTGGAGTGTCAGCGCAATGTGTGACACAAGGAGGTAGCACAGGGTGTCTGGGGTGGGTGCATGTGTGGAGATGGGCTGCCAGACACTGTTTACTCTGGCCAGCACCAGCGGTGGATGGATCCCAGCCTAAAGCCTACTGCCAACCTGCCATCTCAACAGCAGCTACCCGTCCCGCATTCCAACCCTGTTCACTGTCCCGGGCCAGGGTTGGACGTGTAGCCTATATAAAGTACTTGAAAGCAATTCTTGAGTATCTTACCAAAAAATGACTTTGGTAGAAGTCAAAGTCACCTTTTAGAGCATTGGTTGAGTAAAAGTCTTAAAGTAACTGATATTTACTGTACTTGAGTATCAAATGTAAGTTTATGATATTATATCTACTTAACTATTAAAAGTTAAAAAAATATATTTATTTTTACTTTCATTATGAATGTTGTTGTGGCTTCCTTATAGTGAAGCATAATATTCAGGGTTTCCACACCTCCTTAAACATCAAATTCAAAGTCTGACATCAAGAATTTAAATGTTTTGTTCACTCCAACGTACAATAACAAGTAACGAGTGACAAAGACGCTGAGGGGAAATGTAGTGAAGTAAAAGTATACCATTTTATTTAGGATAGGTAGTTGAATCAAAGTTTCCAGAAATATTAATAATGAAATACGTAAAGCACAGGCACGTGAAAAAAGGGAAAAGATTACTCCAGACAGGCAGCGGAGATTCAGGCCAAGTGGACTCCTCGTCATTAAAAAAGCATGCCTTAAGGTTCACGTTCATTTGCCCTAGAAGTGAGCAATTATTGTTTTTCAGCATGAGAAGGAAACAAAACAACACAGAGACTCAGTTCATCATGGTTCAGTGAAAGTGATTAAGACAGTTAAAGTTATTCCTAATTACACTGGATTTCCCGTTAGAGCAGAGTGGTGTTGGAATAAATGATGCTTGTAATTATGGGTCCTGACCAGAGGAACCAGAGCGTAATGGCTGGAATTAAGAGTGAAGAGTGAGAGCGCTTTGGTTGAACTTACTGACATGATTTTCCTCGTCTCAGCCTTTTTTTCCCCTGCAGCTCCTCTCCACTGCACAAAAAACAATCAAAGATGAGCCAGCAACGTACTCCCCAAAACTGCCAAGGTTGGATTGGCCTTGTAATTAACAGCATTGGATGACATAAAAAACTAAATAAAAATATGAAACATTTAGCAGCAATGTTTGTCAGATATATGCTTCAAAGCTAAGCTAAATTTCCATTTGCCTTGTTGTGTACATAAAGATGGACAACACGTCTCCACTTCCACTGTACAGAGGTAAAGAACAAAATATCCCGGATACCAGCACTGCCATCTTGGAATTTTGGAGCCAGAGTCTTAGTGTGTTCCATTTGTACTCAGAAATCGGATTTTCCGAGGTCAAAGTCGGAAACATGCCCCCTGGCAACCACTGAGTACCCCAAGCTAAAATACAACATGGCTGCTCCGTGCATCAACAGTTGTGATAGCAGTAGTAACATACAGTTCTTCTTCTTCTGTGTTATTTGTGTCTCTCTAAATCAGTCGTACACGCATGTCTGTGGACATATTGTTACGATGTTTGTATGCACAAAAAACTGCATAATGGGTTGTCATTGCTAACAATGGCTATAGCTAATGAAAACAATGAAAATCTGACTTGTGAAACGCACTATCTGCGCAGTAAAAATGAACACGAGTATAGCAGTATAAGAACTACCAAAAAAATGAAGCCCTGGTAAACGCCCACTTCTTTCAAACTGTACAACTGCAGTTTGTAAGGTGGGCTTTTCAATTCAGACTTGTATACAGAAGACGATCAAGTCTCCAGTTTCAAATGTTAATATGTTGTCAATAAATGGGTTTTGGTGCGAATTGCCTTTTACAAAACTTAAGTGGTCCACTGGAGACATCTTAGCAATGTAAAAAAAGTAAAAGGCTAACAAACTAACTAGCTAAAAAAAAAGAATTTTTGACAAACTTGCGAACTTGCGAAGTAATGACTTATCATTCATGTATCCTATAAAAGAGTACCACATTTTGATATAATTTAGATAGTAACATACATAGTTGTTTTTCTATATGCTGCATTTGTGTGGAGTATTCCTCTAGGCACTGTTTGCTCTAACCAACCTGTCAGTCAGACGGTGGTGAGAGTCTGAGCAGTGAGGTAGTGCACATGCTGTAATAGGGTGTCGCAGTGAGACATAGTGTTGCGTCTGTCCCCTGGGGACATCGCATCATGGAAAACCGAGCACAGAGCTCAGCCTGTGCCGAGCTGGACATTTCGTAAAGTTTTCAGCAGCCTTGTCGGAAATGAGTCAACATACTTGCGACAGCGTTTGTCGTGCCCTCGGCCCTGTCTACACCTCGCAGCGTGGGAGCACGCACAGGTGCAGATGGTGTTGTGTGTGTACATGTGTTGGTGTGTGAGCATGTGGCTGTGCACAGGGCCCTGTTTGTAACTCTCCTGCTGGGTTTGTTAATGAACGAGTCTAATTGGAGTTTTTGGGTTGGAGGTGGGATGTTCAGGAGAGGGCGGGGTCGGTCCGAACCCCTTGAAGAGAGAGGGGAGATGAGGGGGACAAACCTGCGGGCTGGAATACCACCGTGCCCTTTTCTCTCTTCCCAAGGCAGCAGATTATTGTCCGTATGAGCAGGGAAGCTGGTGAGAGAGTAGTCTATGTCGACTACGTTCCACTTCTGGGATTGTTGAGGCACCGCCGGAAAATCCGTCTTTTTAGGCCAGATTTCCGTCACCTTCCTCTTTCTTTGTGTTGTTATTCTAAACTCCGGTAGATTTCTGAGGACTATGGTTAACTGCTCCTCAGATCTCTGCAGGGTAAATCCAGACAGCTAGGTAGACCAAGATCTGACCAAGATCTGTCCAGTCTTTGGAGTTTTCTGTTGCACGACTAAAACAACTTTTGAACGTACACATTGTTCCACCAAAACAAGTTCCTTCCAGAGACTATTTTACAGAGGCACCGTCATTGTGTCCGGGGCTTAGCACCACCCAAGACGATTATAGAAATGCCAATAAACCAGAGTGCGTTTTTTCTCCCATCCCAGAATGCTGTGTGGACTAGCCAGACCCTCCTCCACAGCGCTGTGGAGGAAGATCTGGCAATGCGAGACTAGCGAGAGAGCATTTCATGAGTTTAGCTTGTTAAGATAAAGGGCAGGTCATGTGAGGCTGCACAAGTTCGGTTTTCAACGCCAATGGTAAATGGATAATCTAGTGTAGGTCAGCTGCTGCTATTCAAACCACAATATCCATTACGTCCATGAACTTGTGCAAAGTTATTCTCAAAGGTAGGCTAAATCTTTGCTCGCTGAAAGAGTGCTCATCAATTTACCAAATTCGATTTTTATGACATGAAACTTATGAAACACTTAATAACAATAGTAATAATAATAATAACTTTTATTCATATAGTGCCTTTCGTGAAACCCAAGGACACTTTACAGAATTACAGTGGCTAAGGGAGGTTGTACGCTGTGGTGAACAAGCGATGTTTCAGGAGTTTTTTTTAAATATGTCCAGGGATGTAGCATTTTGGATATCTGCAGGGAGGGTGTTCCAGAGGGATGGGGCTGCAACACTAAAGGCTCTGTCTCCGAAGGTACAGAGTCTGGTGTGGGGAATGGAGAGCAGGCCAGCGTCTGAGGACCGCAGGTTTCGGGGTGGGGTGGATGGATGCCCTCCATCCATCCACCCCACCCCGAAACCTTTCAATCAGGAGAGACTTCGTTTGCAGATATGCATAACGAAAATACTATTATATGGTAAAATGTACAAGTCTTTTGGAGATTAGACTCCATCGAATAATAATATTTTTAAAGGGGTACAGGATAGGAACATAACCCCCGATGGAGTCTAGACACTGGTGGCAGCGGAGAAGGAGACCGGGGACCAGACGACAACAGCACAGAGAAAAATATATTTAAAGCAGAGCTGTAATGCTGTAATTGGTCCTTGAATTTTTGTGGCCATATCTGATTGGTTAACTGAAAGTATCACTTCTAAATAGCTGATTTTATTTAAGAGAGAGTAATGATTGTGTTAATGACATCTTCCTGAAAGAATTTACACTGTGCTTCATTTGTATTTGAGAAGGAGGATGCTATATTTGCAGGACTTAATTGGGAGCCAGTGAAGGTGGATGAGGGTCGGGGTGATGTGCTGCCACGTCTTGGTATGGGTGAGGACCCTGGACTTGCGTGGCTAAAGTCCACTACGGATGAAAATGAACCTTACTTGGCTGGTTCATTTGTCAAGCTGTTTGCTGCCAAGCCCTTTTCCTGTTCAAATGAACTGACTGAATAAAGAAAATGGAGGTTGAGACTCTCAGATATGCCACGACAATGGTAAAGAGGAGAGGGAGGTTCTGCAGATTTCTTTTCCACCAACAAAAGCAATGAAACAGTGGGAGAGGCGTGGGGTGAGGGTGAATACAGGTTAACTGTCCCTCACACTCTGTCCCACCCTCCCTCGTCCCCTCTCCCTCCGCTGGGCTATTGTCCACTGTCCTCGCTCTCCCCCATCTTCCGGCTGGGACTGGAGTAGTTCCCGATGGCCGCAAACAGGATTAGGAGCACCCATGGCTCCGCTCATTCTCTGTGGATTTGGGGGTGTTACTGCAGCTTGGCTGGCCTATGGTACTTTAATTACCCAACCACCAGGGGGCCTCAGAGCTGCCCGGCGGGTAACAAACGGGGAGCGGGAGAAAAACTTCTGTCTTTACATGGGAATAATCCCTGAGCCCCTCTCATCAGGTCAACTTGTACTTAGCGCTGACAACCCTTGTTAACCCTGACTGCTTGGCTTTAGTGGCGACTGCATGGTAACTAAAAACAAAATAATTTAAAAAGATTTAGATCAATAATATAAGGGGAATTACATTCTTCATTTTGCTAGTTACAATAAAAAATAAAAAACACTACTCTTTATGTCAGTTAATGTGTTACCTAACCAATATCCTGATATCAATTTACATTGCAATTAAATGTACTTCAAAATGTAACTATCTAATCTTTCTGCTAATGAAGACAGTACAATATTTCAATTTATATATTAAATAATACGTAAAGAATAAACACTAATTGGTATGTTTAGCAAAGAACAATTAGGCGATTTCATACCAATGATGATCTTAGGGATTGTCAAATGGTAAAAAAATGGTCTAATGGTGTTAGTATTAGATTGCAGGTTGACACACAAATCTTTTTTCGACAAGATAAAACGTGTCCCTTAGAGGCTGTGCAGGGAGACTTACACACAAACTGACCAGCAGGGTTGGAACTGAGCGACCACATGAGTGACATCTGTTTTTAATATTATGTTATTATCTCATTGGTCAAATAGAAATCATAATTGAGCGATATTGAGCGGTCCTTACCACAGGCTTTTTGTTTGTCTGTTGTCTCAGGGACAAGATCCGGATGTATGCAGTGTGTGAGAGAGAGGAACATCTCTGTTTACTAACTACTACACAGGTTTATCTTCTTACATAGGTTTGTCTTCTTGTGCCTGTAATGTCCACACCAGACCTGCTGCACTTGCTAATGATCCACAGACTTCATATGAACAGACAGAAGATTCTTGCCACAGCCAACAGTGATGTCACAGCCATAGGAGCACTGCAGTAAACATACCTGATTTTATGAATTTCACCTCTAGCTTTTTCATCGTTCAGAAGATGCAGAGGTTTAATGCCAGCGACGATGTTTTGCGTTTCATGGATGCAGTATACAGTTTGAGGCCAAATGGTTGAGAGAGGAATGAAAAATGATGGTACATATTTAAAATGCCAACATCTGGACCTGGCTTAATGTCACTGTTTGCTACGTGCGTGAGTGTATTTGTGAGTCTGTGTGATGGCACATACTAGTGTGTGTGTTTCTCTGTGTGCTTGTGAGAGAGCAGGGTCTGCAGAGAAGGGGGCAGAGCACGGGCACAGACAAAGGTAGGCCTGTGTGCCCCGTCCACTGTCGACCTGTGGAAAATTCCCCCGTCAGCGCTGTGCCAAGACGCCTGGCCCTGCGAGGTGGAACTCAGGAGGAATGAGAGAGGCAGACGTGACCGGGAGTGCCATAATTTAACCGAAGCCAGAGAGGGTAGAGGGGGCACATCCTAAAAGGGCGGCCAATTTAAATTCACAGATTTCTCTTTCTGATGAAAAAAACCTATCTACCACCTACCTACCAGGGCTGAATGATTAATCGTTTTCAAATCGAAATCGTGATTTGGAAGAAGGCGATTAGCTAAGTTTAGTTTAGTTTAGTTTACAGGAAAGTACTGATGCTTTTTATTGGAATTTCTTTTGTATTATTATAACTTTAGCTTTTGTGATACATGTTTTGTGTTTGTCTGTTCAATGTTCCATGCTTATCAAAAGAAAAAAACACTTTATTGCCGGCAATTCATATTTATGTTCTCAGCCTTGCATAAGAATATAGAGCAGTTTTGATGGTGTCTCATGTTTTAATGCTCCATGACATGTTTTATCTGTTACACAGTGAATATTGAACTTTAGCTAAACTTAAAATAAATATATTGCAAATCAAATCACAATGGCAATATCTGGCAGAAAAATCTCAATTCGATTTTGTTCCCCAAATTGTTCAGCCCTACTACCTATCTACCTGACCTGCATGTCAGCTAAATGGCTGAACATGCAAAGAAAAAGTACTAAAGTTAGTAAGAAGCCAAATGCAAATAGAACATTGTGTTTTGTCTTCAGTTGCAGATGGCTGGAAATGCTGTGTTGTCCGTTGTTGGCTGCATTCAGTGTGGTACTTGTCTTGCTGTCCTGTGCTTGTGGTTTCTGGCAAACCATTCTACAAAAAAACATCTTTGTCGGCTCATTCAAACAGCTCCAAACCTCCAATCACGTCTCTTTCTCTGGCTCTGCAGCCCCATTTTAGGCAGCTGTCCTCAGGCAGTTCACCTGGTTGCCTGGCCCCAAGGTGTCAATCTGGACCAGGTGTCCCTTTTCTACCCATCACACCCTTTAGTGAGGCATGTCTGACCTGCACCACCTGCACTGGAGGCCTGCGTTTCCTCCAATCTCCATCCCATCCGTCGCTGATGGCTGGAAGATATGCTACAGTGACTGCAAACTTCCTGGAATGGAACTGTTTAAATGTGCAACTTTGCTAATGAGTGTGAGTTATTGCCTTGGATGGACATTAATAATGAACTATGAACAATTATTAGGGCAGTGGGGTGGTACAGTGATTAGAGAGCGTGTCTCTCAAGCAGAAAGGCCTGAATCCAATCACGTTTGACAGCAAGATCCCTTGGGGTGCCATTCTGTAGCTGATTAGGCGTTTTGATGGCTTTGTGGCGGTGAGGTAAGCAAAATGACGAGATTCTTCCTCTCCTAGAATATCACAAAAAGTGTGTAGGTGTTACTCATATGTCCCGTTATGGTCTTCTAAGAGGTATTTCTTCCCCAGAGAATCATTTTATAGGGCAGTGATCAGGTGCTGTTGTATTCATCGTGTTTTAAGGGGGGCAGAGAGGAAATTGTCCCGTCGGCCAAGCCTCTGTGAATCCTGTCAGAGGCTCTGCTGGGGCTACCGAGACTCCCTCAATCAGACCCAGAAGCCGCCAGGACCCTTGCATCTGGTCCTGCTTAGGGCAGCCCCCAGCCTCTCCCGAATACCATAACAATCATTTGATTTTGCTCCAGGTTTCTACCACAGCGAAGCTGCAGAGGGGCGCTAAGACAAACTGCTGGGTGTGCTCCTCTGCCGTGCAACTAAAGCATGCGTGAAAACAGTCAGGGTTTGGAGGAAACACATGCGCAAATACATAAATAAACACACATATGGAGACTCACATACACAATAGAGAGAGAGAAAAAGGTCAGCTCTGCCTTGCCCCCGCCCTTGTAGACATTCCTGGAGCACCTGCACTCACTTAATATTTTGGCAGGAGTGGACAAAAAATGCTCCTCTGCTCAGTGCCTGTCATGTTTGTTCACTGAAGGAAACAAGTTTGGTTTTAATTAGAGCCCCTGCCAAGAGTTGAGGTAATTGCCACTCTGTATGTCTTGCTTTCTTTTCAAAATGTCTTTTCTCTTTTGTTGCCTTATGTACTTTAAAGCAGAGCTGAGTGGAGCTGGTGCTCGCAGAAAAAAAAGGTTTTGCAGAAAAAGCATTTGTCTATGCATGGGTTATATGTGGTCAGTAGGGGCCTCCGTCCTGGAAATCAGAAGGTCTGTAGCCAGACCTGTACCGCCATTAGTAACACAGGACATGCAGTATATGATGATGAACCTAATCATTTGGATAATTGCTGTGTTCATCCAAAACCCACCTCCCCATGTCTGTATGTTGAACTCTGGCTGTTTCTGGCCCAGACCAAGGTCTTGTCCTCGAGGGGTCCGGGGGTTCCGCTTTTACTTAACCCTCCCCACAACATCCATACAGCGCCCCCCCCCCCCCCCCCCCCCCCCCCACCTGTAACCCAGCTGTGGCCTTGTGCAGCTCATGAACATTCCCACCAAATTATTCTGACAAAACACCAACATCTGTTGCTGGGAGACACACCTCTTCATTACACACACATGCAAACATGCTCATTTACATACAGAAGGTCAACTCTGTTTAGAGTCATTGGTGCACACAGGCTGCATATGTATAGATACTGTACAGGCGCCAAAAAAGCTCAACTTTTGTGTTAGCAATAACTCACTTCCAATGTGGTGTGTACAGTTTGCAACCTTTGTGTATATGCACTGTATTTTGGTTTGTTTTCTTCATTTGCTTGAGATGCAGTGCACCAATCTCTCTCTCTCTCTCTCTCTCTCTCTCTCTCTCTTTCTCTGACACCTTCTGCTTCTCTTGTGTTAATGCAACGATAAAATAATGCAAAACATGCAAAGATTTGACGGGCTCGTCCTTCAGCCTGCTGCTCCGCTGTGTCTCATCACACCTTGTGCAACCAGTGACAGTGCTGAGATTGAGAGGGTGTGCTTGAGACAGGAAGACAGTTTTGATTTGTCTGTCTGTCAATATGTGGATGGGAATCAGGGATGTATTTTCTCGACAGGGCCTCAAATGACTTGAGCACATGCAGAGCCTTTCAGAGGGGCTTCTATTTTGATTTGCACCAGCAGGGGATGGAACGGAGCCTGCTTGGTCTCTCTCCACCCGAGCCCCTGTGGACCCATCAGAGCCGCGCTCCAGTCCAGAGATGAGACGCCACACTGCTGATTTACTATTCAGGGGTTATTCATCGCCTGTGGATAAAAAGACAATTGAATGATGTTGTTGGAACTGCCAAGGCTGGGCCAGAGCAGCTCAGGATGGACGATCTGCATGAACCGAGTCAAAATGGAGACAAGAGACAAAGACAGATAGACAGAGATGTCTGATCCTTCTGATTGCTCTAGGCGACTTCCTGTTTCTCTGATCGGTTCTATGCGCCGATGAAAAACAGAGCTGGGATTGCTGTTTGCATTGAACAAACTGCAAATTGTTCAAAATTCTGCTGCTAGACTTTTAACAGGTGCCCCTCGAAGGTCTCATATTACCCCAGTCTTGTCAGCTCTCCATTGACATCTCTTAAACGGTCGGCCCCACAGTATATCCGAGACCTTTTGAAGCCCTATTTCCCTAGCCGGACTCTTCGGTCCTCTGATCAAAATTTGCTTGCAGTCCCTAAGACTCGTTATAAGACCCGAGGGGACCGGTCTTTTCAGTCTGTTGCTCCCAGACTGTGGAACACCCTGCCCCTGTCCATGCGTCTGGCGGACTCTGTTGTCTCTTTTATAAAGGATCTGAAAACTTGCTTATTTAGGAAAGCTTTTGGTTGATGGGTTCTCACTAGTGTCCCTTTCTTTTGATATATGTATATGCATTTTATACTGTTTGTTCTACCTATTCTGTTGTACAGCACTTTGTGATTTTATCTGTGAAAAGCGCTTTATAGATACATTTTACTTACTTACTTACTTACTTACTCAAGGCTGCTGATCATCCCTGAGATGTCTGTAAGCGTAATGTCAAAGGTGAGATCGGAGCTTTGAGAACAAAACTGTGGTCAGGTGCATATTTCAAGTCTAAAATTAGATGGACAACTTTTGAAACATGCAATGGAATACTTCACTGAAATGACACCTTTTGAGGGTCCAGTTAGTTTGGTATTGCCAGACCTATCCCAACAGTGCTGTGGAGTAAGGTCTGGCTACACCACAGATACATTCTGGGACAGGGTGAAAAAACGCTCTGTGTTGTTTGCATTCCTTTAAACGGCAACATCTGGAATGTATCCTTATGTACTGCCGTTGATCCAGACTATAGGTTCCAATATTCACACTCGTAGTTTCTCCACAACATAGCTAAATACGCTACTTCTGTGCCGCTACTTCTGTGTCGCTACATCTGTGCCGCTACATCTGTGCCGCTACATCCCCTCCTCATGGCTCACATGCTATGTCAGTAGTATCGTACAGTATGTCGTCATTTACTGGCAGAGTGATGATTGTTTGGAACATGGTTTCTATGGCGATTTTAGCATTGCTTTTGCCATAATTCTGGGTCTCCATTGGGATTTATTGCAACTTCTGTGAATCCAAGCTGACCACAGCTGCCACCCTCCACAAAGGAGCAAGTTACAAACTTTGTAAAGCTACCGCTCTACAGGTTAGTTATTGTTTGATCCTAAAAAAAACTATATAAAGTTTTTAAATATCTCCAAGTGAAAAACTTTATTTCTTATATGCAAAACTGGTCGGGATTCCTGTACTCTCATCCTTAGAAGAAATGTCAACAAAGAATTGGCTTGCATCTGGCTCTAAAGGAAAATCAATAGGCAAACTTGAGACATGAAGGGCAGACTTTAACAAGGACATTCCAGAAAATGATTGGAAGGAGACCAATCTTTTTTTGTTTGTTTGCAGAAACAAACAGCAAACTCTAATTTAAAGTTACTCCAACATAATTGGCTGATTCAGACATACACAACCCCTGTCAAATTAAATAAATACAACAGTAATATACCAGACCTTTGTTTTGAATACAATGAGGCTCAAGGAACACTCAATGAGCACTGTGTCTGGGACAAATTAAAACATTCTGGAGGGAGGTGATCAATAAAACCATTATCATCTTATCTGTGAACATTCCACTTGAACATTTGCACCTGTATCCAACAAATGTAAATCTGAAACCACCAAGAATATAAATGTATTGATTCTGCTGTACTGCAGGCAAAAAGGACTAGCTCTCATCTGGATGAAAATAGAGGCACCTACAACTGGTGCTTGGATCAAGAATATGTCGCAATGTATGATAATTGAGAGATTAACATATAGATAAAAATGAAAGATGCTTCCCATTGAAATACATTACTTTAAAATTCGTGCTTGCCATCACGAAAAAAACGACATGAACGTGTCCCTGTACATGAATCAATAGAATAAATAACGTGACCATTTCACGAACTGCCGTGAGACTGGGCTGTCTGTAAGATGTCCAACATATATATATATATATATATATATATATATATATATATATATATATATATATATATATATATATTACAGTTGTTTGCTGCTGTGATGAAGCAAGAATGCACTCAGGTCTGAATACTAAAAACATCGGTTCCATGCCCAGAAGTAAAATTGTTTCTTGGATGTTCTAAGTCCTTCTCCTCAATGACATCATGCTGTTAGTGTAGACTTGCCGTCAGTACAGCAACACCTTAAATATACAGCGGCGCAGAGACTGGCACACATTTTCTGCCATTTGTAAACGAGTGAACCCTCAGTCATGTCTCAGGTAAAATAAACCACGAGAGACACGTTCATTACGAAGCGCTCAGTGGCCATATTCTCCATGTTTCCTTTTCAATGACTAATTAATCACTGCTGCAGAAATGTCTATGCCAGATGCACCGACGTGTTGGCAGGACATCCCTCGATTTTGAAGGACAGGGATGTTTTACCCATTTCCCATCGCCATGTGGACTCACTGATATTAAATTGAAAATACACATTGAAATCCCGGGACACACGGATCGCAAAAATGTTCAAAACATCAGCAAATGGGAAAAAAAAAACACTTAACAGCACCAATCTCTGTATCCAGAAGTGGAGTGCGTTGGGTGGCCTTTGCTCAGGGGGTGGCCCGCCGTGGCATGTTATGAGTGTTGATTGTATACAGTGTGAGTATCAATTGTAACACCCCCTCCTCTGTTCACCAAGGGGAACATAGCTCCCTGTGCCCCTCACCTCCCAGGACACAGAAGGTGTGCTGGACACCGGCCCGGATAAATGTAGCGTCTGTTCCAGCTGGGGTTGTGTCAGGATCTCCCGGGCGGCGCGGACAGGCCCGTCTTTGTCCAACAGGAGCTGCGTGTGGTTCGGTATCTTAACAGAGTCATAATCACATCGGTGATCGGGGTGTTAACAGGCCCCCACAGCTGTCAGAAAGCGATGCACCCTGGGAATGCATGACGAAGGAACCGCTGGCACTCGGCGTGCGAGTTGCAGTATGTGTTAATGCCCGTACACACACACACGCACACACACACACACACACACACACACACACACACACACACACACACACACACACACACACACACACACACACACACACACACACACACACACACACACACACACACACACAAAGCAAGCATATGTCTGTTCATCTCTGAAGGGTAGTATGGGTGGATGCCTCATTTCTTGTCCAAACACACCAACAGCGATGGCAGCACATGCACAGCTTCATCCTGTAATTTAAGTGTCTTATGGAAATCATCTGTCTGGGACGTTGAGTCGAGGCATTCTGAGCGTTGTCGTGATATATCTTTGAACAAATGCCGAAATACAGTAAATGACTGGATTCAAAAATAAACATAACAACATGAAACAACAACATAATTTCAGAACCAAAAAAACCCACAAGACATCATCTGCTTTAAATCAACACGAAGACATTCTCTCCTCACCAAGGAGACATTTGGAGGCCTTTTGATGCGTGGAGTGTGACCCAAAAATAGCCCGGTGGTTAAGGCAAGGGGATCTATAGGGCATTGCAGGGAACTCTGTTCATGACCCGCGCTCAAGTACCTCCTGTCTAGGGGCTGATTCATGAGCAGGGGTCAGTCCTTCAGAGTATATATCAGGTTCTCAGTTTGTTGCTTTTAGCAGCTGTTATTGCATTCAAGAGACTGAGCTGCCCCTGCTGAATAACAGGCATGAGCAGAGGGAGGGGGGGCTTTGCCCTCAAGGGTCCCCAGCATGAAGGCAGAGCAGGAGGCAGGACCTTCACGATGACGCTACGGCACTACAAGCCGGCCCATGCGGGGATACGGTAACACCGGCCCATGCCAGGCTGTCTCCAGGCTGGCAGGCAGGGCAGCACAGGCTAGGTGGTCCGGTCCTGTTTACCCCTCCTGCCGCACGCACAGGCTTGTTTAAACAGAGTGGGTGCCTTCACAAGCTTCCCCTCAGCCCTTGGACGTCATTAGGCAGGCGCATGTTGATGTGGCCTTTCCCTGGAGCACCCTGGACTGTGTCCTCCAGAGAGAGAGAGAGAGAGAGAGAGAGAGAGAGAGAGAGAGAGAGAGATGTTGCCAGCTGCAGGACTCAGACCACAGCAGCCCTCGTCCCAGTTGTTTGACCAGATGACTGTGAGCCAAAACGATGGTGAAACTGCATCAAAATCTTGGCTCCGTGGCAGCCCTGATTAACATTTCGATGCTAAAGTCCAACCCTCCAGCCAACGATTCAACATTCTTTCGCTCCACAGTACTGCCAGTACTGCCTTTCCTGATCACTGAATACTCACTCCATCACCTGTTGCCTGCTTCTTACAGGTGATCCTGGCTGAAACCACGACTGGAAGTACAGTTAGCATAAAGCATATCTTATAGAAGGAATTCAAGCATGTTGATCATAATGAGTTTTCTGAAGTTGCAATATGGTTCATGAAACCAACACAAACTAAAACCTGTAGATTTCTATAGAATCGCAGTCATTGTGTCAAAGAGATAGATGGTTAACAAAAAAAAAATAAAGAAAACATTGTTAAAGTGGATGAAATGATTTGGTTTCAAAAAAGATGTCTTGCCTTTGGCTCATCATTGCAATGTCAACACCTGCACAGGTGTTTTCAGTTCAATCTTATATATTATTTAATCTCAGAGTGACATTTGGGAGAGCTAAAACGGAAATAATGATGGAGATCACCACGTTTTATAATCTAATATGAATCATAAATGTGTAGTTTTCTGTCTTTGCAGGTGCAAGACCTCTAGGCAAACAAAAACAGAAAAGTGAAGGATATGTCAATCAATCATGCCCACGCATTCCTGAGAAGAGGTCAGGCAAAAGACGTGAAAACACCTGTAGGTGCACCAAGAGTTGTTAACTGTCTCTGATCAATGTTCGAGATATGATGTCCATTTCTACCCTTGAGAAAACATTACAAAGGCTATGGTTTAACATTCACGGCCAATACATTTGAATACAACAAAGCAAGTCCACGATTACCCGACTCAAATAAAAGAGAACTTCAGAAAAATGCGTGAAGGTGCTGGTGTCTACTGTACCTCCAGACAGATGGTGTAATCAGCAGAACCATGTCAACGGCACTTTATCTCCTGAGAACAAGATGCTGATATCTAGTCATGCTGAACCCATTTTACTGAGGAATCTTAACTGCAGAAAATCTCCCACGGTCACTGACACCGAGCCACATCCATATCAGTCAAGAGCAGTTGAATGACTCATTAGTAGCTGCCATGAAGGCCACTTGGCAGCTCACTTTATCATTAATCAAAGCACTGTGTCCCTTAATGGCAGCCAATAGAGTGTAACAGGCAGTGCTATCTAAGTGCTTTGATCCAGCATGGGCCTGTTCTCCATCACCCTGTTGGCCCCGGGTGGCCCTGGGTGGCCTTGTTTTGTAGGCCCTGCCTGGTCCATTGGGACATGGGTTACAAAAGGTGGCTATCTCAGATGTTCCCCCCCACCGCCCTTCTCCATATCGTTCTTCTGTGTCCCTAACCCCCCCCCCCCCTGTTTCTTCAGCACATGAAAGCTAACAGAGGGCACACCGGTCTGATCCCAGCCACTGACATGAATTTGTGATCAATGGCTGGTGCCTCTGAAGGGCCTTTTCCAACACCACTCCTCTCGCCAGCCTCCCCACTCCTGATGGCAACACCCCCACCCCACCCCACCCCACTCCTCCCCTTTCCTCTCACTCTAAAGCTTTGGGCAACTCCAAATGTCAATGATGTTAGTTTAGCCATTGTACACGGCTGGCCGCATCTGAATGGCTGACTTGTCCCCAGCCAGCCCTCTACAATGGCCTCCTTTCTCACTCGGACTTGTTCTCAGCATTTTCCCCCCTATATGAAGAAAAGGCTCTCTCTCTCTCTCTCTGGCTCTTGGAGCTCTTTGGCTCTGCTGAGAACCCTGGAGCCAGTTAAACTGGAAGAGAGGGAGCAGGAGATCAAGAGAGAAGGCCAGAGAGAGAGAGAAAGAGAGAGAGAGAGAGAGAGAGGGTGTGAAGGAAGGATGGAGGTGGGGAGGTCAGTGGGGAGGTGGACCGTGACAGAGCAGTAAGCGTTTTATGACCAGAATTGTTACAGTGTGCCCTGCCAATAATTACCAGCATAGAGCAACGGCGGTAAATCTGGCTTTCACAGAGCAGCTAAGCTTGTTAGTGTGCTTAATCGGACAGGGAAAGAGTGTGTTGTGGCGCTGAAAGCTTTGGGGACTGAGAAAATGCGAACGTGCTTCCTTAATGAAGAGTGACGAGAGAAGAGATGGGGGGGTGGATACGTGGATGATGAATTTACGGATCAGGATGGGTTGAATTTCCTCCTCTGTGAGAGACTGCCTGTATGGACTGACATAGAGCAAGCAGGGTTATGGAGGGAAAAAAGCCGGTTGAGAAGAAGGTTGGAGCCCTTATTTGGGCCCCAATGTGAGGCGAACTGGGGCCCAGCTGATGTGGTCAGAGGAGACCAGTCTTCTTGGGGTAAGTTCGTGTCAAGGTTCGAGTCAGTTGAGACAGGTTCAAGCCAGCAGTCTTGTCAAACTAAATGTCAAGTCTTAAGTCCTTATAGGCAAACCTAGTCCAAGTCTTCACGAGTCACAACTCGATGATACGACATTTGAAGGTTTTCCTTTCCAAGTTATTATTTATTACTTGCAAATCTCAAGCCAAGTCAAATATTAAAGCAACTAAGCATGAACTACATCTCAAGTTCTCAACCAAGCAAAGCATAATGTCATTCATATGCAGTGTTGCCAACATTTTTTCCAATGAAAGTAGCTAGCACTAGCTCCAAAAGTCACTAAGATCACAACATATGCTCATTACGACGTCATCTGCCTGCTGTCACAACGCAAGTAGAGACGGGGAGAGAGAATCTGTGCTGTTGGCAGAAGAGCTGCGGACTGTGATTACGCTGAGCAGCATGCATGGAAATGAATTACAATATAATATGAACCCCGTTTTTCCCCTGTTGGTATGAAGTCACTAAATTTATCGCTAGTCACCTTTCAGAAATGAAGTTGCTAAGGATGTCCAAAAAGTTGCTAAATCTAGCGAGAATGTCGCCAAGTTGGAAACACTGTTCAGTGTTCACATGAATTTGACTGCTAAGACCATTTGTACAGATGTATTGATTAAGCAGATTTCTAAAGCCCTGAGCGCATTATAATGTTGAGCGTCAATCACTTCATTTCCTGTGTCTGAAATCGTTGGAAAACATATATTCACTGGTAAGAAGCAGGGCTGGATCCGAATATCCGACAATACGGATATTCGTTTGTTGGGTATGTATTCAATTTTCAATTTTGGGATATGAATATTCGCTTTTTGTTTTTCCTTCAATACTGTATTAAAGTGCTCATATTATGCTTTTTGGCTTTTTCCCTTTCATTTATTGTGTTATATATCTTTTTTGTGCATGTTAGGTTTACAAAGTGAAAAAGTCCAGCCCAAAGTGACTTACCATCTCCAACAGAAAACACAGTTCACAAACTGCTCCAAACAGCTCTATTGTAGTCCAGCCTTTACTTCAGAGACAAACGTGCATCACTTTGTAACACACATTATAATGCTCGCCTAGCTGCTAGCGTGGCAATGTGCAGTACAACAAATATATGGTGTTTTTTGAAAATGAAACCATGTAAACCTATTCTGATATAACCTCTAAATACAAATATGAACCTGAAAATGAGCATAATATGAGCACTTAAAAGTTGAGACGGATTCAGCTTTTGGAGAAACACAACCCAACATCACGTTGTGGTGGCCAATCATGTGACCGGCGACAGCCCTAGAGGGATATATACATGTTTGAGCCCCCTGAACAATTATGTTTCTTATATGTCTCTTTTGGGGAGTGGGATGTGGGATGAACAAATACCTCTTCTAAATATTGGGGGGCATATCCCCTAAATCCCCTCTGAAATCTAGGCCTATGAGTATCATTAAATACCATCCCTTGTTTCTCATGTGGAACCCATTTATTTTAGCATGTTAAAAGAAAAAACAATGTGAATGTGAAATGTTCTTGAACAGCTGCTGGCTGGGTTCAGATTTAGGAGCGGACACACTTACACACGCACACAAAAACAACTTACCCCCCCTCTTCCTCAATGCGGTTTTTATAGACCCTGAACATCTGGAGCAGGAAGAGAAGTAACAAGTCACATATTGTCGCTGACTTTCTTTTAAAGGAATGAGGTCATTATTTTGGCTTGAATTATGATTTTCATTTTCTGAGCTGTGAATCTTCTTTTCATGCCTACTTTTCCATTCAGCGGTTGTCATTCTCATTAAAAGAATGATCATGACTGACTTCAGCCGTACGCTGATAATCCATCACATGGGGAAGAGCAAAGTGTTGAGTACAAAATGGTATCTGCAGGGATTCAGTTCCAAAACCAAATGCTTGTTATTATAAAGTTGAACATGGAATGGAAGCACAAACATTTAACACACAACAAATTCACTTCTTTTTTTTAAAAGTGACTTGTAAGAATTGCTTCTTCTTTTTTTTTAAACACAGGTTTGCTTTCTGCATGTAAACTTTGTGTGCTGCCATCTACTGATGCCTCTATGAATTGTTTGGAGTCAGGTATGTCCACATCTGGAATGCACATGCCTTCTGAGACAGATGTATGAGGGGTCAGGGGTCACCCGGGCCCTTTAATGCAGGTTAAAGAAGAAAAGTGAAGAACAACAGAGATGAACAAACATCTGAAGTGGCTCCAAGGCTGGACAGCACAGAGTGAGACTGATCAGCATCACTCAGGTATGCATGAGATGACGCACTGGTTGATTGCACAAAAAGGCTGCGGAAACTGTTCAGGACTAAAAAAACATGTATGCATGATTACACTGATAACATGGGGCAATCATCGGACTCATACAGGTTTTAAATTCAGGTTTTATTGCAATGTTTTTTCCTGCTTTACTGAGGATGGTTGTAACTTCTGACAGTCCTACTTTAAATGTAGATGTGTTACGTGGCGTGCTTTTTCTGTCGAGTCTTTGTTCCCTCGGCTCCTCTGCTATTCGCTCTGCTCAGACATGTTTCTCTCTCCCTCCCCTAAATTCCCTTCTTTCAGAGAGAGGTCAGAGGCCAGGGACTGTGACCTACCCTGGGGGTGGGTGAAGGACTCCCCCCACCCTCCCTTCCTTGAGAGATGGGCCGTTCCTCCCCATCTCTTTATTTTGTATACACCTGAGTCCCTTATTTTCCCTTGGATCAACTGACTGAGTGCAGACAGAGCTGACGTATCCAGTTTCCAGCTCTATTTTGGATTGTCCGGACAGATCAATAAGCGCTACATAGCCGGTTGTATGGATTCATTGTGCAGGCAAAAAAAAGGAGGGAAAAAAAACATGGAAACTTTACTGATCATGCAGCTTAAAATAATGCAATTACTTTACAAATCCAATGGACATAATGGCGCCCGCGTAGAACTGAATCACATCCATTTGTGCGGTTACATTTTCCAAAATATGTTTCCAGTTAGAAGTAATCCCTAAGTTTTCCATATCCTAAAGAGAGGTATTGCCATCATTACCTGCTCAGGCTGTTCCCATGATCTATCATGCATATAGCTACGAAAAGTAATGCACTGTAATTTGTATGTATTCCACATATTTATTACTGTATGCAGCATAATGTCTGCTGCTGTATAATGGCCGTTATATACTAGACGCAGGGCGCGTGGCGCATCCAAATGTGACGTCACGGGACTGCCGTGAGTATTTATACTCGCGCGTGGTGGTCGCGACACTAGTTGCAGTCTTCTCCTGAACAGCGGTGGCGCTAAGGAGCAAAGTCTACCGATGTTTTTCTTTCTAAGGACTAGAAGAAGAAAAACATAAACACCGGCAGAACAGGCAGCAGCAGTGCCGTCAATGCTTCGATTTGATTCAATGACCTACTCCGTCAGATCAAGCCTTTCATTCACAAAAAAAGAACTCATTTTAACCCAGTAAGTTTACAAGAGAGACTTGCAGTCACTCCGCGAGTCCTGGCATCCGGATACCCAGGAGCTCGTTCATGCTTCCTGTTTCCGGTTTGTCGAGCGCCGCTGAAAAAAATAGACTGGTGCGCGCCCTCCGCTCGCGCGCTGAAAATCGGACGCGCCACCCGGAAATTACGTCATTTTGATGTCACGATTGCATGCGCCACGCGCCCTGTGTCTAGTATATAACGGCCTTTAGAGTGCGAAACACAGGGCTTTCAAGCGGGGGGCGGAGTTTGCGTCCCAAAAGAAGTTAAAGTGCTCATATTATGCTCATTTTCAGGTTCATAATTGTATTTAGAGGTTATATCAAAATAGTGTGTTACAAAGTGATGCACGTTTGTCTCTGAAGTAAAGGCTGGACTACAACAGAGCTGTTTGGAGCAGTTTGTGAACAGTGTTTTCTGTTGGAGATGGTAAGTCCCTTTGGGGTGGGCTTTTTCACTTTGTAAACCTATAACGTGCACAAAAAGATATATAACACAATAAAAAGCCAAAAAAGCATAATATGAGCACTTTAAGGGGGAAACACAAGACTTTCACCCAGAAAACGTGTGTTCCTGTCCCAGGAGTACTTCTTTAGGGGACCAGTGTTTTAACCCAAACTACAATCTTTCAACAAATCCTAACTAGCCCTTTTGATGCCTAAACTTGACCGCAGGACGGCCACCTTTTGTTGGCTAAACTTAACTGCAACGGCCGCTGATACGGCCGTCACCTCACGGTGCTCTTTACCCAGCTCACAGTCACCTGTTCTCTGCTAAATGTAACTGTAAAGACCGCTAAACGGTAACTGTCGTGTGAACGGTCGTCACGTGACCGACCAGCAGTCCATGAGAATACTTTGACCTGGTTCAGGGAAGTTATGTCAGATGAAGTCAGGACTCAGTCAGAACAGTGTGTTTCATACGCCCATGTGTTTTGATGTTGACCACCCTTCGTCCTCCTGTACCCCCTGCCGCTCCTTGGCACCGGTCCTGCATGTGTGTTGGCTTAGAGGAATTTTCTGGAGCCTGCGGGGGAAACGAGTTGCATTACACGCCGCTGTCTCCTGCTCGCTCGGTTCCAAAGCAAAGTGTTGCTGGCCTCCGTCTCTGCTTGTGCTTTTCAAACACGTTATAACAACCTGCCTCCTCTCTGCTCCTCATTCCACATTTTGACAAGCCAGACAAGCAGAGTGTTTGGGATGAAGCTGGCCCCGTCTCAAGCTTGTGTCTCCTCACAGTGCCTCCAGTGATCTGGACGATTTTCACAATCTCCTGCTCCGTTCCCAAGATCTAAGATGTTTCTTATCATGTGCCTGCAGCCTGTTTCAAAAATGTGAATGTTATAAAACTGATTTCAAGTGATCCAATTCAACTGTTTCTTCTTTACGCATTCTTCCATTATTATTATTTTTGGTTTCTTCTTTACGCATTCTTCCATTATTATTATTTTTGTACTTGATCTCTGTTATATAAAGATGTTTATCATTCTTTGTCTCCTCTGTGATCTTAATTATTGCTTTTCTTGACATATTTCTATCCATTTCACTTCCATGTTTTATAAAATGCAAAAAAAAGTCAACCGTGCCAATTTATCACTCCTATTCTATGTTTTGTGATTTATTTCTTAACAGATAAATCAAACGGATCAAAGACCAATCCAAAATATTTCAGCAGAAACAGACTAGAGTACTGGATCAGTCTAAGAGTCCCTATTAAACTGTTGAATTTATACTTTTGGCAAGGTTTTATGAGCAGGATATGATATTCTGCCCTTCAGCTGGTGGCATTCCTTTGCTCCTCAAATGCAATTATCTTTTCCCATTTGTCTGTTTTTGTTTCCCTCGTCCTTCCCTCTTATACTCATTTCCTGTTTTGAGCTACACCCCCCCCCCCCCACCCTGCCCCCATTCCCATTAGTATGAGAGCATATCTGTTATTTACAGGCCCCAGGGGCTACCTGTCATTCTCACCGCTCCATTGTGATTGCCATGGTGACACCCAAATTCCACGGAGCGCAGGTCCCGACCCCCACCCGCTCCACCATAAAGCTCTGACCCCTCACCTCCACACCTGGGGATGCAGGTCACAAAAGTTATTGCTGTTATTGCTGTGATTAGAGAGTGGAGGGGGAGACACACAGAGGCAGAATAAAACAGATAGATACTGTAGATAGATAGATAGATAGATAGATAGATAGATAGATACATAGATAGATAGATAGATAGATAGATAGATAGATAGATAGATAGATAGATAGATAGATAGATAGATAGATAGATAGATAGATAGATAGATAGATAGATAGATATTTCACCAAATGTTGAACTATTCCTTTAAAGCAACACTAGAGAACTTTTCCTGCTTCGGTCCTGCTACAGGTTGGAAGCGGAATTGTCCCATTATGTCTCATTGGAACTACAGATCCGCTACCTGATCTGGCAAACTTGCATAGTGCGGTTATAGTGCCGTTCACCCTGTTACGAGTTGATGAACCACTGAAACGAGTTTGGAAACATTATTTTAAGGTACATAAAGTTCTCTAGTGTTACTTCAAACCTAAAGACATTTGTTGACATCAGTTAAAAAAAAAGTCAAAAGCTGTTTGATGCCTTCTTCAACACAATGCGATACCTGAGGATCTGTTTGATCCATGTTTCTGTTTGTTTCTGTGGTGCTGACTTCATATCTGTGCACCAGCCTCAATGTGTTTCTACATGTTCCTTTGTAGTGTAAGTCAACACTTCTCAAGCCTCCTTTTTCAACCTGTGTGTGTGTGTGTGTGTGTGTGTGTGTGTGTGTGTGTGTGTGTGTGTGTGTGTGTGCGTGTGTGTGTGTGCGCGCGTGTGTGTGTGTGTGTGTGTGTGTGTGTGTGTGTGTGTGTGTGTGTGTGTGTGTGTGTGTGTGTGTGTGTGTGCGTGCGTGTGTGTGTGTGTGTGTGAATAGGTGTGTGTCTCCAGTTCACCATTGTAGACCTGTTGCCGTGGATACAGAGGCGGCTAGAAGAAGAAAAGACATCAGGAGGTGTGATAAGAGGCTGCAGTGAACTCCTGACCTCCTGTGGGAGGCAAAGTTACAGAGTTCCAGACTGCCGCTGAGTTTAATCTGCTAACTGTATGGATATCATCTAATATCTTCCATTTTAACACTGGAAAATCACACAGCAGGGTTTCAGTTTCTTTTTAAGGTCTGACTCATGCTGCTTCTGTTACCAGAAATGATGATACGTCTGACTGTTAATAAAGAAAAAAAGGCTTATCCCGTTCACAGGCGCCGTGGAAGTCAGTTGTGTGAATGGAGAAAAGATCTACACTCGTGCGACTGCTAACATTTAAAGTTGGGTGAATTAACCCTCCAGCCCCTCAGGCTGTACTACTCCATAATTACATGGTTTCGTGCTTTCCCTTACTCACATGTAGTCATGTAATGGTTTACTCCTGCAAATATTTTTACTCCAGCTGGCGCTAAAGTGTAACTGTAGAAGGGGAGTAGTGCAGGGGCGCTCTCTTGTCTCCTCCTGAATGGACTGACTGAGGAACGTTAGAGAGGAATCTAGGCAGACACAATAAAGTCATAGAGAGAACATATCAGGGGCAGAGAGAAAAACATGTCACATTTAGGAAATATCAGCAAGAGAAATATCAAACTTATTTTGGGGTGTCGACTTTTAAAACAACCTCGCTATAAAATCCACCCTCTAATACTTTAACACTGTTGTCTCTGACGGTTAGTGTAATGCAAGTCTTTGATTAAATGGTGTATTTCCTGTTTTGGTTCATTCACTTTTATGTTTGCTTTCTCCAGTTTCCTATTTCCACTCAATACCAATTGTGCTATCTTCCAGAGAATGAGGTCTGAACTTCAGTTTGAGGTTCTGTTCACAGAATCGGTTCCTTTGAGTTGATACGTGAAAACGCATTGAAGCTTTCCAGTTTTGATACCTTTTGCAAAACATGCCGTTAGTTGCTCTGTGACACTCCGTTATAGAACATGCACGTTGGACAGCTAGTGCTGCCCGCCGCAAAACTTCTCTTAAATGCATTACCAGTCATCATTATACGTTACCCTGGAAATCCAGAGTTCTTGCGAGAGCACAATTTGAATTTGCTCAGCGAGTCACTCTGGCATTCAGTAATGATGCTCATTAACTATGCCCTTGTAGCCGAGCTGCACCAATCACATCGGTGTATCTGATATAGGCGGGCCAGAGGCGAGCTAAACAGATGACGACAGCGCTGCGACGTCAAAGTCATTAGTAAACATTGCAAGAAGGACATTTTTGCTGTTTTGCAGACCGGATAAGAGTTTAATCTACCAGTTAGCTCCGCTGGTAGCTAAGCGTATGGGGCTTGTTGTGATTGGTCGTAGTGTTATCCAATTGCATGCAGTGAGATTTTCAAATGCATGCTTGGTGCCGCCCCTCGAGTTGGGCCATTTTCATTACTCATTGCCAGACCCTTAATCTGGGTCTGGATTTCCAGGCTAATTATGCGTTTACATAAAGATAAAATATTCATTTTGATAATTCAGCATCCCAGCTGTATGTAGGTAGGCTATGTTAACTCCATACGATGTTACAGAAATGTGATTTGACTGCATGGGTCTGTGGTTCTTCCTGGGGCAGTGAGTGCAGCTGCCAGGCTGTCTGGACTTGAGTTTGAAAAGTACGGAAGTGAGGAAGGAGAATGTATGTCACTGATGCTAATGGTGCTTGTTCATTTGTTTTGTTTTTTTTATTATTATTTAAAATTGTCTGTTCATTTTATCTTATTGGATTGTGCACTTGTCTATGGTAAAGACTGGGGGTAGGACCTGACAATAGGCTTCTTCATATCCCTTTTCGAACAGATCTAGTGTGTGTTATGTTATTAACTTTTGTTCTTTTTGTTATTCTTTTATGTCTTTTTTTAACAAGGTTGATATAAATTTTTCATTGCAATTACAATTTTCAACAACTGAGCTTTGTGACAGAAAAACTTTGGTGCAAAGTGGCTAGTCGTTGCTCATAAAATGAGGAAAATTGATATTTAAGGAACTTTTTTCTCTTTCTCTCTTGATGAGTGAGACTCATCGTGATGCCACTTAGTCTATATTTGGTTATAATAACGATCAAAATAACAGAAAAAATAAGAAACGGTTACAGAACCATTTTAACTCTCACCAAAGAGAGCTCAAATGTTTCCTATGAGTGTTACCAATTGTATGGATATTTAATATTGTTTTATAAAAAAGTATTACATTACGGTAAAAGCAGCAGACACAGACAGAGGTTAAAAGAATAGCACACTGAGTGTCTCATTACCATAAACAGTTACCAAACTTACCAAGTTAACCCATCTGTTGTGCTTATGAAACCTTACAGTCCTGACCAGGAGCGCTTCACAAGCTCTTTCCCCTCTGGAACGAACTGCTCTCGTGGTCCAGATCTAATGAGGCAGACATTATTGTTGGCCCGGGACACTCGCTCGTCGGTCTAACCCTCCGTGCCAACATGCCAATCTGAAGCCTCTGCTGCTGCTTTCCATCTGACTGCCATCCCGGCTGCTCCACGCCCGTGTGACGCCCCACCTGTCCATCACTGTTTGTTTGCCTGTCTTCTAAGCTGTCCGCTGTTGGGCCAAACCACACAACCGTCTGCCCTGTGCCTGGCTCCTGTCCTCTGAGACATGGATCATCAAAATGTTATTCCAGTGTAAACCTCAGCAGAACTACTGGAACCCCAGCGCTCTGGCACACTCCTGTATTGTCTGGGAGACATGAGGAGAGGAACATTTGAAGGAAACTCAACTGTATGAGCGATTCCCTCCCTGGGAGTCCTGAATGGCTTCAGAGAGAGCAGGACGTTGGGTCAGAGGGCCCGGTACATGTGTTGTAGAAACACGGAGAACATGTGGGCAGACAACACCACCCCTTTTACACCAACTGGCTCTAGCATCCATTATGTTAACCTGTTTTCATTTCTTATGCTTTTGCAATGCTTATATGTTTTTGATTTAGATTTCTGAAATAAAGTAACAAAATTCAACAATTCTAATACAAAAAAAGGTGACATTTGGTAGAAATACATTTTCCCAGCAAATGCACATTGTGGTAAGCAGTGGTGGAAGAAGTATTCAGATCCTTTACTTAAGTAAAATTACTAATACCACACTATAAAAATAGTCCTGCATTAAAAATGTTACTTAACTTAAATTATGTAAGTATCATCAGGGAAATGTACTTAAAGTATTAAAAGTAAAAGTACTCAAATGCAGAAAAAAATTCGAAAATGGAAACAATCCAAACAGTTATGTCAATCAACTAAGTGCTTAATTGGATAACTATTTTAACTGTACCTGTAGGTTGTTATATTGTTGGGTTGTTTAATTTATAATAAAATTAATTTAATGAACTACATGTGTTTTGTGTGCAAAAATCTTAATGTGTAAAGTAGTGACTAAAGCTGTCAGATGAATGTAGTGGAGTAAAAAGTACAATATTTCTCTGAAATGTAGCGGAGTAGAAGTAGAAAGTGGCATGAAAAGAAAAGACTCAAGTAAAGTACAAGTACCTCAACATTTGGACTTAAGTACAGTACTTGAGTAAATGTACTTAGTTACATTCCAGCAGTGGTGGGAGCATGTCTGGTCAGCATCGCTCTGATTACACGATTCATGAGTGTAACTATAGTGGAGACAGTAAAGATAGATTCACGTCACTAAAGAACATCTCTACCCCTTTTTAACCTAAAACCTCTCCATCACCCTCTTTTCACACACACACGCTGTATTTTGCTGTTGCTGTGTCTGTGCTCTTCTCTTCTCTGTTGTCTTTCTTTGAAAACAGCTTTCAATTTCCTGGGTAGCCGTCTTCAAAGGGAGCGGGCGGGGGGGGGGCGAGAGGCCGAGTAGGATGCCAGAGGCACAGTGACAGCTGGGAGGCAGGAGACTCCGAGACGAGATCAGAGGGTTCGAGTTTCTGCCCCGCCACAGACACACTGTCATTCTCTGAGCTCCTGCCCCCGCCACTTACACACACACACACACACACACACACGCGTGCATGCGCACACGCACGCACGCACGCACGCACGCACGCACGCATGCACGCACACACGCACACACACACAGAAGTACATGCTAAAGACAAACACAACTACAGTTATACAAACTGCACTTCCAAATACAGAGCATGAACACACTTACTGCACATACCTATTACACACACAAACTGTTGAAATGAACACACACACACACACACACACACACAGACACACACACACACACACACACACACACACACACACACACACACACACACACACACACACACACAAAGTAGTTAAAACATACAGTCAATTGTTCACAAATTCAAAGCTGCCACAAAGCAAACTTCAGTGCAAACTTTCCCAGAAGCACCTGCCCTGACTCGGTGCAGCAGACGTATTGTGAGGCTGCAACGCGGCTTGCAACATCCAGCTTTTATTCCCAGGTGATGATGTAAGTGTTGAGAGAAGAGCGAAAAAGATCTTATTCAATTTGCATAATGTGTTGACTTTGGAACTGATACCATTCCGCTGGAAGGAGCGCAGGCCATTTTCATTGGCAGCTCTCTCGCTCAACACATTTTAGTGATTAATGCACTCAAACTGACTTGAAACATCTGTCCGACTTTCTCATCGAAACTTTGCCCACATGATACGGGTTTTGGCATGTCTGCTGTGCTGTGCGGCGGCTTGGTTGCCCTTCAAAGCCAAGCCAGGTATGGGCACTTTGGCTTTTGTGATGCTGCCACAAGCTCACAGCTATGAAAAGCTTTTTGAAGATTCTGGCACCACATTACAACAGTGACTCTCCACTGTTAGATCCAGCCTTTCGAGTGGCCCGGAGAGCTCACTGTAAAGGGAAAGAAATGAGTCCCTGATAGCATTGGGTAAAGTGATGCCAGGCTGTTTTGTTGCCGCCTGACATGTGGCCTGGCAACCCCTGGAGTGAAGTGACATCAGCGACCACAAAGCTCCCGTTTGCACACGAGCAGGAGCGGGGATAAACAGGGGATCTGTTTGGAAAGGCTCAGTGACGTTTTGCTAAGTCTCACCTCAAAAACCAGAGTGTTGACTGCTCTCATATTCCCAGTGCATCTCGCACTCTCAAGGAAAATTTGCAGGAGTGGCGGAGGAAAGCCTGAGATCGAGTATGAACGAGAGAGTGGAAGAAAATGAGACAGTAGGGACTCCAGCTAGAGGGGGAAAGGGGGGGGGGGAGAATAAGGGTAGGGTGAGAGAGGGAGAGGCAGAGTGAGGGAGAAAGAGAAGGGGGAATGGTCTTTGTTAATCCCTCTACATATGGCTTCTATTAGGACGTGGGGGCCACTAAAATAATGTTTTTCACCCTACAAGCCTTTCTGTGCTATAAATTACCCACCAGCCACTGGGCCTTCCTGACTGAAACTCTTTCAGAGAGCTAGTTTTCGTTTCTCAGGCAGTTGACACGACTCCTCCCCCCTCCTCTCGTCCTCTCTGCTTTCTCGATTTCTAAACTCCCTCTTAGCGCCGGCGCAGTAAAATCAGGCCTCTCTTCCTGTCAGCCTTCCACACTTCCTGTCCATACTCTGTTCTTTATAACTGTTGATCTTACTACATTTGGATATCTCCCTCACCATCCTCATGAGTCATTCATGGGCAATCACGGCAGCGTAAAGGCCTTTTTACAGTCGCCGCAGCTGACCTGTCGTGCGCCAATGTGACATCAAAATGACGTAGATCTCGCTGGTGCGGCAGGATTTTGAGTGCGCGACTCTATTTGTTTCAGCGGCGCACGACAAAGCCGAAACAGGAAGCATGGACGAGTTCGAGAGCAACCGGATGCCAGGACTCTCAGAGTGACTGCAAGTCTCTCTTGTAAACTGACTGGGTTAAGATGAGTTCTTTTATGGTGAATGAAAGGCTTGATCTGACGAAGTAGGTCATCGAATCAAATTGAAGCATTGACGTCAATGCTGCTGCCACTTCTGCCATTGTTTAGTCCGTAGAAATAGAAAAGTCGGTAGCCTTTCCTCATTTGCGCCACCTCTGTTCAGGAGAAGACTGCAACTAGTGCCGCGACCACCACGCGCGAGTATAAATAGTTATGGCGCTCCCATGACGTCACATTTGCGCGCGACAGGTCGGCTGCGGCGAGTATACCGGACGCCTAAGGCTGTGTTTTGGAACAGCGCATGTGAGCGTGGGTGGGAGGAGCGCAAATTTTTAAAATGTTGGAGGGTAGCCTCATCCGCCCCGCACCAATTTCGCTCAGGTACCACTCACACCATGACCTTTGCAGCATGGCGGAGCCCGTCTCTGTGTTACTGCAGCAGAGTACATGTAGATGAACAGCGCCCGCCCTCCCTCTCCATGCCGTCAGTGCCTGTCATCCAGCGGATATTTTGCTGGCGGAGCTCCGGGCATGAAGGGAGGGTGGGCGCCGTTCATCTGATAAATACAGCACAGGTTTTTGTAATGTTTTTGGAGGAGGCGGTGAGCGAAGCGGCCGGGAGCAGCTTTGAGCGGGGGAGTGGAGGGAAAGAACAGCTCCGTGAGTGAGGAGCAGAAACTCTCACTGCTCTGTTCTGTTATCATGCTCTTGTTTGGACCCAATAATAATACACCTTTAACAGCTTGAGCCCCTTGAGGCAAATTCTTGATTTGGGATATTGGGCTGGATAAATAATTGACTTTACTTTACAAGAGTGATAAAGGCAAGAGTGGACCTCTGTTTGTAATTCTGAGTCTGGAAAACCTGGCAAAATTTGTGGAAATTTTGAATGGTCACATTTCAGTCTTCACTTGAGTCTGGATGGACTGATATCACATAAATAGATTTAAAGATGCAACCCGTTGCTGAATAAGAGGTAAAACAAAAACGTTTTCACCTAAGGTGGTGTTGGGAACACAGTGTGAGTTCACTGACGGTGGCTAACCCTAGCTCAACTCTTGCAGCAGCGGCGTCCAGCATGCAAAATACCTTAAAGCTTGCACTGTGTAGTGTTGTGTTAATTCTACTGTTTACCTCATAAGTCCTGAGACATAGCGACATGTTATTTCTGCCACAATAACTTCTCACAGTTTTAAAACTCTGCCTCAAAGCAGTATAAACTGCTGCAGTGCCTTGGCATTTGACGAGCGTTCAAACTGGACATCCAAAAGGCCAGATCCGTGGCCCCACTTCAGTCTCTCGGCAGCGAGACGGTCAGCTAGGTCTGATCTGTCAGATGCTCATCACCACCAGGGGTTACACAGAGTTCAATGTGCAGAGGTGCATAAAAGTAGTGGGCCTGCATGTATGGAGCTGGAGACATGAGGTCTGATGGCCGGTGAGAGGGCCGTGGAGGGATGGAGGGAGGGAGGGAGGGAGGCTGGTGGAAAGGGTGAAGGGCTGCAGGTCAGTGCCTCTTCACCAGTAACACCAATTAGATAAATAAGAGCTGACAGCCTAGAGGATGAAAGGGAGAGGATTGACTAATGCGCATACATTTAAGTGGTAACGATGAACTGGCCGAAGCTGATTTTATAGCCATTAGGCACCTGTTTTATTAGGGGCAGCTGGTCCGGGCCAGGAGGCCGAGGCTTCACCAGGTGATCCCCGATATCCGGGCACATCTGCTCTGAAACCAGAGCCATGTAGACCCAAGCGCCCTCCTGCTTTGAGCCTAGCCTGATCAGTAGAGAGATGCTTTCAGAGATCAGAAATCAAGTACAGTCAAACAGAAGTCATGTACACTCTATACAGTACTGTTGTATTATATACTTATGATGATTAAGACCTTCATCAGGCAAGATTCAAGTTATTTTACCTGATGTGCTGATGAAATGTGGACGATTTCTGGCTTCTTCTCAGGCTACATCTACAATACTATGTTTTGCTAAATTTCTGCCTTGGCCACACTACTCTGCAATTCCGAGCCTCTAAAACAGAGACATTTGGAAACACTGCTGCCCCCATTTTGGTTTGAAAACAGGGTTGCTTTGTAGTCTGGACGGGCACAAATGGAGATACAGGTCACTCAGTCTTATCGGTTAGGTAGGCTTACAAACCTTTCAGTAACAGTTCCACCTCGTCGTCGCTCCAAGCTAATAAATCCCTGCTCTTACCGTTCACCGTTGTTGTTCTTTCTCCAAAGTATTTTCTGTATTTTCAACTTCTACGTCCATGATTTTCAACCGCAGAGTAACGTCAGACAATCTGCTTCCTGTTTACACCGGCACGCACATGCCCAGTGTGTGTGAATGGTCATGTGATATGTGTTGTCAGACGTGTTAATATGGACGGAGATTAGTTCTGCTACGTAGCTGAAACTTGTGTTAAACATTTCGCTTAAAAATGAAAACAGTAGTAGTGTAAATGTAACCTTAGAGATCAAGACCTGGAAGAATTCTCACCTGTCCCCTCTGCTCCACGATGGAGCAGCAATCTCCACCTACCCTCTGAAATTGGCACTCCCCAGGTACTGTGTGGGCATCACCCAGAGAAAAACTCTCTGATATTCAGGAGGACAGAAATGGAGGTATCGTCTATCTATTGAGCATGATTTATGTGCTTTAATGTGGCAGCGCAGAGTCAACTCCGCTTTTGATAGTTTGAAGTCGTCCTGAGAAACAGCCGGGTCATATGAGCCTGCAGAGACATATTTCAGCACGGCGTAATCCTAGCTGGTCACGGCCTATCATCTGGATGGAGTGGATGTCATCCCTGTGCGGGTACCCATTGTGTCAACCCTTTGCCACATACTTCCATGTGCCCCCTGTGTCTTCTGTCTGTCCCGCCATTACTCCATCCCATAATTACCTTCTGCACTTCACTCAGTGAACCCAATCCTTCCTTTGCCTGTGTGCCAATTCCTCAGATGTTCAGAGAGAGCCATGTCATTAGCCTGCTGAGATGAGGCTGAGCCAGAGCATTGACTGTCTGGGTCCTCTCTGGTTAATCTGACAGTCTTTGTGTCTGTTCACAAATAACGCCGGCATCCAAAACAGCTCAGGATCTTAAAGACTGTGATTTATTATATATTATTATATATATTATTATGCACAAGTTACATTTCTGTGGTCTGATTATCTCAAATTGGAAAAACTGCTGTTGCTATGTCTATCTGCTTGCATGACGCCTGGGTATCCTCGGGCTGTCAGAGTTTATCTCAGCTCTGAGCGAGAATGTGTAGATAAGAGATGAGCAACGCGATAGACAGTTTAAACGCTGAGGTTGCAGATGAGTCTCTCTCAACAGACGAGGTCCTCAAATTCCAGCATGGGAATATCCCAATTAATCCTGTGAAAAGGTGAGGAAAGAAATGTAACAAACAACCTTTCAAAGGGCCATGTAGATGTATGTCAACCATACTCAGGATACTAGAACCCTCGTCATTTTTCTGTCATGATCCATGGGATTATTTGTATGGAGGTGGTTTGTGTGTGGGGGTATGAACAGGGGAGGCTACTCCTCCACGCAGGGGTCTAAGATATCAAAGCCAGAAGGCTGTGGGGAGGATGGAGAGGGTGGATGCAGCGGGGGTTTGCTTTTGTTCCAACTCCATCCACCAGGATCCCCTGAAAAGATCACCGCGCAGGCAGATTCGTCGCGGCTCCGAGCTCTTCGCTGTGATTGGTTACGCCGGGCGAGCAGATGTTGGGGCTGCAGCAGGGGGTTCGGATGATTCCAGCTCCTCGACTCTCACACCGCGGGACGGTCTCACAGCACCAGCAGCTCTCACACAACAACCTGCTGATACAGGGGGGCCCACTGGCACACATCACACACCGCTCGCTCGGGTGACTCTCAAAGACAGACGCACACTACGCACTGTTCACTTCTGCTTCCCTACATCAAAGATAAACATAAATGCTTGCCCTTAAACTATGTTTGCTTCTGAAATGTATTATGGGTGTTCACTGACTGTGTATGAATCCACTTCAAGCAGCTATTGACAAAGTAAACATGTCATGGGGTCAGAGCTTTACTCCTCCTTTACAATAGATTACAAAATGCACACAGAGCACTGCTCTTCATATGATCTGGGTTCATTGCGTTCAAACCGATTGGCATCCATATTATTTATAATAACTTCTATGTGCACCTTTTTATGTTTCCTTGTCGTACTGTCAGCTGGAAGAACACAGTTAGCCTTTATATTTTAATGAGGCTTCTGCAAGCTGCTACTCACAGTAACTTGAACAGAAAATGAATAGCTTAGGCTACATCTCCACTACTTTATTTCATTTTCAAGCAGCGTTTTGAGACAAAAACGATCTTCGTCTGTAGCAGAACTAATCTCTGTCCATATTAACGCATCTGACAACACATATCACATGACCATTCACATACACTGGGCATGTGCGTGCCGGTGTAAACAGGAAGCACATTGTCTGACGTTATTCTGCGGTTGGAAATCATGGATGTAGAAGCTGAAAATACAGAAAATACTTTGGAGAAAGAACAACAACGGTGAACAGTAAGAGCAGGGATTTAATTGTTTGGAGTGATTATGAGGTGGAACTGTTACTGAAAGGTATGTAAGCCTACCTAGTCTATATCCACAACGTTCCAAATCCGGGATTGCTCATGTACCGAAATTCCGCCGGATCACGCTCTTTTCGTCTGGGTATCCATTACCTTCCGCTTTCTTTGTGTTGTAATTTTAAACTCTGGTGGATGTATGAGGACTCTGGTTAACTGCTCCTCAGATCTCTGCAGGGTAAATCCAGACAGCTAGCTAGACTATCTGTCCAATCTGAGTTTTCTGTTGCACAACTAAAACAACTTTTGAACGTACACATGTTCCACCAAAACTAGTTCCTTCCTGAGGCTAATTTCCAGAGTGGCCGTGGATCTGCCATGACGATGTGATTGGTTTAAAAAAATGCCAATAAACCAGAGCACTTTTTTCTCCTATCCCAGAATGTTGTGTGGACTAGCCGCTCCTTCACAGCGCTGTGGAGGAAGGTCTGGCAATGCGAGACTAAAGCCTAACTACCGATAAGACTGACTGGCATGCGTCGTTGTTTCCAAAGGTCTCCGTTTGTGCCCACCTGACTACAAAGCAACTGTGAAGTTTTACGGGGGCAGCAGTGTTTCCAAATGTCTGTTTTAGTGGCTCGTAAACGCCGGAGTAGTGTGGACGAGAGGCGTAAACGTAGCAAAAGATATTTTTTGCTACAGTTGGTTTTTAAACCAAAATGTAGTAGCGCAGATGTAGCCTAAAGCAACCGGTGCTTATGATAAAGTAAAAAATCAAACAGAAGTCTGCCAAAACATGTTTATTTTCTCTCGTAATGGTGAAGTGTTTCCTCAATAGGGGGCTGGTTGTATGCAGTCTCAACGCACATCTACATCATCAAAGACAATACAAGCGTGTAGACATGTTTTAATCTAATGTAAAATAAAAAAATAACAGAGTTCTGAACTTCTTCTCCTCAGAAATATGTTCTATAGGGCCCTATCTTGCACCCAGCGCAATTCACTTTGTACATCGACGCATGTATCATTCCTATTTTGCACCCGATGCACAGCGGACTTTTCCCTCCATAGACGCACGTCGGTAAATTAGGGAATGAACTTGCGCTCCCGGGGGCGGTTCAGCGAAAAGAGGAGGCGTGTTCGGGTGTGCAGTGCTATTTTGCAGTTTTAGAAAACAATTCCGCCACTGACCAGGAAAAACCTAGTCTAAAGTCAGTGGCGCTAGTCTAAAGTCAGTGGCGCGTTATTCAGATGCTATTTTAGGGGCGCATGCTTGGCCATAATGTAGCGTGTACACAACGCACATACACTTTGCTTCTCTCATCTACACGGACGCAGCAGTTCCCATTTTTGCAAACCATACATAATTCCAAGGAAAAATATTAGTGAAAATGCGCTTCAGGTGTTTGAATAGGTCATGAGGTACTTTATAGTGCAGTCTTCAAAAAGCTGCAGCATTCTTTGTGGCTTGTTGTGTTTTACACATTTCCATGAATCATGGATGTGTTGATGACATAAATGAGGAACTATTAGAGGACTTAAGGAGATGTGATGTTGAACTACGGAGGGATTGGACACTTGAGGGTCCGGGAGTGGTAATGCGCGATGTGCTCCTGGTGGAGCGGGTGGACGGAGATGGAGTGGGGGGGAGGAGGAAGGGGCACAACAGGAGCAGGTGGTGCGTTTGGAGGCCCACACTCCATGGCTGCAGCAATCCCCTCCAGACTTGAGGAGATGCGCCCGAGAGGCCGCAGCAACATCGCCACCCGGTCAAGACAGGCATGTATTACTTTGCCGCAACCCGGACAGCTCCCGCTCCAGCTGTGACGAGAACGTCTCCTCGGCCGTAAACCGCTCCTGGCGTTCACCAGGCAAAACCGCCGTCATAATAGCAATCCGCCATGGAACAAGCACGCCTGCTCTTAAAGGGAATGTGACATGATGCTCTGATTGGTTTATTGTACGTTACGCCCAAACCACACCTAGCTACTTCAGACCAACCCATTTTAGATCCTCCCACAAAGCTACTTGCGTTTCGCGTTTGATACTTGCGTTTTAGATCGTTAAAATAGGGCCCATAGTCTTTTCAGTCTTGTTCAGGAACTGCTTGCTTTCTTTCACTAACAGAGCTAACTGCCCAAGATAAAAGGAAAAAGATACCTCAAGGCTAATATTCAGACCTAACCCCCCTTTGAGTGAACTAATTAGTCTGACTAGTGCACGGATTACTTGTGTCATTTGAGCGATCCTGTTTCCCATCCTGTTGCTCTGTAGCTCTTTATCTCTATCTTTTGCTTCTCTGCTACAGCAGATAATACTACAGCGTGTACATAATAGTCTTGTGAGTCAAACACACTGAAGCCTCAGCTTGTAGAGGCAATGACTTCTGCAATTTAGGCAGGAATTGTAATTGCTCTGCTTTGCATCAACATACTGATGCTCGCTGAAGGGTCTGGGTCCCATACAAACTCTTTCTGGCAGAGTTAAAGAGGCAGATATGCTATCTGGATAAATCTGCAGGCTCTGGAGCTATAAACAGTTCCCATACTGTTCCTCCTCTGCTTGGCTAAAGCTGCCGAGTAAATGGCCATTTGGTTTCCCCTTTCTCTTTCTGACATGTCTTTTTATATACACAACAAATAGATCACAATAAAGAAAAACAAAACCAAAAGTGGAGACACTGGCAAGTAAACAATGAAAACAGGGACTAACAATAAATTTTGTGATATAGTAGTCTATATCAACAATGTTCCACTTCCGGGATTGTTCAGGTGTCGCCGGAAATTCAGCCGGATGTCTTTCATTTCGGCCAGATGTCAACTTCTGCTTTCTTTGTGTTGTAATTGGACTATGGTTAACTGCTCCTCAGGTCTCTGCAGGGTAAATCCAGACAGCTAGCTAGACTATCTGTCCAATCTGAGTTTTCTGTTGCACGACTAAAACAACCTTTGAACGTATACACATGTTCCACCAAAACTAGTTCTTTCCCGAGGCTATTTTGCAGCGGCGCCGTTGCTCTGTCCAGCGCTTAGCACCGCCCATGACAATTGTGATTGGTTTAAAGAAATGCCAATAAACCAGAGCAACCGTTTTTCTCCCGTCTCGGAATGCTCTGTGGACTAGCCAGACCTTGTGGAGGAAGGTCTGGCAATGCGAGACTAGGGATAGTGACCTGAAATAATGTCTAATACAAACTTTAATCATCTGTAGGGTTAATCAAGCCATGTCTAATAAATATCCACAAGACGCTTTTCATTTCTGCTTTCATCTTGCTGGGATCTGCATTTACAGCTCTGGCAGGGGTCATAAATAAAAGTGTGCATGTGAATGTGCACGTAGTTCACATACGCAACACAAGTCAGAACATTTGGAAAGCCAACAGGGACTGATGAACATCTCAAGAGATTTAGGGGTCAATTTACCGCATTGCATTTTATTATGTAGAAACAAAACAGATGTAAGGCGATCATGATGGCAGCAGTTTTATTCACAATAAGGCCCTGCAACTGAAAACCTTTCCGCCTGAGCCTGGACAACTGCCACCAAAAATGAAGAGCAGCAGTTTCTAATGACTACAGTGTGTCCATCAGAACCATATAGCAACGCCCCCGAGGCCCTCGGAGCTGGGGCCGATGTGTTTAAGGTTGATTTAAGATTATTCAGTTTGTTTCCTGTGTTATTTTTCGGCATTGGCATATTTGCTGCTCCACTCACTTGGATCAAAATGTCTGTTTTTTCCACATTGTGTTGCATGTTTTTGGTTTTCCTGCAGTTCCGAACCATGCAGAGACAAGCAGCTAATGGCGAGTGATTTAAAGCAGGAGGCGCACACAGGAAGGAATTTCTGATTGATTGAAATAATGAACAGTTCAGTTTGTCAACGTTCAAGCCAAAGGGTCAAGGGGCAATGCTTCTCAGAGAACAGACACGAGTTGTCTTATCCGCTCAAAATCAGCCTGCTGTGGCTGTGTTGCGTGTGCGAGTTTGCTCTCTTTGAAGCTGGCCGCTCCCGTAGGTATAGCATGGCGTGACTTGAGCCGAACGAGGGTTAGGATGTTCTGGTTGTGGTTATCGGTGCGCTATGCTGGCATCCAGGCAGCACAGCATGTTGGAGAGATAACAGGCCTTCAGGAGGGAGAGCAGGGGGGAGAGAGAGAGAGTCAGATCATCCACCTTTTTAATACAATGTGAACGGGCCTCCACCCAGGTTGCAGACAATTGGAGTCTGAGCCAGTAATGCACATCTGTGCCTTATTTTATTGCTGTTCAATTTTGGGTTGGTATGCGCAGAGGCCAACAAACAAAGCACAGTTCCACCTTGTTCCCATATCCCTGACTGAAAACTCCCTGCCCCCCCCCATTGCCTCCCCCCGTGCAGAGACCCATTTGGACACACATAGGCATGCATTACAGAGAATGCAAAGGTAAAGATCTTATATTGAAGTAGCATTCCAGCGTAGCCCCCACGGGGTAGATGACAGGGTTTTACTTAAAAGAAAAAAGGCATGCAGGGGGAGACTTCAAGTCTGAAGAGGATATTAGAAAAATACATTGGAAAAAAAGTCCCCTTGGGCAATTTTGTACCTTTCCTTCAGAGGGAAAAGTGTGTTCAGTTAAGAGGGGGCAGGAGGAAGGGAGGGATGCTGTTTTCTGGGTAGGGTTGAAGTGCAAAGGATGTAATGAAAACCAACTGGCAGGCCGTCACTATCTATCTATCGTGGTGCAGGAGTGCATTGACATGGAGAGGAAAAACAGGCCCTCTCCTAATCCAGTCAGGCCTGTGCTTCTCTTTTTCTCTCTCTCTCTTTCTTTCTTTCTTTCTTTCTTTCTTTCTTTCTTTCTTTCTTTCTTTCTTTCTTTCTTTCTTTCTTTCTTTCTTTCTTTCCTCCCCTCTCTCTTCCTTGTGTTACATTTTCAAGATAAAAACAGTTCTCAACAGTTGATGTTTGCACAAAACAAGATAATGACTTACAACCAGGATAACATATACTATTTATACAGATATATGTTATATATATATATATATATATATATATATATATATATATATATATATATATATATATATATATATATATATATATATATATATATTTTACATTCTGCACTCAACCCATTCTATTTAGCTTTGCAATATTAAATCTCGTTATCTAAAAGGTAGAACACAAAGTCCAAATGAACCAGGTGGGATTTGTAGTCCTGAACGTGTGTGTGTGTGTTCAGTCTGCAGGCCGATAAGATTCTGAAGAGAGCTCTTTCACACCCACGCTGCTTCCTAATCCACACTGCGTCACCCTAACCACCAAACCCAATATTAGCTTTCCTGCAGCTGGCCAGTGCAGCTTATGAATATGAGCATGTTTGTTTGATTGCGTGTGTAGTGTTCCTGAGTTTGTGACTCTGTCTGTGGACATTTTACTCTAATGTAGATTGGATATTCACAAAGAGCCATGACGTTTCCCGTTTCACTTTTTTTTTTTAAGCAAACCTTCACATTTTAGAAGCTGGAACTAGCTAATGTTTGGCATTTTCGCTTAAAGGATACTTTCATCTATTATCAGAAATATTGATGATTTCTCTCAATCGTTGGAGCGTCCACATGATACAAGCCTTCGGTGATCGCACACCCCCCCTCCTCCACACAGTTGCTAGTAGCCAAGGAGGACACGGAGGATTACAAAATTTATGGACTCTTCAGACAAGGTAATTATCTTCACTCGAGTTTCTGCACGGGAAAGTCGCCGGACTCCACAATCTTCTGAACATAGCCATACTGACAAATACAGAGAGTTGTGTGGAGCGGATAGTCTTAATTAGCTTCATAGCAACTCATTTGGCAATGGCTTGAATGTAACGGACGTTCATTAATATCAAAAAGTTACGCACTGAAGCTTTAATCAACTAATCATTTCAGGACTACCCTGGACAATGTTTTTGAGAAGACCTTTTTTTTTAAATAATCAAAAATACTAGTGTGGATGCTAGCCTCCCAAAACAAACTAAAAAAAACAAGTGCATTGCATTAGCAGGTCTACAGGTTGCAGTAAGGCTGCATCAGCTTTTCACTGTAAAACTCAGCCTGCAAAGATTGTACAGCCCAACACCTTCTTTGGCATGAATATGAACATAGAAAGATTCATTAGTCAGGTTGATGAATAGAGAGACAGGCTTGTCCATTAGCGGATGTCCATCAAAGTCTACCAAACAAAGCCCAAATCCTATTAAAACAACTGAGCCGCAAAGGTTCACTGTGACATTTAAAAGCGTAAACGCTGTACAAACTCAAATGGATGTTAGGATCTGAGATGAATTGCGATTATGAACACATAATATTGCTGTGCAGTCAAAGGAAGCACAGTGGTGCCTATTGTCGCTGTGAAACATTTATGAGCGCAGCTCTGCAGTTAAACGTTTGTTAACACTCCATCCAGCCTTTTCCTAATCATCAGTCATTAGTAAAGTCCAACAGGCTCCTGACATTACTCAGCCCAGGCTGACAACTAGACACAGCCTTTCATTCCCTCCACATTTATTATTGCCTACTTTAATGGGCACTTAGAACCATCACCTCCACTCTGTGATTTATAGCATTTTCAGCCGAGATCAGAGGCCCGGGCCTGTGAGGCCGGCAGCCTTTCCTGACACCCCAGGCCGGCCTGGCCACTAGGGAGACACAGCTGGGCCCAACATGGCAAGAGGTGTGAACTCCCTGGGCTTAATGAGCTGATGGGAGAGGCGGATTACAGAGGGGGTCAGAGGTGATGGGATCAGGGCCGCAGAGGCTGCTCTTAATATCCATCAACCAGATTAAAACAGAAGAGATTAACTCCATCAATGTGCAGTCCCAGGGAATTCCTTAAAACCAAAATGCTAAATGTTCTGGGACAAGTTGACAGCTAAAGGCCCTGACACACCAAGGAGATCGTCGGCCGTCAGTCAAAGTTGGGCCGACGGTGAAGCTTCGACGCCATAGTTTTTGCGGTGTGTTACGCACCATCGCTACTCGTCTGCTTTCGTCTGCCTTCCTCTGCCTTTTTTCAGCATGTTGAAAGTAGGGCTGGGCAATATATCGATAATATATCGCTATCGACATATGAGGCTAGATATTGTCTTAGATTTTGGATATCATAATATGTCTTTTCCTGGTTTTACAGGATTAGTAAAGTGATGTCATTTTCTGAACTTACCAGACTGTTCTATTATTTGCTTTTACCAACTTAGTCATTATATCCACATTACTGATGATAATTTATCAAAAATCTCATTGTGTTAATATTTTGTGAAAGCACCGATAGTCTACACTATTGCCACAATATCGACATCGAGGTATTTGGTCAATAATATCGTGATATTTGATTTTCTTCATATCGCCCAGCTCTAGTTGAAAGTGTTGCAACAGAGCTAGCTTGCCTGCCTGTTGCCTAGAAGTGCAGTGTGATCATCAGACGTTCCCCGACGGCGATGTAATTCCGGTAGTTTGTGTTTATCCTCCTGATGATTGGGCTGATAAGTTCCTTCCTATGTTATGTTGTGTTTCCTTCAGGATATGGAACTGAGCAGGAAAGAGCCAACCACATGTTTTTTAGATCGGAGAACGTATGTGTTAGTTGGCAGTAGGCTGTTGTTTTTGCAGTGTTTTGAGATTCAAAAAGTTTGCAATACAGTAAGATCAAAACTGAGAACTACTCGTTCATTATACTGATGTTTGTCTATATCGACGACGTTCCACTTCCTGGATTGCCCTGACTTGACACCTCTCTGTTTACAGAGACCATACAGTAGCTAGTTAGTCTTTCATTAGACAAAATACATGTGTCCAAGCACAGCATAATGAATATGTAGAGTTTGTGCAGGCGTGTGATTATTCAGTGTTTGTGTTATGCAGCACATGCTGTTTGGAGAAATTGAATACACAAGAGTTTCGTTTTTTAAACTCTCAATGGAGGATGTTGTCTTCTGTGAACAGGACAGAATAGGATCTATGTGTGTTTGGGTGAGCCTCCATGGGGTTTCAACATACATTGGGTCAAAAAAGAAATGACTGTTAGCTGAATGAAGATGATTTTGATTGACAGATTTTAGTTTTTTTTAATTTAGGTGCAAACTTTTCTTTGTATTTTCTTTATTTAACCAGTTAAGAACCCACCAGGATTCTAAATCTCATTTACAAGTGACACCTGCCAAGAACAGCATCCGCATATAGTTTACACACGAGAAAGAAACCAACAATATCCATTGATATTGAGCATCAAACAGTTCATTTCCTACATTCTGGTGAATTTGAATGCAACAATTTGTGTAGTACAAGAAGACCCAATTATTGTTTTCGGTCAGATCGATTAAAGATCTCGACATTTCCTATTTTTTGAGGGGGAAAAAAATCTACCTCTTCTAACACCCCCACCGAAATCTACGCCTATGCCTCAAAGTGAAGGAACGAGAGGCAGGTGGTCATACCACTGACATCACATAAAGCTTGTTTTGACAGTCGCGATGGAGAAATGATTCTTTGCGAGGTCAGGGTCGTGTTAGCCATGCTCCCATGCTGCCCTTATCCTGGAAGGAGATCTACCCATGAGCACCTGCGGGGAGATCAGTCATTATCATTGGTGGACTGTTTTATTAGTGAAACTAGCCAACAATATAAGGGCCTACAAGTCCAGCTGAAATGATTAGACCATTAAACCATCCTTTACACTGTCAAAAATGGGAGGATTTGTCTGCATTGAGTACTTTTACTTTTAATACTTTAAGTACATTTCCCTGATGATACTTACATACTTTTACTTAAGTAACATTTTCAGTACAGGACTTTTACTTATAACAGAGTATTTTTTACAGTGTAGTATTAGTACTTTTGCTGAAGTAAAGGATGTGAATACTTCTTCCACCATTGGTCATTATCAAAGCTGCAATGTTAAGGCTGGTACGACACTGTACCTGCATCAGCCTCCAACGGTCCAGTATGACAGAAGTGAACCTGAGCTGCCCGAGTGTTCCCTGTTGTGCCATCAATCCATCCTGAGATCTGGAAACCTCTCCTTCAAACAATTTGTCCCAGCTGCTCAGCTTTCCTTCACAGCTAACATACAACACAAAAGAAAACATATCCTCTTGTCCTCTTTCCCATGGTCTCTGATTATGAGGGGCCATCTGGGACATTATTCACAATTACCTCACACGCATACAAGTGAAATGCTCTCATACACACTAGTGAAAAATTATACTCTCACATACTATACTGAAATCTCACGCACACATGCTCATACACACTACTGAAACGCTCTCATTATCGCTACTGAAACGCTACTGAAACACTCTCATAATTGCCTTAAAACCCTCTCACGCGCAATACTGAACCGCTCTCATATACACAACTGAAACAGGAATTCACCTTCAATAGTGTATAACGTTTCAGTATAGCACGTGAGTGTGTTTCAGTAGTGTTAATGAAAGCGTTTCAGTAGTTCAAACCAAAACGGTGGCAGCAGTGTTTCCAAATGTCTCCGTTTTAGGGGCTCGGAAATGCCGGAGTAGCGTGGACGCGAGGCATAAACGTAGCAAAAGAGATACGTTTATAAAGAAAAGTGTAATAGTGTAGATGTAGCCTAAAAGACAATCAATGTTACAGTTTGAATATCGGTAGTTGTGTAAACCCTTTGTTCATATTTGGATCACAAATAGTGCTTTTAAGTGACGGGACCTTTTAAGCGCCTCAGAACGAGAAATAAACCCAAATGTCTTTCAATTACATAAAATAACATTGTTGACAATTTGCAGTGGAGGTTTTACAAAAATGTCAAAGCTGTGGACTTGCCACTCTGCACAGTCTGCAGCGATAGTAACAGGTCATTAATTTAGGTTATGTGCTGACACACCACATTTCATTTCAGTCCATCTGGGCACGGAGGCACAACGAGGGAGGAAGTCCTGCGAACTCCTGCAGGGCTGGGACATTAACCACGGGAGCACACAGGCCATGAAATACATGCCTCTTTAGAGACAGCTCTTTATTTGCCTTTAACAGGGCTGTAAAGTGCCATTATGTGCCCTGATCATGAGACCACAGGCACAGTGACACCAGCTACATCCATGCTAACACACTGACTCTCACCTTCCAGCGTGCGTCCACACTGCTGGACGAAAGGGGATACAGGAAGTAGATATAAATTAAACTTTGAGGTCGAGGTAGCATAGGATGGGAGAAAAACATGCTCTGGTTTATTTGCATTTCTTTAAAAAAATCGCAATCGTCTTGGGCGGTGCTAAGCACCAGACGGAGCAACAGTGCCTCTGCAAAATAGCCTCAGGAAGGAACTTGTTTTGGTGGAACATGTGTACGTACAAAAGTTGTTTTAGTCGTGCAACAGAAAACTCAGATTGGACAGATAGTCTAGCTAGCTGTCTGGATTTACCCTGCAGAGATCTGAGGAGCAGTTAACCATAGTCCACCGGAGTTTAAAATGCCAAAACAAAGAAAGCGGAAAGTCACGGACATCCAGCAGAAATGAGGGACATCCGGCGGAGTTTCCGGCGACACCTGAACAATCCCAGAGTGAAACGTGGTTGATACGGACTAGGGTCGAGGGGACTTTTGTCCAGCAATCCTAATTTGAAAGAGGAGCCTTTTCAGACAGCTCTATCTGGCTCCCACTTGTACTGTCTTTCCAGCTGTCCCTAGGGAGATGGATTTATGGAGCAGAGAGGGGAGGGCGGCCTGCGGTATGGAGCAGATTGTTCACGGATCTAGCTTGTCTCTCTGGCATGAGGGGGAGAAAACAGAGGAGACAGGCGGGCAGAGCTGGCTAAGGTTGCATGAGTTACAGCAGGAAGAAATACAAAAAAAAACAGAGATCATTATGAAGACATCAGTGTCTTCACTTCACATCTGCCCAAGATTTCCCCACAGCCCATCCTGTTCTGGGGGGAAGTCACTCCTCTGTGGTTTGGTTGAACCCAACAAATGTGTGATTGGATAGCGGTCATCTCTGTGATGTGGTTGGAGAGACAAAACATGCATCCATACAGCTACATATAAAAACAAACACTCAGAGAAACAAAAAGTAGCTCGACATGCACAGTATATCAGCACAGGCACATACAGCACGCACTTTGTTTACTCTTGGTTCTTTTCCCTGTGGCTCCACAGCCACTATCTGGTGATATTCTGCAGTGATTGTGTGCCTGGCCCCTGCTGGGGGCTGGGACTGAGCCTCCATATCTGAAAAAGCGGAAGAGAAATAGATGGTATCTTCTGGATGGTGTGTTTGACCAGTGCGACACACAAACAAAAGTGATACTTCTCTAGAGATGAGGGCGCTGTCTGTGTCGGGAGAGACAGGCAATGAGGGCAGTGGACGCTCTATCACACCCTGACATCCTGTCCTTTGCCTCAATTCTCCAATGTCTGCATCCTCACTCAAGTCCCTGAAAACAAACGAGCATGATGGCATGGAGAAACATCCTCTAGAGGATCGCACTGTACCACTTCAGGCCTCCATGCTGATACCAAAGAGCTCTGTTTGTGGATTATTTTAGCACCTGCGGGAATGACAATAACTTACAAAGGCTGTAATGAGATAAGTTTAAACATCCAAACATGTTGGGCATGCACTCTCCTCAAGGTTGACAAATGTGCTCTGCAAAAGCTGTGTTCAGGAATGTATGCTGACAGCTTCACAGAGCTGGCATGATGGATGGGGTCCTTATGACAATGCCAACTGGTAGATGTTTGTGTATTTGCGTATTGACATATATATATATATATATATATATATATATATATATATATATATATATATATATATGTATGTGTATATATATATCTATATGTTTGTGTGTGTGTGTGTGTGTGTGTGTGTGTGTGTGTGTGTGTGCGTGTGTGTGTGTGTGTGTGTGTGTGTGTGTGTGTGTGCGTGCATGCATGAGTGTGTGTGTCATGTGTGCGTGAGAGAGAGAGGGAGACACAATGTGTGTGTCTGTGTGTATATGTTCTGTCTTTCTCTATGTAAGTCCGGGTATTGTGTGTGTGTGTGTGTGTATGTGTGTGTGTGTGTGTGTGTGTGTGTGTGTGTGTGTGTGTGTGTGTGTGTGTGTGTGTGTGTGTGTGTGTGTGCGCGCCCAGTCCCAGTTTCAGTCTTTTTGGCATATACAGTCTTCTTTGTGCATCAGGGGACAGTGTTTGCTAGCTGAGAGGGACAGTAACAAAGATAAATTTTGCTCCACAAAGACTGCAACTTGACTTGATTTGTCTAACTGCTGAAGCCCCATATTCACTTTTAGTGAACTTTGAAATCAGTTTTTACACAGAATGAGAGCTGTTGAGTTTGATTTCACCTACAGTGTATGAATAAGTGGTTCTATATAGTATATATAGTATATATATTATATATATTGGTACATATTTGGCACCCTTAAAAGCTTCTATATAGAATCATTTCAGAGGGTTCATTTCAACCGAAGCAATAAAGTGTTTGGCATATCAATTATATCAATTCAATTATATTTGTTAAGCAACAAAGAACCCTCTGAAATGGTTCTACATAGAAGCTTTAGAGGGTGCCAACCCTAATGCCGCCTTCACATTGGCACTTGAAATCAGCTCCGATACGGCTTCGAAACGACCAGAAGTCATTCATTTCCTTTGGAGATTCATAGGCCGCATGCGAATGGGTCCGAACCGGGTCAGAACGAGTGCGGTGCGGAAAAAAAACGTGTCCGTTGGTCATCCGGATGCGTTCAAAAAAATTTAACTCTTGCGACAAGCAACGGACGGTTCCTATCCGAAGTTAGCGTTGCTATGGTAGGCTAATGATAAACAAATCTGAATTCTTAACTTTTAATAAAATAAATAATGATTTCATAACGATATGTTGTCATGTAGTTTTTATAATTTCCTAGCTAACATTATTAGGGCAGTTAATACAATTACTTGCGTTAGCTAATCAACGCTAACTAGCTAGCTAGTTGCGTTAGCTAAAGTCAGCTAGCTGCCATTTTTTTCTACTCCTGATTTGTACTATTCCGACGCTTTCAACGGTTGTAGTACGTCGCTGCTGGCGGCGTATTGCGTATTATGGAACTGATTTCAAGTGCCAATGTGAAGGCGGCATTAGGGTTGGCACCCTCTAAAGCTTCTATGTAGAACCATTTCAGAGGGTTCTTTGTTGCTTAACAAATATAATTGAATTGATATAATTGATATGCCAAACACTTTATTGCTTCGGTTGGCCATATCTTTTTTTATTTATAATTTTGCATTACCATTATATTAAGTTAATTTACGTAACTACTACTAGTAGTTTAAATAAAAATAACCAATAACCTATAATATCTAAAACTTCAATAACATAAAGTAAGCCCTTATCTGCCACCAACTTATTGTAGATTGAAGGAAAAGAAAAGAGAGGTGCTTTCAAACTGACTGTATTGATAATCAAAAAGGAGATGCACCATGTAAAACATTATTATACACAATATAAATCCCAGGCTACATTACACAATACAATATATTACAGTGAACAGAACATCATGCACTCACACACACTCACACAAGTTATCTCTGAGCCATCCTCAACATTTGAAATTAACAAAAACAGTGACGTATTTAACATTGAATACAGTGACCGATTAAATTAAACCAGCAATTTAAAAAAAAAATGGGAGGCTAAAGGTTTTTAATCTTGTCAAACACCTTCTTGAAAATGTACGTTCTTTACATAATTCACTGTGAAAGCTGATTGTACATTTTGAGCAGCGAACAAATCCTCTCTCAATGTACATATCAGCATGGGAGTACTGTTTTAAGAGAGCCTTCTCTTCTGAGCATTTATAGCATGTGAAAGAGTTGAGCACTGGCTTCTACTACTTTTAACCCTTGTGTTGTCTTCAGGTCAAATTTGACCCGTTTTATTTTTATATCAGAAATAAGGGTTTCTTACAACCAAATTGCCCCAAAATAACTTGGATAAATGCATGTATTGTATGGAACCCATACAACATATACATCCATGTTCTTCGCAGGTAAGATGAATGATTACTTCTATTGAATTTTGTTTTTTTCCTTTAATTTCATGGCTTTTGAGAAAAAAGGTTTAAATGGTTTCAAAACAGCATCCTGACTAAACTTTGACATAAACAGTCTGATTCACTCAACATCCTCTGATCTTAACTATTCTATTAGTCAAAATAATTCATAATATCTGCTTTTTTTCAAACTCAAAAATTAGGTATAATGTCATTTTATTAGGTTTATTGACCATGAATTAAAAAAAAAAAGCGTGGAAAAGAGGGACAACAACGTTTAAAATAGCACCAAAAGCATAAACAAAGCGTCATAAAAGTCAGAAAAAGTTCCAAACAAAGCGCATTTTTCAATTTTGACCCAGAATGACAAGTTTGTGGATGACGGTGAAGACAACACAAGGATTAAATGGCTTCAAAATGGATGTAAATACTCACAATATTTAACCTTATAGTAAGCGTTTTATTTTAAATCTAATGTGCTGGGGGTGCAATAACCAATTCATATACTTCACATAACTTCATATACTTCATTTCCTAGTCTCCACTTCTATATTTCCCTAACTCAGCCACTCTGAATGAAGTCCCACTCAGATCATATATTTGTCCTGAATACTTGCACTGTGGTGGCAAAAGTAGGAGCACCACATGCACAGCTCGCATAACAAAACAATGAAGAGAGCTCAGTGAAAAGTCAGTAGAGAAGTTACTTGGCAAAGAAGAAAAAACATGCTGAATGTGGAACTCAGGCTGTGTGTGTGTGTGTGTGTGTGTGTGTGTGTGTGTGTGTGTGTGTGTGTGTGTGTGTGTGTGTGTGTGTGTGTGTGTGTGTGTGGAGGTTATATGACCAGACGGTGCGAGTGAAAGAGAGTGTGGTGACCTGTAACAGCTCCATGACTCCAGTCTGGGGCTTTAAAATCCACACGCCGGGGTCCTGGATTGAACCCACAGCAGACCTCACTTCAGTATAGACAAGGCAGCCCCAATGGGAAACCGATTGTTTATTTAACTACTGTTTTATGGAATACCCAGTGACAGGAAGTCCTTAAAACAGCAGCAGTTACTATTTATATAGAGCCCTTTTTTTTTCGGAGTAAACACACTCGCTGGCTCGCCCCCTTCTCCCTCCCGCAGACACCCTGCCGTTGAGGAATGCACCCATTAACAAGCTGGTGGCCATCTTGGAAGCTTGCCTCTCACTTCCTGTTTCCATGGCTACACTCCACTGCTACGGGAGATGATAAGCACTAGCAGTCTCAGGTCCTAATCCTCTTCATCTAGCTCATTTTCTACATCACTTCATGCCATTCAAGAATGAGCTGGAAAAGCCAGTTACCCGCAACAAGCGTCACATTTTTTTACGCACGTAATCCCTGGATTCACAGACGGAAGCAGATATAAACCAGAGAAAAGAGATGTGGATTCATTCCAAAGCTGCAATGATTATTTTTATTATTTTAAATTATTTTATTTGTATGTTTTTTAAATATTGTTTTTTTGGGCATTTTTGGCCTTCATTTAGAAAGGACAGCTGAAGACATGAAAGGGAAGAGTGAGGGGGAATGACATGTAGCAAAGGGCCGCAGGGTGCGAACCTGCGGCCGCTGCATCGAGGAGTAAACCTCTACATATGGGCGCGCAATCTACCAGGTGAGCTACCCAGGCACACCGCTTGTTTGATTTGACTGCAGAGTCAGACTACCAATCATGCTTCTTTTTAAAATATATATATTTATTAGTGAAGGCAGTGTAACAACAGTGACATACAAGGTAAATGACACATACAATACATAGACAATACATACAAATATGCATAGACAGTGACAGACAGTAAATACAATAACATCCAGCATACAGCAGTTACAATGTGGTAAGAGGCAGAGAGAATGGTGGGTATATATATATATATATATATATATATATATATATATATATATATATATATATATATATATATATATTATATATATATGTTGTGTGTAAGTGTATCAATGTTGGGGTGTTCCAATGTAAGAAAGGTAGATATGTATGTGTTTGAAGATCTTGAACAGGTTGACAAATGTGGTGGAGACAATAATAGGGAAGAAGAGAGAAAAATGACAAACTAAGAAACATAAAATCCATAGAATTGGGAGGAAAAACCCAGTCCTGCTTGAGTCTGGTATACATTGTGTGTGTGTGTGTGTGTGTGTGTGTGTGTGTGTGTGTGTGTGTGTGTGTGTGTGTGTGTGTGTGTGTGTGTGTGTGTGTGTGTGTGTGTGTGTGTGTGTGCAGCTATGGGGCAGCTGTATTCTGATCTGCTCCTCCAACGCTGCACCATAAATCACCAGGTCGCCATGAGCCTGTGGGACCAGAGGAAACATCAGCGTTAAACAGGAATGATATTTCACTTCAGCCTCTTCCTGCTCCACTACTCCCCAGACACCCACTACAACCAACTCCCAAAAGCGTTATCGTGACAGCTTCATGTCAGTGCTGATTCAAATGTTGGGGATGAGACCGGAACAACATGTCCGTACGATTTGAAAAATCCATTATAAATCTGAGCTTGCTGGAAGAGATATAGTGCAGAGTAGTAGAACATCTTTCACAGCTTCACATTGTGAGTACTGTTCCAAATAATGTTACTGGTAATAGATGTTGGTGCATTACTTAAGAAATAATATATTTTAAGACTTTAACTCGTTTGCAAATACTTACACAACGTACATGGCTGCAGGTGTTCTACATCTTTTCACATTGTGACAGAGAAAAAGTGTAAAGAAACTGTTGCATATTCTAATTCTCTGATAGCTACAGTTTAAAAAGTAACTTGCTTTAAAAAAAATCATACTTTTTGTAAAAAATGTATTGCAGTTCATCTTTGTATAGCAATCATTAATTATATATATCCAATATGGGTGTAAGAAAAAATCGATACACTTGAGTATCGCAATATTTTATTTAGCAATACTGTATTGATTTTCAAAATGGCAATATCGATTTTCAAAATCTTTTTTTTTTAAGTTTATGTTCAAAAATATTCATGTAAGACAGTGGTTCACGTTTATGTTGTGTTTAACCCCCCATACCGCTAGATGGCAGTTAGATTTTCTGTGTACTGAATTGTTTACCTAAAGTAAACTTCTTTGACTTTTATGCACATCATGTCTTTTTCTAAAATTATACTTTTAAAAAATCCCAATATATTGCCTTAAGCACAGTATCAAAATATATTGCAATATATTGAATTGTGACCCATGTATCGTGATAGGTATCGTCAGATTCTTGCCAATACACAGCCCTAATATCCATGTATTTATATCATTTGGCTTTGGATCCACCCAGCTGGAAGGTACAGTATGTGTGAGAATATTTCATCAAATACCATTTTATCATTTACTTTGTCCCCTGACAGATCCCTCTGTGGCTTAAAACAGTGCCATTTGTCCGTCTAACAATCTTAGGATCATCAAATCAGAGCTAACTTTTTCTTTTCTTAAATCTACTTTATTACCTTATTGGTTAAATACGACCAAGAAATCTAAAGGTAAAGAACACATTATTATTACGTTTGTGTTTTATTACTTACGAATATCTGAAAAAACTTTGTGTTCAACTCCTTAAAGTTTGGCTTTGCCCTCTCCCCGGTTTGTTTGGTTCCATCCCTGTAGGCAAGGCAGTTGCTGTGTTTATGTCAAGGAATACATATATATTGTTGAGCTGTGGACAACTCAGGCAAAACAGTGACAGTGTAAAAAACGGAGTTTAGACAGTTTTATGTCCCGTAGCAGTTCTCACAGAGGCACCATATCAGACTGGAGAAAGCTTTAAAGATGCTCCAAGGATGTACCGGGTCAGTGCAGTGTCAGCAGGGACACTCAGGATTGTTCTACATGGAGACGTGTGAATAAGTGAGATGTTACAGACTGATGAAATTCCCAGAGAGCCTACGATGGATAATGTGATCCCAGCACAGTGATGCACAAACCAGATGGAGAGAGGTGCCTTCACGTTTCTCTTCTCTTCTTTAACACATCCACCGACACACACACACACACACACACACACACACACACACACACACACACACACACACACACACACACACACACACACACACACACACACACACACACACACACACAATACCCGGACCTACGTACAGAAAGACACAATGTATACACACACACTGTCTCTCTCACACACACACACACACACACACAAACTCATTGCACACACCTGTCGAAGTGATGAGATATACAACCCTCAGAGGGGAAATCCATTTACTCTATGTTGTAAAATATTGTGATTTTTCTCACTCTCGTGAGAAACTCTTCGCCTGCACAAAGTTTTCTTTGTCTTATGAAAACTTCTAAAAAGTCGCAAATAAATGTTCTTGTCTCAGCTCCTTAGAAGAAGAAAAAATTGCAACTGTCCGACTCCATGTACTGTACTGTACGGTACGGTTTACACTCTAAATTTGACACACAACATCGGCTTTCATGTAATTACATAAAATTGGGCGTGAGATCTGACAATTACAACAAACAACAATTAGGTTTTGTTGCAGATTCGATCCTGCTGACGAATCCACAAATCCTGACTGGCTGAACCAGAGGGACGGTACTCCTGTTATCTGAAAGTGTCTTTTAATAGCCCTGGGAGCCAGGCGTCCCTCAGGCCCCTGCTGACAGAGTCAACACAACGCAGGGCTGCTTTGCAGGTCATAAACACTCTGTTGACAGTGGTCGGAGGCTTATTATCCTCAGAGCAAAGGACAGCAAGCTGGAGGGACCAACTCCAAACAATCCTCCCAGCCTGCAGATTCAGACAAAGCCCCTGTTAGCAGGTCTCCTGCCATTTTCCCGTCCTTTAGGCTAAATCAGGACGTCACACGATGAAAGTCAGTATTTTTGTATTTTATAGTTAAAGTAATAATTATATTACAGACAGAGAAGATTCTGGTAATCCAGAGGTATAACCAATCTTCTAAGATTCATGGCTCAGGTCTTCTCATGTCCCATTTCCCTAAGAAAAGGTCTGTATGCTGACTTTTTGATTGATTTGTCGTTTTTTTAATTCAGACACCAGAAACGTTTTTTCTTTCTTTTTCGTTTTCAGTTTTGAAACAAATGACAGATATATCTGTCATTTGTTTCAAAACTGAAAACGAAAAGAAAGAAAAAACGTTTCTATATATATATATATATATATATATATATATATATATATATATATAAAGACATATTGTCCATTTTTTAATTACAAAAGAATTACGAACTATCCAATGAAGTTTATGTTTTGTTGTACCTTTGATGTATGTTTTGGTTGTTTGGATGTATTGTGAGTATAAATGTTATGGATGTATGTATTCCAACTTATGTAATATTCTTATGAAATAACAGACCCCAGTAAGAGTAGCTTCTGTTTAAGACAGACAGGAGCTAATGGGGATCTTAATAAACAAACAAGTCAAAGTAATTCTTGTTTTTTTAACTAAAAAAGTAGATCTCAACATCATCAACAAGTGCCAAGTGCTCTTGTATCTGCTAAATGCGTCATCTATTGATATTTGATCAGGGCTGATATGACTAAGAAACAGCCTTCCTATCAGTTCAATGTGGGCCAGAGGTCAGTGCTGCATTGTGCGCCCAGTGCTTCTGCTGCTTCTGCTCTCAATGAGCAGCTCGCTGACACTGAAGCAGCAGTGGCTCAGCAGTGTGGAGCTGGCACAGAGAAGTGAGCATGTACCCCAGGGGGCCAGAGACAGCCGAACCCTCAGTGGATGAGAAGTGTCTGTGCTGTCAGCTTTGGTTCCCAGCGTGGCCTCTCCTCCTCGGTCGGCCCCCGCCGCCCCCGCCGAGCCCCTCCCTGGCCCTTTGTGTGTGGACCCTGCTCCCTGTGGACTAGCCGCTCTCTGGCCTTTCACATGCGACTGTGTCCAATCACCCCGCTCACCCCCCTCTGAACTCAGAGCCTCCGTCTCCATCTCCAACCAGCCCCTGACCCTGAGAGAGAGAGAGAGAGAGAGAGAGAGAGAGAGAGAGAGATTTCAAAAGAGAGAGAGGAGGGAGAAATATTGCTATCACTGGGTTGATGAAAATAGGCTGCAACCAACGATTATTTTCATAGTCCATTCATCTGTCAATTATGTTCTTGATTAATCGATTAGTTGTTTGGTCTCTAAAATGTCAGAAAATGGTGAAAAATATCAATCCGTGTTTCCCAAAGCCCAAGACGACGTCCTCAAATGTCTTGTTTTGTTCACAACTCAAAGATATTCAGTTTCCTGTCACAGAGGAGAGAAGAAACTAGAACATGATCACATTTAACAAGCTGGAGTCAAAAAATGACTCAAACCGATTGATCATATAGTTGACAATTAATCAACTAATCAGTTCATTTTGGCAGGTCTAGAAGAAAATAAATCACTTGCATTGAAAATGACGATGGAGAAAGTGGGCTGTACTGTCTAATGAGACATCTGACCACAATAAACCACCAAGTCTGTGGTTTAATAGTTTGTCCATAAAGAAATTAGAAATATAAATAATAGCAATACTAATGCTAGTAATATTAAAAGTAATTATAAAAGCAGTGTGAATAAAGTGGTCATTACATTAATACCCAACATGAATAAGTCAGGAGGAAGAGATTGAGCTGTCCATTGCAGTCTGCCTTTCTGCATGACGAATTAAAGACCCAGTTTCACTTCACCATCAGGCAGAAATCCAAATGTTTTAATGGGTAATTACTCATCTACAAGCAATAATTAATGATTTATGACATTAGTAGCATCCTTTATTACAACTTATAAAGATTTAACAATGTATGACATTAGTGCTGACAAGTGACTTGACAGTATGTAGAGAAGAAACACACAATGGCAGAAAACTGGCAAGGACAATATCAGGTCTGTGAACTGTGAAAACGGAGTTAAGCATCCATCATCCTTATTATATTCAAAGGTTTTGCAACTCTTGGATCCAAGTGATCTCCAAGTGAAATAAAATAATTGAAAGAAAGAGTTGAAGCATCCATCCTGTCTCGACCGCCTCCTCCGCCTTGTTTCCCCTCTCCTCCTGTGTCAGAGCTTTTGCTGGTTTGTTGGTGTTGGCCCCTGAGCGCCTGAAGGCCCTCACTGGATCGACCTAGACTCGGGGAGGATTGGGTCACACCTTCCATAGCAGTCAGCTGTCAGATGGGGATCTGCACCTGCTGTCTGATGCAGGGTGGGCCCGCCTGCCGCCCGCCGCCACAGCCGCTGCTGCTGCCCAGCCAACGCTGGAGCACATAATTACTGCCTCAAAGATGATTATGCTGTTTACTCATGCCCATACGCACAACAGATGCCTGTTTTACACTCCCAGCCCTACCCCCGCCTCTCTGTGAAGGCTTTGCACCTAGCGAGGAAAGAGCCTCAGCCAACCAACATTTAGCCCATCCAACCAACAGGTCTGATGCCAGAAATGACCCGTAGCTATTAGCTGTTCAAACATCCCCCCTCCCATCCTCCCACAGAACTTTCATTCAATTCAATGGGCCCAGTAAGAGCTGGTTCAATCTACAAAGCACAGTGTATTCTTTGAGGCTGTTTGTGCAGTAGATGGAACCAAACAGAGAGGTATATTTCCTCAGATTGTATAAACAATATCAACTTGTGTGGACACTTGACTGTTTTAATTCTGGTCTCAATACCAAAAGTCTTCTAGCAAACAGACTAGAGACTAGAGAGAAAAAAGATCCACCTTGTCAGACATTGACATGCATGCACGTGGTGGATAGTATCATTTAAAGTTAGTTTAATCCAAATGTTACTATATATTCTATATGCACATTCTGCACTCAACCAATTCAGCCTCTCTTTTCTTATATGCAACAGTTATTTTGTATGTATATGCATATATTTGTTTTCTGTATTTATTGTTTATTTCAACTAATTCACAACAAATCTATTGATTTTATCATGACATTTCATTTTGGGTTACTTTTCACTGATGCAATATGTTTTGTTTGGGGTTTTCTAATATTTGTATTATGTAATTTAATATATTTGTCTGTCTCTCTTTGTTAACAAATACGTATGCACTCATGTAATCCCTGGATGCATTGTAATTTGTAGATCAATAAATAAATCAAAATTCCAGCTTAAAAGACAATGTATTATTCCCCATTAAAGCCCTTATTGTGATGTAGCCTATATACATCATCACGTTAAACAAAGGGAATGATGTGTTCAGGTGAATTAACCTTCACATGATAACAATAAGTCACACAGGTAAGTGCGTAAGGAGGAAGGAGGAAGTTTAATTTATTATTTTTTCTCGTTCGATTGTAAAACTTGTTAATGCACAGTCTATATTGGTTGATGGGTAACACCCCCTCTTCTCTCTCTCTCCCTCCCTCCCCTCTCCAGGAGCCGTATTGAGCTGTGGGGCTGGGACATTCCTGGTTTGACGACCAGCTTCGCCGCTGCCGTGATTTGCTGAGCAATTCGACACTGGCTTCAAAGATGCGTGTGTGGAAGAGGCAGCGGTAGAGAGACGGTGACCGAGACCTGGGAAGACGTTACAATAACGGGTACACAGACAGACAGACAGAGAAAGTGAGATAGTGTCGGGACGTAACGCTTTTATCCAACACGAGGACTTCAAACTTCCCATGAGAAAAGTCTTCACTACCTCAACTCGAGTTTAAACCAGGGGGAGTTGTCGCACCTTGGCCCCGAAGCCTGCGCTGCTCTGCGGGTCTACAAAACTCTCTTTCACCCTCTCCACCTCCGGCTGTTTTCATGTTCCTCCCGTCGTCTCGCACTTTGAGCCCGTGTCTAATGGAGGGCCCCGTACGGATTTGCCTCCAGAAGAATGCGTTTTGCTGCTAATTCACCCGACGGCTCGCAGCTTTTGCCCTCCTGCACGAGAGGTAAGGACGGGACGGAGGGGAGGCAGACAGGGCTGGGGAGTCCCGGGCCGGCTGGCCGGGGGCTGGGGAGCGGGTTGGGGGAGGCTTCGGTGTACGCACCAGGCCAGCTGGGCTTCTCTGGTAATAACAAAAGAAAAAGTGACCTTCAAAGAAGCAGAGAGCTCTACAGTGCCAGTTTAATCTGTTTCCCAAACATGACCGTGTTTTCCTAACTTTGTATTGTGGGTAAAGTAGAGAGCCGCGGCACGGAGAGACAGCAGGCTACATGCTCCGTCTGGTGGACGGGGGCGCCCGTGTACGAACATTAGGCTATTCTGTTCATGAATTAACTAACTGTCCACATTATAGACGTTATATACTGTTGCATGTAGCCTACCTACATAGGCTACTCAGACTCCAAATAATGACTTTTATATTTGTTACATTTGCTCCTTAACGTCCAGTTCCTTCATTGCATTGACAAAATGTCTATGATTATTGAAAATGTGATTTCTCTAGATCAGTTTGAGTATGATTGTGTACTACAGTTTGGATTTTGTTGACTCCAGGCTACATCTTTGTTAGATTATTATCTGCACACAGAAAAAGACTGAGCAGCATTTGTGTGTAAAACCAGGCTTTGTATTTTGGCTAAAATTTTCACCCCAAATCATTTGAATAATCATTATTATTCAGCAGTAATCTGTAGGTATACATTCCGACACAGCTCAGGGCACTGTGTTGTCTCAGAGGTGAATGTAACACAAGCAAAGGCTTACATATTTGTTTGGTAAACAGCCCTGGAAGGCAGGGACACTTCCAGTTGAAAACAGATGGCCTGCGGCTGCATTTCTGCTTTGAAAGATGAAATCTTTTTTTTTTCTTTTTAGAAATGGCAAATATGTCCCTCCGTTGACACATTGGTGTCACACAGTCATAAAATGTGAAAACGGACAGGGTCTATGTGAAGCATTACTTTGTTCTAAAGTTATACTTTTTTTTTATTACGGATCCGCTTAAGGAGCCAACTTTCAGCCACACTGACCACTGTGCAGAATGGTGGCTTAGACTAATATTTAGTGTCTTGTTTTTTTTCCTCTCTCCAAAGACAGAGAGCTCTTATTGTTGTAGATACATCCCCTGAGGGTGTCATACATGTCTGTTTGGTAAATCCTTGTTGGTATTGCTGTAAAATTTGGCAAGTGCACAAATCACTGCAAAGCAAGTGTAACCTGCCTGCCTGCTTGCATGAAGGTGCCATTGTTTACTGATTGGGAATGTGATTTTTGATTGGGGATTAGTTGAGTTATACAAACGATAAAAAAAACCCAGAGGCAGAGGGGGATCTTCAATAACACAGTAAAGATGCAGATGTGTTTGTAACCTGATAAAGATCATCAAACAGGCTTCTGCCTTGTTCCTATTGGCTCAATTTAACGTTTTATTGAGTGTCTCACTCTTTTTTTTCTTCAATGTTGGAAGAATTCCAAAAACAAGAAAAATTTTTTTTAGATGTGTCAAATAATGCCCTGTCTAACAGCTCAGGACTGAGTGTGCAAGTGTGCACATGAGCTTATTGTACTCCGGCCTCGCTGTGTTGTGATCCGCACCGCTGCACCTCAGGAACTTTAAAGGATAACAACTCTAAACTTTAGAGTTTTTGAGTCATAGACAGACCTGTTATTAAATTTGAACATTAATCCACATTGTTAAAAGAAAAATGTTTTAGGCTACGTCAAATGAGTAAAGTTAGTTTTGTATTGTGTTGCTATTTTTTTTTTGTATGAAGTAGTTTTTTTGCATGATAGTGTACATCATACACTATGCATGCAGATTTAAAGAGGCACCATATATGTTTGATTGTAAATATAATTCCAAGATGAGACTTTGGTAAAGTCTTTCAGAGCACAAAAAAAAAAAAAAAAAAAAAAATGATAGTAAAGTTGTGACAATGAGACAAGTTCCTCACTTATTTCCCGCCCCCAAGTCATTTCCTCTGCTGTTCACTATCATCGGAGCTCCAGGGACTTTTGTTACATAGGGGTAGCTCTCAGAAAAACCCAACACTTAAAAAGTCTTCGAGAACAAAGTCTTGAATCCCTCTCGAATGCATGACATCCAGTCAGTGGGACACACATGGCTGCTCTCAGATAAAACACTTTCAAGTTCAAACAGTTGCTTGTGCATTGTCACGTCGGTGGGGGAACAAGAAGACACTTCCGATGCCTTTTCAAATCCTTTCAGTGCTCCCCAATATTGGGTGAGCTTTTGACAGGGGCAGAGAGAGATTTGCTCTTTTGTGTTAGGGCTCGGACGCTGACGGCGTTCACTTTAAATCCTTCCTCAGGTTTTGATACTGGGTCTGTTCCAGGAGGTTTTTCCTAAGGTGTTAATTCATTTTTTTGTGTGTGTAGCCACTTTCTTTTTCAACCTGCCACATTCTAACTCAATTCCCTTCATGATTCACCACATTTCCTTAAATACCTTTCTCCCTCACTCTAACTACTACAACATTAGCTGCATTACATTCTGGTCAGTCTGTGAAAAAAAAAAATTGGTTTGTTTCTTTGTTGCTGGGAAAAAAAAAACATTCATAGAAAATATAACAAAATAGATCCATTCATTCAAAGCTACAAGACCAATAACTGGTGGATTTAGACATGCGGACTATTTTTAATAAGTTTGTATTGTGTGGGATTTTCCCCACAGTGACTATTGGTAATGTGATCGAATCACACACTGAGAGAGTCTCAGAGTTCTGTTTTTATTTTCGTAGCGTTTTTTGTGTGACTCGTAGGGAAATTAATAAACCATTAGCGGTCCGGCTCTTATCAGACAGAGCTGAACAAAGCACAGCTCTGCCATTAAGCCAGCCCGAATAATGTTAGAGCCATTAGGGTGCTCGCTAATGATAAACACATGTTGCTGTAGGAGAACTATGTTAAGTGGGCAATTTGAATGGAAGCATGCGTAATGATACCAGCCGCTGCTCTCATAATGGCTCTTTTGATTTCTCTGATCACACAACCGCATATATGCTCCAACAATGACAAGTTATTGTTGAGGTAAGAGCTGGATTTCCATAGTAACGATGATGATTCATTAAAGGTAAAACCAAGGAAGTGTGGTCATATATGAGTGAATATTTTTTCTTCTTCTTTGTTTTGATATTAAAATAAAGACACTTTTGTGAGTACTGGTGCGATTATTCGATCAGTTGCAAACTACTTTGGATTACTTTGGGCTTTACTTTCTCACAGTTTATAGGACGAACAAAAATCAATAAATCGAAACAATGGTAATGTTCCAAAAAGTCAGGAAACGGTAGCTCAGGTTCTCAGGTTCCCAAGTTTAGGAGGACAAAATACTAAACCAATAGTCTAATACCAAAACAATTAGTCGTCAATTGTTAGTCGCAGCCATGCTTCCAGCTGTTGAAGAATTCCCGTGATGGTAAAGTGGAAGCATGTCTATCGGAGCTCAGTGTGGTGGGAGAGGGTGTGTCTAAATGGGTGACTAAAGTATATTTTGGGCACCTCGTTCTCATTTGCTAGGCCGTACAGATTGGAGGCCAGGCAGCAAACCTCAGCCCTGGCTCTAAAGCGAATGAAAGTGAATTTAAAAACCTAAATCACAACGTGGTTTGGTTGTTTATTTGGCTTCAACGCAGTGATCTGTCATTTTATTGCTGCAAAGGATCAACCTTTGGCTGTGAAGAATTCTCGGAGAGTCATAAAACAAGAGAGAAAATTAAAATTTCAGAGCAGCCACCTTATTTTTCATTGTCATCACAATATTGTGACAGCTGTAATTAAGCCTTGCTTGTTTTCTAAATCTCCGATGGCTAATCCATTTCAGCTTCGTAGTATAATGAAGTAGAATTTAGTGGAATGTTGTGTGGTTGGCGTTTGACCTGCCGAGCAACTATTTCCCAAATGAAAAACCTGGCTTGTTTTGAACTCTTGACACATAGCCCTCCTTTTTACTCTCATTGCTCAGGGATTGAGTCATATACCGCAGCCTTATTTCACCATTTGATAATGCTGGCCTTTACTCTGTGAGCTTCAGCTCCCATTCGTCAAGGACAGAGCCATGGCTCAGGCCCCATTAGATGGACAGAAGAGAGTTTTGGGCAGCATGCCAAAGAGCCCCCATGTTCAAGGAGCCAGGGGGAGTGCTGATTGACAACACCCAGCAGCCATAAGCAGGGGGTCGATGGGAAAGATGGGCAGGTCAAAGAGAGAGAGAGAGTTTGAGTTCTCGTGACTGCTGGGCTGGTGAGTGCATCGTGCAGCTGCAGTGTTAACAAAAAAAAAAGAAAAGTACTTTCCACCCTCCGTTTTCCTCCCTAAATTTATTCCAGGGACACGCTGTGAGTGGAGTTGGATACATTGAAGCTGTGTTGAAGAAGTTGTGAAGGCAAACGCGGTAGCTGGAGGTGTCACTCGTGTTTATGTGAAGCTGTCATTAGTAGCACTTCTTATCTGCTCGGAGCTCACACCGTCATTATTTTAACTACACAACGCATGTGTCTCTCAGTGAGACCCCCCCCCCCCCCTACTCTGACAGATGATCCAAACAGCCCGGTGCTGACTCGCTTCACTATGCAAGCATGTTACTCCAGCAGGTTACAGATAGGCTGCGTGCTTCCTCCAGTACGACTCCTTCCGGAATGTCAAAGGTGAGCCGACTGTATCCCGGCGTAAACACCAGCTTTCAACAGATGGTCGTATTGGGTTTCTAAAAAAATCAGAACCTTGAAGGACCTGAAACTCGATAATGATTTTCGAGAGATTTGAGAAATGAAATGAGAAACATCGGGGCGTAATTGTTAAGACAAACAAACAGTTTTTGGAGCAGCAGAAACAGATGTTCCAGCCAGCCACCGAAATGCAGCGGGACGAAGCCGTACAGGCTGCAGAGATGCAGGGCGAGGAGCTCTGCTTCGTCTCTGAAGGTGGTTTGTTTTCTGTTAATGTAATGGAAATACAGGCATATATATATATATATATATATATATATATATATATATATATATATATATATATATATATATATATATATATATATATATATATACGTATATATATATATATATATATATATATATATATACGTATATATATATATATATATATATATATATATATACTGTACATATGTTCTCAATATGAGAGAGAATGTAACCCAATACCACACACGGCCCTTTGCAGAAAAATGGTTACGGGTACAGTAAATAAAAATACCTCAGCAGCAGTTTGTGTGACACAGGACACTTTGATAGAGACCATGATTTTACTGTAGGAAAAAAAAGTGATGTACTGTAAAATCAAATCTTATACGTAGCTGGCTGCACTCACTGCAGCCGTTTGAAGCACACTCACTGCCATTTGTTTTGTTTTGTTTTATGGATTGCAGTTTACTTTTTTGTAGCTGCCTTTTTTATGTGCTCAAAATCATTTTGAGTGAGTGCTTTTTGGCTTGTGTAGCTGTAGTATATGTGCCTTTAACATGATGCATGACACCACCACGTGCATGAGAGAGAACAAAAAGTACCCCAGGAGGGTGTGACGTGGCATTTTTACACAATACTCGCCAAAAACAACAGTCTTTCTCATAATTGCCAAGCAAAGATACGATGAGACCCGTTGTCGGCAGCCTTGTCTTGTGTCGTGTTCTTAATGATTCCTCAGCCCTAGGGAAGATTTCAGGGAGTGAACTTCTGAACCAGACCTTTTGTATTTCAGAACATTTCTTGGGGATTTTTTTAATTTTTTTTTAGCATCCTCAGCGTCTTCCTGTTTGCAAGATTCATTTCTTTTTCCCTTCCTGCAAACTGACCCCGCTAAATATGCCTGAGTTAGTCTGTCGCCCCAGCGTAGGCTCCGAAGAGTTAGAGTCTTTTCTTCTTTGAGCAACCACAGCTTTCTATTTCAAATGTTGAACCAATAAGTCACATCTGACATGGGTTTTCTGCGAACCAGAATATGTGTGCTGTTGAAAAGCCAGTGCAAGGATCAGCAAGACTATATTAAGGCAAAGCTAGTGGCTGGCACTCCCCTCCGGCTGACAAACAGGCTACTTGTTTGAAGGGCTGTTTTTCTCCCAGATCAGAGTGTGAGGCAGTGTGGGTACTGCTGTTGCCTGCCTCCGGGCCTGTGGTTAGGGGTGCCATTTTGAGCCTTCCCTGCTCCAAGATGTAGCCCCTTAGGGAGCAATGGAACCCCTCATTTATAAAAGATATTCAAAGTGAGCGGAGGAATCTAAGCCAGAAGGATAAAACGTATAATTGGTCCAGCCGCCTGCATTGTTCTGGGAAGACTGTAGCAGATCCCTAGCATGCTTCGGGATGCATTGCTGCCTTGTGATGAATGAAAACACATCTCGGGTTTGACTGACTTTAATCAAGTCAAATAAATCACTGTCATTGCTTTGTGGTGCTCTTATACAGTAGCAAACACACACAAACCTACCCAGAGAGTGCACTGAGTAAGCATACGCCGTGGTTTCTGTATTATTGCTATGTTTTGCTGTTGTCATGACTGAGGTTGTGTTTCTCTTGGCTCCATCAGAGCACTACGTCATCTGCCCAAAGCTCTTCTCACCTCACTCACGGCAGCACAGAACAGCCCTGGACCCTAAATATGGTGCAGTTTGTTTTTTTCACCAAGAGCCAGAAGTGGTATCTTAGGTGTGTGTGTGTGTGTGTGTGTGTGTGTGTGTGTGTGTGTGTGTGTGTGTGTGTGTGTGTGTGTGTGTGTGTGTGTGTGTGTGTGTGTGTGTGTGTGTGTGTGTGTGTGTTGGCGAATCACCACCAACTTTGTTTTGTGATCACTCGATTGCCGCACAACAAGCGTGGAGCGTTTACAAGGCGAGACGGATAAACATTTAGACAAACTAAATAAAGCATTTACACACTCTGTTCGGGACTGCATATTTATCTTTGGGTCCTCAAACGTGTACGTACAAGGGTGCTGGTTTGTTTGGGTTTTTGCAGGAAATTTGTGGAGTTGGTGAAGAAGACTAATTATATTTTAACATTTGTTTGTTTTTGTTCTGCCGGCTGGATGTGGAGATCAGGCAATGCTTTCTGTCCTACATATTCCCCCCCCCCCCCTCTCCCCTTGTGAATATACGACCATCGCTACATTATATTTGTGGAGTCAATTTATCATTCTGAGAAATGGAAATACTCAGTGTGTACTTTCTTTCTCACGCCTCTCAAGTGACAAAGACGAGGCAAACACCCTGAAAGCAACTCCGTTGAGTTTTATTCCTCAATGTGTTTTTTTTTTTTTTTAACACTGACTTTGCACAACCTCTTGTTTTGTATCTATTTAGACACCCTGCCACTTTGTTTTGGTTGCACGTGTTTGGAATTACATTATTAAATATATGTTTTTGGTTTGAAAGTCCTTTTGGTCAGCAGCCAGGGACCTATCAGGAGGAGACTGAACAGAAACTGTTGTCTGCGTCTTCGCCGCTTGTTGCCGTAGAGACGTGGGCAGTGATGGAATCCAGGGGAGTTTGGGAGGGGCGAGAGACTGAAGGGAGAAGGGATGGGGGGGGGGGGGGCAGCTGGATCAGATCACTGTATGCTCAATAGTTAACAGCCCACACAGCAGCATTTCAAAACACAGATAGTGTCTCGACTCCGCCGGCGAAGGTGGACATTTTCAAGGCATTTGGCAAACCTTGATCATCTTTCCCTCCCCTGCATCGACGTCTTTTCCCATCATCTCTCTAATCACGGCTGATATTGACGAATGTGTGGCCTCCTCTGCTTCGGTGCCATGGCTGCACAATCCCAGCTCGTCTCTCGCCTGGCGTGAAGAATCAGACTCTTGGCACATGTTGGACATCGGTGTTATAACACACCCTGCGGGCAAGACGGCCCTCTTGTGCATTCCTCCTTTCCATCAGAATTACCTTTTTTTCGTGTGAGGAGACGTTCCCCTGTGGGCTGAAAAGCCTGTGAAATCAGCCGGAAGGGCCCAGAGTGCCCCGACAATGGGGCAGGGTTGTTAGTTACATGCGCTTTGCAAAAAGGGTCTTGAGGTGGCCTTGTATGGCGGCGATACCCGGGGATCTGTTTCCAGTGTCCGAGGCCGCTATTGAGTTTCGCCCCTGTGGTTAATCCCGCTGTTCAGGTCCTTGGGAAACAACCGCACCTCCCCGCCCTCCTGTCCCTCCCCCCTCTAACCGATTCCCAGGAAAAACAAGGCATTGCAGAACAATCTCCAATTAAGATGGGTCTTACATACTGTACCATTCAGTCCCCACTCTCTCTCTCTCTCTCTCTCTCTCTCTCTCTCCCCTCTGTCTCAATCTCTCTACCTCCCCTCCCTTTCTCTCTCTCTCTCTCCCCCTCTCAGCTCTCTGTTTGTGTCAGCGGCCAACAAGCCTTGGGGCTAGAATTAGCGCTGTCTCCCAGGTCCCGGCCCTGGCACTTTGGGAGGGTCGGGCTTTTGGTGAACGGAGCTGTTGGGGGGGGTGGGGGGGTGGATGTGTGTCCTCGGTAAACAGGGGCTTTGTGGGATGTGACTGTCTGATCCCCGGGGGCCTCTCCTTTCATTCCCCCTCTCTTCTGATCCCATACCACGGCTGTGTTGTCAGGGCTGCGGCGTCTCTGGGTTCTGGGACCCGCGTGGCCCCGCCGTTACCCTGCGCCTCCCGGACTGCTTCTGCTCTGTACTTCTGCGGACACACACACACACACACACACACACACACACACACACACACACACACACACACACACACACACACACACACACAGACACACAGAGACAGCAGTGTCTGAAATAGACAGACAGAGTCCATGGAAGGTGTATCTCATTTGTCTTCTGCAGTCACACTCCGTTTAAATCATTTATCAAGGGGACTTGCATTAACTTTCTGCAGTATGTCAGATTCAGACAGGGGCAGTCATTTTGTATTATGGATTGACTAAACCCTTCGAATGGGATTTTTCTCATTGTGAAACGAAAAAGGACCCCTCTTCTCTCCCCTCCTAATTCCCTTATTGGATTCCAAATCATGTCTCTTTTTTTTTTCTCTTTCTCTCACCCTTTTTTAGCTCACTCCCATTCTCTAAGTCTGTCCCACTTTTAATAACATCTCAACAGACCACCAGAGGCCCAGTCTTTCCACTCATTAGTTTCCTCTGTGGCCCAGGGCTGCCTCAGTGGGCTCACCCAGACCAGCAGAAGAAGCCCATAATGGTCCCCTAGAATCTCTTCTCTCAGGGAGCGCTTGCCGAGGTTTTTTGGGCCGAGCTCAATGTAGATAGGCTGAATCACCAGTCAGTTTTGGCAGACGTGGAAACGAACTCAGCCATTATCTGTACGTCTATCTCTGAGCCAAATAAAGAGGGAGGAGAAATGAGTCTGGGCTTTGCAACTTTTTACCTCCTCGTGAATGTTTCACCTCTTTTTACCCCCATCTCCTTTTACTCCTCTCCCAGAGAGCTTTTCTTTAGATGTATCTCCCATCTCTTGTGTGTGTGTGTGTGTGTGTGTGTGTGTGTGTCTTTCTGTGCGTCCATCTCTCTGTCTCTCAAATTCAGTTCAAGGGGCTTTATTGGCATGAAAGTTTCAATAGCAATGTTGTCAAAGCATCAGACAAAACACAATAAACAGTTATATGTACATTAACAATGTCTCTGTCTGTGTGTCTCTCTCTCTGTCTCTGTCTGTCTCTCTCTCGCTCTCTGTCTCTGTCTGTGTCTCTGTCTCTCACTCTGTCTCTCTCTCTCTCTCTGTCTCTCTCTCTCTGTGTCTCTGTCTCTCTGTCTCTCTCTCTCTCTGTGTGTGTGTGTGTGTGTGTGTGTGTGTGGCTGAGGAATGCATGCTGCAGATCCTCTGTCCATGAGATGTGGGGCGAGTGCAGACAGGTTTGGGGTATAGCATGTGAATCAGCTTCAGTGCACAGGTCAGATTAGACCATCATACCAGAAAAGACTTGCTCTTTCTCTTATACGCGCCACTGCTCCCTCACGCTGAACGCCTTCATCTCCAACTCTGAGCTTCATCCAGTTCCAGGCATTCGTTACAACTCTCTCTCTCTTCTCAAGGTCCACCTTGCTGATTGACTGGATATACAGTATATACCACTCTGGTATTGATTGCCAGAGCATTCAGGATTGCCCCCCTACTATCGAAATCAGTGTTGGAGCGGCTTCATGATATTCATGATGCTTGTTGAATTGAAAACAAATGAAAGGAAATCATTTCCAACATTCTTTCATTGAACAAATTGAACATTGAATTGAATATAAAAGGCTACACACAAAAAAAGAATGACCGTTACATTTTAAAGTGCAGTTTTCTCCCAGTATTTTCTTTCAACTAACTCAAGATCTCTGATACGTCGCAGCCTTTCGCGATGTGCTTATTGTGGCAGTTGATATCGCGAGAACGATTATAAAAAAAAAAAAAAAAAGATATATAGTGTGCAGCCCTACTTCGTGATGTTTGCCGTTGACTTTTGTTCAGCTGTGCAGTGTTGTGAAGCGGAGAAGCCAGGCCCCCGCCTCAGTCAGCAGCACCAGTTGTGACCTGTTCTTCCTCTGCCCTGCAGGTCTTTGATGCTCCGCCGTGTTGCCTTTGTCCCTGTTTACCCAATATGACAGGGATATGGGCCAGCCCCACATGCAGGCAGATGGGGCTTTAAGTATTTCCTGCAGAGAGGAGGCCAAAAAGAAGTGCAGGTGCTAAACCCCCCCAGAACACGAACCCCTTTCCCTTCCCTGAGGGCAGCCTGTCAGTGTGTTTATTTTCTCCTGTGTCATCACCAGGGATCCCTCTTGTCCTACCAGGGGATATATGGTGCTATTCCTGTGTCAGAGTTTTGTATTACTCCCACGATAGATAAATAAAGGTGCTGCCTCTCAACACTACATCTCTACTATGGATTTCTCTGAAAGGGAACATGATGGATAAACAAAAAAATAATACAAAAAATAAGTAAGACTGAGTGAGGGGCTCACGCTGTCTAAGTAGACTGCTGCTTTTTCACGCTTTCACACACTTAAGCCAGGTGTCAGTCAGGCATTTCCCAAACATACATGGGTCATCCCCCCCCCCCCCCCCCCAAAAAAAAAGGAACTTTTCCACTTGAACTCACTGACACTGAACTCATTTATTTTCATAAACTGTCCCTGTGTCTGTATATCAGCTTCCAACGGTCTGTTTTGTACGCTGGATGTCTCGTTAATTTATAACCGATCATCCCGCCTTGAGAATGGCCATGCATCTCCAACATAAGTGCAATAACAGCAGGGTAACACAAGATCAGATTTGGGATATGAGGAGGAAATGTGGAACACAGGATATTTTTTTTCCTTTACGGAGTAATAGTCTGGAGTTTTGAGAAAGGGGAGTGAGGGAGTGGGCTGGCTGCAGATCAACATGGGACCAGAGGAGACGGCTCTCTGGCCCAGCAGACTTCATGTGATAGTAGGGCTGCTCCATTATGGAAAACATCATAATCACGGTTGTTTTGGTCAATATGGAAATCAGGATTATTTAACACGATTACTCATTGAACTTTGGAAAGATGTTGCATTTATTGAACTTGAAAGACAAAATAAGAGTATACTTGCAAAACGTAATGTGCAAAATAATCGTTTCTCTCCATAACTCTGTTGTTATGATCATTAGGAGCTGAAATCAAAATCATGATTACAATTGTGATTATTTCACAGCCCTCTGTGATAGGGACTTCCCCTTCTGCCAAAGGGCCACTCCAGCGTTTGTCTGGGCGTCTGCTCGGGAAGAAGCGGGACTTGCCTGCCTTTCCATGCAGCCGGTGCAGCCAGCATCGGGACGACTCTTTGTGAAGAGGGATACACGATATCCTGTCTGTCTCCACTGGGGCGGCTTCATGGTGGCGGATGTCAGAGGAAAGCCAAACAGATAAGAAGCAGGAATGATGCCCCTGTGTTTCCTTGTTGAGCCAGATCGATGGGCGAGATAGGCAGCTGTGTGTGTGTTTACACAAGGGCACCCAGTCGGTGCTATAGTGCCCGACCGCTACACCCGCTGGGAGGAAATCACTGGTTAAAGTAAGAGAAGAGAGAGAAAAGGTGGATACAGAGAGAGGGAGTTTCAGAATCATCTCCGGTTTCTCATCACACCGTGTGCCAAGGTGCCTGCGCTTGGCTGTGCATTTTTTTTATAACGCTGTTGTTATTATTGTAATTATATATCATTATTCCGGCAGGGAGAGAAAGATAGTTTCCACTGATGACATGGGGGCAGTGTGCAGGGCCTGTTGCAACTTGTGGGATGGAGAATTGCTAGCCTGTGAGATGTGGGTTTGATCTGCTCGAATGAGCATGCACACACTTAAACTGGAGCCTGAAATGCAGAGTGTACATAGTGCAGTATGTTCAATCCTAAAGTCCAAATTACGTCGTTGTGACATTGTAGTCAGAAACATGATTGTTTTTACTAGTTTTTCATGTTTCTTTTAGGGCTGAAACGTACGATCATTTTCATTGTTGTTTAATCTGTGGATTGTTTTCTGGATGAATGGATTAGTTGTTTGGTCTCTGAAATGTCAGAAAATGGTGAAAAACGTGGATCATAGTTTCCCAAAGCCCAAGATGACGTCCTCAAATGTCTTGTTTTGATATTCAGTTTACTGTCACAGAGGAGGGAAGAAACTAGAACATATTCACATTTAAGAAGCTGACATCAGAGAGTTTTTTCTTTTGTTCATAAAAAATGACTCAAACCTATTAATTGATTATCAAAACAGTTGGCGATTAATTTCAAAGTTGACTAAATCTAATCAATATTGATTAATCTTTGCAGCTCTAGTTTCTTTAAGCACTTTCACACCTGTTGTGTGTGGAGTGTTTGGTAATGTGTGTAAAAACAGTGAGGTGGATGTGTGTGAGTGAAACGGTGACCTCTGGGGGCCGGCCCAGGGCCACCAGACACCCGCTGGTCCATCCTCTCTCTCTCTCTCTCTGCTCCACCCTGACCTTTGACCTCGGGGTGAGAAGGGGGCGGGAGCCAGGAGCTGGGAGAGTTTATTATTTCCTGGACTTGTAGGCCCTTATATTGTTCGCTAGTTTAATTTATAAAAAAAACATCAGATTGTATAAACTACATGTGTTTTGTGTGCAAAAATCTTCATGTGTAGAGTAACTAGTAACTAAAGCTGTCTGATGAATGTAGTGGAGTAAAAAGTACAACATTTCTCTCTGAAATGTAGCAGAGTAGAAAAGAAAAGACTCAAGTAAAGTACAAGTACCTCAACATTTGGACTTAAGTACAATATTGGAGTAAATGTACTTAGTTACATTCCACCACTGGATAATGAGAGGATGGATGACGCATCTGTGTCTCAGGCCATTTGTCAAGCAAAAGTGCAGAACATTTGCTTGTTCCAGATAAACGAAATTGTTTCAGAAAATGAATCAAGAGATGAATCCAAGATCGTTGCAGCCCGACTCCAAGCTGTTCCCCGCTGGGACAGAGTTGTCATTTTCTCGCCGTCCTGCAGCCTTTAGAGGAGGGTAAATAAATTGACCTGCCTGAGTGTCGCGCAGATGAAACAATGTTAGGATGAGTGTTAGAAACCTGTTCAGCTTCACCAATCCCACCCAGACATCATCCTTTTAATTTGACCCAGCCTTCTGCCCAGGTCGGCCCTTCTGCTAACGCCTGGGAGCCACCGAAGCGCCAGCGTGAATATCACAGCTGGACAGCCATTGTCCCGCCGCCCTCAGGCTCAAACCCTGGTAACCAACCAGGAACCTGGGATCAAAGCTTGCCCGGATTACTCCTAGAAAAAAGGAGGAGGAGGTGCCGCGGTTGGAGGGGGGTCGGAGTTGAAAAGGATAGAGGAATGCTCCTAATTACGTGCCCTCCAGTGTGTCTGGGCCTGCACTTGAGGCTACAGTGAACCTATGAGGAAGCAACACAGTGTGACAAGAGAGTGATATTAGGAGTGAGGCGACAGTCTCTCCACAGCCACTCCATTAGCGGGAGATCTCAGCGGCCTAGTGGGGGAGAGAGGCGTGCGGGGGGGGGGGCTAAAGAGGCTGGAGATCAAGGAGTGTGTAAAGAGGATGTGTCGTGAAGATTAGGATTGTCGTACAGGATTCATTTGGAAGCTAATAGATTTCCATCTAAGAATGATGTCACTAATGGATTTTCACACTGCGAACTCATGTTCGGACGCCGATTGACTTAGCTTTTGGACTACCTGTGACAGAGGACCATTCTTAATATGTTCAAAATCTTTAAGTCTCACTTGGAGAAGAGCTACACAATTTCCACAGACGATGCAGAAAAAGTCCTGCAAAGAAACCAAACCAGATTGGACTTATCTGTGGGAGATTGTGTCTGGGTCGGAAAGGTTTGGGCTGAGACTAGAGCCGGGCGATATGCTGATAATCAAATATCGTAATATTTTTGACCAAAATACATCAATGTCGATATTGCAGCGTTATTCTAGGGTTGACTATTGGTGCTTTCACATAATATTAACACAATGAGAGTTCTGATAAATAATCATCGGTAGCAAGGATTTAATGATGAAGTGGGCAAAGTCAAATAACACAACAGCTAGAACAGTATGGTAAGCTCAGAAAAAGACATCACTTTACTGCAATTCAGCTCTTTAATTTCAGGAAAAGACAACACTTATTACTATATCCAAAATCTAAGGCGATATCTAGCCTCATATATCGATGTCGATATAATATTGATATATTTCCCAGCCCTAGCTGGCAGGCAAACACAAACTTGCAGACGAATGGAAATGTGAAGTCTGCATTGTTTTAAAGGGAGCTGGTACTCTTCCTGTCTACACTGTCAGTGACCTGAGAATAAAGACAGTCCTCTCCGAACATCACACCGGGACCTTCTGCTTCCTTGTGGGTCCTCACAGTACCTGCACCGACAGAAATTCCAGTCTATGAAACAAACTCTTAAACCAGTTGATCCTCTGAAATCCTCCTCCCAGCTTGTTTTGTCGTTTATATCTGGCTCGGCTCTTCTTTTGGTCGTACGGATGCTGTCATGTCTCCACGCCGATTTGTGGTCTGATGTGTTTTGTTTTTTCTTCCCCTCTCTGCTGTGGGTTGCAGGTTTGCTGAACAGAGGAGGGCGTGCGTGCCGGGCAACACGGCTGCTGGCAGGGGTAAGAGTGCATCATGGACAGTGGCCTCAGGGTCCTCCTGTCCACTGTGCTGTGTCTCAGCCAGGCCCTGCTCATCGGCTGCTCATGTAAGTCCCTTGTCCTACTCGCAGCTTAACACGGATGGAAGTGGTGTGATCCCCTAAAGCAAAGATCTTCAACAGGGGGTCCTCAGAGTTACTGCAGGGGCCCACCAAATGATTGTTAATTTAAAAAAAAAAAAGTATCATGAATCCAACATATTATTAGCACATATAAAGCAGCCTATTTGTGAGAAAAAAAAACATTGATGATAGGCTTACTGGTAGCCAGTAAGGTAGTCATCCACATATACAGTTCATCCCAAGGTGAAAAACATGATTTATAAAATTCTGCCAAAATATATTATTTCAATAGCTTAGTATTCTATGCACTAAAAATGTATTTATAAAGGCTTTAGGCCGCCCTACATGTTAATGTAGGCCCAGTTTGATATGCAATAAGGATCGACAGATACTGTTTTTTTAAGGCTGATACCAATAGCGGTTATTAGTAGTTAATGAAACAGATAACCAATATTTGGAACCAATATGCATTTACAGTGAAAATGAAAATCTTTAAGTCAAAAGATTTTGGAATGTTACAAACTCCTACACAAAACTTAGTTTAAGTGCTTTAAGCAATTATTTGAGAAACTAAATAAGAAACTTTCAACATAATCCCCAGTAACAGAGAGTCAGATAGTGTTGTGGGCGGGACATTAAGTCAGACTCAGTGGTGAGTCAAACCGAAGCAGAGGGACAGACACAGAGCTGTAGCCGAGCCAAAGTACAACACTTTTTAATTCATTCACTTTATCGGTTATCAAGCAAATAAAACTCTGATACAGATAACCTGCAAACTGCCAAAAAATCTGAAAAAACTGCAGATAATCAGCCAGGGCCGATAATCGGTCTTTCCCTAATATGCAATTCAATTTTATACAATATATGTAGTAGTGAGTCCCTGCTCCATCTCTTTCAGTTAAAGGGGTCCTTGGCTTAAAAAAAACATTACAGATCCCTGTTCTAAAGCTGATAGTCTATGTGTTTAAACCACAAACCATTATTTGTACATTAACAATGGAGCAAATGATTGTGTAATGTGAAATGTGTCCCACAGCAATGATAAGAGACTCTGCTATCATGTATGCTTTCTTCAGTTTCTTCAGTCTCCAAATGAATGTTTCTCTGTTTCTGCTGAATGTGTTAGGGTTATTTTTTCAGCTTGATGTGGAGTCTCCTGTTCCCAACTGGCCACAAAATAAATGATTGTGACTTTAAAGTAATAATTTACACAAACATTTATTTTTTGTTTGAAACATCTGCTTTAGGTTAGGTCTATCCTGTCATACGCTAGAATGCTAAAGAAGCCGATAGCATGATAACATCACAGCAGGCCAAACAAGGGTTTGGTGCGTCCCAAAAGTCAAACTTAATCAGGAAGGCGTCGATGTAGCCTCATGCTTTTACTGATAACCATTCTTTTGAATTTTTATGGCAAAAACAATACAGCAAAAAGGGACAGTTCGCCCCAAAATTGAACATGATTTGTTTTATTAGCCTACCTAGCTGCAAAAAATATCTCCATGGCTTTGAAAATGTCTCCCTTTCCTGAAAGCCATGCAGATAGTTTCATTTGTCTATGAGATGTGTGTCTCTGGCTTTTCTTTGAGCACCCCCATTGTGTTGTTCTGGGTGGAGGCAGACATCTATCTGCATGAGAACATGTGTTTGGTAATCTGGGCTAACCCAGTGCCGAAATTGAGCCAGTACCACTCCCCAATTGTGATTTTTGTCGACATAAGTACCCTTACTTCTCATTGTTAATAACAATATTATTAATAGGCTTATATTTATACCAAAATATATCTGGCTATATATCATGATTTATTGGAAAACAAACAAACAAGCAGTTCTATGTAAAATCCGACATTCAGCACCCCCGTATAGCCTTAATGGAATGATCCTTTGTTTCATAAGAACATTTTTTCAGACACTGCGACGATTGGACTGTGAGTCGGCAGTCGAATCAGGCTCCATAGATTGAGTAGTCGACTATTCGGGGACAAACCTACAACATATATACGTATGAGTCTAAATATATCCAAGACACATGATGATCACGTCATGCAACTTCTGAAACCTTTTGTGATTATTTAAATAGTGACGATATAAACTGTGAGACACTGGAAATTCAAAGATTTGCTATACTGTTGGGCTGTTCATAAGAACTGTGACTAAATAAATTCTTAGGCGACTCACGCTCATATGATTTTGTCAACTAGTCAGTCAAACCGAGTTTCTTCACAAAGAATCATGCAAAAGCACCCCTTAAATCTTGTGTTTACCAGAAATGTGTTATACGTTTTCTTGGCGTTTTCTTCTTCCTACTGGCACCTTTTTGGTCCGATTCAGGCACTGGGCCAACCTATGACAAAATGACTGATTCCAATCTGTGAACCTGTTTTCCTCTGCTCCTGTCTCCTCCACAGCTCAGTATCCCACTTTCCACTCTGAGCCTGCCTCCGTGGTCCAGAGTCCAGGCTCTGTTGCTCGTCTGCGCTGCTTAGTAAGTCCTCCATCAGCGTTGGTTTCCTGGCGCTTCAGAGGCCGTCCCCTGGACCGGGACAACCTGTCCGGTGTGGAGCTCAGCCAGGGCTTCCTCACCATCTCCTCCCTTAAGCCCAGCCATGTTGGCATCTATCAGTGTGTGGCACGCTTAGACCATGGGCCGGCCATCGCCAGCCGCCACGCGCGCGTGGCCATAGCAGGTACGGATACAGACAATTGCCCTTGAGTGCATACTTCTACTCACTTCAAAGCAGAGCGGTGAAAAAAAGAGAGGAAGTTGCCTTGAGAAGAGGAAGGTCGTTTTGTGAGTGTTGAACACTTAGAAAGAATGCCTGTCCTCGGCTGCCTGCTGCTGAGTGGCGGAGGGGAAGGAAGCAGTAGGAGTTTTTTTACTCGGGCACCCTTCCAAAAGCCTCTTGACCGGTATCCTTAATGAGCCTTGGGCTTTCCTGTGTAGTGTGTTATGTTCCTGCTGGGGTGCTGCTTGCTGTTGGACATTACTCCCTAAGGGATTGACCCTGATCTGGAACTGTATCGGGCTTGAATAGAATCGCTCACTGCAACAATAAACAAACCCAGCGATCCAACACAAACAGCTGGGCTCAAGTAGCGCCGTTTTTTGCCTTCGCTCTTCACTGCGCTGGCACTCAGCTTCATATTAAATGTCCAATAGTCTGCGCAGAAAGTGAGTTTGACTGAAGGAGTCTTCTTTTTCTCTTTCTCTGCAGAAATATCAGAATATGAAGATGGCCGACGGCGGTCGTTATCGGTGCAGGAAGGCAGCTCTGTTCTTATAGAGTGTCCTCTACCGCACAGCGTCCCTCCAGCTCTTCCCAGGCTGAGAGCACGAGGGGAGCGGATAGAAGTGTCAACAGGTTTGTTCGAGACCAGCAAATCAATCAGAAGTTTCTTTGTATTTGGAATAATGCTTTTAACTTGAGGTTGGCAGTATAACTATATAAACTGCAAAACACTAGAAATTCACATCTGTCAAATTTATCCAAAAAGAATCACTGTAATCCTGTGTTTACCAGAGATGTGCTCATACATTTCTTGGAAATAAGTCATTCAGCAGAATAAAAAAGGACTAATGGACTAAATAAATCTAAGTCCACTAAGACTGAAACGACCAATTAGTCGACCAATCGACTCAGAGGGAGCAGCACTCTTACACTCTTAACATTTCTGGTTGTATTACGCCATTGCAGGCCTTGTTGAAAATCAGTGAGCTGGTCTACTTGTGCATCAATGTGATGACGTTTCTAGATTCATCAGGTTTTTTTTTTTTCCCTACAGGATTTATCAAAAATATCCATTTCCATTTGGTCATTTTATCTATAAATGGTTTCTCTATTGATATTCCAGAACATGTACTGCTTCACACCATACTGCCATATAAGACACACTTACCATGCTAACACACACACACACACACACACTCACTCACTCACTCACTCACTCACTCACTCACTCACTCACTCACTCACTCACTCACAAAATATCTTAATACTCAAATATCTAAAACTGTTATTTCCTTTTTTCTTTTCAGATGACTATGTAGTTCTTCCGTCTGGAAACCTCCAGATTCTCTCTGTTTCAGCCCGGCACCAGGGCATGTATAAATGCGGTGCGTTCAACCCAGTTACTGGGGAAACCGTCACGCAGCCTCATGGCACTAAGCTGTCGGTGAAACGTGAGTCTGATGACATTTCATTTAAGATCTGCAAGTTTTCACGTCTCAGCTGTATGCTCTGTTGTCGTGTGCTAACAGGGTTCATTTTCCTGTTTAGATGCAGACTCCTCCCCCCCAGTGCAGATAGTTTACCCCACCGCCCCAGTGACTGTTTCAGTGCAGCGGTCCCAGCCGCTGACATTGGAGTGTGTCGTGTCTGGTAGTCCTGCACCAGCAGCCACATGGTTTAAGAACGGTAAGGAGGTCGCACCAGGGCCTTCTCACCAACGACAGCACAACAACCTGGCCTTTGTTTCAGTGACGAGGAGCGATGAAGGGAGTTACACCTGTGCTGCTGAGAGCACGCAAGGGACTGTGAGCAGCGCGAACTATACTGTCAATGTTCTCGGTAAGAAAAACACAAGAAAGGCTCTTGTTAGGGCTGGGTATTGTTAAAAAATGTTACAGATACCAATACCAATACCGTGACTTGGATACCGGTTCCTGAACATAACGTTTTTCGATACCAGGTGTATAAAATTCATTTTAACATCCATCCATTTTTCCTGCGGGTCTCTATGACGTGTAACGTTAGACAGCCAATCAGCAGCATTATTAGATCTTTGTAGAAGCATGCTGCATGCTTATTGGCTCACTGACGCTGATGGGATTTACTCCTTAGATATTTCAAATTAGGTTTGGGCATCGGTTTGATTTTAACAATTCTGAATCCAGTTCTGATTCTTCCTCTTGATTCCGGTTCTTATTGCTTGTCAATTCCGATTCTTTGAGGGGTGGAAATGGGTCACATGCCTATTTCACAGATAAGAGGAACATTATATTTAGATTTAATGGTGATTAACAGTTTTACCGGCTCTTTCAATGTAAAATAAAGCCAGACTTTAGAGCACCGCTTTCTGTGCTCCATGGCTGCAACACAACAAGCGCCTGGAAGTACGGTGGCCGCTACGGTAACCAAAACTTGCGCTTGTTGAATTTGGAACCGATGATCAGATTCGAAAACCAAATTTTCCAAACGATTCCAATAAAAAAACGATTCCATTGGAATTGTAATGTTTGAAAGTATGGAATTGGGTACCCAGCCCAAGCTGTTGTGGTGTGGGGATTGTCTGTGGCAGATCCTGTCGCACTAAATGCTTTCTCTTGGGGGAATTACTGGAATTGTAAATTATAGAGTGTGGTCTAGACCTACTCTATCTGTAAAGTGTCTTGAGATAACTCCTTGTTATGATTTGATACTATAAATAAAATTGAATTGAATTGAATCCCATGGTGATGCTAATCTTTCTCTCCTCCACAGAGCCTGTGTCTATCACAGAGGGCCTGACCAACCAGCTGGTCTCTCCCGGCTCCTCCACCCATTTTACCTGCGCAGCGACAGGAAACCCTTCCCCAAACATCACCTGGCTGTTCAACGCCGACCCCGTCACCCCATCGCGTCGCTTTCAGATCTCTGGATCCTCGCTTGTCATTGCAGATGTGACACCACAGGATGAGGGCGTGTTCCAGTGTCTGCTGGACAACGGGATTGGCTCGGCGCAGTCATATGGAATCCTTACGACGCTAACGGGTATGTGTCGGTTATCATAATTTGTGACTTGGCTTTAATATGGAGCTATCTCGACTCAGCTTGTATTAGTAATAAGCAAGCAATTGGGGTAGAGAAGCAGCACTGGTTGCAGCGGTCACCATCAGCTGTGATGTGATGACGCCACCGAAGCCTCGTTTGCTTTTCAAGATGGCGGCGACGTGAAAAAGGCGAATTGCCACCGTACTGTAAGATCACTAACCTAACAACACAAGTTTGTACGCTGACACTGGACGCCTTGCAGAGCTCAGATAATTTACTGATATAAAAGGGAGCGTTTTGAGACACGCCACATCATTGTGCATTGTTCCAAAGATTGTCGCTAGTGTTGGAAAGGGTTAAGGCATCCTACCAGGTGGGATCTCTGTGGGCCCACGCATACAGTATCTGCAGGGAGTCCTTGCTCTTTGTGTGTGTGCATGTGCGTGCGTGTGTGTGTGGGTGTGTGTATGTGTGGGTGTTTCTGAGGGCTGGTAGGAGAGGCTTAGCCAAGGCCGCCCTCCTCCTGAGCCTTGAACTGAGCGTGAGAGTGAGCTTTGTGCACGCCGCTGGGGATAAGCCCCCGGACACTGGAATGTAAGGAGTAGCCATGGAGGGTTATGACGAGGACCAGACCACCCAGCTGTCAACATTATACACAACTGCTTTTTATTTATTAACACATCACAACGCCCCCCCTCCTCCCCCCCCCCCCCCCCCCCCCAAGCCTCCCCTCTCCTGCCTCCCCAGCCGCTATACGCCAGGGCCCCATTCCTCACCTCGCCCCTCTATCTGCAGCATGATTAATACAGCGACATGTGGTACATAGGGAGTACAGATCAGACAGGATCAGGCGGGGTCACTGCAAAACAGTCGCTCCCCATGTACAGAATACAGCAAGAAGGATGAGATTGCATATCTTTTTGCTGCAGATATACACAAAAGAGAATATGAAGCCGATAAGCAGGACGTGCCTGGCAGAGGTAAACACTCTGAGGTCAGTTTGTGTTCACTTGTTTCTTAGGTGCCAGGCGCCGGAGCTTATCCAATGCCCTTTGCATTCAAAGTAAACACTATCATTGATGTGAGTAGTCTGTTATTATTATGAGCAATTCATCACAAAGAGCAATCTGAAATATGTTTGGTTTTCTGTTTGCTGTCGTTGTTTTCCATCCCCATGACAACTCTCTTTCATCCTTCGATTGGGATGCACCACAGGGGAGATATGGTGTCCTCCCGGCTCTCACATGTCAAAAAGCCAGCACAGCGCTGCAGCCACAACACATGCTGAAATGATTATTTGATCACTTGAATGACAGAAAATGAATCGAGAACAATACCATTCATTGGTTTCCTGCCTTTTCTCAGTTTTATGTATAATTGTTCAGTGAATCTCTTTGGGATTTTAACTGCTGGTCTGAGAAAACAAGCATTGAAGACATCACCTTGACCTTTTTTCACTATTTTCTGATATTTTCTAAGTTGCAGCCCTTATCACTAATTCCTAATCTCACAACTGTCACCTCCTTGCCACATCAGGAAAGAGTGTTTGTGACGTCCGGGCAGTCAGTCAGTCAGGATTATAAAACATATATTCACTTGTTCCAGTTCATCCAGTAAGCCGAGCTCTGTCCGAACTGAGGCTCTCGTCTCCGCTGGTAATCCTTCACAGTTACTGCCAGGTGTTCATCTCTAATGCGCTGACCTTTTTCTGGGAAGGACCTGGCAGCGTATCTCTGTCCAGGTGTAGGAGCACACTCAAGTGAATTCGTCAGCTGTGTGGGCGGAGTTAGCAACTCCTTCAGCTGCACGGCTTCCAGGAAGGCTGCTCTCTGTATTCTCGCTCATAGCTCCTCGGAGATCCCTCCTCGATGCTAGCTCCTCGGCGCAGGAATAAGAGCTTTGAGACGGCCTTCAAGAAGGAGGGCCAGAACAACTCCCGGTTCAGGAGGAGATATCAAATAAGGGAACTAGGATGTACCCATGATATATCACTCCTGTCCATGAGGACTGTGAGGATGCCGTGGCCTTAACTGCCTCCTCCTGTATCAGTGTGTTGGAGGCTGTGGTTAAGCTGTGAGTCGGAGCTGGTGGAGAGGGCAGAGGGAGGGAACGGAGCAGGAGAGTGTGTTGGACTGGCTGTAGCGCTGGCTGGGGTCTGATTCTCTCCGGTATTTTAATGGTTGGCGTGTGGAATGTGTGGCAGCTGGCCGCAGTCCCAAGATCAGGTCTAGTGTTACCAGCCCCGGGACTGTTTGTTTTACAAAGTGAACCGGTGCCGCACACAAAACAACCCCAAAACTGGACCCAGGACCCTGCAGTGTGGCCCTGTGGCAAGCCTCAGTGCTTTAACCTCCTTACTCACTTGTTTAGCTTTGAATATTCAATTATGGTGCTTTTTGACCGGAGTGGTGTGGCTCCGAGTCGAGCAGGCCCCCTGCTCTTGTGGGCTGTGCTCAGTGTCCTCCAAACGTCTGTGAAATATTCCACCCGAGCTGTGCCAAACCGGTGTCAGCCATAATAAGATTCCCAGCCTGCATGATTCGCCCAGGTGGACCTCTCTGGCTCGGGCGAATATTTAATGAAAAAAACAAACAAAGCATGATTATGTAGTGCTGCACAGATCCAGGTTTTTCTTGTTATTTTATGTAGATTTAAAGGCTTGTTCCAAATGTAAAACTTTCCAGCACTGTTTTTCCTCTGTGGACATGGAGGGCCACCTCGGTTAGTCACTGACTGAGTAACTTTGTTGCCATGGCTTCAGCTTTTATTGCTTTGTGCTTTCTCCAGTGACGGTTGTCTCAAACTCAGCACAGCCTAGATCCAGGTTCTTAATCAAGAAACTAAATATGTACCATTAAAAAGCTAAAATCGGCTAATAAACATATACCAATGCATGCCCTATGTAGGAGATACTATACGTTACATACATGCTTTTATTTTTATTTTGCAATGTTCATATGTGGTTGATCAGTTACATTTAGTTTATTGTGATGCAAAAATGTGACAATATGCATTTTAGAGCTGAAAAATTAATCCAAAATCATAATCAGGTCTATTGCCATGTAGGTTTTCACATAAAAGGAAGTTGCCTTGGTGATTTGGTGCATAACAATACAACATAGTAAAGAAAATGTCAAGAAACCATAAAATGAAAATAATAGTTTAGTTAATACAATATATCTGTTTTCAAAATGTAGAGCTGTACAGTACAATATTGTCCAGGGAATGTGCAAAAGTTTGCAGGAGTATGTATAAATGCGTTGTAAAAGACGTGGAGACCTTACGTTAATGATTGCACCATAACACAATCTGATTGCATTTTGTTTGCATAATCCCAAAAATGAAATGGCATTTCCAAAGTCTCAGCTGCTGCCTGGAAATGTTGACATGTCTGTCATGTTGACAAGAAGCTCTTGTTTCTTGTTTTGTGACGATGTTTGAAGTTTGAGAATGTTACTCCAACGAGGTTCAGACTTTTTATCCATTGGTTTAGTTTTATCTAGAGAAAGACATTTTTGTATACAAACAACTTTTTCATCTAAACAAGACAATTCATTTTGAACTAAAACCTCTATGAAAGACAATTAAAAAAGAACCAATGGTGAAACCTGACAATTTGTTTTTTTGCACAAGAATAAACAGTTTTGTCACAGTGTGTCTTAATTGCAGCTTTGTTAAAGTATTGTGTATCTGACTGAACTGACTTGACTCCAGTTATATTATAAATAATATTTGATTTCCCTCCCTGACAGATGTGCAGCCGGGCTCCACTGCTGCCGTGCTGCTGGAGGCTTCACCATCGCTCCACCCCATGCAGAGCGACGAGGGCCACGAGCGCCTCCTGACTGAAGACGACGGCGACACCATCAACCTGCCGGTCGACAGGAGCGGTGAGCGGCCCACTCCGGAGGCGCCGATCATCACCAGCCCGCCGCAGACCCACAAGCCTGATATGTACGACCTGGAGTGGAGGGCCGGGCGGGATGGCGGGAGTCCAATCAACGCCTATTTTGTCAAATACCGTAAGGTGAGGGGGAAAATACACGCTGCCATGTTTCACTTCTTTCTTGCCAGAAAAGAAACACACAACCTTTTCATGAAGTGTTTTACCAGGGGTCTTCAAACTTTTTGAAAATTGCATATTAAACTGGGCCGGATAGATGAAAATTGATATTCACATGTTACAAGTTTTAATGTCTTACCTATAGTAAATCATCAATACTGTGTAAATGAAATGTTGTTTTTAGCAAAAAGGCTTTGCTAATAATGTGTTGGATTCATATTAATGTATATTTTCAGAAATATTTAAATTTTTAAAAACAACTGCAGTAACTCTGAGGACCCCTTAAGGGTCGCGGACCCCCTGTTGAAGATCTCTGGCCTATACCAACAATGCAATATGTTCATTAAAGGTTCCATATAATGCACGTTTTCGGGTTCATACTTGTATTTTGGGTTTGCACTAGAACATGTTTGCATGCTTTAATGTTCAGAAAAACACATTATTTTTCTCATACTGTCTGTCTGAATATACCTGTACTCTGTCTGAAACGCTCCGTTTTAGCGCCTGTCTCTTTAAGGCCCCCTCGTGAAAAGCCCAGTCTGCTCTGATTGGTCAGCGTTTCCAAACTCCTGCATCTGTGTTCTCTGAGTCTCTGCACTGCCATTGCAGTCAGGGAATGACTGTAACGGCACTGTAGCGGCACTGTAGCGGCACCACCTATAGTATAGTTGTGACATCACAAAGGTACAGAAGTCCTGACGGCTCGTTTAAAGGCATAGTTTCTGAATACGGCTGTGGATTAAGCATTTTGATACTTCACAGTACTTGTATAGCACCTCAACCTGCTTTATAATCAAAAGAGACATGCAAATCTCAGTTATTACAATATGGTACCTTTTTAAAGGAAGAAGGTAGGAACAGTACCTGAGCTGACCGATTATTTGCTGTTTAAAATCCTGTGTTTTCTTCAGTAATATGCTCACTCTGACTATACAACCGCAGCGATACTTTGTTGGCAGTACAGCTCGGTTCTGCTGGAGTTTGGAAATTGTGACAGAAATCTCACAGGGATTGTTTCTGAGGCCGTTCCCTGTCGAGAGCTACTGAGACTAAACTGTGGAAGGTTGTAGAGCGACACATGATTTTGTTTTTCTTTTAGTCATGTGTTTGTATTTGTCTATGTGTGTGGCCGTCTGTGTGTGCGTGTCAGGTCGATGAAATGGGAACTGTGGTGGGGAGTTGGCATACAGTTCGTGTCCCTGGCAGCGAGAAGACCCTGCGGCTGTCAGAGCTGGAGTCCTCCAGTCTCTACGAGGTGCTGATGGTGGCCCGGAGTTTAGCCGGGGAGGGCCAGCCGGCCATGCTCACCTTCCGCACCGGCAAGGGTCAGTCCAACCACGGGCTCTCAGCACTCAAACACCGTTTAAAACAACAATGTATTTAGGCCTGTAACTAATATTACATAATTGTCTAATCGCAATTAAGGGCACATCAAGGGCCAGACGTTGTATTTGTTCGAAAAAGTAATCAAAAAAAGATTTGTTTTAATTTGACTGAAAGAGACAATTATACTGTTAGTCACAATTATTTCCGAGACAATTAATTGCACAGTAAAAAATTTAATTGTTACAGCTCTAAATGAAACCTTTCAAGCCCTGCGTGTTTTAGGTATTCTGACCACAGGAAGACCCCGCTTTACAGCTTCTCCAACAAAGCTCAGATAGAAGGAGGTTCAGCTGCCTCAAACATCATCAGTAAATGTCAGGTTTTGGTGTCAGCTCCTCAAAATAAACGAGCATCTGGTTGTTTCTGAACTCCAGATTTTTTTTTTATTAACATTAAACAGACATTCAGGCAGAAATTTATCGGAGAAGAAGCAGAAATATGCATCTCTTTCTCCAGCGACAGCAGTCTCATGAGAACAGAAAAATATGCAGAGCACATTGCGTTTTCCAGTTGGAAAATATACTGTGGCTCTTTGGATGATTTTTTTGTGCTTCTACCTTTTGTGATTTATAGAAGAGGAAGCACAATAAAGTATTTTCAATCAAACGGGCAAAATGAAATTAGTTCACCGTTTCTGTGGACTGAAGAATGTTAAGAACTGAAGTAGAAGCAGATGAGACAGGCTAGGGATAATTGAATACTCTAAAACATAAAATTGTGACTTCATTACGAACTAACTGCTGATTAAACATGTATTCTACACAACCGTATCCTGTCTCTGAGGGCGGATTATTCCTTTAATTGCTTCTACTTCCACCACATTGTCCAATTATAATCCTAAATTCAATCATAATGATCAGTATCATAATCATAGTGAGTTACTTTGAGCAAGTTGTTTGTTGTTTCTGAGACAAATAGAAACAAGGACAACCGCAAATGTTCCAAAAACTTACAATAATGTTACACCACAGCCGGCTTGACAAAATGTTCCCTGCTCCGAAATATGCAAAATACTGCCAGAAACCACAGATATGATTCTATCCCAAGGGTGGTTCTTTTACAAGAATGGTCCTGGACCAAAAAAATGCCAACCAGTCCAAAACCAGACCCATAAGCAACGCCACCTCCCCAAGAAACACTTGACTGATCCTCAATACGGCCATTTGCTTTTGGTCTCAGATGTATTTTTTTCTTTAAAAAAATATATCTTCCGTGGCCGGGTCGGCTCAGTGGGTAGAGCAGGCGCACACATACTGAGAGGTTTATGCCTCGACGCAGAGGTCCAGGGTTCGAATCTGACCCTTGACGATTTCCTGCATGTCTTCCCCCTCTCTCTCCCCTTTCTCACCTAGCTGTCCTATCAAATTAAAGGTGGAAAAGCCCCAAAAAAATAATCTTAAAAAAAAATAATAAAAAAATGATCTCCCGTCATGATGCTTGTTTCTAAACCTTCTCCACATTGCCAGGAAAATAATTCTGGTGGAGAATGAGTAAATCTATAATCTATAATTATTTTGCATACAAAAAAGAATCAGCCTTTATGAATCGACTGAAAAAAACGTGATTAGCATGAGGCTTCTGTTCCTGAAAAGTGTTAAATTGGGTCCACATCCACATCACACACTCATCCAAGCAACAAGCCAGCCGAGTGTAACTGCAGCGTTGTCGGGGGAGAAAACCTGAAACCCCACCCTGATAAAACTCCAAACAGCTCTGGAAACCAGGAGGAAAAGTTTAGATTTCCGAGCCAACATCCGGAGCTGTTCCATGTGCTTTTGGTGGAACTGATAGCCCTGAAGACCTGTCGAGCCTTGTTTTTCTTACTCTCTTTTCCTTTTCCTCTCTCTCAGAGAAGAGCACCACCTCCAACAAGAATCCGTCCAAGCCTCCCGTCATCTCCATGCCTCCCAAAGCTCCAGAGGACAAAAGCACCAACACACACTTTGGTGTGGTAATACACGACAGAGGTAGGTCTGCAGAGTGCTGTGCTATTGCTGCTGCTGCTGCCGCTGGAATGTGTGCACACAATGACTGTGGGGGTGTTTCCCAGGAAGATATGGGGTTTTCTGTCTGGGTAGATAGTTCTTATGGAGTTCATGACCGGACTGTGTTGAATAGATCTCAGAGCTTAATGTTTAGATGTGGTCTGCTTTGCTTCTCTGTGCCTCGGAGTAGAAACAGTGACACGATAGTTGACACACTGTAATGACTCTTTGGATGAAAGATGCTGTAAGCAGAAAGCTGTAAGAATGCACATGGCTTTAGAGGTCGTGTGTGTGTGTGTGTGTGTGTGTGTGTGTGTGTGTGTGTGTGTGTGTGTGTGTGTGTGTGTGTGTGTGTGTGCGTGTGTGTGTGTGTGTGTGTGTGTGTGTTTTAACTCGCATTACAAGCAGGCCTACTTTGCTGAAACTCACATTGGTCTTTTCACTAACCCACATTTGTCTCTCTCTTTCTTACTCTGTCCTGCCCTCTCTAACTTTGTGGCTAAGAGCCCAGGCAGTAAGTACATATTCCTCCACATCATGCCGTCTTTATTTTATTTTTATTTTTTTTTCCTTCTCTGTGAACTTGTTCCATCCTTACATGAGTTGGGATGCAGTGCTCACGGTTGCCAGTTCTCTCTCTGTGTGTGTGTGTGTGTGTGTGTGTGTGTGTGTGTGTGTGCGCGTGTGTGTGTGTGTTTTCGCAAAAGTTTGCACCACTCAAGAGGGTTATTCCTTATTTGTTTCTGCCCCAGTGCCCGAGGCCCCTGATCGCCCCACCATCTCCATGGCGACTGAAAGTTCGGTGTATGTCACCTGGATCCCGAGAGCCAACGGCGGGTCGCCGATCACAGCGTTCCGTGTGGAGTACAGACGTGGGCGCAGTGCAGAGTGGATTCTGGCTGCGGATAATATCTCACCTCTCAAGCTGTCTGTGGAAGTCCGTAATCTGGAGCCTGGTGAGCTTCCTTCTCTACAGTCCAGTGAAGCATGGCGTGATTCCTCGGCCCAGTAAAGGGTTTCTTGATCTTAAGTTATCATGTGATGCTATATGAGTAGTTTGCTTATCTGTCTTACCTTTTTTGGACCTTAATCCAGACTAATCTAACCTGTTTCACTGCTGCATCATCTAGCCAGTTGATATTTGTTTTAGTTTAGTTATTGGAGCCAGACAACTATTGGCCCACAGTGGTAAAAAGCATGCAATCATTGTTTTTGTGACACGATAATATTGTTTTTTTGCAGCTTTGTTATTACTGTATCACAATATTTGTAAAAAGTATAGTATAAACCTATAATATAACAAAATAAGACAATGACTATGTTTACATGCACAAAATATTCAGCTGTTATAAGCTGTTTATATGTAGTCTGGCTATCACCAGACCAAGCTCAATCTTTTAAGATTGAACATTAGTCTGGGGAGTCTGCTCTGTATTTTCTCTGCACAAGAGGCGTGATCAACGGGCATACGCAATTGGATAGTCCTTCAACCAATCAGACCAATGATCCGGGTGACATAGCAGCGACAGCGGCATCAACGGGTTGCTGCGCTCTGGTGGCCGGCTTGTTGATTGTAAACAAAAAATCTGCTTGGTCGCTTCTCTATCGTCCTCGTGTTAAACCCGCCAGGTGGATAAGCCAGTTTGTGATTGGTTCCCGCAAAATTGTTACGGAAGCAGGATAGATAAACGTACAGGTTTCCAGCCTGAGCTGCAGGGAGAAATCAAATCGCCGGCAGATTGTGCAGGGTTTACCCAGTCTAGTTTACATGCCTAATGAAAGTGAATATTCCACTAATATTTCCGTTTACATGCAGCTGTGCAAAACAGAATTTTTTCAAAGTTTTCCAGCGGTGGATGACTTGTTGGACCTTGTGAACACAGCCTCCCTCTTTCATTCCTTCAACCAGCTGCTTGAAAAGGTCAATCTGTTGATATCCAAGTCTTTCATACTGTTTGAAAGTAGCCGTGTTTTCCATTCTTTTCTTTTGGCCATGCATCTCAACCACAGCCCTGCAAACTGCCGGCTGATTGGTTTGTGTACAGCAACCATAGCGACGCAAAGAGCTGGCCGTAAACCGTAAACAGGCACGAGGCCGTAAACTGTTGCAAACTGCCGTAAAAACCCTGAATGGGGAAAATGTTATATTGAGAAAACAGCCTTATTTGGAACTCCCAAACGGAATATGCTGTTTACATGACCTTTATCAAATTTGGAATATTGTCATTTTCAGAATAATAGTAGAATATTAGTGTGCATGTAAACCTACTTTGTGTGTTTAATTATTAAAGAATCAAAACTAATTTATTTCTGCCATGAGCAAAGACACCTTCAGCAACTCTCTACTTGAGTTAAAGAGATACTTTGCCCATTTTAAAACAGCTCTGTGTCCTGGCAGTGTGGGCAGTGTGTTTACGCCGTTCATGGAAACACTCTACCCACGCAAAGATGACACAGAGCCGGTTTAAAATGGGGAAAGTATTTCTTTAAGTGATGAAACTAAAATGAATCACAGACAGCATACCGTAGCTGAGTATAATGTAATGACAGACACCACAGGATAAGCAGTAACATTTATTGTTCTTACATCTGTAACATTTCCCATTTGTAACGTTGCATTTCTTTCTCAGGTTCCTCCAATAAGTTTCGTGTCGTAGCCATGAACATGTATGGCGAGAGTCCTCACAGCATTCCCTCCAAGCCCTACCAGGTGCCACAGGCCAGCCCGCGCATCGCAGACCGTCCCGTGGTCGGCCCTCACATCTCATCCACCGACGCCATCAGTGACACACAGATCATGCTGCGCTGGACTGTGAGTGCCCCACTGACATGCAGCATCCATTAGACCGCTGGAGGAACACGTTTAGAGATCCTTTTCTTACTTCACTTTTTACAACTATTTTCATAGTTTTGGGTCATCATTCCTATCAGTAATATCTACATTACATTGTACTCGTTGAAGTTAATTTCCGAGATCGAGAATTAAATCGTTAAAAAGGAGTCAGATGGGGCAAGAAACAGGAGCAGGCAGATTTGATACAAACTTACTTTGAAGAAAGAAAAGAGGCAAAAACCTACCATACTAGTTGCTCCCACACAGTTTTCCTGTGCAATGAGGGGTTGTTACAGACGTCTTGGGTGCACTCACTTCCAGTGTTACCTCTGAATAAAGTGGCTGGTGTTGGTGGTGAAGAGATTATCTGGATAAACTGTTGGCTTGTTTAAGACCTGCCTGACGACTCGTGTACCTTGCCTTGATGGGCTTTATTGATGTCCTTACAATGCAATATTATTATAATTTAGTATGGAAGGCTTTATTACCCCTGTCCTATAATGTTTTTGAGTCTGACTATCATGTTTACAGCTATCAGTTAGAGGGAAAAAAATCTAAATAATAATCCCTAGTTTCAGTGTATGTTGCAATGAGAAAAACAACAGTTATAAAGCTTAATATACACATAATCAATAAACGGGCTTTATCTGGGCACTCTCCGATGCATACTCCAATTAAAATAGAAACTAAAATACTTATAAGAGAGATGAGAAAGTATAGCATCAGTTGCTAGGTTACAGACATACAAGTTGATGTTGGATTGAGAATTTAGGATTTCCTAACCTACGACATGATGAGTAAGATAAAATAGGATTTCTAAAGTTTGTTGGGATTTGCTGTTTTAATACCAAATTGGGAAAATTCTATCTTAGTCTCTTCTTATATCAATTTAGGATTTAAGATAGGAAGCCTCTGTAATACTTCCCTAGGAGAATAAGAATAAAGGGTTACACTTTACTTGAAGGTATCTACATAAGAGTGACATGACACTGTCGTGAACGTGTTATAAACAAGTCATCAACGTTTATGACCTAACGCTTCTTTTAGTAAGTGTCATTCGGTTTTTGTCATGACAAGTTATGGTTAGGGTTAGAGTTAGGGTTCATGTGTCATGACTGTGTCATGTGTTCATGACTGTCATGTCACTCTTATGTAGATACCTTCAAGTAAAGTGTTACCGAATAAAGTAGCATACAATAGAAATACAAAATGGCATAATAACTTTTTGCCAGTGAAAGAATTACCTGGGTGATGTATAGCCTTTCCCAGCTGGCTCACCTGTGTGTGAGCTGCTGGTAGTTCTTTGGCAGCAGAGACCCAATCAGACCTTTTAACTGAGCGCCTGTGATGATTGGAGCTGTGCTCTAACTGAGATTAAGAGGCCCTGTCCATCTACGTTTTGATTCCGCTCTCTTAAAAGCCGTTTCCCCTCCTCACCCCAGTTTGGGCTGCAGATGGACGCAGATAGTTCCCCACATTTACTCAACCTCAGACAGTCTCATTATTTCCTGAACTTTAGACACACAGTGCAATCACAATCATGCTTGCAGTCCTGTACATCTGCTGATAACAAGCCCTGCCATTAGTTGCCGGAAAATGTCCTCTCTTTGTTTAATAATTGCTCAGCGGATTGCTGTACTCCAACGTAATCTTTTTTTTTTCCATCTCCTTCTAGTATAGTCCCTCGAGTAACAACAACACTCCGATCCAAGGCTTCTACATTTACTACCGGCCCACGGACAGCGACAACGACAGCGACTACAAAAGAGACGTAGTCGAAGGTGAGTGGAAATGCACATGTGAATGTTTGTGTGCCCGTGTTCACTGTCCACTGCAGATCGGGTGTGTAGCTGGTGTAGATTGTGTGTCGACAGCCCTGTCCTGTCGGGATGTCGGGCTCCCGCTCTGCAGATAAACTGGGAGTCGGGAGGGTAATGGATACTCTGTGTCAAGAGTGGGCTGTAGTGGAGAGGGGCATTTCTGCAAAGATTTATTAGAGATTGCTGTGCCTGGGCAGCAGGGCTTTCTGAAATCTGTTTTCAATAAATGGCTTGCCAGAGCTGAAATATGAGCCCTGCCAGAAGAGAGGGGCTCAGGTTGCTGGCTGGAATGCTAACAGAGCAGCCTGGTACAGGAAGGGAAGGAGGGACGGCCTCTCACTCTCCGCCCAACTCTAACATCTCAGCGTCTTCCCCCTCCAAAACGTGTGTGTGTGTGTGTGTGTGTGTGTGTGTGTGTGTGTGTGTCTCATTACATTTAGGCTACAAATGGCTAAATTCAGTTTTAGACGTTTAGATTAGGGCTGTCAGTTTAACGCGCTATTAACGGCATTAACGCAAACCCATTTTAACGGCAACAATTTTTTTAAAGCACGATTAACGCATAGAGAGAGCAACGGGATCTGTTGGATCTGTTAGTCCATTTCTTTAACTGTCTATGGCCACGCCATGTCCCGCCCTACGAAGCAGCTCCATTGGTTGGTGTTAGGCATTTCACCTCGAGTGGTTATGGTTAGGATAGTGGATTGGTCAGGGGATAGGACCTGAACAAATGGGGTTACGTTACCTTGGACGCCTGGCCAATAGTAGTGATTGAAGGGTGGGTCGCAGACCGGAAACAAAACAGACACAAGCCACGGACGGTTTGGGCTTGCGAGCGAGCCGCATAGCTTGTAGGCTCGTGACGGCGATTAGCATCGGAGCGAGTAGTGACTCTAGAGTCATAGTGAGAGAAACAAAGTGTCTCCTCTGTTCTTTCTGACCACGGTGGGAAACCTGGAGCAGGAAAAGTTAACCCTCTCCTTGATTTTACATTGTTTATGGAGAAGGACAACCAGGAAATGAGTCGGGGGAAACCATAGTCGCTATGACAACAAGCCATGCTCGCCTCAGGCATGAGGCAGTACTATCTGCAATGGAAAATCGAGGTAACAGTGTTACATTATGTGACAGATTATTAGATCCAAGTGTGAATGATAGTGTGAAATTGAACATTACGTATATGCCAATGTTTTCAATTTAAAAAAACATTTCCACAAAGCAGCTGATCCACTTTTCCATGTTGATAAGAGAATTAAAATGAAAAAATATAATGACACAAAAAGAAATCAAGGGACATTTAGAATAGATAAAAATGTGCGATTAATCGCGAGTTAACTATGACATTAATGCGATTAATCGCGATTAAATATTTTAATCGTTTGACAGCACTAGTTTAGATGTAAGTTAATGTAACTGTGTAAATGTAAATAGACTGTATTTATATAGCGCTTTTCTAGTCTTAACGACTACTCAAAGCGCTTTAACATAGTACAGGAACCATCCACCATTCACACACTGTGGCCGAGGCTGCCGTACAAGGTGCCACCTGCTCATCAGATAAACATTCACACACATTTACGCTCCGATGCGCAGCAACGGGGGCAATTCGGGGTTCAGCGTCTTGCCCAAGGACACGTCGACATGGGACTGCAGGGCCGGGGATCAAACCACCAACCTTTCGATTAGCAGGCAACCGCTCTACCACTGAGCCACAGTTTAGTTTATTATAGGTTAAAAACATACTGTACATTAAACATTACAGTCCAAATAATTCAACACATACACATACATTAGCTGTATTTCAACGTGTAGTTTAGAGCTGCAACGAATAATGGATTATAAATTAATCGGCAACTATTTTGATAATCGGTTAATCAGTCCGAGTCATTTTATGTAAAAATGACATTTTTAAATGCTGACATCAGCTTCTTAAATGTGAATATGTTCTAGTTTCTTCCTTCCTCTGTGACAGTAAACTGAATATCTTTGAGTTGTGGACAAAACAAGACATTTGAGGACGTCATCTTGGGCTTTGGGAAACTCTGATCCACATTTCTCACCATTTTCTGACATTTTAGAGAGCAAACAACTAATCCATTCATCCAGAAAATAATCATCAGTTGCAGCACTAGTGTAGTTCTGAACTGCTTTCACTTGAGATCTAATTTAGATGTGTAACACAGACATCTAAAAACTTTCCAACCTGCTGGCACGCCCTATTTCAAAAAAGTCTTATTTTTACCTGGATTGTCTCAATTTTGCACTTAAACCTATGACTTGACAATTATTTGAAAGATGTCCAGATGTGTTTTGTACCTGCAATTCACCTAATCGGTTCTTGCGTCATCTTTTAAAAATGAAGTGCCAACGTGATACCTGAGTTTCAGTACCACACAAAACTTTTTGGGATACCATACTTTGAGGAACATGAACGCGTTTCTCAACATTTACTCCATTTTTTTGTTCATGAACGTTGCCTCAAGAAGACAAAACTAATCTGACAAACCACACAATGTCATTGTTTTGGTACCCAGCTGTTTGATTTCGGTGCTACGGTCACAGTTGGGCCGGTCCTCAATAAGTGCTGAGGTTCAGTACCCTGCCCTATTTTGCCTGCTCTAGTCACTTTCCCGTCAGATAATCTACATTTGTCTTATTTTAATAAAAATCTATATTTTATAAAATATGCGTGATTGAGCACAAAGTGCTGTTTATTTGTGCATTAAACTTCTGTAAGCTTCTGTATTGATTCTGATTTACAGCACAGAGGGGATTTAGCTTCAGCAGCAGCTTTCTTTTAGTGTTCCCACTTTGCAACAGTTGGAATCTACCTTTGGGCAGAGGTAGCACTTGTGATTTAGCTGTGATTTATTATACTTCCTATTAAACAAAACACAGTGAGAACAGCAGCTTATTTCAGCCTCATTTGATGGAAATGTAGCATTTCCATGTCGTCTCATCTGTGATTTCAAAGTGTGTGTGTGTGTGTGTGGGAATACTGGAGGCTTGCCAGGACAAACATGAAGCTGCCATATATGGAGCTCATCTAAAGTAAAGCAACTGTCTGAGCCCTCTTGGGACCGACGGAGTAAGAGAGAAGTGTGTGTGGGGGGGGGGGGGGGGGGGGAGAGGGGGGTGAATGAGAGAGAGAGCATGAAAGAACATGACCTGAAGTGTGAGACATGAAGAGAAGGTGGAGAAATAGTGAGTTTACACAGGATTTAGAGCAATGTGAGTCAACACGGGCCCATAGAGGAAGTGATCTCACCTTTGTCCCCCCCCCCGCCTCCCTCTCTCTCGCGCCCTCTCAGGTGTAAAACACTGGCACATGATTGGACACCTCCAGCCTGAGACCTCCTACGATATCAAGATGCAGTGCTTCAACGACGGGGGAGAGAGTGAATACAGCAACGTCATGATTTGCGAGACGAAAGGTAAGAGCAAATAAACGTCATGACTCATGCTCCAACCAAACCTCCACTTTATGAAAAGTCCAGTCATGTTTCTGCCAAGGCTGTCACTTTAATGACGGGTATGATCGCCATAATTACACAACATAAACCTACTGAGTTTTATGAGGCCGACAACAATGGTTTGCATTCTGTGGGTTGGTACTGTGTTATTTTTCTTGGTTGCTTGCGGGTAAAAAGCTGTTCCTCATGTGCCCTCCTCCCTCCCTCTTCCCTTCTCCCTGCTGCAGCACGTCAGTCCCCGGGGTCGCCCAGCCAGCACCCCATCACCCCACCCTACCCCCACCCGCAGGAGCCACCCAGCCCACCTGGAGGACTGCTGTACCTGATTGTGGGCTGTGTTTTGGGAGTGATGGTGCTCATCCTGCTGGCTTTTATCGCCATGTGTCTGTGGAGGAATCGCCAGCAGAACAACATGCACAGTGAGTTTCTACACAAACTAAACCTTAAGCATAAAACAGGTATAGATTCTGCTCACACTGTGGCATTTTAGACAGTGTATTTAAAAAACATCTATCATGTAGCGCCTGTTGTGTTCACTCCAAGTTTCTCTAGAGCTGCAAAGAATTATCATGTTATATGAGTTAATTTTTATGAAAGAAAACCTTCTCTGATTGTTGTTTAATGTGACTATTTTCTAGTTCCTTCACTCCTCTGTGACAGTAAACTGAATATCTTTGAGTTGTGGACAAAACAAGACATTTGAGGACGTCATCTTGTGCTTTGGGAAACACTGATCCACATTTCTCACCATTTTCTGACATTTTAGAGAGCAAACAACTAAGCCATTAATCAAAAAAATAATCGACCGAATCATCCACTATGCAGCACCAGCATGCATACTGAGAGTTAACTCCAATTTAAGTGTCTCGTATTTAAAGATAGTTGGCCCCAAGACAGCATGTGCAGCATATTCCAAGTGTTCACAGTACGTATATGGCTCCCACAGCACTTGCAAAGGCTTTTGCCATTGTTGGATGGACTCTTTACCAGACCTCTTGGCTCTGTTAATAGTTGGGGTTCTGTAGCTTAAAGATTTTGGGGGGAAAGTAAGATTGAGTCACAGGTGCTTATTACTCTGTGTGATAACTCGCTGCAGTTCAGCATCAGAAAGGGCTTTATTGCCAAGTACGTTTTTTACGCATACAAGGAATTTGGCTTGTTGTTGGTTCATAAACATCAGAGAGAATTGAACATTCAAGCTGATCATTTCTTTCTTTTTTTAAATACTGGTGGCAACATGTTACCGGAGTTCACTTCTGATGCCAAAACAATTCTCATTTCTTTTTTCTCATGGACTTCTTTTGACAAATTTAAACACAGTTTTGTATAAATTCTGTCTCTCATTGTACAAAATAAGCCCAACTTCTCAAAGTGCAGTGTTTAATGTTGTCTTAACACAAACAGCTTCACAGGAACATTGCCAACGTAAAGAAATGTCTCAAATGTGCAAAATTACGATACATACTGTAGTTATCTGATAAAGATCAAATAAAAAGCCTAAGAAGAATCTGTGTGTCAGTGCCAAATTCCAGTACTTGATGATGATGGAAAAAAAGTCTGCACTGACAAATCCTCCAGGCCAAAAAAGAGATGCATTTATCTCCTATCCAGCAGGTTGAAACGTTTTTTTTGGGGGGGCAAGAAAAGTAAAGGATTCTTCCATAGGACCATGATTGTCAGCAAAATGTAACACTAAATGTACCACTATATATATATATATATATATATATATATATATATATATATATATATATATAGCTTTATTTTGAAATTCCCACTTTATATTTATTCTTTTTAATCAACAGAGTAGTTTTTACTTTAAATGCCTGGAAGATCTCAGTACTGAAATTGACTAATCATATAGTATAGAAATATAACTGATTAAAGGGGCTTATGTATCGTCTGGTATCGGTCGCAGGCCCGAATAGAAATGGTATCGTGGCAGACTTTCAGTAAATATCGTATCGTTGTCCAAAGAATCAATATTATATCGTATCATGATAAAAACTTGTGATTTATACCCGTAACAATTATCTGAGGACTGCGCTGGCCAAATTAGTAGTTTCACATCGTTAATGCATCCTGGCCTATGATCAGATATCGGTGCGTAGTAAAGAATGATCTGGCTAAATAGTGGACAGTGGTGCCCTAAAGGTTAAAGAAGCGAGCTTGAGACCAGAAGGGCACCGGTTCAATCCCCATTAAAATCTGGGTGGGAAAGTGAAAGAGCAGCGCTTGTCCCTCCCTCATTACCACCACTGAGGTGCCCTTGAGCAAGGCCCTTAACCCCAACCGCTCAGTGGCCAGCAGATCAGACTGTGGTTGTACCGGGCAGCTTCCAGGTATGAATGTGGAACTGTGTGAATGTGACAGGTTGTCGTTGCAAATGAGATTTGTTCTCAATCGACTTACCTGGATAAAAAAAACCTAGCGTTGTCAATAATAAAGTGTTTTTTTTTGTTTGTTTTTTACCTGTTGTGATGTAGAGTATGACCCTCCCGGGTACCTGTACCAACCAGCGGAGATGAATGGCCATGTCCTGGAGTACACCACTTTGTCTGGCACCAGCCGCATCAACGGGGGCGTCCACGGGGGGTACAGCCACAGCGGGCCCATGTTATCCCAAGGCTGCCATCACCTCCACCACAAGCTCCCCAACGGCTTGGCGCTGCTCAACGGCTCTGGCAGCCTGTTCTCACCCAGCCACCCACACGGCCACGATGGCACCCTGCCCCACAGCACGCGGGACTGCGAGCACCCCCACCACCACCATAACGTGAGTACTCCAAAACCTAGAGACCGCACCCAATATTTGGTTATCAAGGCCTGTGCAATATCCTCTCAACTAGTGGATGATCTCTATTTATTTATTTATTTATTTCTAAGTACATTGTTGTCTCGTTATATATTGTCATATACTGCTGACTGTCTGTAACAAACTGTATGATTGACAAATAATGTGTTTGTATGCAGCTGTTGTCAGCACGTCTTGCCCAAGACAAATTTCCCACAGGAAAATAAAGTTTATCTTATCTTAAGGCTAGAAGGGAAACAGCTATGGCGACGACAGTTAAGTTTAGGCACCAAAATGACTAGTTAAGTTTAGCTAAAAGATTGTGGTTTGGTTTTGAACACTCCAGAGGAACGAACGCGCGTTTCCTAGGTGAAAGTATTCAAATTATATTATTAAATTAGCCTTGATTTTGCATAACTTCTGTCCGTAGCTGTATCCCTTCTAGCTACAACCCCATTATTCATATCCAAGTATTAAAGACCAAGTATGGTATTTTACATTATGTGCAGTTTGGTTTGGCTAATTGGTGTGTGTGTGTGTGTGTGTGTGTGTGTGTGTGTGTGTGTGTGTGTGTGTGTGTGTGTGTGTGTGTGTGTGTGTGTGTGTGTGTGTGTGTGTGTGTGTGTGTGTGTGTGTGTGTGTGTGTGTGTGTGTGTGTGTGTGTGTGTTCTCTTCTCAGGGCGGAGGCATGTACACAGCTCTTCCCCAGACAGAGTCGTCTGACTGCATGAGCTGTCAGAACCTCTGCAACAACAACAGGTACGTTTTGATCTACTTCAGCAGTGCATTTATGGGTATCTTTAGCTTTGTTGTGGACATCTGGGACACATTGTTTCAGTTTTTTTTTTGTTTTTTTTTTAAAGAAATCCAGGAATTTATTGGTGTTTATTAATCAGAAAAGAAACTGAAAAACTGGGCAAGAATTGGATCTGTTACGTGAAACAACCCAGAGACGCTCTATGGTGAAATGTATCATTTATAATGTTTGTTACATGAGCACAATAAAAATGAATTATGGATATTGGAAGGAAATATACACACATACACACACACACACACACACACACACACACACCCTCCTGCTAGTCCTGTTTATGTACTTAAGGGTCCCCAGCATCACAGTTTACCCTGTGTGCACCCAGCCAGCAGACCTAATGAGCCTTGTGTTTATTTACCTCCGGCTGCTGGGAAAAGAGGGGGTGTGGTCTCTATCCAATCATGTGCCGACAGAGGGAAGCTGAGTTCAGGGACACGTGGTGAAGCTGGCTGCGTGCAACGGTCTGCGTTTGGGAACTTCAGCGGAGAGAGCAAAACCACAACGTGTCCCAGTTCTTCAGAGGCAGTGAGGCCGGACCTTTAATCTCGGGTCCAACTGTTGAAAAGCTGTGCGAGAGCGCTCCAGGTTGTGTTAGAGAGCTGTCATTGCTTTGTCCACTGTCAGGGCTATTACAGTAGCACAAAGGGTTTTCTGTGTCTGGCAAAAAAGCCACACATATCTGCAGAGAGGAAGAACCAGAGCGGTATGTTCAGCAGAAGAAGCTTTATAAACGACTGTCCCACTTTTTTTCTTTCCATCTCTCTCTGTCTCGGAGCAGATGTTACAACAAGACCAATGGCACTTTCTCCAGCGGCACTCTGCCCGTAATGCATCGCGTGGCGCCGTGCCAGCAGGACGGTCTGGAGATGGTGCCTCTGGGCCAGGTTTCCTCGCAGTGCCACAGCCCCGACAGCCATCTGCTCTCTGGGGACCCGGGGGCCGACGCAGGGGGCCAGCCAGACGAGCACAGGGAGTCCTCGCCCTCTCAGCATTCCTGCTGTCTGGTCGGGAACAATGACAACTGTCCAGCAGACAACACTGGTGAGACACATTTCTTTACCGAATGCCCACGAAATCTTTCCAAGTATTTTGTCTTTTTTTTTCTCCTCCAACACTTCTTTTCTTTTTCTTCGTTTTCTCTTCTCATGTTTTCTCACTGCAGAGACAGACACAGAGAACTGCAACTCCTCACTGCCTTTTTGTTGCTATGCATTTGAAATGCCCTGTTTAATTAAAAGAATACTATAATCAGGTCTTTTTTGGATAATATTGAAACACAATTTAGTTGAATCCTGAGGTTCTAAGACTCCAACATTGTTTCCCAAGCTGGAGTATGTGTTCGTCCAGGGGTATGCATAGTGACATACGGGGTGTGGCCTTGACCAACTGCCATGCTTCACTTGTTTGAAAGCCATGATGTCTCTCTCTTTCTCATGGGTTGGCCAAATTCTCTGGGCGGGCAAAGCAGAGAAAGGGGAGGTAATCTTGCTTGTTATGACCTCATAAGGAGGAGATTCCAGATCAGCTCATCTGAGCTTTCATTTTCTCAAAGACAGAGCAGGATACCCAGGGCTCGGTTTACACCTATCACCATTTCTAGCCACTGGGGGACCATAGGCAGGCTGGGGGAACTCATATTAATGTTACCAAACCTCATAAAGTGACATTTTCATGCCATGAGACCTTTAAACAAATACGATACAAGATGAGAATTTGTGAAAATGTAAAGGCTTTAATCTTTGAACAGAGCGCGGCTCACAGTTTCCCCGTTTCCAGTCTCTGTGCTAAGCTAAGCTAACCTGCTCCTGGCTATAGCTTTATTTTTAACGGGCAGTGTGGTGTCAATCTTTTCATCTAACTCTTTGCAAGAAAGCGAATAAGGATGTTTCCCAAAATGCTAAACTATTGTTTTAAAACGATTGAGCTAAAAAAAAAAAAAAATCCCAGGAAAGTGAAACTTTCAGACCTTCATGGTTTAACACTTTTGTGAAATTGAACTCTCGACAGTTCTTCTTCGTGCCTTCCTAGTAAGTCTTTATATCTTTACCAATCCTCATGTTGTACGCAGACAAACCTCACCACAAATTACTCTGCGGGCCTCTCCAGAATCTGTTCCTGTCTTTTTTGATATAAAGTATAAACCAAAGACTCTCTCTCTCTCTCTCTCTCTCTCTCTCTCTCTCTCTCTCTCTCTCTCTCTCTCTCTCTCTCTCTCTCTCTCTCTCTCTCTCTCTCTCTCGCTGTCTCTGTCTCTCTGTGTGTGTGTGTGTAGCTGAGGAGGAGCTGGAGTGCGTGGACACGGAGGGGCCTGTGGTGTGCTGGGAGAGTCTCGGCCTGCCAGACTTGGACTGTGACGAAAAGCCCGGGTGGATCTCCAGCAGCAGCCTGGCAGGCGAGCTGATCCAGCCCAGCCCGCAGGAGGTCTGAACACAGCCCACACACAAACACACTCCCCTGCCCTGGAGGCTTTAGAGGAACCAGGCAGAGAGACAGTGGTGGAGATATATCAGAGGAAGAGGACCGGCGATGGGATAGTCAGAGACACTGCATGTGACACTACGGTGACAAGGACACAAAACGTTGGATGGACTGAGCTGGGATGAACAAAGTGTGAAAAAGAGCGACTGAGAGCGAAGCCAGATGGAGAGAAATGCAAAGACAGAAACTACAGTATATCCCACTGGAGGGAGGACTCTCATGAAAGATCAGAAACTCTTGAGATGACTTATTTATTTTTTTGTAGTAGTGAAATATTATTTCATATGAATGTATCTGTTTTAAAGTTTAAAAAAAAGCTTGTCTTTTATATTATTTATGCCTTTTTTGGATGAGAAATACTTTTTATTTTTTGTTGTTTTTGTCCGTCTGTGTTCCACTCTAAAGTGTGGAGATTAGCAATGGTCTGTGTAAAGTTTTGTAATAATATAAAGAGAAGATATGGAAGAGTAAAACAACAAGCTATTTTCAGTGTCTCCCCTCCTTCATGTGTAGCGGCCAATGAATGATTGCCATAGTGGATTTCGCGGCCCGGGTCCAAACCCATCCATATTTCTGGCAGGCCTTTGATGTGGCTCTGTGATGGGCTGTTCCACTGCAGTGACCCCTGAACGGGGTGAACACTCCCTTCACTGTTCACATTAAGGCGGCTGCTCTTTGCTTCAGTGAATACTTGATAGCTCATCACTTTACGCAAAATGCACCGTTGCTTTGAGAGCAGTGTTGACCTACTGGTCCCAATCTGTTAGACAAGTGGAGTGGTTGCATGCTAAACCTGCTCTGCTGCTAGTGACAGAATACTTTCCCGCCCTTTCTCACCTGTAAAATCCCACAGGTGAGGTTTATCTGAGGTCAGGTACAAATCTCCAGCCACAGGAATGAGTTAAAGTATATCCTCTCTCATCCATGTGGCATTCTTGTTGTTAAAGGGTCAGTTCACTCAAATCATATTTTTTTTTACTTAAAGGGTAACTTTGTTTTTATTTCAACCTGGACCCTATTTTGTGTAGACTGATGGGAACAACAATTTTTGAAATCGGTCCAGTATTAAACAAGATCGCTGCAGTTAGCAACGGTGAAACAAGCTACAATGGATTTCGATGGACTAAAAGTGCTTGCTTTGCCTCTGATTATTATTGTAAGTGTCTGATAACATTATGGAAATGATTCGTACAGAGATAGACCTTTTTGTTAAAGAGTAAGATCCTTTTTGTTTAACATGAATAGCATGAAAAGCCACCAGACTCTATTTAAATAAACAGTAATTTTATCATTGTAAAACACACTTCATTCCAAGTCGATTAAAAACACAATAAAACTATCAAACCCCGTCTTTCCACTGTTCCAACAATCACCACTCTGTTTGGGTTGAAATTAACCCTTAATTCACCCATTTACATTTACAAATATGTTGGCTCTATACACGCTAAAAGTACTGATTATTTACATGGAGTCTGGTGGGTTTGGTGATTAAACAAAAAGGATCTTAATCTTTAACAAAAGGTCTGTCTCTGTAGGGATCCTTTCCATAATGTTGTCAGACACTTAGAATAATAATCGGATCCTGTCAGCGGCAAAAACAGAACTTTTAGTGGACAGAATTGATGATGCGCATTTGTCCTATATGATTACATTGCAGTCCGGTTTGTTGCTGCCAGTTACAGCATGTCTCACTCAATACAGGACCAATTTCAAAGATTTTTGGTCACATTGGTAACTAAGACACCAATGCATGGGGAAATATGGTCCAGGTTGAAACATGTCATTTTACAAAACCCAAAATTTAACATATGAAACAAAGCCTATCTGCATGGCTGGGTACCACTGAGGTCTATATGACAAAATATATTATTGTGTGGTTTGTGTGGACTGGCCCTTAAAGTAATCCCAAATTTGGAAGGTTGGTAAAAATGGCCATCTGTCCCATATTATTGACATTACATTGCATAATTTCTGGGAACTGAAGGTTGAATGCCAGTTGGAGCTGCTAACATGCAAAGTTGTCTGGTGTTGCTTTATTATCTCGCTGTAAAGCACACAATGGGCAGTGGTACATTAGAAACAGACGGAGGGTGGGTTGAGATGAGTAATTGGCATCAGAAGGTGCTGTGTGTGCTCCTAATGTGTGAAAATACTGCAGACAACTCATTCATAAAACAAGTTGGAATATACTCTTCTCGGGTTTCAGCCTGCATTAGCCAAACCCATTTTCTGAAGGCTTAAACCCTCCATTGGTTTTAAAATAATCTCCATGGTGTGCTGACTGATTGGAGTTGATAGGATTGCAGCAGGCAGAGGATGACTGTGGTGCAGGCTTTCCATGCCTGGTGCCTGTCTGCCTGTGTTTGTGCCAGCGCCGGCTGCAAGTCCTCAGGCCCCAGCTCGCCTGGCATCTCTCCTCCCCCCTCATGCTATACGGGATATTCCTGGCACCCGGATTTACTCGCCTGCTGCTGAGGCGTGGCATAGCCTCTTCCGGCTGTTATTTTTAGTCTCGATGGAGGCTGGCGGCATTCGTTCAGTTGACTTGACTTAAACTCATTTCTTTTTCCAGGAATAGCCTGCTAAGTTTCAGAGTGTTCACTGAGAATCCAAAAGTAAAAGTGACAGTCACAGCAAAGAATGATGGGAAGAACTGGCCATTCCCTGCACAGTCTGATTAAGTTTCCTGTCATCTTTTGCTTTCCACACAGTATAGCTAGTATTTGAGTGTCCATTATGATTCCCTTGCTGGCAACAGAAAGAAAAAGGAACAAAACAATGGGTAGGAAATGAATCTGGAAAGGAAAGAGCAATGGTCCGGGGAGGGAGAGGGGATGCTGACAGATGCAGGCTGGGCTGATGGGGAGAAGATAAGGGCAGGGTTGTCTCTAAATGAGCTGCTTCTCCATCTCCCACGTCTATCAGTCGGCACTCTCCCTCAGCCCTGGCCTGCACCCTCTACCCACGCAGCTACACCCCTTCATTAAGGAGCCCATGGGAACAAGAAAGCTCATTGTTGCCCTGGAATTTCTGCCCCTTGCAGAGCCGACCTGTTAACGCCAGTCCCTCTCCCCTCCGCCCACCATTCTTCCTCTCTCCCCTTTCCAGCACATCCTGAATGAATGTAATTCTTATGAATCGGGCAGTGTGTTGTTAAGTCACTTGATTCAGCCCCGGGCGGTTTTTATCCTTGAGATGTCACAAACCACGAGTGGAGCATGTTGTGGTTGGATGAACTCCAGCGGCATTCCAGTGGGTCCCTGCAAATGATGAGCTCATATGCACCAGAAGACTAATAATCTGTGTTCCCTCAAGGATATCCGCTATTAATTAATCAGGCTCAAGTCTTGATACATGAAGATGCCACACTCATGCCTATTTGAAGACTGCACCTGTTAGATATAATCAAGGAAACGCCGTTTCATCTTTATCCCAGCGACATCCGTTTAGATCAGGGGTGTCCAAGTCAATGTCACTAAGGGCCACACCCGAAAATGGGACTCCCATCAAGGGCCATACATGTAGAGTTTATTGACATGCTTTTATTTCATCGAAAAAGTCAAATATCCTTGACGGTATTATTACATGTCTCATATAGTCTTCTCACTTACAGTTTTATCGACTTAAAGCCCTAAAGAAGTTCCTTGGCCATCATCCAATTTAGCAAATCAAGCAAATCAATCATCAATCTATTATTTTTTTAAAGTAATCGCAGGCCTGAATATTGAATCTCATTGCTTCTGTGGGAATTTCTGAGCCTCAAAGTCTGCAAATCTGCCAAATTCTGTTTTGAGTGCTGCGTAATTATAGCCTGGATGCCAGCCAAACTTAGCCCGCCCACAACATTTGAGGTCGGGAAGTTTGGTCTGGACTTGATCCGTTGTGGAGCAACTATGCTCGAACCAGAGCTGTTTGGACCAATCAAATTGTCAAAAGCGGGTTTTATACGATGATAGACAGGTGATCGACAGTAGTGTAATCAACCACGTCACCAAAGATCGCTTGGGTTGAATTTGTTTACAACAAAGATGGCTGCTGCTGGAGAATTGAGATGTGTAGATTCCGCCATCGCGTCTGTTATAGAAGATATCAACAGCGCATTTAAAAGAGGAACAGAGAACCGCGATCAAGGCATTTGTCGATCGTAACAATGTTTTTGCCGTCCTTCCTACGGGATTTGGCAAAAGTTTAATTTATCAGCTGGCCCCGATGGTCGCTAAGAAGATGGGGCGCAATGAAAGCCCTGTGGTCACATACTCCGTTGCTCTGATTGGCTGCAGGTCTATCCAATTGAGTGCAGAGGCATTTTCTATCCTGGTTCGGTTGAAACACGCCCCATAATCACAGCCCAGTGGAGCAGTATCAGACTCAATCTGACTAGAATCTGAGTATGACGACGTCAGGCTAGCGTAATTACAGCTTGAAAATAGTTTCCCGTCTTTTTCGGTTGGTGCACAACTAGGCAGGCCAAAATTGATTGTGAACTTGAATTAATAGGCGGGCCGAATCAAAGTGAGGGGCCGCATTTGGCCCGCGGGCCTTGAGTTTGACACATGGTTTAGATAATTAGATAGACTTTATTAATCCCAAACTGGGGATTTAACTGCCCCCATTCTCTCCCTGTCAACACACTTAACGATTCCACTGTGATCATACTGATCTGGATCAATACTGTAATGAGCCAATTGAAGACGAGACATGAGCTTACCTTCCGAATGGAATTTATGGTATTCACATGAGTCAGGAGACATCCTGAGATCCACACTTGCTGAGAAATAAATCAGCATCATCATTTTTATTCCCCAACCACTCCCTGTGTACAGATATGAGTAAATGTTTGTTTTATACGGATGAATTATCTACGAGAACATTTGTCTTATGTGTAAGGATTTCAGTCAAGGCATCTGACAGTTCAAAGAAGCTAAAATGCTCCCGAGAAATGATTCAGGAAGGAGAGTTTGCAGCTTCGAGCGAAGTGCTTTTTGAAATGTGGAGTGTGTGTCAGTGTGCTCTGGATGCGCCACAGCCGCGCACTCTGTTCAAAGTGACAACACACAGTAGTAACATACCGAGCACAGTCTGATGCACTTACAGAAAGAAAAACAATGCAGCAGGGCGGTTATTAGAACGAAGCAGAAACAGTGATGAACAATATATTTCGAAAGAAAAACAAAATAGTCTTGTCTAATGAACCTGCTATCCAGATGGTTTTAATAATTAACACAATGCAACACTGGCTAGGTATTTGAAATGGAAACCACAAGCTCAAGGTTTACATGGTGTCATGCTTCGTCACTTTATACGGCTACCAAGACTGCAGGAGACAATAGCACAGTGAATGAATGAATGAAAAAAAAGAAATTTATTTCAGACATCAAAAATAAACCAAACAAAACCATCTTCCACTGCTCAAAGTGTCTCAGTGTGTGTTACAGTCCAGACTGGTGCTAAAAAGTCTGTTCACCCAAATGATAAAAAACACATTTTCTCACTTATCTTTTGTTGTATTTAGAAGTTTTGGGGTTTATTTGCCCAGGTTTTGAGTTTTCTGTTCCTGCGATTTCTGCCTCTGTCCTAATACAATGGAGGTGTGTGGAATTTTATTTGTGATGCTTACAAAATTGACAAAATGACCTGCAAAGTGTCTTTCCAGAAAAGCGGTACTCCAAGTATTTTGTGTTGGACTCCCAATAAAGTTGGGGTACTCACAAGAAACAGATTAATAGGGGAATGAATGGTCATAATCAATACAGGCTGAGATATCCTGGCCTGTAGTACCTTACATAGGTCAAGCTACAAAAATGCTGGATCCTGCACTTCCCATAATGCATAAAGTTTATTTTTTTTTGTAGTGCTTGGTAAACACCACCATCTTTCAAACTCCACGGCAAACACAGACTTTCAGTCTTGGCTTGAAAAAGCTTCCTTCAGAGTCGTACAAGACAAGTAGACGTATACATTTAGGGCCCTATCTTGCACCCGGCCTGTCGCAAGTGTCTTTGCTAGTTTAGGACCGTTGTCAATTTCCCGTCCAGCGCCTATGTCGTTTAAATAGCAAATGCACCTGCTGGTCTTACAGGGAGGTGTGTTCAGGTGAATTCTTGGCGTATTGCTATCTTGAGGCAGCGGGAAGTGATCGCGCCATTGACCAACAAAAACCTGGTCTAAAGTCAATAGCGCAGCATTTCATTGTTATTTTAACAGCAAATTAGTAAAATGTGCCTAGGCTTGTGCACAGCGCTCGCACACTATGCTTGTTACACACACACAGGGACACACAGCAGCAGCCAAACATGCAGAAGATTATAAATAAAAATATTATGGTGCAAATCCACCATCATAATAGCAATGCGCCGAGGTACAAACACGCCTGGCTGTTAAAGGGAATGGGAGATGACACTCTGATTGGTGTATTGCATGTTACGCCCAAAACACACCTATGAATTTTGCGCCATCAAACTAACAAAAGTGGATTTGGATACGCCCAAAACGCAGCTGCGCCATGCGCTTCAAGCTGTGCGCTTAGAATGTTAGAATAGGGCCCAAAATGTGTAGATTTTGGTGTAGTTTCCCTTTAAATGTACATTTTCATTGGTGAAATTCCCTTCACCTCCATTGTATTATGGTGAGGGCCAAACATGTCAGACGGATATGTCAATTCCTGGCCAAAAAAGTATGCATGGCTCGGTACCACTAAAGGTAAGTTTGAGAATATGTTTTTTAAATTTTAATTAAGCAGATTATTTGAAGATGCACATGGTGTTCATATATCTTAAAAGTACACATTAATACAGCACACTCGAAAGAGATGGGACTGATGTAAACAAAATGCACCAGAGAGTCGTCATCAGTCCTCCACATCCAGCCGGGTGAAGTAGAAAGTTATCCTGGTCCCTTCGTCCGTGTCGTACAGCGCCTGGCAGGTGTACATGCCCTCTGCGTCCCTCTGGAGCTCCTCTATGACTAGAGCAGAGGTGTTGGCGGGCACCCGCATACGGCCCAGGCTGCTGAACTGAGCCTGGAGCTTCGGGCCTTGTCCGTAGTTGTAGGCCACTGCTACGTTGCTATCAGTTCCCGGTTTGGTGAAGCCCCAGATGAAGATGGCGGGCATGGTGGAACCACAGTCCAAGGTGACTGAGCCTCCCACTGTCGCTGTGGCGTGGGAGCGAATGTACTCCACCTCCTCGGGGTCAAGTATCTCCAGAGCTGTAACACACAAAACGCCCGGAGTCACTTCCCTATGACTGTATGGAAACAAAAACTCTTGCTGTTTTCCACACATCGACAAAAAAACGCCCCAACAAGCTCAGCATTGACAGATGTTTATTAGTGAGTGTCTTCAGAGAACTTTTTACAAGACCTCACAGTTGGTTGGGAATGGACTGCGTCAGCTCTTAAGGATGAGCAACACATAATTAAACCCGCTCTCAGTTTATCAGCCTCTGGCCTATTTGATGGATCAAACTTTATGACCCTCCCTCTGGCTGCGCTTAGCAATCCGACATAATAATGGCAGCAGTTTGTGATAAAGAAAAGAAACTCTACTCGCCTCAACTTGTCTCCAACCCCACATCTTTGTTGTTTAAAGGAAGCTAAAGTAAAATTGGTCTTTTACCTTGTAGAGGAAGAGCCAGCCAGCAGAGGAGCAAGCAGATGTAAGGAATCATCCTCAGACTCCCTGTGGTGCCACGAAGCTTCAAATGGAAATCTCAAGTCAGGTTGGGCTATTTAAAGCCTATCACAGAGGTGAACGCGTGTCCACCTCTCCAGTCCACACTGCTGTACACACTGAGAGTGACTGAGCCAGGCTGAAGGACTGACAGGGAGGATTCAAACTACACCGGATACACTTTGAATTATTCATCGATGCGTCCACCTTCCCAGCGGCGCTCCATTTCGCCTGTCTCTCCAGCTCTTCCACTCATGACTGGGCTAATGGCTACACCTGAGCGTGAAAGGTGTAGGGTGTCAGGATGATGTCATGGCTTCATTTATTATTGAATAAACCAGTGGAGCCTTTTTTAGAAATTACGTCACTTCCGACGTGGAAAAAAAAAAAAAAAACAGGGCCAGAAGCTCCCTCACAAACACATGCAAGTTATTATTTACCCTGTTGAAGGCATACCAGCCAGACATCTACTGATAACTACATTTCTCATGACTCAGTGAACGGCATTGTGTCGTCTCCAAGTTTAGGCGTGTGTGAAACATGGAAGCAGTGCACATACGCATACTCAAAAATGCATGGGTTTTTGCATAATTCATGTATGGATATTGAAATCCTAAAATGCTTGTTGAGGCACACTCGTGCGATTATCTCTTGTAAGGAAAAAAGGCTCTGTTAAGATTAGATCTGTTGAGATTAGATTTAGGAGCTGAGGTGAACAGTGAGCATCATTAGTGGTGCCGCGCAGCAGCCACCAGTAAAAACTCCCAGAGTTCCTCAGAGCCTCTGGCTGAAGTCTGGGCCTGATGGCTGCAGGAGAGGATGCTGAAGCTGAGCAGCACTGCCCTGCAGGCAGCCCATAAAGCTGCTCTCACTGGAGGCAGCCCCAGACTGAGGAGAAGGCTCTAATTAGTAGGGACTTAGAATTAGTAAGGACTTAGTTCAGCTCTTTTGGGAGGGGGAAGAGGAGGGCTATATTTAGAAGGCTGCTGGAAGGCAGACAGATGTAATAAAATTGCGATATAAAACAACATGGTTTGTGAGGGCAGAGTGGACTGGAAGACAAAGTTCAAAGACGTTTTAGGGAAACACTGACAAGCTAGTAAACACGTTGCACAATGAAGAGGATGGTGCAATGGAAAACGTTGACCTGAACATTATGTACGGAAGAGCAAAATGTAGCAAATGAGCAGCGACAAGAGAGCAAGACAGGAACGAGTCAGAGACTGGTAAGAGTGGTTTGTACCGGTGTGGCAGTGTGTGCAGCATGTCTTGTTTTCCTGCAGAAAATACAGAAAAGAAAAACAAGTTTATGAGGAGTTAACAAATTTGGGAGACTTTTAACTTAGTATTTTCTTTTGGAAAGAACTATCAGCTTGTTGGAAGGCAATTTTATGTTATTTGCACCCCACTGGCTGGATCCCCAGGGTATATAATAGGCACGCCTCGCAATACATGTTATTAACTGTGAAGGGCAGCTTTAGGCATCTCAGCCTTCAGCCTGCCAGAAATCCATTCAAAACGCTTCAGCTTTATTGTATTTGATCGGAACTAGGCCTAGCAATACAACTATCCTTATATATTAGGGTGACCAAACGTCCTCTTTTGCCCGGACATGTCCACTTTTTACGTACTGTCCGGGGCGTCCAGGGGGGTTTTATAAATTCATGAAAATGTTCCGTTTTCACTGTTTTTCATAGGACCAAAAGCGTGTACTTAAATTGACTGGCGCGTTGCACACAATACTACGGTACCTTGTTGCGTGGAGTAAATCCCGAGAGGCTGCCTTGTGGGCGGCTCTGCGAGCAGCGAGCAGCATTGCACACAAAATGCCGAAGCGTAAGTGCAGCTTCACAATTGAACTGCAAAAAAAGTTTCCCATGTACCGTCCCGGTCGGGACAATTGGGAGGCGGAGTGCACCGTGTGCAAAGCCGGCACATACAGCAAAATATGGATGGGCAGACAAGGAGGATGAAGAAGACAACTAAAGATTAAAAGGATTATAGAGTATTATAGTACTATATATCCTTTTTGTTTGTTAAAGTAGTATCTTTGTGAGACTGTATTATTATTTATCTTATTACATTGAAAAGGCATTAAGAGATATTTATTTGAAGCTGGATTTTCTGACACAGAAGAGGTCATATTTAGAACATTATTTCATATGATTTATTTATTTGAAAAGAGAGCTATTATTTTGTTACAGTTTATAACATATTTTATTTTATTACAGAAGTTATTTTTGTACCATTGAGGCATAATAAAGTATGTTCATTAACCTCTGAGAAGCCTGTCTGAATTTATGTCTCGAGACCGGGCCGGGTGTCCTCTTTTTTGGAAATCAAAATATGTTCACCCTATTATATATAACACACAAAATGTGATCCCATGTGCATTGCAGCTAGGCTGCTAACATTACCGTGGCAACGCTGTCCTGCAGCTGCTACACCACGCTGTAATGTCTGACTGTGACAAAGGAGGGGAGGACTGTGATTTGTCATTAATGGGTGTAAGTCCTGTTCTGTTGGACTAAGAGCTGACCGAATTCTTCACTGATGAAGCGCATCCTTTCTAAGTGCTGCAGTCCTGCACACAAGGGCCTGCCACATCTGCTGGCTGCCTGCCTGATTTGCTGCCTGGCCGCTTGCAACTTAAAGAAAAAAGAAAAAAAAATAATTTGGGAAGGAAGAAGACCAGGCTACTGGAAAATGAGTTGTCGATGTTTTGGATGGTGGTCAGTGTGGGGGGTGTTGGCCTTGGAGAGTGTGGGGGGGGTGGCGACAAGGGAAGGTTGCATCTTATCTGGACCCTCTTTGAGCCCTAAAAGCTCTCAGGTGCAGAGAGCCCCATTGAGTGGATCCGGCCAGGCCAAGCTCGAGTAACGTTTTTTTTTTGTTTGTTTTGTTCTTGGCAGCAGATGAGAGAACTGAATCAGACCCAGATAGCTGGGACTACATAGGGATCTGGGTAACACATTATTGCCACCCCAACATGTGCCACCTGCGCCAACTGTGAGCGCTTGGCAACACTGCACTTTATGTGAGAGCAAAGCTGGCGAAACAGGTGGGTTCCGTGAGCGTGCCCTGTGATTAGATCAGTCATTACCACTGGCTTTGTTGACAGCAAAGCTAACCTCTCATTTCACAGGACCACCTGTATTGGAATGTGTTACTAAATCTTAACAGCAGATGATTCAATCTCTGGATTAAAAAAAAGAGTAAGTCTTGGCTCACAGTGAGGATGTGTGTTTCCACTTATCATCTAATGAGATTTAGATTCACAGTGCTGTACAGCCACTGTGTTTGTTTTTGTACCTCAGGATTTTATCACAGTTGTCCAGTGTCCAACAATGTTGACTTCCCCTTGTTAGTGTAGCCATAGGCGTAGATTTGCGGTGGTGTGGGGTGGAGTGGTGGTGAGCGGGATGCAGAGGATATGTCCCCCTCCAATATTTAGAAGCGGTAGATTTGTCCCCCTCAAAACATTTGACAAGCCACTGCAGAAAAGGTACAAATTGTTGCATACAACTTCACCAGAATGCAGGAAATTAAGTGTTTGACGCTCCAAATTATTTTCTGCCGGTTATATAACACATTATAACCTCCCCAACACAACCTACACCCTTGAGTGTCGCTGTCCTCAGACTTTGAGTCCCAGACGTCTCACGCTGGCGGCAGCTGTGAGGTTTTCTTGTCCTCATCCTCCTCTTCTAGGCTTCCTTCTTCAGTTGACAGTTGTGTCTGGGACCACACATCGTGGAGGTGGAGCGCGGCTGGCAGACATTGTAACATGTATTAGCCAGGCTACCGTATATTTCGGCTCTATCATCATTCATCTAGCAGGCAGGCAGAGCGGAGGTGAGCAAGGCTGTGCAGAGGCTTGTGCTCGTAAAGCGCGGAGGCCCACCCCCAACCCCCATGACCCCCATTTCCCTCCTGGCTCACTCATCTCATGGCCTCAGACCTCGCCATACTGGCGTCCTTTGCACAGGGCTCCCTGTGGGGCCTCTACCTGAATCACAGAGCAGAGCCCAGCACAGCTGACTGGCCTTGGGACAGGAGCAGCAGGAAGGGGCCTCTCTCCTCCACTGAGCCCCATGGGTGCACCGGCACAACATATTGTTTTACAGAAAGAAAGCTACAAATTAACCTCTGCAGTCCTACAGCCATGGACAAATGCATACATTGTTTTCTTACTAATGGCTAGGTTCAGTGTGGGACTAGAATCAAGAGACCAAATAGGTCCAGAAAATTGTACCAGAAAGTGCGTAAATAATTCTCCAACAATATTACAATCAATGGATTTACGTTCAGAGGTGTCAAAAGTATTCACATTCATTACTCAGGTAGAAGTATAGATACTAGGGTTTAAAAAAAAAACTTCTGTAGAAGTTGAAGTATCAACTCAAGCTTTTTACTCAAGTAAAAGTGTAGAAGTACTGGTTTCAAAACTAGTATAAAAGTAAAAGTAATGTAAAAATAATATCAATATGCTTTTTCAAATTAGACGGCAAGTTTTGGAAACACTTAGCTCGTGGTACTTGGGTGGGAAGAGCTTGCAGCGCATTCAAAAGGATTTTTTTTTTTGCATCCAACCATTTCGAAAAATTCTTCCAGGTACAGCCAGGGATGTAGTCTTCCTGGCTACCAACCTCCTCGCTGGTGCTTGGTTGGGACATTTCACTCAAGTTCTCTTGAGTCTCTGCCACGGACATCTTCGTACTAGGCTACATACGTCTGCTTTTTCCTTGCTGGAGTGTGACGTGATTTGTGTCATGTGCAGGTGCGATGGACCGCGTACAAACCAATAGGGTGTCGGCATGGTATATGTTTATACTTCTCATCCAACCACAATCAAATTCACTCCGGATGGCGCAATTTATCTAGATGTGTTTTTTTGAACGATGACAAGCCAGAATGAAAACAAGCCGAACTGAAATAGGAGTAATGAGGCTATTTTTTAAAATGTAAGGAGTAGAAAGTACAGATAATTGCGTTAAAATGTAAGGAGTAGAAGTAAAAAGTCTGCTGTAAAATAATTACTCCAGTAAAGTATAGATACCCAAAAATTTTAACAAAGTATTTGTACTTCTGCATCACACATCCATGCACTCACTGTTTAGTTTAACATTTTTGGAAATGCTTTTAATCACCCCCCCCCCCCCCTCCCCCTCCCCCCCTCGAAGAGCTGGATTAGAAAGGTCTGTGTGCATTTTTATAGTTTTTGTTTTTTCTAAATACCATGTTTTTGTTCTTTTTACTGTAAGCCAAAAAGGGAAAAAAGAGAAACAGAGGATAAGGTTTTTGTTCTCTAAATCGAAACACAAGAAAACCAAAGTTAAACAACAGGCCAATTTTGGTTTTTCCAAATTCCTTTTTGTCGTTATTCTGTTTTGAATTGAAGAATGAAGACAGACAGACCCGGACGTATTTTCAAAAAATAAAAGCCCAGACGATTGATCGATCCAATCCACCAACCCGCACCTCTAAAGCTCAATAGTTATCACGTTATGGTAATAACAATGCTTTGTAATGATCACTTCCACTGCACAAAACTTACATCATAGCAAGTCCTTTAGTTTAATGTTTAGTGTTGACATCTTGTTTTTCTCAAAATCATTGGGCTAAGTTTATTTAACTTATTCTCAATTAAAATCAACTTGTATAAACAATTTACTTGAATCAAGTTGTTCTCTTGAGACTAGTGGAAAGATCTGCTTATTCGGCCTTGTTCCAAGATGTTCACAGTCACAGAGTTGTGTAACAAGAGAAGCCACAGTCCATGGAACAGGAGTTTGATTCTGGCTCCAGAAGGACACTATGTTAAAGCTATAGTGTGCGACTATTTTATATTAATTTAATGAATGCTGTGTGGACTAGCCAGACCTTCATCCGCAGCACTGTGGAGGATGGTCTAGCAATGCGAGACTACTACCCGTCAAATCAAAAGGACACAGAGGATTAAAAAAACATGATGGACTCTTCAGAAGAGGTCATTATCTTGTAGTTTTGATTTCCTCTTTGTCTCCAAAGCTGACCATTGTTGTTGTTCTTTCTCAGCAGTGGCGTGAAACGCATCACACAAGCTGCTGTGTGCGAAAGTCGGCAGACTACACCATCCTGTAAACATAGCCATACTGAGAAACACAGAGAGTGTTGTTGTGGAGCTGATAGGCTTAATACAAAAAAAAAAAAAAAAAAAAATATATATATATATATATATATATATATATATATAATTTTTTTTGTATCCTTTATTTAACCAGGTGAGTCTCATTGAGATTAAGATCTCTTTTACAAGAGAGACCTGGCCAATATGCAGCATAAAAAACATAAAGAACAGTTTCCAACACATAGAAAAAAAGAACACATCAAATATACATACATGTATAACACAAGACCCTGGGCTGAGAAGGTTAAATACAACTTTATAAACAGTTACACTGACCAATGTTCACCTTCCATATCCCTCAAATTTGAACCAAACTGTCTATAAGAAATTAAATCAGTTTCAACGATGAATAATGAACTTCCATTACATTCAAGCCATTGCCAAATGAGATGATACAAAGCTAATTAAGCCTATCAGCTCCACAACAACACTCTCTGTGTTTCTCAGTATGGCTATGTTTACAGGATGGTGTAGTCTGCCGACTTTCGCACACAGCAGCTTGTGTGATGCGTTTCACGCCACTGCTGAGAAAGAACAACAACAATGGTCAGCTTTGGAGACAAAGAGGAAATCAAAACTACAAGATAATGACCTCTTCTGAAGAGTCCATCATGTTTTTTTAATCCTCTGTGTCCTTTTGATTTGACGGGTAGTAGTCTCGCATTGCTAGACCCTCCTCCACAGCGCTGCGGAGGAAGGTCTGGCTAGTCCACACAGCATTCCTGGATGGGAGAAAAACGTGCACTGGTTTATTGCCATTTCTTTCAACCAATCACAATCGTCTTCGTTCAACAGAAAACTCTGATAGATAGTCCAGACAGATAGTCTAGCTAGCTGTGAGATCTGAGGAGCAGTTAACCATAGTCCTCATAAATCCACCGCAGTTTAGAACGCCAACACAAAGAAAGAGGAGGGTGATGGACATCCGGCGGAATTTCCAGCGGCACCTGAACTATCCTGGAAGTGGAACGTCGTTGACATAGACTAGTTAACTAGCAACTGCATGGAGGAGGGGTGGGGGTGGTGCACGATCACCGAAGGCTTGTGTCATGTGGATGCTCTGACGGTGTTGTTGTCATTATTTAGAATTCTTCATGGGGGAAACAGAAACTAGTACGCAGTATGCAGTATGGAATGCTAAACAGGGTCTGACTGTGGTCTCTTTCTTACATTATTGGGACCATTATTGATGTGTCTGAAATAAATAAAATAATAATAATAATTACAGTGGGCTGGTCTGAGTGGAGCTTGCAACATGCTAGGTTGGGTATGTGAACCACAGGACTACAGAGGGCCAAGATCAGTTATGCTGTTTACGCCCAATTCTGACACTATCGACGAATTTAAGTTACATGTAACTTAAATTGTAACATAAACAACGTGACCCCTGGACCCCCACTGGCTGGCTCCGCTCCTGGGGACAACATAACTGATTTGAAACATATTCCTCTTGATCTTTATGATCTTTGAGAATGGTCTGTAATATAAAATAATAAATAAAATAAATTGTAATTAATGGGGGTTTGTGAGATTATGAGGTCACAGAATGCTAAACAGGGCCTGACTGTGGTCTATTTCTTACAGTGTGCTGGTGTGAGTGGAGCTTGCGACATGCTAGGTTGGGTATGTGAACCACAGGACTACAGAGGGCCTGGCACTCTCCCTCTCTCCCTCTCCCTCTCTCTCTCTCTCTCTCTGGTGAAGCAGAAAGCAGGTCCATGTCAGAGAGCGTGTGTGAAGTCCTGGACGAGCTGACCTGGAAAGAGCCAGATGGGGATTGGGGTTTAAGTACCGAAGAGGCCTTCTGCAAACAACATGTGGAAAGGCTTTGGCGGCTAATGTAGCATGGAGTATTTATGTACTGAGCGCAGACTTGACCACTGTCCATCAGGATCTGGGGAGCAGATATGCCCACATGCAGCCACCACCTCGGCAACCATTCCCACATGACCAGGCTGGCTGGACCAGTGGTGGAAGAAGTATTCAAATCCTTTACTGCAGTAACAGTACTAATACCACACTGTAGAAAAACTGTGTTACAAGTGATAGTCCTGCATTGAAAATGTTACTTAAGTAAAAGTATGTAAGTATCATCAGAAAAACAAAGTATTAAAAGTAAAAGTACTCAATGCAGAAAACTCCTCCCATTTTAGAAAGTGTAAAGGATCCAAACAGTTGTGTGTTTAATGGTCTCATCATCTCAGCTGGACTTGTAGGTCCTTATATTGTTGGCTAGTTTCACTTATAATAAAACATCAGATTTTATAAACTACATGTGTTTTGTGTGCAGAAATCTTAATTTGTAAAGTAACTAGTAACTAAAGCTGTCAGATGAATGTAGTGGAGTACAAAGTACATTTATCTCTGAAATGTAGTGGAGTAGAACTAGAAAGTAGCATGAAAAGAAAAGACTCAAGTAAAGTACAAGTACCTCAACATTTGAAATGAAGTACATTACTTGAGTAAAATGTACTTAGCTACATTCCACCACTGGTCTGGACCCCCCCACACCGCGCCCTGCTCCAGCCTTTCTCCCCACGGGACCCTAACTCTGCTCCTGGTTCAGCTGTTTAGTGTACAGTAGCTCATACCCACAATCCTCTCTGAGCAGGTGGTTCTGTCATAGGCCTCTTTATTTTCCAGAGTGTCCCATGGCAGCTGAGGGCAGAGAACTAGAGGAACACGCTATAATCCAGCACTTTAGGCTTTTTTGGCTGCGCTTTCTCTGCTTCAATTCATTTAGTCAGAGCGTCATCATATCACATTAGGAGAGAAATGTTGACACAGTGGTTTTCTCAATGAATATTTCATCTGGTGGTTTTACATACTGTGTTTTATAAAGCCTATAGGGCCATGTTGAAGGGCACAGTGACACCAGCAAGTTGTCTTGGACATGACTACAACGAAATGTGAATATTGTATATATATATATATATATATATATATATATATATATATATATATATATATATATATATATATATATATATATATATTAGGGCTATATTAGGGCTGTCAATCAAATCAAATTAATCAGAATTTTCAGTGGATTAATCATGATTAATCACTATTTGCAATTACACCTGAATTCTAACCATTTTTTTCTGAAATGCATACCAAAAGATACTAGTGCTGTCAAGCAATTAAAATATTTAATCGCATTAATGTCATAGTTAGATGCTTTGTGACAATGTTTTTTTATTGAAAACAACATTGTCATATACGTTATGTTCAATTTCACACTAACATTCACATTTGGAGCTAATAATCTGTCACATAATGTAACGCTGTTACCTCGATTTTCCATTGCAGGTAGTACTGCAGGTAGTACTGCAGGTAGTACTGCCTCATGCCTGAGGCGAGCGTGGCTCGTCCTACTGTCTATGGGCTCATAGCGTCGTCAGCGGCATAGCCGTCGTCATAGCAACTGGTTTCCCGTGACTCATTTCCTGGTTCTCGTTCTCGTTCATAACAAACGTAAAATCAAGGAGAGGGTTTTCCTGCTCCAGGTTTCCCACCGTGGTCAGAAAGAACAGAGGAGACACTTTGTTTCTCTCTCTGACTGTAGAGTCACTACTCGCTCCGAAGCTAATCGCCGTGACGAGCCTACTAGCTACGCGGCTAGCAAGCTCAAACCATACTGTCTTTGGCTCAAACCATAGGCTCAAACCAGCCGCGGCTTGTGTCTGTTTTGTTTCCGGTCTGCGAAATTACAAGACCCGCCCTTAAATCACTACTATTGGCCAGGCGTCCAAGGTAACGTAACTTCATTTGTTCAGGTCCTATCCCCTGACCAATCCACTATCCTAACTACTCACGGTGAAATGCCTAAACCAAACCAATCAGCTGCTTCGTAGGGACTTAAAACTGTAGCATGCTTTCAAAAATGATTAGCAGTAATATTAAGTGTGCATAATGATGAGCTAAAACGGGCAGCAACGCAGGTGCTTAATTAGCTATGGGCAGATGCTAACTTCATTAGTTTCCCTTCAGTGTCAGACATATTTCATTGTCACTGTGACCCTTGTTTTATTCTTCAAACTGTTTATACTACAGCATTTGGGAAACACTTTGTATTATTATCCAATTTATCACCAGATGTACGACAGTAAATTATCAGACTCAACAGAAGCCAACACCGTAGCATGCTGACAATTTGTCGGGACGATTCCCTAAAACCAAAAATTTGCTTCAAAAATGCTTCAAACATGACAGTGAAATTACTATTTGGTTTCTACTGGCGTAATGGAGTTGTCAAACATTGTTTAATGACTTCGTCCTCTAGCAAAAAACATGGTACAAGCACAAAACTAATTTCTAAAGTGTTGCCCGGGGGGGGGGGGGGGGGGGGGGGGGGCTGGCACCATGCTTGCTGAATCAAGAGTGGCAGAAATGGGACACAGCGGAGTTTCTCAGTCGGCTTCCTACAAGAGCTCGCCTAACATGCAGATTGAATATTTTATATTAAAATGCATCAAGAAATAATTAAAATCATCAAGAGCTGCATCCCTTTGCTGCATGTCCTCCCCCATCTCTCTCTCCCACCTTTCCCATCTATCCACTTTCACTCTAAAATAAAGGGAAAAAAGCCACCAAAAAATAATCTTTCAAAAAAAAGAACACACAGGCCTGAAATACACACACATGCTCAGGTCCTATACATGCACTAATGGAGAGATGTCAGAGTCAGAGTGAGGGGGCTGCGACTGCTGGACAAGCGCCCTGAGCAGTTGGGGGGGGGGTTTGGTGCCTTGCTCAAGAGCACCTTGGCAGTGCCCAGGAGGTGAACTGGCATCTCTTCAGCTACCAGTCCACACTCCGTACTTCCGTCCGTACGGGGACTTGAACCTCCGGTTCCCAACCCAACTCCCTACGGACTGAGCTACTGCCACACCCACTACTTTATTCCAACTCATTACCACTAATTTCACACCTATTTTTGAATTTATGGTTAATAAACCTCACTTACTGTACATGAAATTATCCCTCATTTTGGAGTAAAATAAACACAAATTTTGAATTATGTAGTGAGGATCAGATGCATATACTGTATGTCTATGGATTATCACAGACCGGTCGGTATATGTCAGTGTTTAGTTAGGATACTGTTTTGAAACAATTTTATTATTTTGAATGGCAACACATATTTCTGATAAAGAAACCTTAAAAAACGGCTCAAATTTGACCCAAAGACAACGCAAGGGTTAAATGGAATCCCACTCAAGTTCACACTAACTTCACACTAAGTAGTATTGTTCCTGTGACTTTCTGGACCTAACAACATGCCTTCAGGCTACGGAGTTTTGAAACCTTAGAGGAATAAATATATCTGTAATCTATAGTGACATAATGGAACCAAGTATGATCTCAGCTAACATCAAGTCAGTTCCTAACTCCCATGCTGCTGCTAATGTGTTTGTATTACTCCACCCGTCTGTTGGCTCAGTCTGAACCTCTACAACTTTGCGCTGACATATTTATGAAATGCAGCCGATGCCGTTGCTGGGAAATAACAGTAATGAAATCACTTTTTATTTGGCAACAAAGGTACAGAATGTATCTCTAGTATTTAAGCTTCATAGTCACTCTGAGTGAGTGGGAGGAGGATAGACCTAATCTTTCCAGCATATACAGAGCCTTTGTTCCATTGATTTTAATTCAAACTGATGCATCATGTAGAAAAAACTGAATATTTATATTTTCGTATTCCATTTTTACACTGATGTTGACACACGCAGCCAACAGTGGCTCGATTTGCTGGAGGCTCAAATCAGATATGGACAGCGCTTTAAATTAACTTTTTTGATGACCAGCCAACACGGCTAGTAGATTTTTAAAGTTACCAGCAAATCAGATTTTCCACTAGCCACATGTTGGTTTGTTTTTCTCCTAACTAACTTCATTTCATTTCAGCTCCTCTGGTTTGTTTTGCGCCGTTCCGTTGTCTTCTCCGTTCCAGCGTGGCTCGTAATCGATACTGCACACGCACGAAGCCAATGGTTGTATGACATGTCACGACATTGTGGTTATGGGAAATGTAGGATTACAACTACAAGCAATGTTGCCAGATAAGCAAAGATTATGTTTCCAAGCCAAGCACACACAAAACCACCCAAATTTCTAGGCGGAAAACAGACCAATCTGGCAACACTGACTTGTCGCATTTTTTCTGCAGCCAGCCGATTCAAACAGATGCATGTGTTACCTGCTTCTTTCATCCCTGGAGCTGACACACCAACCCGATTATCGGCCATCGGACAATCTGGTGAGGTCGGTGACTCAAGTCTGTTTGGTGTGTTCCGTGCCGTCGTCAGTCGGAGGAGCCGTGACTAGCGAATCAGTGCACTTATGTTAAGCGGTAGGTTGCAGTATTTTATGATTTTTTTTTAAAAGTTAATGGCTAAATAGCTGGCTTTAGCCACCAGTTTATTGTTTTGAACTCCAGTTAGAAGCTAAAAGCTAATCCTTATAGCCTCTGACACTAATTGTACATTATAACCGTATTGTTAATAAACATGAGTTTCACTCTATACAATGAAATATGGCTTAAAGTACAGGTCTGCCCAGATCCATCCATTAAAAAATGATGTTAGAGGAACAACACACTGGTAGAGACAGTTTCCCGTAATCTCAAACACCTCAGTGTAACATCTGACAGATGTTTCCATGTAAGACAGAGGTTAAAACCCTCCATCAATCCCTCTCGTCTTTCTGTTCCCTTCAGCTACTTTACAAGCTTCTAAAATGGATACTTGCTCATTCTGAAGTGGTTTCTGCTTATATGAAGGAGGTCATGAGAGCTTTTCGGGTGGGAAAGGTGACCGTGAAGAGGTTAGTCATTTCTCATTATTTGGACCCTAGGAATCTTGTGAAACAAGACTTGCATTGGCAATGTTGGAAAATGAACTGTGTGTATATTCTTTCATTTTTTTGAAACTTTGATCTTTGAATGGAGAATATCGTTATTTCCCAGTGTGGATTACCACTTAGACATGTATGAAGAGTTACATCTACAACCCCAAATCAGAAAAAGTTGGGACAGTATGGAAAACACAAATAAAAAAAGGAAGTAGTGATTTCTAAATGTACTTTGACTTGTATTTCATTGCAGACAATACAGCAGCACATAATTTTATGTGTTCCTCATGATTCTTTTTCAAAAAAACAAAATTCCTATTTTGGTTCTTGCAACACATTTAAAAAAAAAGTTGGAACAGTAAAGCATTTACCACTTTGTAATGTTGCCATTCCTTTTCACAACACTTAAAAGACCTTTAGGGACTGAAGACACCAAGTGATGAAGTGTTTCAGGTGTAATTTTGTCCCATTCTTGCTGCAAACAAGTCTTAAGGTGGGCAACAGTACGGGGTCTTCGTAGTTGCATTTTGCGCTTCAAAATGCGCCACACATTCTCTATTGGAGACAGATCGGGACTGCAGGCAGGCCAGTCAAGTACCCGTATCCTCTTCCTCCGCAGCCAGGACTTTGTAATGTGTGCAGAATGTGGTTTTGCATTATCTTGTTGAAATATGCATGGACGTCCCTGGAAAAGATGTCTTCTTGAAGGCAGCATATTGTGCTCCAAAATCTTTATGTACTTTTCAGCATTAATGGTGCCATCACAGAAGTGCAAGTTACCTTTGCCAAGGGCACTGACACAACCCCATACCATGACAGACCCTGGCTTTTGGACTTGTTGCTGGTAACAGTCTGGATGATCCTTTTCTTCTTTGGTCCGGAGCACACGGCGTCCATTTCTCCCAAAAAAATACCTGAAATACTGATTCATCTGACCACAGTACACGTTTCCACTGTGTGATGGTCCGTCCCAGATGCCTCCGAGCCCAGAGAAGTCGACGGCGCTTCTGGACACTGTTAACATAGGGCTTCCTTTTGGCACAGTACAGTTTTAACTGGCATTTGTGGCTGTAACTACGTATTGTGGTACTTGACAAAGGTTTGCCAAAGTAGTACTGAGCCCATGTGGGGATATCGCTTATAGATGAATGACGATTCTTGATGCAGTGCCGCCTGAGGGCTCGGAGATCACGGTTGTTCAACTTAGGCTTGCGCCCTTGTCCTTTACGCACTGAAATTCCTCCTCATTCCTTGAATCTTTAATTATGTTATGTACTGTTGAAGGTGAAATAAGCAAATGTCTTCCTATCTTTCTTTGAGGAACATTGTTTTTAAACATTTCAATAATTTTCTCACGTATTTGTTGTGAAACTGGCGATCCTCGGCCCATCTTTGCTCCTAAAGGACTAGACCTTTCTTGGATGCTGCTTTTGTACCAAATCATACTTACAATCACCTGTTGACATCATCTGTTTCAAATCACATCATTATTTAACCAATTTACCTGATTACTAGCCCTTGATTGCTCCTGTCCCAACCTTTTTTGGAATGTGTTGCAGGTCTGAATGACAGGAAAGGATGTATATTTACAAATGAAATTAAGTTGAGCAGACAAAACATGAAATATTTTGTGTTCACATTGTCTGCAATGAAATACAAGTCAAAGTACATTTAGAAATCACTACTTTCTTTTTTATTTGTGTTTTTCATACTGTCCCAACTTTTTCTGATTTGGGGTCTGATGGTGGAGTTACGGTCCTTTTTGCAATTCGGCAAAGTACAGGCATGCATACTGGAGGACTGGATTTGTGCAGAACAAAGTTCAGACACAACACCATCTTACATTTAAGTTGAATGTGCCCTAAAGGTGAAATATAAAAGAATAGATGAGGATACTGCGTGAATACTTTCATCAGCAGCTCAAGTTTGTACACACATGGCAACACAAAGCCATACTCAGAGACTCGGATCTGTTCCATAAGCTCATACCTTTTACAAAACCACTGACGCTGGCACCGGCATGCTTCCATTCACACATACAGTAGCCAGGTAAACAAACACCGGCAGAGAAAAAGAAACTGTCTACATGGCCTATGGGTTTCACAGAGTGACACACAAGTATGTGACTAGCTGTAGCTTTCTCCTCTCGCTGCATGGTTGTTGTAAGGTAAAGACATTAAAGCATTACTTTTTTTTTTTTTAAAACAAACTTGAACCCTGGAGTGCCTTCCCCCATCTGGAAGCAGTAGAGGACTTGTCTGAAAGATAAAAACGATATGAATCGCTGCTGGCAACTCAAATGTCCAGTCTGGGATCAATTACCAGGATAGGATTTAGAGAGAGAGAGAGAGAGAGAGAGAGAGAGAGAGAGAGAGAGAGAGAGAGAGAGATTCTATATCATGGTCTGGTCCAGCATAGGCATGTAGCCCACATACACCCACACACACACGCACGCACGCACGCACGCACGCACGCACGCACGCACGCACACACACACGCACTAAACAAACTGCTCCGTGACCCGCGCTTATGCGCACAGTTCCCAGTGTCTGCTTATGGATTGGCTGTGATTGCATGCTGCCATGTCCCCGCCCCCCTCGCACACTGCATTTAACAAGGGACTGATGGCAGTTCCAGATGAGGCTGCTCTTTGCCAGCTGCTCCGTCATGTGGGTTTGGGGGCAAGGATTTCTGCTAGGATCAATAGAACAAGATGGTGTAGTTTTACAGCACAAAAGACATCTCATACAAACATGAAACATTAAATGATCCAATTTTAAGGATTATTCCCCAGCTTTGTGTCCAATGTCCGAGTTTGTCTTAGCATTTCTCTACCCTGATATTCACATGGTTCAGCACCATGAAAACATCTGCCCGGCAGTCTCGACGCAATGCATTGTGGGATGCTAAAGACAGAGGGGGGGGGGGGAGGGGGGATATGAATAACATAAAGTAAAAACAGACAGCACAACCAGGAGGGGAGAATGGGAGAGAGACAAAAGGATTTAATATGATCCAGATTGTTTGGAGCTCTGGCTGTTTCAAAGGGAGTCGCTGCCATGTGTACGTCTACACTCACTGTGTTTGTTGGAGAGCTGAGCAGGCCGGGCCAGGCTTTCAGAGCTTTACAAAAAGGTCACAGCAACACCTCCAGTCCCCATAATCTTTTTAGGGCCAAGCTTCAATTCACAAATAGTGCAGGACCTCACCTCATGTGGCCCCTTTAAACTTCATAGGCACGACCTGCCCTGTGTCTCCCAGACCCTTACAAATGGAAATACACATCGTTGCGACTGGTCGGATGTTCCACATTACTGTACAGTGATATTTTGATTTCTGGGCTCTCTTACATGTAGGGTCAGATTAATCTGAGTTGAGTTAATAAAACGTTACTTATTAGCAGGGCCACACGGAGTCTGCGGATGCAGAATTTTGTAGAATTTCCCGGAGATTAAAAGAAAAATATTCAAAATAAACTCTGAATGTTAACACGTCTCCACCACAAGCAGAAACACAGACTGCTTAATTCCACAGATTTTCATTCTGGATCACTGCTGAAAACTGTGAGAGAAAAAAATCAGCAGATTCCGTTTGAGTCTGCTTATTATTGTAATTATGATATATAAAAATTTAACATTTCCAGTGTTGACGGTATATTAGAGCAGTGGTTCCCAAAGTGGGGTCCGGGGACCCCCACAGTTCCAAGAATGATCTCATCATCTCAGCTGGACTTGTAGGCCGTTATATTGTTGGCTAGTTTGATTTATAATAATGTAGTTTATAAAAAGATTTTATAAACTACATGTGTTTTGTGTGCAGAAATCTTAATGTGTAAAGTAACTAGTAACTAAAGCTGTCAGATGAATGTAGTGGAGTAAAAAGTACAACATTTCTCTCTGAAATGTAGTGGAGTAGATGGAGAAAGTGCCATGAAAAGAAATGACTCAAGTAAAGTACAAGTACCTCAACATTTGTACTTAAGTACAGTACTTGAGTAAGTAGTTACATTCAACCACTGGTTATGGGTTTCATACTCCTTCTTTAAGAAAATATCTAAAAGCAAAAATCACATCAGATGGGGGCCCTGGCACCAAATCTTGTCAAATGTGGGTCTGTGTTCTATTTTGTGTCAGTTTAGGGGTCCTTGAAGTGAAAAAGTTTGGGAACTTTTTTTTTTTCTTTCACATTTTTTTCTTTATGTGTTTAATATAAGTTTGTAGACTAGCAATTACTTGTATTCACAGAAGAAACATACGTTTGTGCATTAACCCAGGACGAAACAATTCTGTGCAGTTGGACTATGTTGCAGAGAATTAGGAATGTTCTGCCAACACAGCACCCAACTGGCAGTTTATACAATATCTGGAACATCTGGATTTGCCAGCTTTTAAAAGACATCTGGAGTGAGATGTGAACATTCTTAAAGCCTAACTCTTTTTGCGCTTTTCTGTGAGTCATACCTGTGCTTGTGTAAAGCAAAGCTGACACTAAACGAAGGGAACGGTGAATGACCGGGACCATGATTAAAATTCATCAGAGTAACTCTACTGCCATCTACTGTCTGCTCCTGTTTTCCCTCTGACCACCAGTAAGATAAAACAAGAGCAGCATTTATTTGAACTACTATGCAGTGGTGGAATGTGACTAAGTATTTACTCAAGTACTGTACTTAAGTTGATACACCGTACTTTACTTGAGTCTTTTCATGCCACTTTCTACTTCTACTCTACATTTCAGAGAGAAATATTGTACTTTTTACTCCACTACATTCATCTGACAGCTTTAGTTACTAGTTACTTGTACTCAAAACACATGTAGTTTATACAATCTGATGTTTTATTATAAATGAAACTAGCCAACAATATGAGGGCCTACACGTCCAGCTGAGATGATGAGACCATTAAACACACAACTGTTTGGATCCTTTACACTTGGGAGGATGTTTCTTCATCAAGTACTTTCACTTTTAATACTTTAAGTACATTTTCCTGATGATATTTACAGACTTTTAGTTAAGTAACATTTTGAACGCAGGACTTTTACTTGTAACAGAGTATTTTTTACAGTGTGGTATTAGTACTTTTTCTTAAGTAAAGGATCTGAATACGTCTTCCACCACTGTTTGTTTCTCGATTAGATCAGTTATTTGTCTAGCTTTAGCTGTAGTATTTTTGTTTGTCCCATCCGATGCCAATGAGGGAGACACAATTGGAACCTTTGTGTTATTGTGTTTTAATGAACACTGTGCTGTCAGTGTGATAATCACCGAACCCAAACTACCCAACTAAACATTACCTTAATTGACCTCCTACCTGGACCTAATCCAAGACAACAAGGTGGCCATCTACTGCACATAATTGGCCACATGGGTATTTAGGTGTGCCAACAGCCTTGATCACAACACAAACAAGACTGTGGAGAAGAGTTCGACTTCCACATGAACCCAGATGCTCGTCTCCCCCTGGTAATCATCAGCACTGCCTTGTGTACACCATCCATCCATCCATCCATCCATCTATCTTCGTCCGCTTATCCGGGTTCGGGTCGCTGGGGGAGCAGCTCCAGCAGAGGACCCCAAACTTCCCTTTCCCGAGCCACATTAACCAGCTCTGACTGGGGGATCCCGAGGCGTTCCCAGGCCAGGTTGGAGATGTAATCCCTCCACCTAGTCCTGGGTCTTCCCCGAGGCCTCCTCCCAGCTGGACGTGCCTGGAACACCTCCCTAGGGAGGCGCCCAGCGGGCATCCTTACCAGATACCCAAACCACCTCAACTGGCTCCTTTGTGTACACAGTTGAGTCAGTTCAATACATCACAACCCTCAGATGGGATGAGAACTTTTCCAGTTTGACTGAAAGATGCTCTTTGCGTCTCAACACTGGCAGCTTGTTCTCTGCGCGTCCATAACTGTGTGGTTTGGATCGGCCACCAAGCAGGACAGGAACAGACTGCAACGGACAGTCAGGACTGCAGAGAAAATCATTGGTGCACCTCCAGAGTCAGGAAACGGGCAGGTAACATCATTGAAGACTAGTCTCACCCCAGACACAACCTGTTCCACCTCCTCCCCTCTGGTAGGCGCAACAGACAGTGGTGGAATGTAACCAAGTACATTTACTTAGTACTGTACTTAAGTCCAAATGTTATTACCACCTACCTCATGTATCTAAGCAACCATTTTTATATGTTATATACATACTTCTATCTGTTCATAACAGTCAAATATTTCTGTTTATCTTTGTTCATCTCGCTGTCTTTGTTTTAGCTGTACAGTGTATGTCTATTCTGTGTATGCACATTGAAAGCAATACCAAACCGGAGTCAAATTCCTTTGTGTGTGTTCACACTTGCTTGGCTATTAAAAGCTGATTCAGATTCAGATTAAACATGTCACAGCAAATTGTCCAAATCCCTAGCATCCATCACTGCTAGGTCTGGCTGTGCCTCCGCCTTTTTCTGAGCAGTTTGTCATGTCTGTGTCTGCTGGCTGCCCTCCATTAAAGACCTGCATGATTTTAAAGTAAGAGCAAGAGGAAAACGTGATTGTTGCTGACTTTGGCCATCTGGGAAACCACCTGCTGATACCGCTCCTGTGCATCAGTGCCTGCACCAGCTGCCACGGCAACCGCCTCTCCCCAATTACAATTACGCTCTCTCTCTCTCTCTCTCTCTCTCTCTCTCTCTCACACACACACACACACACACACAGACACACACACACACAGACACACACACACACACACACACACACACACACACACACACACACACACACACACACACACACACACACACACACACATACACAAGGCGTCAGACTGACTGAACAAACTAACACATCTGCACATGGCTGCTGGTTATTCAAGCTATATATCAATGTCAGCCACTGCTGTGTCATTGTCACTTTGTTTTGTGCTTCACTGCGTTCTCAAGTTGATCCATTTCTGTTTGAAATAGGATTATGACTGATAATGACAGTATTGTATGTCAAGACTGCTACAGTGTTTCAGTGTAGTATGTCATTTCCGTGTTCATTTTGTCTGCACTGTCTCTCAAGTCCTGTATTTGACATGCACCTACTGTGCCACTTCTTTTCTTGTCTTGTGTAATGTACTGCATGCATAATTGGTGCACATTGGTGCCTTTTCTGCAACTATTATGGGTGAAAATCAGCATGAAAATGCATTTCAACATGGAGGCTACTATATGCCCATATGTGGCACATAGAACCTATAAAGAACACTTTCATTCATGTATGATACTTTTGTACAAGAACACCTACACTTTTGTATGTTGAGCGCATGCTGTTCTCACTCTGAAAGCGCTGGTAGAGATTGTAGGTTAGGGACTTGACATCCTACATCGCTACACACAATGGCCGGGGTAGTGTTTGTCACCACGGAAACCATTAGTTTCTTGGCAACATTCCTATCATCTCTAGCCAACTAAAATCAGATCCAATGATAGAATACCAGCAGTCGGCTGAAAGAGGAATGTTTGCGAGCAAAGTGCCGGCAAAGGCTTTTGGCAATGTGGGGGGGGGGGGGGGGGGGCACAGGTGAGAGGTAACATGAGGATGAGGTACAGAAAACGTTTTCTTTTTTTGCTCCCTATAATACCTGTGCACACTTCTGGCGGGCCTCTGACAGGTGGCTTTCTAAAGAAGGAGGCTTGACTCCTGTTATGTTTAAGATTCTTGAATGAAAAGTGTGAGTTGGGGGCTTACACGCATCTCCATCACTAAATGTCAACCTGTTGAAATAAAATGCAGCAGTAGCCAAGCCACAAGTTGTTTACCCATATTAGTAATTCACACACTCACCCTGACCTCTACACAAACTCACAAACTGATACATTATACATGCAGATGCTTAATATATGCCTCCGCATTTAAATATCCATAATGTTGTCATCATCATTACTTAGATACATTTCTTTTTTTCTTTGAAATCACTTCTTAAAACCCATTTGTAGGCTATAGACTTGCTTTTATGTGAAGCCGTAGTTCTCATTGCCTTACCCATTGTCTGTTAATGTCATTTTATGTATTCATTGTCCTTTTTCCTGTCCTTTAAAGTTGTCCTCTCTTCTATTTTCACTATTACAATGATGTATGAAAAGTGTGAGGGCTTACATGCATCTCCATCACTACATGTCAACCTTTAGAAATAAAATGCAGCAGTATAAGAGCCACAAGTCATTTACTCATATTAGTAATTCACACACTCACACTGACCTCTACACCTCACAAACTGATACATTACACATGTAGATGCTTACTATATGCCTCTACATTCAAATATCCATAGTTTTGTCATCATCATCATTACTAATATACATTTATTTTGGTTTCAAATCTCTTTATTTGCATTTACTGTTATGGAAGGTCCTCTCTTAAATCCATCTCCCTGCTTATTTCTTCCCTGTAGCACCATCACATTCCCTAAGGGTAAACCAATTTACATTCTTGTTTTGCTCTTCAGGTCCATGCCAGTTTCCATGACAACATAGTTTCACTTTCTCATCCTCTCTGTCTCACTCTCTCTATCTCCCTCCTCTCTCTCTCATTCCACATTGCTCCTTTCTTATGTTCTCTTGACCTTCCTCCACTGTTTCATTTTCTTGCTCTCCAAATACCGGGCTCCCAATTCTTCCTCCCGTCTCGTTTCCTCACCTAATTTAGCTCATTCCTCTGCTTGCCATAAACCAGCATAGAATAATGGACTCCGATAAAACATATCTCAGAGGAGGGGGGACGCTGGGGTAGAATTCACAGCATCTTTTTGCATTTTCATCATACAATACAAAATGCAGCATACTCTGTCTGCTGGCTGGTTTATTCGCTCTTAAATATTCCCAGGCTGCTCCATTTGGCAGGAGTGATGTCTAGAGACCCATATTTTTGTATTCTTTCTTTCAAATTAAAAAAAAATACTCGATTGCCATTTAGTGTGTCTAGGAAAAAAAGCATACACCAATTAAAAGGAAAACAAATTAAAAGGAAAAAAAAGCTTATTTCCCTTCTGATTTGGCATATCATGACAGACTAATGTAGAGTGCATATCTCTACCCAATGGCATAACTAAAATCTTCAGCTATTTAATTACTCAATGATTAAAAAACGTCTGATGCCAGCAGGTGTGATGGCGCTTCCTCGGCTGATTAATGTCAGTCCTTTCTGCCTTGTCTGGAAGGAGAAGGTCATGAAGACAGTGGTGGGTCTCCTTCACGACTCGGACCCGTCTGCCTGCTCTCGCTCCATGTCTGCAGGTCAGGAAGTCTCAGTGATTATTTTCACTGCTCCATTCTGACCCGCATCCAGTCCACTGCAGATTTGTGTTTTATTCCTCTACCTCTCACTATAAATCATTGCAGCTCCCTCCTCTGTGATTTATGACTTATGTCTCCTTGCAACCCCTTGCCTAATATACAATTGGTTGCCTGATAAAAAAAAAAAAACACATCAGGGTTTCTTATTCATCCTTTCAGCAAAAAAAAGGAAAAAGATAAATCCCTCCATTGTGGATGGTCTATAAACACACTAGAGAAGCAACTGTTACAGGTGCAAATCCTTGCAACATCTGGACAAGAAAAGCATATGAGATGTACTCTCTGCCTGAACAATGTCTCATGTTCCGTTGATTATGGCAATTACTTTGGTAGGGCTAAGTGGGAGCCAGCACCGGAAATGTATAGATGTCTTAAGCTGCTCCTAGATATAGCCAAGCCTGTTCTTAACTGTAAATATTGCTGCAGAAAAACACATGTGCTCTATCAGCTTGTCCTAGGTAAGAAATTAGTAAACTCACATCTCAGTTTAAAAACATCTGTCAGTAGGCTATATTTGCAAGAAAGGCCTTTATCCCAGGTTCACTTGAGGGTATGTTGCCAAGCCAATCTTCTGCTACCCATACCACCAGAGGGAGTATTCAACTGAAAAAGGAGCAGGTTTAACAGTGCAACAACTGGCTCTCCACTCTGAGTAACTTTATAATGCTTCCCCCAAAGCTGAAGCGTCTGAGCTCAGTTTACAGTGTTTCTGATTTACTTCTTCTTTGAATTTGAAATTAACTGCAGTATGGTGTCCATTAGTAATGTTGTCTGAGATGGAGAGTGATTTGCTGGATCAGATAGACCTAATTAGATGGAAATAAAACACACTAGATCTGCTATTTTATTGATCGAAGTTTAAGGAAAGGCACATATAGAGTGCATTTTAAGTCTAAAAGACAACATTTTAGTTCAGGGTGTTGACATCACCATCATCTAAACAACATATAAATAATCATATTAATCATTTTTGAAGTGATTGACATTGCCACTCATATAATCCTAATAAAAATGCGACTCTCAGACAGCACAGAAGTCCAGTATGACATATCAGTATCCTACAGTGACATGAATGCCCGTGTGGCCACAATAATTATTGTCAGCGGCTGGGAGTGATAGGGACTCGCAGAGAAATGCAACGTCCTGCCCTTCTACATCTTCAATAGTGGGAGTCATGAACCGCTGCAAGGTGACGCGTCCCCTGATTTCGACCGAAACTTCAACCTAGATACGCCGTGTTATTTATCACCATCTGAACCTCCCGTCAAACTGCACCAGCTCCTTTTTTATCAAACATCGGGACCATCTTGCGCAGTGGTAACGTTACGGCGAACGGAGCAAGCAGTGGCGGCGGCGGCCACTCCGGGGAATGTCGACTGGCCGTCAGTCCTGACATCGGCCTCTTCTGATCTCACACACCAGGTAGAGTACACAGCATTTCAAAACACTGTCACTGCCGAAGCATGCTAGCTTTTTTTGCCTATTTCGGAGCTGTCTTCCGTACGTGTGGACTATAACTTTCTGTTCTTTTAATGAAGTCTTTGGGTCGCTAGCAAGCCAATAAGAAAGTTCAAATCCCGTTAGCTAGCATGGGTTCGCTTGCAGATGTGTGCTACGGCAACGTCAGTGTACAAGCAAGTAGCCTAGCGAAGACAGGAATTAGCATGCTAAGTTAGCCCCGTGGACCTGGCTGGCGTAGCAAGTCTCCACTCATGAGCGCCAGGGTTCACACCAGGGGCATGTGTCCTTAAATTCTCCTAACGAGAATGCGGTGCTTGCTGTACTTTGATCTTTTCACGTGTCAGAACATGTAAATCCATAATGTGTAAATTACTAATATTAGCTTGCCAGGAAGCTAATCTGACAGATGCAGCCAAAGCAGCATTTGCATGGTTTTGTGCTAAGCAGCTAAACTGTTCAGCAGGGTGACAGACAGACTGCGTAACGATAACGTTACTTGTCACTTAGCTAAACACAGACTCAGCGTGAACATGTGGAGACTAACATGCTGTTAATATTGCCGCTGCTTAACATTATTTGCCTCTTTATTGTTACCGTGGTCAACGTTAGCCGTAATGGAAACCACTTATATCTGTCATTTAAAAACGTGTTATTTTAATAGGCATTTCCTGCCCCGCTGTGATTCAGTTACACACATTAAAACATACTATGCAGCTGGACGTCAAGCTAAGTTTGTCTGACAACTAAAACGTTATGTTTGTTGAAGTTAGTTGTGAGAATGTATGTTGTAATAACCCTTACCACTATTAGAATTGTAGTTATTATATAGCTAAACACTGTCATACAGTATGTGAAGTGCTCTTTCTCACACACCCTTTTTCCTGTCTCTTTCTTCTTGTGTGTGTGTGTGTGGGTGTGTGTGTGGTCTCAGTCCAGTAACCTTAAGACAACCAGATGACCCTGCTCAGTTCAGCCTGTTGAATATGGTGTGATAATGCTGCACTTTAACCTGTTCACAGAGAGAGAGATAATACAGCTTTTCTCCTTTGCTACATAGCCTGTGCGTGTGTGTGCACAGGCGCTTCATGCTGTTTGTGTATCTACAATATCCTGGTGAGCTATATATAGCACCTAACAGAGTTTGCAACTTGAGCCGAATTGTCTTACAGGGCTACAGTACACTGTGCATTGCTTTTCACTGGAAGTGAGATATCTCTGAGTTCTTCTTTTCTGGCTGTTTTTTTTTTTTTTTTTTAAGTACAGTCCACGCCCACCTGTAGGCCTTCATGCAAGTTTTATTTTGTGCTTTTGTTCTTGTATCCTTTGTGTTTTGTCCTGAGGGATCCCTGTAAATGAGGTTGTAGTGGATACTGATGAAAAACGTAATCTAGTGTGTCAGGGCTTGATAGACCAAATTTTAGTTTTTAGTCCATCCAGTGCTCATCACTTTACCAACAGATATTTTACTAATCAATTGTGCACTCTGCACTTGGATGAAACCTGTGCCAGAACGGGTGATGATAAACCAGTCTTCCTGTAACAAGAAGGCTAATGTGTCTATAATTGTAGAGCAGCGCAAAATGTAAGCCTGCATCTATTGCTTTACACATTCTCGGTGTGAATGAAAAGTCTATTTCCTGCCTTGTTTGTTTTGTCCAGAGTTTGATTTGAAGGAATATGCGTTGTGTCAGCCAATGCATGTTCACACAGACTGCTCCAGTGCAAGCAGAGACAGATATGGTGAGCTGCTGACAAAGTGTTCCTTATCTGGTTAGGTGATCTGAGAACTTTGGGGTGAGTTACAGGGAGCACTGCTAAGGTGAGCTATGAAAGAATAATGTGATATTGAGAACGTTTCCACACGACAGAATATACTGAGACACTTAAGTACTGGAATCTGTAGGCCTATTGGAAAAAAGCAAGGCCCCATTTAAATTCCTAAAATAGAAAGCATTTAGACCAAGCATTTTATGGCACTTGCATTACGCTTAACATTGATGTGTTGCAGTATCTATTGCAGTTCTGTGCCTTTTCTCTGTGCTTATCTTTTGCATACTTTGCATACATGCTTTGCAGACAAAAGTACTCAGTCCACACTGTTGCTGGTCCTCAACCTTTCAGTATACATTCATATATTTAGTCACACCAGGCGGTGTCTTCAGGCTCTTTAACATTGGTTTGTCCAGTCAGATGAGAACAACGCCATTTGAACTCAGATGTGTACCAAAAAAACACTGAGACCTTGTGAGCATGCAATTCTTAGTCCCTTTACAAGCAACCGGTGCTGCCGATTGCTGGAAGTGAGAATGTTATATACATACAGGATTTAACCCTCAGATACTGTACACTGTTTCATGGGTGCAAGATGACAGATGTTCACCTCTGTTTGTCAGCACTTACTTATGCTTGGAAAGCCTTGTGTAACAAATTGAGTCTCAGTGGATGCTTATATTAAAGATGCCATATGCTCATTTTCAGGTTCATAATTGTATTTTAAGGTTGTACCAGAATAGGTTTACATGGTTTAATTTTCAAAAAACACCATATTTTTGTTGTACAGCACAGCTCTATCTCACTGCTGCAGCTCCTCTTTTCACCTTGTGTTCAGGTCTCTGTTTTAGCTACAGAGTGAATCATCTTTTCTTCTGTACTCTTTGATTCCACTCGCACATGCGCAGTAGCTCAGATCGTAGTTCATGTCAGTTAGCCCCATAGACAGTAAAAGAAAGGTTGTTTCTCCAACTTTGGTAAGTTACAAGGCAGGATTAGCCGGGAGACTTCTTCTAAAGGAGGGTGCACATGTAAGTACTTCTTTTGTAGATTATGGTGAACTTGTGTGTGTTGTAGCAGTGCTTTGCCATTGAGAACGAGCTAGCATGCTAGCGCTAGCATGCTAACGGTTGCGTTTAGCCCGTCGTTTCGGCTAGTGACGTAACAAGCCCTGCAGATTTTGAACAGCTCACCCGGAGACTGAATGCAGGACACATTCAGAAACCCGTATCTCACTCAAAACAGCATGGATAGATTTTTTTCCAAGTTTGTATGCGTGAGGAAGCACCAGAGACACAAAATAACACCCCAAATCCCAGAAAAAGTGATTTTTTTCATAATATGGGCACTTTAAGATGTTTCTTTACGTGTTCAAAGCTGATGCGAACACAAGGAGTTGCATGATTTTAGTAAAGAGCACAGCCGAGTGTACTCTTCATGGTTACAGGGAGAGGAATCTTGATTTGTTTTGACTGCCGTCATACTGCTAAATTGGCCTAATATCCAATAAATGAGATACTTGTGGGTCTTTCTGACTTGTGTTTACAAGTTTGAATCTTGTCTGAGTTTTGACTCAAACAGGAAAAAAAATGCATCAAAGTAAACTTTTCCAGATACAAAACCAACTGTAGGTGTGATCACATGCTTGGTGACCAAAAAGCCCACGTTCCTTTTTCCCCATGAGGCCTGAGCTCTGATCAGATCTAACCAATCATCAAAGCTTTTGAACAATATTACGAACAAATTGGGTAAACTATAAGGGTGGGAATTACCAGAGGCCTCACGATACGATATCATCACGATACTTATGTCTCGATACGATGTTATTGCTTTTTTAAACATATTGCAATATTCTGCGATATTTTGCAATTTATTACCTTTTTTTTTCCAACTTCAAATGTTTCCCAATTTCAAATGATGTCCCCAAAAGGAAACTTTGTCAACATCTGTTTTGTATCTAAAAAGATAAATTTCACTTTCATTTTATTACTGCAAAAAGGGATTGTCAAACAACAACAGAAAATATCATGATACTATGCTGTATGATGCTATGCTCCCCCCACCCTTAGTGAACTAGGTAAGCTAAGTCTGCCCTGCGAATAAAAAAGTGGGAACTGAGAGTTGGCATCACATTTTTCATGTTTGAGGATGTAGAGAATCTCATGCTGCCCGTCACATTGCATTTTAAAGTGACTCATTCATGTCAAAATACTTAGCTTCCAAAACTTGAGCATTTGGATCTCTAACATAATATCAGCTGGATTTTCATCACCTTATCCTAAAATAATTTGCAGGATTCTACAATCGCATTATGCTTTTATGCATTTATTGCACATGCTCAGACTGATCAGCTCAAAGCTGCTTTAGAGCGGTCAAGCAGTATTTGATAATGGTGCGGTATGTGTTCTTTGGCAAACACTGTAGGCTAGGAAGCAAAAATCTAACTAATACACAACAAAAGTGGTAGATATAGCCCTTTACCAAGGCAAACACATATTTTAAAGGCCCCCAGTAGAGGCTGGTGGTGCTTCGTACACCCAAACCAACCCCATTGTTTTGAACAGAGCACATGCCATTGCCATTCAGATAACTATTCATATAACCCTTAGCAGGGCTAAAAGTGCTTGTTACCAAGAAACTGACATTTTCTGCTTCAAAGAATTGTTAGGGCAAGTGCTGGTGTAGAATCGGTACACAACACTTTCATTCAAGTTACTTCCTGGTATGTGAATGCTGAACTCTTTACAAGTTGACTTGCACAGCCTGCTGTATGAATGCACAGTGTGCGGGCCTCATGGAGCTCTGTGGCTTTAACAGTGGATACCAATGTTCCCTCTAAGCAGTGTATTGCAAATTGTATTACATATGTAGAATGCACTTATTAACTCTAGCTGGGATTCTACTGGATGCTTCGTTTGTCATCACGTCACAAGTATTCTTGTCCTATGCTTTTCTAATCCGACCATTACTTACAGCTGGTATGTGATATTAAAATGTATAAGACACTCACTAATTTACCCAACAAATACGTTTTTAGAAAAGAACACCACATTTCATTTACGGTTGGTTACTTTACAAAGTGTCAGAGTATACTGTAAATTAGCCAGCAAAGGCCAAACATGTGCTAACACTTTGATGATCTGGAGGTAGTTTTCCATATTGTTTATATCCATTGCAATAATTACAAGTATGCTTTCTTAATCCAGGTAAATGTTCCTCTTTCTTTCATCTCTTGAGGGAAAAACCACACACTGTATCTGATTGGCGTACTCGCTTGGGTAGGTGTGTGTGTGTGTGTGTGTGTGTGTGTGTGTGTGTGTGTGTGTGTGTGTGTGTGTGTGTGTGTGTGTGTGTGTGTGTGTTCAGTTTGACACTGAATGGCTTCTGTCCATCAGCCTCCTGCTTCTGGGCCGTAATGCCTGCCTCTTGTCTGTTCTGAGGCTGCAGTTTGGTCTTTTTCCTTGCTCTAGTTGGCTCTTTTCCCAGAATGTGTTGGAAAGGATACAACCCTTGACCCTCTGTACAAAACGATCCCAGTACTTCCCTGTCCCTGAGCTGAGTTAAAACCACTAGGTGACTACAGTCTTCTTACCCCTAATTTTCAGCCTGATGAGGAGACCTTTATCAGCGTTTGTCTGGAATAGTCAACAAATCCTGTGTTGCCCACAATTCTATGCCTGTGTGTGGGGGTGTGGGGGGGGAAATCGCCAGAGGGCCCACGATACGATCTTATCACGATACGAAAGTATTGCAATTTTAAACCTATTGCGATATATTGCAATTTATTACCTTTTTTTCCAACTTGAAATTATGTCGCCAAAGGAAAAGAAAGGTCAACATCTGTTTTATCCAAAAAATATAAATGTATCTGTTTGTTCATCTCACTTCAAATGTATTTATTCATTTTAATTAATTAACAAAATATCTCATGTGCAATTTAAATAATGAATATAATGGCCTCAGTGTATCGATACAGTATTGCCACGGGAAATATTGCGTTACCATGCTGTATCGACATGATACGTCTCCATAACAGCAGGCGGCGCTAATCTGTATTGTCGCCCAAAAAATGAAAACCGGAAATGACGGAACATCTCTCTAGACCTAGTAAACACAGAGCACGCTGTTGTCAGTCATTGTTTTCATCAGAGAGTGTTGATAGTAGTCAAGGAGGATTGTTGTTGTCATTACTCACTGAACGGAAGAAAATACGATGGCTAGTAATAAGTCAAATCGGCCAAAATGGATGTTGATGGCTCCTCTGACTGACGACGGCACAGAACACACCGAACAGACCTCGCCAGACTGTCCGACGGCCGATAATCGGGTTGGTGTGTCAGAGCCTTTAGGTCATCTCTTTTGTCACCAGTGTTCAGTAGGGGGGGGGGGGGGGGCAGTGTCGCAATATTTTCCGTGGCAATACTGTATCCATACATGGACGCCAAGTATCGACCTTTTTACTATATAAATTGCACATGAGAATTTAACGTTTTGGTGCTAGAATAATAAAATTGATTGCTTTTTCAGCCCACTAGACGGAAAATTGAAGTGAGATGAATTACAATTTAGATAAAACAGATGTTAGACAAAGTTTCCTTTTGGGGACATAATTTGAAGTTGGAAAATGGACAATAAATTGCAATACATTGCAGAATATCGCAATATGTTTATCGCAATAATATTGTGTCGTGATTCCCACCCCTACTTTTTTACATCAACAATACCTCAATGCTTTGAGATCTTCACAAATGTCTCACTTTTTCTTTTTTTTCCTCCAGTGGCCTTTCCTCTGTTGCAGGCCCTTCTCTGTGCACATCGCCTACTGGTTTGCCTATATTTACTCAGCCGCGTGACATGTTTTGTTGCCACAGCAACCCTCCACAACCCCCCTAGTGTGCTGATTTTCTTTTGTTGGCTGTCACCTGTGCAGTGTGCACTGTCCCACAATGCACTGCACTTTACCCCCAACAAGTGCTACGAGCAGACTGAATTGTGAGTGGCAGAGAAGACTTGTAAACAGAGTCTGTGGATTCACTTCCCCCAAAAGTAAAAAAAAATACCTTCTTTTTTTTTTATCAAAGGTTTAACATGACAGATCATCGGACCATCAGAATCCTTCTCATTTTTAGATGTTTATTGAAATGAATGCTGACCTGCAGTAACCTCTTGTTATGCTTGCAGACTAATACATTCCTACAACACCAGGCTGCAGAAAAACAGAGTGCATGTTGGGAGAAGAGCACAAGCGTGTGGTTGAAGGAAAGGGGGAAGGGAAGAGAAAAGTTATGGTAAGGTCTATTAAAAGCAAGAAATAGATATGGCTATGGGGTTGAATGTGGTCAATAATCCATGAACAGGGTTTCCTCGTATGCAGGCCCACTCTGACCAAAAAATGCCAAACATGCAGGGGTTCTTTTCCGCTCGCAAGACTTTTGAACAAGTTCCAGTTGTGTCCTTTCCATGCCTACAGCCTCTGACAGCTTATAAATACAGTATAGACTTCTCTCTTAAAAGGTATGAATTTGAATCTACTGTGCAAGAAACATTCACACCGGCTGCATCAACACCAAGTCATTTCCCCCAGAAGGGCAGTAGTTTCTCAGTTCATGAGCTTATATTTGATCAGACATGGGTGGTTGGTGCTTTCCAATTAAGTGTGACATTAAGAGACCCATGAGAAAAACAAGGGAAAACCCTTTTGTCCAATGGAAGTATGCAAAATCTGAAGGTGCATTTATCAAAGCGAGTCTGAAGGTTATAATTTAAGGGCTGCTGGCACCAATCATCACTCAAAATGTGCTGATGACTGTCACTTGGAAGCAGTTTCACATTATTGGTGTCAGTTGGTTTTCCATGAGTGAGAGTTGGCAGGGGCTCGATAGCTGATTCAACATCTTTAAACCTAGCAGAGCTCGCCTGTCATCATCCCTGTTGATTTTTCTAAAGTCGCATGGCTTGCAAATCAGTTTGGCTCTTACTACAGAATGGTAGCTTGACAGAACCATTTCAACTTTTGGGCCTCTGAGCAGAGCTGCAAGCATATCACTCCGCCCAAGTTGCAGTGCTTCCCTTTCTGAGAATATAGTTCCCAGTTTATATACGGTTAGAAGATGGCTGTGTCTCATGTGACCTAGTTATTTGTACACGCTGTGACTATACAAATCACAACATGTAAATAGGAACATGTTGGCGTTATTTTGTCACTTATTGGGAGCAGTAGGCTAGTTGGAGCCGGTTACCTCCAGGATCTGTGCTAGGCTAAGCTACCGGTGGAGCCGTCAGACAGAGTTACGACACGCACGGAGATAAGAAGGGTATGTATCGACTTGTCTAATTCTGGAGGTTACGGTGAATAAGCTAATGTCCCAATAAGCCGGCGTGTTCCTTTTAATATTATACAGTCTATGATTATATCACCGCTTGTTGGTTTAGCATGCTCTAGACCAGGGGTGTCAAACTCAACTTCCCTAAGGGCCCCACTAGAAAATGAGAATCACATTAAGGGCCAGACATAGTTTATTGCTTTTATGTCATGGGAAAAGTCAAATATCTTTGACTGTATTATTGCATGTCTCATATAGTTTTCTCACTTACAGTTTGGTTGTCGAAGAAAATGCCAAAAACGTTTGGAATGTTTTCTTCCTCCTCCTCTTTGTCCACTGTCACAAATGTAAAAGAAAAAAAAAAAAAACGTTGTGAAAAATGACAAAAAGTAGGTGGTGGGCCAAAATGTATATAGGGGCCGGATCAAAATTAGCAAGGGGCCGGATTTGGCCCGCGGGCCTTGAGTTTGACACGTTTGCGTTTTCATCTAGACAGAGGTTTTCTTTCAAAACAGTGCTTCTGTGTTTAACGAAGGAGGAACAAACCCAGTTTTCAGAAATACCTGTGTAAGTGTGGAGTAGGCCTGAGAGTCCTTTTCTTTAGTTTCACGTGTGTCCTTGAACTGCGTTAGCTGGGATCGAGGATTGTACAGTAGGTCCCATTGTTGGTATGTGTTTAGCTACATTACTACTGCACACTGTAGTTTTGGTAATTTCAGGTACGAAGGAACCCAACCAGTGACTAAAAATTCATATGTTCATAAGACACTCTGAAACCATTCATTGCTTTCCCCCCTGATTTAATTGCACTATATTCTGTGTTATCGCAGTGCATCCCAATCAACCTGTTCTCTCACAGTAGCTTCAATGTGGTCATGGTGTAGCATGGTTATTTCTACATTCTGACAGAAAAGGGTTCAAAGCTGTCCGTGTCCGACACATTTCATGAAATTTGTCACGGTCCACCTAAAGGTTGATTTGTTTTAAAGATGGCACGCAGGTAGATTCAGCAGCAGAAACTAAAATATACCGCATGTCTAACTCGGTGGTAAGTGGTGATAAGGGTGACAATTTTGGGCTTGTTTGAAACCTTTGTGTGTGGACATGAAGCGAGTCATTACAACAGCCACATATCCCACATTACGTGTGTGTACCATAAAAGCCGGCGAGGAAAACCCCCATCAGAGGTGTGTTGTTTGCTTCATTTTCGCAGGTTTGTATAAACCAGAGCTGTATGTTAATGTTTTCAGAAAGCAGCACTTGAGCTTGAATTTTTGGTGGCACAACTAAAAATTCTGTAGCACAGCAAAAAAATATGTTTACATTAATACTTTTATTAATTACTAAAAAACAATCTATACTTAATCCATTTTAACTGTAAATAATAAAAAACTTAAATTGAAAGTCAAAAAGTGACATGATTTGATAGTGATTACCTCCGCCAAGAAGGTCATGTTTTTAGTTTGGTTTGTCCATCTGTTTGTTGGTTTGTCTGTTGGTCAGCAGGATTATGGAAAATCTACTGTAGAGCTGGGCAATACGACGATACGATCCAACTTTATTGTCAGCCAAGGCTGAAATTCTTTGTGCATCCCTGGGTAGCTCGTGAACAAAAGAGGACATACACATACGTAACATAACACTAACAGACATACATGAAACATTACCACAAATGGCATAGCCTAAACTTCCAAATGTTCCAAACACAAAAAGAACATGTACACCAGAAAATGACATAAACATACACACAGACATTGTTATTGGAGACGTATATCCCTGAAATAGTATTGCACTGGATTTAATGTAGCTGGTTTAACAATAGGATAGATTGATGTATGGAAGAGTTTTTAAAGAATGAACTCTAAAGCGTCTGTTTGAGGGCAGAAGCTGATATTCACTGTGCAAGACATGTGAAGAGTCATTTGAAATATTTCTGGCCAATCTAAGCATACTATTATTGTGAGCCTCCTGAAAGGAGTGTGCTATAGGTAGTCCTATAATCTTTGAGCAAATCTTAATCTGATTGAATAGCTTTGTTTTATTTTTAACCGATAGGCTGCTTAGCCACGCAGTACTACAGTAGAGCATGATACTCTGAATTACTGATGTGAAAAACAAAGAAATGATTTGGTACTAGCTCCAAAGGATCTCAATCTACGAAGAAAATAAACACGCTGTTGTATTTATTTTTTTTTTGCAAATAAATTCTATATGAGAAGTCCATGAGAGAGTTTCGTCTATCATGACACCCAAATATTTATAGACCGGGACTTGACTGATTTCTGAGTTATTCAATGTTATATCAACATTGCGATATGAGGCTAGATATCGCCTTAGATTTCGGATATCGTAATATGGTAAGTGTTGTCTTTTCCTGGTTTTACAGGCTGCATTACAGTAAAGTGATGTCATTTTTTTATTTTATGGACCAAACAACTAATCGATTAATCGAGAAAAAAATCAGATTAATCGACTATGAAAATAATCGTTAGTTGCAGCCCTAGGCAAATATGAATGAGAACGTGTTCAAATGAGAATATTTGTATTGTTGCCTGACATTGTTTGGATATAGGTGCTAGGACTAAAGTTTAAAAAAGAGTTACATAGTTGCTCCTATCATTCGTGGTCCCCCCTGCCTCTGGAGAAATCACTATAATACCAGACTGATCTCACGAAGTGGCGTATGTATGACACGCCAATTCGTATGGCATTATTGGCGTTGTCAAGACGCATACTTGTTTTTTAGCATGTTTTTCCATGCAGTTTGGCCTCCATTGACTTACATTACTTTGCTATTGCGTGTGAATTAACGCCGTAATATGAAAGTATGGAAAAAAAAGTATGAAAGGGCGGAAGTTCGCGCAGGGAGGTTGGCGTGGCGGATGGGTAAGACTTACACCCAGGAGAGCGGGGTTTGTGTCCCGCGTGTGACGTTTGTCAACCGTCGTTTTTTGTTTTACTAAAGCCTTCTCCAATGTTCTCTTCCTAACCCCAGCCAGTTGCTGTTTTCCTAAGCGTGTGACGTTTGTCAGGCGTTGTTTTTTTGTTTTACTAAAGCCTTCCCCAATGTTCTTTTGCTAACCCCAACCGTTTGTTGTTTTACACGCGTGACGTTCTCGCGATAACACGGCACACTGCCACGTGGCAAGTGGTGTATATGTTTACAACCATTGTATACAGCGTAGACATACAGGTGGATAGCTCAAAATGTGTACAGATAACACGGCACTTGGTTTTAGGAAAGTGGAGTGTATGTTTACGCAAAGTCATGATGTCATGTTGATAATACTCTTACAGTACTCCAACAGTGTTTTTAACATAATTTTCATGTTTTGGAGCCTGTTACATAAAAGTGTTCAATACTCAACCATTTACAGCTGATAACATTCTCTATCATACATATGTGATGCTCTTGAACCTTGATAAAGGACCTCAGACTGGTGAACCTGACTTGAATGTTGGAAGCAGCTGTCCTGTTAGATCACCATAATATTTGATAAAAACTGAAGCAGTAGACCCTGCAAGGACATGTTTTAACTTAAGAATAGTCCTTCACAGAGTTATTTTTTTGTTAAGTCATACATATTGTGTTAGCCGCGGCCTCGTCCTAAGTGAGACAGCAAGGTGGCCAAGCACATTGGAATCATTTCGACTGGCGCCATGCGCAAATGCAGTTTGTTAGCTAGCTGATGTAAAAAAAAAAGGCCTCAACTGTGCATCTCTGTGTAACTGCGTCACACACATTATTCATTCATCAGTACTGTTAAACACTTTGGCCCCAGTGTTTACTGGCGTCGACCCACAGAGCACCACTGTGGCATCTGTGTTTGGACTCGGCCTCGTATTTTGTTCTTACTGTTGGCCCCGACTTCCCAGGGCTCTCTGGGTCTATTAATACCAGCTCGCTCTAAAAATACAGAGTACTGTGTGACCCACTGGGACTAAATAGCTCAACCTCTTAACGCACACACACACACACACACACACACACACACACACACACACACACACACACACACACACACACACACACACACACACACACACACACACACACACACACACACACACACACACACACACACACACACACACACAGCAGTTATAAATTCTGACCTGTATTATAGTTGCTGTACCACTGACCTAGGTTAAATCATCCACAAGTTCTCTTAATATACAACATCCCGGGATGGTCAGCCGGAAAAAAAAAACGCTCTCTACCAGGTGAGCTATAGGCCGACCCTAAGGCAAATACCTTTTGACAAATTATTTTACATTATTCATCAAACCTTCAGGCCTATCAGAGAGAAGTGATGTTTGTTTCCATTGATGTTGAAGCAATGTAGAGGCGTGTGTGTGTGTGTGTGTGTGTGTGTGTGTGTGTGTGTGTCTGTGTGTGTATATGTACTTATCATCATGGCCCTAAATGAGTTGGCATTATATGCAAAGGCCATGTGCTATGGATTTTAAAACTCATTGGATTATTTCTCTAATTTGTGTGGAGCAACAGATTGGATGCATGTGGACAAGGTCCAGATGCTAAATTGAATTTGTTTCCCAAACAACTTTCATGAAAGTGAAAATGTCAAATGAGGAACAGGAAATGGAGAACATTTTATGCCCCGACACTTTTGTTGATTGAATAACAGCTCCCCTATGGCCAGCTGATCTCTGCAACATGTTTGGTTAAAGGCTTACGGAGTATTTCACATACATACAGAAAACAATAAGACATCAGGGCGTGAACATAATATTGCCAGCCCTCATATTTTTTGTTTTCAATTTCTCTGCTGGCACTATGTCACATGCTGATTTGATGATTATAGAAACATTCCTCTGTAGAATCAGCAGGTGTCAGTTGGACTGGATCCACTAAACTAGATGATGACACTGTGCTCACCATAGATATAAAACTATATCAATGGAGCACACATTATGAACATTGGCGTTAAGAAATCACCATGAATACATGATGCTTTGGTTTGTGTAGGACAATTAGGGTTGAACCGCTTCCTTGAGTAACTGGAATAATTTGATTACTAAAAATCCTCGGTGAAAATGATTTGCCTCTAAGCTTCGTTTAATCAACGTAACTAACGTTGTAGCGCTCCCACGGATGATTATTATCAGCACACAACAGGCGGACGCCACTGACGCTACAGTGGATCATTTTAAGCTGCAAAATTACTATTTTGTAAACGAAAACTGTACAGTGTGTCTATTGTAAAATTGAACTAGCTTACCATCATAGCAGGGCGTCAATGCTACATCATCTCCAGGGTTTCCCTCCAGTGTATTGCAAGCCTGGTGGCCCACCAGGCCTAAGTTGCCCCCCACCAGGTCTAAGCCTCTAGGAATTATTTTTTTATGTATTTGAAGACGTTTATTTAAAACTACATTTACAGCGGGGCGGCTCGTTGGAAGTGCAGACGAAGCGTTAGTCATACTTTCAAATCTCCAGTTAGCTTTTAGCACTGACTTAATGTAGGGCCCTGTGGAATCTGTGTCATAGCGTTTTTAAATTCTCAATTCTGCAATTTCTTTTAATGATTCTGTTATCTCAGAAACTATTTGGCTCTACGTTAATGCTGCCACCAGTCTGGGATCGGCCCCACCCGATCCCTTGTCGAAAATAAAGACACTTTCCACCAGGCTAAACAACATTTCTGGGGGAAACCCTGATCTCAGTAGAAAACTACCATCCATTCCACGGAGCGAACCCAACACAAGGTAACATCAGTGTCTGCTGCGTTGCTTTACACTACAGCATGCTACGATGTTTTACAAACAAGCTAAAACGAAAGCTGTCGGTTTGTAGTCCAGCTGTTTAGAAGTTTGCTACGAATCTCGAAATTTGGACAAATTCTTGTAAACTCAGCTGCTGCCGGAGACAAACCAGCCCCTCATCCTAAATCCTCATTGCTACTTAATATGCACGTGATTGATGGGATGTCTGTGTTCTTCATTCTTTCTCCTCACTCAGTATAAGCCTTCTGAAAATGTGTTCCCCTGAACAGTGTAGTGGAATAGCCCTGCTGTAAGCTTTGTACAGTCACATGTAGGGCTGGGAAATATATCAATATTATATTGATATTGAGATATGAGACTAGATATTGTCTTAGATTTTGGATATCGTAATATCGTGATATGACATAAGTGTTGTCATATCATATTACTGATTATTATTTATCTAAAATCTAAGTGTGAACACATTTTGTTAGAGCACCAATTGTCAACCCTAGAATATCGCCGCGATATTGAGGTATTTGGTCAAGAATATTGTGATATCTTATTTTCTCCCTAGTCACATGTATCTGGGCTTAGTGAACAGCTCTTTTGCATATCCAGTGTAAAAAGCCAGATGCAAGAAGGGGAAGGGGGGTGAAAAAGATTTACATTTGGGCCACCAAAAATGTACTGGCCAACAGAATAAGGGTCTTGGTGGCCCATGTGGCCAGTGCTTAAAAATAGCATCTATCCCTGTTATTGTATGCAGTTTAGGCAATAACAATTATTCCTTTTTGTAAAAAAAAGGAAACCTCTCTTTTGTATATTTACTATTGCTGTTAACTATGGAGCAAAAATATTTCTTATCCGATTAATTGATGGAATAATCGGTAGAATACTTGATTACTAAAATAATCGATAGCTGCAGCCCTAAAGACAAGACTTTTTTGTTGCAACCAAAGGCAACAGCCTATTTGATCCCAGCAAACAGTGGTCATCTCTCCTGCCTCGTTGGAGAGACCATTTTTCACAGCCTTTTTTAGAGATTGTTGTGGCCCAAAATGCCTGATTTTTGCGGGAGCTTTTGTAAAAATGTCAATAAAAGTGGCAATGACTTTTGTATTTTTGTTGCAATTAAGTTGCAAGAGACAGTGAAAATTGCAAGAAAGTATACTTCTTCAAAAATAAAAGGAAAATTGTTTTGGGCAGAATAAAACTACTCCTAGTAACCTTACCAAAAAGGCTCAGGATGCTGGCAAATTGGTATAATATGAAAAGTGGATTTAAGACAAAAGATAATAATTTATTGAATTAATCAAATTTGAACATTTCTGTCAATGGCTTTTTGATCTTTTCATTGTTAGTTAATTTACTATCCTGGCCTGGGCTGGGACACACATTAATATGGTTGGACTATAATTTATCATTGCACTTACAATAACGAGTGTAGCTGTCCTCAATTTAGGTCATCGTGTACATCTCCGGTTTATCCTGCATCCACCGCGTGTGTTTGTGTGTGTGTGTGTGTGTGTGTGTGTGTGTGTGTGTGTGTGTGTGTGTGTGTGTGTGTGTGTGTGTGTGTGTGTGTGTGTGTGTGTGTGTGTGTGTGTGTGTGTGTGTGTGTGTGTGTGTGTGTGTGTGTGTGTGCGCGCGCGCGCGTGTGTCAGTCGCGGGGGGAACTGAGCTGCAAGGATTGAAACAGCAGCAGCTTTCAGCGACTTTAGAGTGAACAAACTTTACAGCGTAAGTTGATGTTAAAATGTATACAGGTTGGCAGGACGGTCTGAAATGTTTTGCACGGTCGTTCGCTGTACGTTTTGTTGGGAAATGTGAGATGTTCAAGTCACACACGTCTTGTCTTCATAGAAACAAGGAAATGAATTTGGCGACTTACGTGTGACGTCAACCTGTTCTCATGCTGCGTTCCAGACAATTTTTAGCCCGTAAGTTACGACTTCAAGCCACGACTCACGACTTGGTAGCGTTCCAGGGTTCAGGTTGGGCTACCTAACGTTAACGTTAGCTACTGGCTACGCTGACGTTAGCTAGTGGCTACGCTGACGTTAGCTAGTGGCTACGCTGACGTTAGCTAGCGGCTACCTAACGTTGACGTTAGCTAGTGCTAGCTGATACTAGCGATTTCTAGTCAGCGACATATATTGGGCTTTTTAATAAACATAACCTGTAGTAGTACACAATTGTGTGTGTATTGTTTTGATTACAATGTGCGGAATTACTTTACGTTGCATATTTATGTCTATTTATTTCTATTTCACCGGCGTCTGTACAGCATCAACAGGGGGTCGCCATTGTTGTTTATGTGTGTGTGACGTCAAAAACTGTAACTGGGAGTACAACGATCAGGTACGAGTTCACGAGTAGTAAGTTACGGGTTGGACTGCCGTTCCAGGGCACTTTCACGGGTAGAAGGTTGTGAAAACACGAGTTACGGGTTGCCTGGAACGCAGCATCACTCCCGCTTGGTCATTGGCTCTCAGCGTCACATACTGACGCAAAGTCTGGCACGTGGGACTGCTGTGATTGGCTGAAGTCGTGGGAAACTTTGGTTATTTGTCAAAGTTGCAGTAAAGTTGCGGTGATTGGTCAAAATTGTGAGTCGCACCGAATTCAAGGTGATTGGTTGAATTTGCATGAATTGTTGCGATCGCGACATCGCGGAATACTGGAGGGACTGATTTTTTCCGAAGATATTAACGCCTCTAGTGTTAAAGTATGTAGTGTGAGGGTTAGTGAGACAAACTGGAAATTTAAGTACGCTGGCAACTCTTTTCTCCCCATTGCCATTTCTTGTAGCACTGCTGTCCAACACAGGCTGCTATGGAACATGCAGGCATGACTTTAAAGCAGGGCTCCACACTAACTTTTTGCCTTGGTTGCACTGGTGCGCCTAACTTTTAAGCGGAAACACTGCTACAAATACAGGTTTCCCTCTCATGCTTAAATATATACAGCTGTGTTAATAACAATTAAAACTGTAGACAAATGTCGCAGTGTAAACCGATGCCGTGTCTCTCGTGTTGCACGGTGGCCGTGTGTGTGAATGGGGGTGGGGCTGCGCGGAGGTGCTTCGGGGCTGCGCGGAGGTGCACCGGTGCGTCCTAGGAAAAATGTTAGTCGCACCCTTACAAAATTTGGGCGCATGTGCGACCAAAATGGGCGCACTCTCGAGCCCTGCTTTAAAGGCCCGTAAAAACATCACTTTTAACTATGAGCCATTTGGTCCTACATGAACTTTAAATGTTCTGCCAAAGTTAGAAAAGTTTTGTTTATTTTAGTTGAGAGATTTCTGTATTTGTGTTTTTGTGTGTGAGCTATTCATATTGGCTTGCAGTCCTAAAACTTGAGGATAATGTATTATAAGACGCATCTAAATATTAGAAACACCTCAGCACGGCGCTAAAAGTGTAGTTTTCAGAGACGGGCAGTATTCCAGTCAGTTGGTATCAGTCCACTGAGTGTACACTTTGTAGCCACTCAGACAGAGTTGTTTGTTGACATTCTCACATGACTCCTGAATACAGAGGTAGGTATCAGGTAGGGCTGCACAATAAGTCATTTTTTTTAATTATCGTCATCAGTATCAACTTGTGCAATAAACACATTGTTAAAGACACTCACAGGGATTTTTTTAATTCATTCAAGACAGTAGGGATCGACCAATACTGTTTTTTCAAGACCGATACTGATACTGATTATTAGTAGTTAATGAAACCGATAACCGATATTTGAAACCGAAGAAATGAAAATCTTTAAGTCAAAATTAAGATTTTGGAATGTTACAAACTCCAACACAAAATGCTTTAAGCAATTGTTTAATACATGAGTGTGTAAATTGTGTAAATGAATGTTTTAGTCTTGATGAAGGGCTAAAATGGAGAGAAAAAGATGCGTGGATGTACTTTCAGTTATTCTGGTTTGTAACAGGTTGTTCCGAAACAGCTTGAAGTGTTTTAAGTGTTGTTCCGAAACAGCTTGTTCCGAAACAGTTTCTCATTGAGTAGGTAGCCTAGTTATACAGTATAGGCTATACAGTCTAAACAGGCTTTTGAAGCAGTTATTTTTCAAAAGCGTTATTATAAAGGCTGTGTCATAAATTTGTATGATTTTAAATCTGTGCTCATTCAAAGATAGTGTGATGAAGGGCTGAATGACTAAACTTAAAGTTAAATTACAAATGTATTTTGCCTCAAGGGGCTTCACAATCTGTACAGCGAACAACATCCTGTATCTACAGACCCTCGACTCGGATGAGAAACAACTCCCAGGCGTTGATTCTTCTCTCTGCAACGAGCTGTCGATCTGCCGCAGCTTGTTGCAGAGAGGGTGAGAAGGGTTGTCCAGGATTAGGCTTTAATTTTGTCCCTCGTCCTCCTCTCCGCCACTGCCTCCCCACTGTCCCAACCTGATCACCTAGCTGGCCTTCCTTAGCAGCTTGTCGAGACTGCTGACCTCCAAACCTTGACACCACCACCGCTAAGAACAGAACACTGGCTACAGACTGATCTGCAGGAGCCTGCGGCACCAACCCGTTCTCATTCTCAACTCGTAAAACACTGATGCTTGGTCAGTGTCTCTCAACGTCAGATAGCGACGCGCAAATCACCCTTTAGCTAGCCTAATCCATAATAATGGATGGATCTTACTGTCCATCCATTGTGTCTACCTTCTCATCCCTTTTCAGGATTTCAGACTTTCATGTCTAGTTTTCACGTAAGATGTTGGTCATTTTACCTCTCTTCCTATCTATCTTATGTTAAAGGCTTAAATGATCTGGCGAAGAAGTGCAATTAGCATCGTTGGACCCACAGATACAAATACATGAGAGCAACATATTTCCCTGCCATTGAGAAGTTGTTGAACCATTATTAGAGAAGTGCAGGAGACCCTGTTTGATGAGGAAAGTGAAATGCAGTCGGTTAGGCCAGCTGGAGATGTGCAACCTTGTCAACATGAAAACAAAAGCTAGACTGAAAATGAAAGTTCAAACCTGCTTTGGCAGAAACAGTGTGACTGGGTAAGGGGGGAGGGAGAGTGAGAGGATTTTACAAGCTTGATCTTATTGCAGATTAATTGCATAGCAGCCACTTTGATTTAATTCATTATTTAAATGTCACCATAATTAAGCACTAATCATTTCTCAAGCCTAGGTGTTAAATGTCTTGCATGAGTTGACATCAGGAGGTAATGAATGCAGATGACGCCAATTAAGTTTAGTATTGGTTAGGGCTGGGCCATACGGAGACAATCAAATATCATGATATTCTTGACCAAATACCTTGATATTGTAGGATTAACAATTGGTGCTTTAACAAATATTATTTACACATTGAGACTTGATAAATGATCATCAGAAATGTTGATTTAATGACAAAGTGTGTAAAGGCAAATAACAGAACAGCTAGAACAGTCTGTTGAGTTCAGAAAATTACATCACTTTACTCTAATGCAGCCTTCAAGACCAGGAAAAGACAACACTTAATATATTACGATATCCAAAATCTAAGACGATATCTAGTCTCATATCACGATATTGATATAATATCGATATATTGCCCAGCCCTAGTGTTGGTTCTCCAGGTGTGTCTGAAGGCCTTCTTATAAACAAAGATGAGAGCTGAACATGCAAGTAAGATTGTGTTTGTGTCTGTGCTGCTGTTTAATCTACAGTACAGTATAACAACAACATTAAACACTTTGGCATTTTTCTTTTTTTCCTTCAGTTTTACAGCATTGAATCAAAGTGGATGTAATTTGTCTCTTTTCTCCGCTGAGTTCAATAAAAAAAAACTGAATATCGAAGTGAAAACAAATCATCACAAGTTGAAGTAAATGAAGTTCAAAGACATTAGTTTACGCTCTACTAGGGCTGGGCGATAAAACGATAACGATATGTATCGCGATAGACATGTAATCAATATCAATAAAAAATGCGCTCGATAAAAGTTCGATAATATTTTTTTTTTTCTTCGTCGGAAGAAACCAGAGGTTTCAAAGCAAGTTTGGTTGCATGAACAAAGGCACTCGCTCTCTGGTAGCCTAGCAACGTAGGGAGTGACACGCTAACAGCCAATCATGTAACAGTATTGGGTTTGGTTGCGCCATATCGTTGTCTCGTGTTGGATTCTTCAATAACAGAACTGCCGTGGAGTGATAAGTGGAAAATGCGTGCTGCAGCGAGCGCGGAAGTTCTTGATGAAACGGGAAACGTCAGCTCGCCAGTATGGCAGTTTTTTGGATTTTATAAGTCTGACCGTAGTCAGACCAATGTCGTCTGCAAATTATGCAAGACCATCGTCCGCACCGCAAACCTGTTTTACCACTTTAGCCGCGCTCACCCTTTGGAGCACAGCCGTATTCGCCAGCAACGTCCAACAACATCTGCAGCTGGAACCCCGCACAAGCAGCAGAGCACCACGGAGAGGTACTCTCAGTGCCTTATGACTGTAAAAGCTAAACGGTACAAATAAATAACGGAGGCAGTGCCATATCATATAGGCAAAGACATGCTTCCGCTGAGCACCCCCCCACCATGTACGGTTTAGGCTGTACCGTGACTGTTAGACGGAGAAAAATAATAACTGTTACTGTATCACGTTAGTTTTTTATGTTACAGATGTAAAGTCTACCTCAGTTTTATTTCAATTTCTCCTATGTTTACAAAACACTGCACATATTTTAAAACACTTCATTCACCAGAAGTGTTCATTGTGATTTTAGACTTATGTTTACATTTTAATTATTTGAGTGTTTTCCATGGTTGTGTTGACATTTCTGCTTTTATAACTGAGGGGATTATAATCGGAGGAAGGTTAAGCTTAAAATAAAAACGTTTAAATTGAATACATTTTTTTCTCCTGGTCCTTATTTTAAATAGGTCATAAAAAATATCAATAATTATCGATATCGACTGATATGAAACACTTATATCGTGATACAGTTTTCAGCCATATCGCCCAGCCCTACGCTCTACTATGACACACCGAAGGCATAACCGGTACAACCAGTTGTTGCATAATAAAGTTTAATGGAGATGACCTGTGTGTAATCAAGGTGTGACAATTCTTTTTGGATTAAAAGTCATCAGATGAACAACTTGTACCCTCAGATTACTTAATTTGTGTACTCAAGTTAATCATTTGTACTGTGAAGTTATTATTAGAGTAGTAAGCCAGACTGTCCATGTTACAGTTCTAAATTAAAACATAAAACACTGTGGTTTAATTGTATTCTCCTGTCTAAAATGTTCTGAAGTGGCTTTTTTTTCCAGACTTTGCATCACAAATTGGGTCTTCTTGAGAATATTTTTTGCAGCCTGTAAACAGCACTATACAGATAGAATTCCTTGTCTGGAATAGGGAAGCCTGCTTTGTTTAAGACCTGTTACTGCCCAACAGTTCAGTTGCACATTAATGTGCTAACCAAAAATTGCTAGTCACGCTATCACCTTGTCTAGCTAGGTTCAATTCAATTCAATTTTATTTATAGTATCAAATCATAACAGGAGTTATCTCAAGACACTTTACAGATAGAGTAGGTCTAGACCACACTCTATAATTTACAAAAAAAAAACAAATCCCCCAAGAGCAAGCACTCAATGCAACAGTGGCGAGGAAAAACTCCCCTTTAGGAAGAAACCTGGGACAGACCCAGGCTCTTGGTAGGTGGTGTCTGACGTGCCGTTGGGGTGAATCACAGTATAGATAATAAACAGTGGCTAGAAATAGTGGTTGTAGTAGCGCAGGGAGCAGCACGGCATAGCAGGGTATTTCAGCAGAACCACGGCAACAGCTGGAACCATGATTTTGGTGCCATCCTAATCCCGGGATTTCATCCTGGGTGAAAAGAAACAGAAAGACTCCGGGGAGCAAGCTCCCCAGAGCTAGGTTAGTAACAAGCATTTCTGGGACAGAGAAGCAGGTGGGCCGGGCTAGGCAGATGCTGCAACTCCTCACTCCCTAACTATAAGCTTTATCAAAGAGGAGAGTCTTAAGTTTACTCTTAAATGTGGTGACAGTATCTGCCTCCCGGACCCAGACTGGGAGCTGGTTCCACAGGAGGTCAAGGAATCAACATTCATTACTCATTATACTATTGATTAAGGGCACATTTGGTTTGACTAGTTGTAATCCCGTTCATTCATTGGTGTATTACCACTGCACAGAAACAAAAAAAACACTCAAAACCCTCTCGAGTAAAAACTCATCCAGTCTGTTTCAAGATTTAAGGTTCTTTATTGTCATTGAATACTACGTGAACACAATGAAATTACATTGGTGGAAATCAGGTGCCGCAGCAGGAAATAAATGAATAAATAAAAACAAGATAAAAACCAATAAAATAGATAAAAACACACATGAAAATGGGATTGCACATAGTGCCCATATGCTAGTTGGAGGTGCTTTTGTGATAGTAGTCCTTAGCAGCTACAGGTTGTATTTGAGTGTGTTTGTGCATGGAGCGGGGAGGGGGGGTTCCTCAGTCTGAAAGAGGCTTTAGCTGTGCTAAAGTCACTGGAATGTTCCTTGTGGCTGACCTTACACCTTAAATGTAGGCTCCATTCACATGGCAAGCAGTGAGGATAATGCTAGTGCGAGGCCCATCTCCTGGTTTACAAAATGTTGGATGAGCCAACATTTACTAGAGCCCCGATGACTTGTACCTGCTTCAAAGTTCTTTTGTGTGACTTCAGACTTCTCCCCTGTTGATCCTATCAACTGCAGCAGAAATGGCAGCGAGTCTCCTTGATGTCTACTAGACTGGTATTCGCTTTAGATAGGCCTATCTTTTCTTAACTGTCCACTCGAGTGACTCGCCGCGTGATTAGTCGGACTCCACTCTGTCGCACTAAGCAAGTGAGTCACACTTTGTCAACAGGAGCGACGTCTGACCGTCCCTGTTTTGAGTTAATGAGTGATGTCCTCCTGCCGACGAACAAGCACCTTTCTGTGCCGACATGAGCCGCTGTTAGTTAATGACTAATTACAGCTTTGTGTTTACCATTACCTGTCAAGGTGAGTGAGCGGTACAGATGGTTCTGTAAGAGCAGGACAGCTGACCTGACTCACTACACCGCGTGCTGCGGTGGGATTGCGTCATGTGGCCAAATATGGAAACCAGTGTGGAAATGTTGACGCGAGATCTGCGTTATGTCAGCCGCATATCTCAGCTGGGTGTTTGTGAACGGGCTTGTGATGACTGTTTGGCCAACTATTGTTCACCAGCAACAGGTGTGGACGGGTCTTGTTAAGACCTGCAAATACTGACGAAAAAGGAGTTGTGTACAACTAGTTTGTAGACTGCACAAAACGTCTTTGACACACAGCGAGGCAGCGGTGGAAGAAGTATTCAGATCCTTTTACTTAAGTAAAAGTACCGATACCACACTGTAAAAATACTCTGTTACAAGTAAAAGTCCTGCATTGATAATGTTACTTAAGTAAAAGTATGTAAGTATCATCACCAAAATGTATTTAAAGGGAAAGTACTCAATGCAGAAAAATCCTCTCATTTTAGAAACTGGAAACAGTTGTGTCAATCAACTACGCATTTCGTCAGATCATTATTTTAGCTGGAATTGTAGGCTGTTTTTTTGTTGGGTAGTTACATTTATTATAAAACATAATTTATAAACTACATGTGTTTTGCCTGCAAACATTTTAAGTTAGTAAAGTAACTAGTAACTAAAGCTGTCAGATGAATGTAGTGGAGTAAAAAGTACAATATTTCTCTCTGAAATGTAGCGGAGTAGAAGTAGAAAGTGGCATGAAAAGAAAAGACTCATGTAAAGTACAAGTACATTTGTACTAAAGTACAGTACTTGAGTAAATGTACTTGGTTGCATTCGGCCACTGCAGAGTAGCTCACCCCAGTTGCGAAGGTTAAAATCAGAAGCTGGGGGTTATGGACACGGGCAGGTGGTGGTGTCAGGAGGGCGTCAGCTTGCAGCTATGGACCTGAAACCAGAATGAAGCCTTGTGTGCTGGTAAGGCTCCACCATTCCTAATGTTGAGCTGGTGTCCTGCTTGGTTTAAGGCTGCCTCTAACATAGGTCTGGGCGATATGGAGAAAATCAAATATCACAATATTCTTTGACCAAATGCATCAATGTTGATATTGCGACGATATTGTAAGGTCAGTCTATATCCGCGACGTTCCACTTCCAGGATTGCTCTGGTGCTGCCAAAAATTCCGCCAGATGTCGCTCTTGTCGCTCACATGTCCGTTACCTTCTACTTCCTTTGTGTTGGCGTTCTAAACTGCAGTGGATTTCTGAGGACTATGGTTAACTGCTCCTCAGATCTCTGCAGGGTAAATCCAGACAGCTAGCTAGACTATCTGTCCAATCTGAGTTTTCTGTTGCATGACTAAAACAACTTTTGAACGTACACATTCCACCAAAACAAGTTTCTTCCCGAGGCTATTTTGCAGCGGCACAGTGACTCCTTCCGGCGCTTAGCGCCGCCCAAGACCATTGTGATTGGTTTAAAGAAATGCCAATAAACCAGAGCATGTTTTCCTCCCATCCAGCTTTGTGGACTAGCCAGACCCTCCTCTGCAGCGCTGTGGAGGAAGGTCTGGCAACGCGAGACGATTGAAGGGATGACTATTGGGGCTTTCACTAAAATATTTTTTAGATAAATAATCATCAGTAATGTGGATATAATGACTAAGTGGGTAGGCAAATAATAAAACAGCTAGTAAAGGCTGGTAAATTCAGAAAATGACATCACTTAACTGTAATGCAGCCTTTTAAACCAGGAAAAGACAACACTTGTGTCACATACGATATTACGATATCCAAAATCGAAGACGATCTCTAGTTGCATATATGGATATTGATATAATATCGATATATTGCCCAGCCCTGCTCTAACATTACCAGTGAAGCTAGACGAGATGTGAGCGCTGAGGCTCCATCTGGGCTCTCAGGTCACACTAAAATCTGAGCTGGAAGAAGTACTTGGATCATTTACTCGAGTACAAGTAGTAATACCATAGAGTTGAAATGCTCTGTAAAAGTATTGGAATAAAAATATACTCAAAGTATCAAAAGTATTACATTGTCAGAATAATGTATGTTATATTATTGGATTATAATCTATAATTTGATGGATTAATGCACGTATGATTTTAATGTTGGAGCTGGTAAAGGCTGGTAAATTCTAATTGCCTTATCTATAATAATAACATAATATCTCATTTGTTGATCATATTGTGTTTTAATCATTTGAATCCATCTAAGTAGTAACTCAATTTATCAGATGAATGTAGTGGAGTAAAAAGTACAACATTTCCCTGTGAAATGTAGCGGAGTAGAAGTAGAAAGTTAACATCAAATGGAAATACTCAAGTAAAGTACAAGTACCTCAAAATTGTACTTTAGTACAGTACTTGAGCAAATGTAGTTAGTTAGTTAGTTACTTTACACCACTGACTAAAATACATTAAAAACAAATGCTGAGAACCCCAAACAAACAGGGTTGGTGCTGTGTCTAAATAGGCCTAAACTAAAATCTGTAATAAGCAGGTAATGTGTTTTTGCCTGCGTGTGTACACACTTAATGCAAAAAGAGAGAGAGAGAGAGAGAGAGAGACAGAGAGAGAGAGAGAGATATGTGGAAGGTGTGGTAGAGTGTTGTGGTTTGCAAAGTGTTTGGTTCTTCAGAGCTGCAGGTCCCTCCCCCAGCTCTAACTCTTTGCTCTCGGCCCCTTAAAGGAACAGTTACCTCCCAGTGTGTCTTTGGCCTTTGCCTCTCTTATGACTCTTCTTCTGTCTTTTTTCTGTCTTTGCTGATGGAGTTGATGTTGAGCCACATGCTGAGGACACACACACACACACATCTGACATATAGCGCTGACTGTAAAGGTTGCTATCTGGCTCCACTGATGATATTCCTCTCTTGTTGTCCCCCAGGTCCCATGTGTGGTCGGTGAAGCGTCCAGGAGAGCAGCATGGCAATGTATCAGTTGAGCGTGTGGTTGAGATGAGGTGAGGGAACAGGCTGAAAACTTTGCTCTAGAGGCCTAACCTGGAACCTGCTGCCAATCATCCACTCAGAATAGGCACAATACAAGGGCTGCACGATATGAGGAAAATATGCCATAATGTTGTGAATAAATAAAAAGGATATTAAAATGTACTCAGTTCTGCTGCTTACAGTATTCTGCTAAAAGACAACATATTGCTTGTTGAATTTAAAACAAATCAAAGGAAATTTCCACCATTCTTTTATTGAACAAATTGAACATTGAATTGAATATAAATTGCACCACTAAAAAAAGAATGACAATTACATTTTAATGTGCAGATTTCTACCATTTTCTTTCAACTAACACAAAAAATCTCTGAGTGTCTGTCGCGATATGTTTCAGCCTTTCGTGATGTGTTTATTGCACATGTTGATTTCCAAATTGCTTGTTGTACAGTGGTCAGATTGTTTTACTCCCAGATCAGTCCATATAGAGAAAGTTTCTGAATGTATCCTTTAACTGTTGGGCCAATTGCAGAAATGTAGTCTGAAACACTGATGCACCTGATTTTTCTTCTCTCCATCAGTGTTGCCTGGAAGCAATGTGAGCGCCACTGACAGACAGCTTTTCTCCATACCAGACCTCCACCTTAATCACCAGCCAATCAAATGCACACAGACAATAAACTGGCCAATCATGGCAAGCCGGTCACCAGTGACAGCCGATCCCAAATAGCCAGTGTGACCCAGCAGGCTCAGCAGCAGCAGGGAGCCACTGGCCACCTGGGTCCAAAGGGCGTCGGTGCCGGGACCCATGGAGTCAAAACCAACCAGGTTTCTCCCGGCAACCCTGGGCTAAAGGCTGTCAGCCAATCGGCGAGCAGCATCGGAGGGATGTTGAAAAACAAATCCAAGCGGGAGCGGAGCGTCTCCCTTGACTCTGGTGAATCCAGAAATGCCGTACCTCCAGCCCTGGAGGCAGATGCCAAAGGAGGTAAGGCGCACACACACGCACACAAAAACAAACAACTAACTGTGTCAGCATCTGGGACATGTAGACACTGTCTCTGTTCTAAGTATACAGAAGTTCACTTCCTTTACCTTCCTATCAGCCAAATCTTTACCCGAAATACCAGATTACGTGCATTCACCTCCTCCACAGCAGGAAGTGAACGCAAGGACTGAGAGGGCAGAATAACTTGTTTTCTCTCTAGCTGAAATGCCCTGACCTTTCAGCGACGCGTCAGAATTTCCCCCTGGCTTTTGATAGTTGTTGCCATACCCGCGCTGCAGTGACACGTCTCAGAAACAGCATCTGGTTCTTTCTGTAGTGCTCGGAGGGCGAGACCGGTCATGAGGCTGTGAAAACCTAGTGAGCCTGGTGAGCTTGTTATTAAAGCAGTGAGTGAGCTCTTTTTGTGAGTGTCTTGGTAAATATTTAAGTTCATGTGGTTCGGTATAATGTGTTTGATTTGCATTTGTTTGCTGTTGATTTTGGTCTCTCTGTCTTTTACAAGAAGGGAGGGATAAGTTGAATAACATCGACAAACAAACAAAACCTGAACAATTCCATTCAACACACACATCAATTCAGATCCGTTAATCATCCCATCCGTCATTTTGTATGTCGTTATGCTCCCAAAAAAAGAAACAAAAAAACACATTCCAAATTTTCCAAATTTTTTTTGTTAAGTAGCATATCTTTATGAGAGCATGCCTTTACGCCACTGGGAGAGCCCACATATTGTGTTTCTTCCACTGCTGTTGCTGGTTTGTGTGTTTACGTGAGCATTTGACTGCAGATGACAGTGTGATTTTTGTGAAACTCATCTGGGCTTCACACACACACACACACACACACACACACACACACACACACACACACACACACACACACTTTGATACGCTCAGAGGGAGAGTTGTGGTTCCAACATAAAAAGCGACAGACGCTAAATGAGGGAAACAATGAAAGACAGGGTGGGCCATTTTAGGGTAAATCCCATTTGACCCACACACTTTCTTTTTAAGCTATAAACCAGTGACTGCTGGTAATAACAACATTCACAGAAGAAGGGGTGAGCTCTTTCATACTGCCTCTCTGAGTCAAGGTAGCAGCCCCCCCCTGCTGTCCTTTTCTGTGTATTGTCACTGCACACTTCCTTCCTTACTGTACATCCACACGTCTTTTAAGTCTGCGGTTAGCCGCGCTCATCTGATGTGTTTGTTGGAAGGTAGTTTTTTTGCCACAAAGTCAGTAAGATGTTGAATAATGCACTTGAAAAATCTTCACTGACAGAGCTTCTCTAAATACGTGACCGTAATCACTGATATCGCCAGTGCACTTTTCTTTCCTGTCACCATTTGGAGTCCAAACCCCACAGTCGCATTTGCTGTCAAACACTGGTTCTGACTCTTCTTCTTCTTCAGGTTACCTTCTGGTAATGTTAATGCCGCTATTTCTTGCAGCTGTTTGCACCCATTGGTGCACAGCAGCTTGTGCATCCACAAAATCCTAACGACACCATGTGAAGAAGGCTCACGCTCCTCAAAACATTGCATCTGCAGATGTGTGTAGCAAGCACAGCGTTTTGTTGTGAAAGGAAAAGAGAAGCAATACAGAGATGAGCAGAACTGCAAATGATTGCAGTGTTTCATGAGTATTTTTGATAATTCAGCAGTGAAATGTTTAGTTAATCTAAGAAAATATGTTTACAAGTCAAAACAAAATAGCATTGGTGATACCCGTTTTAAAGCAGTGTTTCTCAAACATTTTTCAATATTGTACCCCCTTTTGAATTTTTTTTTTAAGCCAAGTACCCCGTGACCAGTGCAAAACATTTTAGGTAAAAAAAAGTCTATATAAAGAGGTACAATACAGCGCTGACAGGGATAGATTTACTAAACGACAACCTTGTAACTGAAAAACATTTAAATGCTACATTTCAAATGTTTAGAATCCATCACTTAATGCATTCATTATTATAGTACATTTCACATCCTCCCCCCCCCCCCCCCCCCCCCATTTGAGAAACAATGCTTTAAAGGGACAATACGATGATAGTTGTTGTTTAAGTGTGTGTGTGTGTGTGTTCCTCTAGAGGGTGTAATGCGCAGTAAGCGGCGCTGTGTTCTGGAGAAGAAACAGCCATATAGTGGAGATGAATGGTGCTCTGGACCTGACACAGAGGAGGACGAAGACAAGCCACACACTGCGACCCACCGTGAGTCCGTCTGTCTTCACAGAGGGGGAAACACATTGCCAGTTGCTGTTGTCTGAATGTAGCACAGTCCTCACTAACAATAGTGTCAGTGGGACCACAACTTTGAAGGCCACATGAATTCCATGTAGTAATCCCCTGCCCCCGTCTCAATTTTATTTTCTCTGAAAACAACGGGTCACAGCCGTTAATTGGAGCCCTTTTGAGATCCTGCACACACACTGACAGGAAGAGGATGTCCTTTTGGAGTACTATACTATTCCTTTCCACTGAGTGGACTTTACATGTGTTTTAGCTCCATCTAGTGTTTGAGTGTTGTACTGGTATAACAATTATAAACCAGGACACCACTGTAGTCAAATGAAAACAGTGTGCTGCTGATTTTTCTCAGGAGAGCGTGGGCTGGCAGGTCCTATCCAAGGGCTATCTGATCGCCTGTCTGCAGGGCCCGTGTCTGAACCTGCGGGTCCCATTATGGGATGTGGAGTGGGACCAGGGCTAAAGACGGAGCCTCCTCCTCAGCCTTCACAGCAAGTGGTGTATGTTTTCACAACCAGCCTAGCCAACAGGTGAGAACTGTTTGCAGGTCTGACATGCAGGTGATTCTTCACATCAGAAGTGGAGATGTCTGGATTTTCTTTATCTTATCAACCAACCTGAAAACACTGAATTATGTAACTGATGTGAACGGTTTAATTATAAAATTGCTCTTTCTGTTTGACAGTGCTGCAGATGCAGTACTGAAAGGACAGACCGATTCCATCCTTCTGTTTCACCAGCAAAATGTTTCACGCACCAAGTTGGAGCAGGTCAGACATCCACCGCTCAGTGGCAAAGTAAACAAACGTTTGTGTTAAATCAAGAGGAAGTAAAAGTGTATTTCCACAGTACAGTAAAGACCACAGATGCAAAGTATGTGGGGAGGTTCATTTGTTAAGCTATTTTCGTCTGAGAAACCTCTGTGTTCCTGTTTCCATTAGCAGTTGTTATGACTGCTGTGAATGCTTGTAGAAAGAAATAGAGAAACTGGAGTGCACTATGTGTCATTTTCGCAAATGAACAATAATAGACAATATCAGAATCAGTAATCAGAATCCGAAAAGGGTTTATTGCCGAGTAAGTAACACTTACAAGGCGTTTGCCTTGGTGGTTGGTGCATACATAAACAAACAAACATATTGAACATTAATATAAAGTAAACAATAAATACAGAAAACAAGATATATACAAAATGTCTGTTTAACATAAGAAAAAAGAGGCAGAATTTGCAGCAAAAACAATATAGTCTGTGCAATGTGCAGGTGTATAGTTTATATACTATATAATAACTACAACTACTACTCCTGGAAATAACTAATGTCATTGTTTCTCTCTTCCCCCCCCTTTTTGTCTGCTACAGGGCCACCCATCAGGGAAGCTTCCTAACCTATCTGATAAGGTAAACTCCGGCAGCTCTCCACCCACAGGCACCCCTAAATCCCAAAGTGGAACTCCGCGCCCAGCCTCTGCAGGTGTTCGAGGCCCACTGCATCCTGCAGGGACACCGTCATCAGCAGGACACTCCGATAATGAATCCCCTCAGACCAGACCCGGCGGAGCCTCCAGCAATAACATCATCGTCGCCCATAGGTCAGAGGGAGGGAGCATGGCCACACCCGCAGGCCCAGTCCCAGGAACTGGAGAGGCAGAGGGTGCAGGGGGTGTGTCTCTTCCTGTTGCTACTGTTTCTCCCTCGGGGAGTCCCTCCATCCTTTCTGCACACCTACAGTGTGACACAGGCCAGAGGAGTGGCCCAGGGAACATGGACGGTCTTTCCAAAGAACAGCTGGAACACAGGGAGCGTTCCTTGCAGACTCTGAGAGACATAGAGAGGCTGCTTCTGCGCAGTGGGGCAGGTCCTGGAGACACAGGAGGCTCCAACAACAATGCTAGTAATAACCCCTCCAACCTAAATAATAACAACAACAGTGATAGGAGCGGCGTTCTCGAGGAACGTGACAATGGTACTAATAGCTCTGGAAATTGCAGTAGTGGTAATATGCTTTCGTCAGCCTTGGCTCCGATGGGAGGAATGAAGAAATACGAAGAACCCCTCCAGTCCATCATTTCTCAAACACAGTCCCTTGCCGGACCTGCCCTTGACAGCCCTCACATGGACTCTCACCATAACCTACCACAACACCCCCATCACCAGCTCTCTTCACCCGGGGTCGACATGGGTCCGTTACTTGGACCAGAAGGGCTGACCCCAGAGCAAATGGCGTGGAGGAAGCTCCAAGAAGAATACTACCAAGAGAAGAGACGGCAACAGGACATACAACCCCCCACGCATCCGCAGCACTTTAGAATGATGACGGAGATTGGCATGCACGGAGGTCCCATGATGATGAGAGGACCCCCTCCTCCCTACCACAGCAAGCCTGGAGACCAGCAGTGGGGTCCTGGCAATATGATGGGAGGAGGAATGGGTGGAAATGCACGAATGATAGACATGCACCAAGAGGGACCCCGCGGCCCAAGGTTCCTGGGACAGATGCAGAGAGGGCCACCTGGGGGAGGTAGTTTTCCTGGTAGCAAAGGGGGAGTTTTCTCAGTGGAGGGTCTAGGACCGCAAAGGCCCACCAGGCCGGGGATGATTTGGCTTGACGAGATGCCCAACAACATAGGCGGTGGAGGTCCCTTTCATGGCTGCTACCCTGGTGGACCTCCTCAGCACTTGCATGGCGAGCCAGAACATATGATAACACACGAGGAAATGTTTCGCCTCATGGAGAAACGGCAGATGCAGGGGCTTCCCAGGTACGAACTTGACAGATTAGCTAAACAGCAGCAACAGGGCAACCTGGGGTCGAGAATAATGGATCATCCTGGGGGCCTAGACTTTCACAATTTGGGAATGGGCCGGGGTCCACCCTCTTCTCGAGGTGATCCTATGGACTTTCCTGGTTCGCGGGAGATGATGGGCTCTCCTGGTGGGGGTCCTCAGATGAGAGACCTGGTGGACTCTCCTCTGGGGAGCAGCCTCACAATGAACATGAACCCACAGATGAATGTTCAGCAACAGCAGCAGATGATGCTATCTCAGAAGCTCAGAGGAGGTCCTTTAGGTGAGATGTTTGGCCCTGGAGAGATCTCACGAATCAGGGCTGCTCAGAACGGAAGAGGAGGAAATAAGGGAATGATTTCAGGACCTGATGGCCCCTTCCAGTTTCCCAATCATGGTCCCTTCTCTGGAGGACAGGTGGAAGGGCCCTATCTCCAACAACCTGGCCCGGAGATGTTTGGGCCTGATCAGCAAGGTCATAATCCAATGGGAGGTTCATCGCGGCTTAGTCATATGCCGATGACCGGAGGCCTCAGGGGAGTAGACCTCGGTCCCAGGCACCCCTCTGACCTATCAATAAATGTTAACCCCCTGACCTCTCCTTCAGTGCCTCGTCCTCATCAGCTCAAGTCTCCATCCCTCAACCAAGAGCCATCTCCTCTTCTACCTTCCCCCTCTGCCCCAGGACTGAAGTCCCCCTCACAGATCTCCTCTGTAGGGCATCACCCCACTCTTCCCCTGTCGTCTGTCACTGGGACTCCTTCTACTTCCATGAAGTCTCCCCAGATAATGGGGTCTTCCAACCTTGGCTTGCACTCTCCGTCTGCCTCTCCTGGACGACTCAAGTCCCCTGCTATGGCTGCGGGCTCCCCAGGGTGGGCATCTCCTAAAACAGCTCTTCCAAGTCCCGGTGGTCCAACCAGTGGGAAGGTAGTGGGCAATGGAGGAAGTAGTTCCACTGAGACAGGTACACTCAAAATCCAAGATGACGTTGGATCATCATTAATGCTCCTCCTTGTATTGCTGTGACATTAATCCATTCTTTTTAATGTTCTTTACAGGCCAATCACTTCCCCCCAGGAGTTCCAACTCTACGCCCATTAGCCAGCCAGGCTCTATGAATCCTAGTATGCCATTCACTTCCTCTCCTGATAACCCTCCATCCCAGAACCCGTTATCGCTCATCATGTCTCAGATGTCCAAGTATGCCATGCCCAGTTCTACTCCTCTCTACCATGATGCAATCAAAACAATTGCCACTTCGGACGATGAGATGCTGCCAGATCGACCTCTTCTATCTGGTGTCAGCATTGGAGGTATGAAACAGGGACACGTTGTGACACTGACAGAAAACACCTCATACAGTTCGGCAGTGTGTAGAGAGGAAGCAGTAAACTGCCAGGCCATCAGAGAAAGATTGACTGACTGAATTAATGAATAGTGTCTCAATTCGTAAAGCCTTACACACCGGGGGCGTGACAAATAAACAACAAGAAAATGCTAAATAATCACATCAAAACTGTTCATACTGGCAGCGATGTGAATTCGCAACAGTTGTTCAATAAAAGGTTCCTATATTCACCCCTCACCCCTTTTTTTTTTTTTTTTTTTTTTTACAGTTTTTATTTTATGTTTTCACATTAATATATGATACTAATACAAAAAGCAATATATATACCCCCCAGCAGTGTAGCCACAGACTGTAGAGTGCCGTCCATACAGCCCACATACAGCCTATTATGATCCTCATTAGTAAACAACACAGCGTGATTGGTTGATGTCTTTATTTGCGGTGCGAAATTACATTGCTTCATTGCCACGTAATATTTGCGGTCTGTGTGAAAGTACTCTTGAGAAAAACAATATACAGGGAAAATATATTGACATGCAAATTAATCTCACACAAAAAAACGTCCACAGTGTTTAAAGGGCAGGCCTTAAAGCGTAACTCTCGCCAAAATGCAAACTAGGGTCTTTTTGTGAATGTACGCAAGTCAAACTTTAGTTTAAAAGCATATTTAGGTCGGAAGCGCCACTCTTAAGATTTAACGTATTCTCGTTTTTCGGTCAAATGGCCTTTTGAATGGGAGTGCTAGGGGCACTTCTATGCTAGCCTCAAAATAGCTATTTTTAAACACTAAGAAGGCTCAACACAACATGAAACTTAGCTTGAAGTATCTCCAGGGGCTCTACACATTAACGCAAGCATTGACAACATTGTTTGTGTACCCAGAGTTTACTAAAAAGAAAGGTTTTGAACAACTCACCGTAGCTCTTGTTGTTTCTGGTCGCTGCCATCTCGAAGGTTTTGAACGACTCACTTTAGCAGTTGTTTACGCTATCCGCCATCTTGCCAGTCAAAAAGAGTCGATCTCCGAATGCGAATGAACGGACTCCATAGGAGGAAATATCATTCTTATATGAGGCTCTTTTTTCAATTACAAGGTCAACGACAAAACAACAAATTATCCGTGCATTTATATGGAACTAAGCTTTAGGAGCTTTCCATCTTTGCTCGCCTCCCTGTTACGTTGCATTCGGAGATCGACTCTTTTTGACTGGCTAGATGGACGGCGACCGGAAAAACCAACAGCTACAGTGAGTTGTTAAAACCTTTCTTTTTAGTAAACTCTGTATAGACAAACAATGTTGTCAATGCTTGCGTTAATGTGTAGAGCCCCTGGTGATACTTGGAGCAAAGTTTCATGTTGTGTCGAGCCTTCTTAGTGTTTTAAAAATAGTGATTTTGATGCTACCATAGTAGTGCCCCTAGCTCTCCCATTCAAAAAGCCATTTGACCGAAAAACGAGAATACAGTAAATCTTAAAAGTGGCGCTTCCGTCCAAATTATGCTTTTAAACTAAAGTTTGACTCGGGTACATTCACAAAAACACCCTAGGTTGCATTTTGGTGAGAGTTATGCTTTAAGATCTATGTTTGTTTGTTTTTTTTAAATATTAAAAAAATGTTGGTAGTTGATATTATACGGTGGCCAACAGAAGACAAATATGATAGTGACAAGTAAAGCCAGTCAAATTGCTCCTTGCTTTGATTTGGCTTTTTTGACTGTTGCACAAAGTCAGTTCCGCTGCTGTGTAACAATAGCACATGACAGCCAGAGGAAGGAAGAAACACAAATGATCTAAGACTATATTGGTCTAAACCCAGTTATGTGCATGGGTTTCTTAGCCTGAACCCTCATATTATAGTAGTGCTGCTCCAAAATATGATTGAATGATGCTATGATGAATATGATATACATTTTTCACAAGTATAATTGGTTGAGAAAAAGGTCAGTCCATTTTCAAATGTTAACAGTGTGCGTTTCATCATCAGGGAACATGGGGAACCCCCAGACCTCGCAGATACTTGTCTCCCAGGGCTCCATCGGCCCCCACAGTGATCCACAGAGCCCCATGGCTATTGTAAGCCAAGGTCACCAACACCTGCCCCATGACGCCTCAGGACCTGTGCTTTCTTCCCCAAACCAAATGGGCATGCCTGCCATGAATTCTGCCATGATGGGAGGAGGTGCACCTGACGGAATGGGGCCCTGCAACGTTTCGCCCATATCTCAGAACCAGATGGCAGGCTTTCCTCGCATCCAGCCCCCACTGCATGGGCCCATGCACTCACCCATTGGAGGAATGTCACATCACTTCTCTCAGTCTAACGAAGATATTCTACCACCTCAGCAGTTACACATGCTTAGGAAAGGTCATCCTCACCAGCGCCCCCCCCACCCCTCAGACTCATTTGGCCCTTTGCCCATGGGGGACGGCCCAGATCTAAGTGAAGTCATACGACCCACTCACTCAGGGATCCCTGAGTTTGATCTCTCCCGCATCATTCCTTCCGATAAGCCCAGTAGCACTCTTCAGTATTTCCCCAAGAGTGAGCCCCATCAGAATCCACACCAGGGGCCACTTCCCCAGCAACCTACTCCACAGCAGCTCCTCAAACAGCTGTCTTCTTCTGGGCCTCCACATAGCAGCGGCCCGTCATCCAACCCCCACTTAGCAAACCTACAGAATATGATGGCTGAACAGCAGCTGCCACCCCACCCTTCACACGGTGGGATACGCCACAACATGGGCATTCCTCAGGGGGGCGCAAGGGGTATGGTTTCTGGTGGGGGCATGAGCCCCATGTGCCCGCCTGGACATATGATGGGAAGGACAGGCTTGGTGCCCCAGCAGCAACTCCAGCAACAGCAAGCCATGATGGCCAACAGCCTTCTCCACCACCCTTCCAATCCGTACCCTGGCATGATGCCCTCCCAGCAGCACTCACACAATCTGATGGCACAGCAAAACATTATGATGATGCAGGCTAAGCAGCGAAGCATGTCAATGCCAGGGGATCCATTTGGTCCCCAGGGTCCTCTAATTTCCCCTCAGGGTCCCATGATGGGCCCTTCCCACCAACAGTCTGGTATGATGGGCCCCCAGTCTCTCAGACAGCGGGGAATGTCTCTGGACAGTCCGATTGGCTATGGCCCCGGGGGTATGGCCAATATGCCATTCTGATCCAGCTCACATAAACTGTTGAAAAAAAGAAGAAAAAAAAAAGAAACGTGTCCACTAGGTTACCTTCCCATTGTGTCCAAATGTTTTCTTTAATGTTATTGCAGTTATTTGAAAAGAGGAACTGTAACAAACAATAAATCAGTGATACTCTCCACATTTTGGATTTCAACTGATTTAAAAAATTGAACATCTAAAAGCACTGCAACAAAGTTCAATAACAAATCAGAAGCCATTTCCTAAAATACTGTAAAATATGTATATTTCAAAGATTTGTGTATTTGTTGTGGAAACAGAGTGGCAGTCAGGAGAGGAGTGCCTCAAATTTCTATTTGTTTTAATATCATTGATTTATTTTCTCCAACTACCAAACTGTTGTGCAAAATGAATTATATATATATATACATATATATAATATATACCTGCTGTATATAAGATGCAATTTGTGATTGTTTGCAGTTCTGTATAACAGTGTTTTAATAGAAGTCTAAAAATAGAATAATACTGATCTCTATGGTGGTTTAAGGTTTGGTTATTGTGTAAATTATTGTTGTTTGATAACACTGACAAGGAGACACGGTTGCTGTATAATATATGAAAACTTTATTAAGTCCAATTAGCATTAGCTAAAGTACAAGCAAAAACAGATTACAGCAGATGCCAACAATATCATTTTTTTTTTTTTTTTTTTGACTGGGTGAATAAAACATATTTTAAATGCAATCAAAGTAGCAGTTGGTACTATCAGATAACATAACATTTTTCATCATTACAAATGAAATACTGTTGTACACAGGCATTTTAATTACAGCTGACATTGTATTCGATCGAGTTGATTAGATGTGGATGGTGCTGGTGGTGGTTGCTCCATCAGAAATGGATGCTTGACTGTGACTCTGAGCTCTGATGAAAGGTAGGCAAACACGGCTGCAGCCCAATTTACAAAGTAACTTTATTAGCTCATTGCGAAAACGCACCCCAACAAAGGCATACAAGAACGGGTTCAGGCAACAGTGTGAGAGACCCAGGCTTTTGGTCACATCAAGGGCTGGTTGCAGTAGGACGTACGAGGTACAGGTTTTATATTCGATACCACGCAGGTCTACCATGGTTTCTATTATTAAGGCGATATTATAGGGTAGCCAACAGAAGAAAAAGACGAGCGTGACGAGCAAAGCCAGTCGAATTGCTCCTTGCTTTGATTGGCTTTTCTGACTGTTGCACAAAGTCACTACCACTGCTGTGTAACAATAGCACATGACAGCCAGAGGGAGGAAGAAACACAAATGATCGAAGACTCGATTGGTCAAAACCCAGTTGTTTGCATCTATTCCATAAAGATGATTGGAACAGGAGAGCCTAGATGAATTTGTGGCTTCTTCCTTCACAGAAAGAAACACAGCATTGGGTATTGATAAACCCAAACAGACCAGCCATAATGTAATGCATGTTAGGTGCACTGTTCTGGGACGTCGACTTTGCATGCTTGGAATAGCGTGAACAATGGCCAAATACCGATCAAAGCCAATGCAAGCTAGGAGGAAACTCCCACAGCGGAAGTTAAGGTTTTTCATCAGGCCCATCAGCCTGCAGAGAAACTCCCCCATCAGCCAGCCAGTGGCACTGTTGACCACATCGAAAGGAAATGTAAAGAGGAGCATGAGGTCAGCCAGGGCGAGGTGCAGCAGGTAGATTTCAGTGATGCGCAGGAGGCGCCAACGTCTCAGGAGGACAGTTATCATCAGGCCGTTCCCCGCCACGCCCAGCAGAAAGATCAAGCTGTACAGCAAGGGTTGGAACACGGCGTTAAAGGTCTGCAGGCCAATCCCATCATCTAAACAGGCTGTGTCGTTTTCATAAACGTAGTCTGAGAAATTATCAGCTGTGTCGTCCAGCTGTGAAATACAAAGAGGACAATTTTCCTTTTGGTTACCTCATCGCAGTTTGAGAATAACTTTGTGTAATAATTGTACACTTGAATCATTTGAGCATAATTCGAGTGAGCTTTTGCTCATTATGCAATGAAAAAGGATTCATTACATTAGCGCTACTTTGTGTGTGGGGTTTTTTTCTTCCCTGTGGCTTTCTCAGTCAAATTATTACTGTAGGCAGGAAATGCAGTTATAGGCCTGACTATTTTCACTTCCCCTTCTCAGTAACTAGACGTTTTGAAGGCAAATATGCCAAAAATAACCTACTTTGGCTGTATAATAATAAATGAATACTAGTTACTTTTTACCCCCAAATCAACAACCAAGTTAACATTAGATCAGGTGAAGAAATCACAGCTATTAAAGCTATTTCTCCATGTTTAATAATGGTGTTAAGTCAGTGACCATGCACAACACACAAACAGCAAACATATCCATATATGTTTATATTATAAAAAATATGGGTACAAATGTGACGTTGTACAAACATTCATAATCTTAGCATCCTCTTGAATTCCATTGCAATGTCATATTAGTAGCAGAATGTACTCTGTGCTACAGTTACTCTGGTATTTTGATGTAACTTCTAGAAAAGATAATGTCTTTGCGAAAGACAGGAGTAAATACTTTTGATGATATTAAGATGTATTCATGATACTTTTCTTATATATCTGTTTCCCGTCTTAGAAATGAAAAATTCAGTTTGAAGAAACAGAACTTTAAAGTTCAAAACTATATAAATGAACTAGAATTTACAGCTTATCATTGCTGCCATTACTTTCAACATTCCTGTTGTGCCTAAAGTTCATGACTACTACACTGCAACCTGTTCTTATATTTATTTATTTCTAAACATTTCTTAGAGGATGAAACCCCATGAGATGCATCATCTCGTTTTCATGGGGGTCCTCAGGATCATGTCCAAACAGCATAGAGCAGCAGTACAGTTTAGTAGAAATAAACAAAATATACTTGTTAATAAATACAATCATAATAATAGAAAACCAAAAAAAGAAAACATAATAATAATAAAATAATAATACAACAAAAACACAACACACACACAGACACAAGCTCTCACTAACCATATATATCAATATAATATCACAACGCTTCAGCATTTTATAAGGTGATTTCCCCTACGAGTTTATACATTTGATTCATATTACAAACTAATCGGACAAATTTGAAATTAGAAATAATCACATATAATGGCATTATTGTTAAATTATATAATTTTAACCTTTGACATCAGTGCGATGATAAATGAATCGCAAGTTACTTGAAGCCCGTGATTAGAAAAAACAGAATGTGTCACCCACCTACAGTGTTCACCTTTCATGACAAGCATATTATTTCTTCCTCGCTTATTTCCCTAGTGAGTCAACAGGAAAGAAGCAGTGTGTACCCATGGAACAAACCTACATCTGTTTAGATGCATTTCTACGACTCAGTAATTCAAGCTAATATAGTGTATCAAATATGTTGTCAAGTTAAAAAAAATCTTGTAGTTTAATCTTAATCATAAAGAATGTAATATGTTGCTGGTTATATTGAAATGGCTTGCTTTAAAATGCCATGATGCTGCAGCAGATAGAAACTGTTACAGAGTTATGCTGTATTGTCTTAAACAGTACATTTTAGTTACTGGAAAACAAAGGACATTTGACAACAGACTAAATCACAGTAATACGTAACCTGTTGCTTTCAGTGACACCCATTATTTTAAGTGTATAGAAATTACAAACGGAACATATGCTAAATTTACCTAAAATTAAATTTAGTTTAAATCGTGCCCGGCTATATATGCTAATATAACAAATACCTTTAAGAACATATACAGCAATTTAACATTCATTTCAACAATTCTTAATTCTGTCTTACCATTGAAAAGGTAATTGCAAAGTACTCCATGTGGGTGAATCTTGGTAACTTGAATGTATAGCTTACACTGCCGTAGTGAAATGTGTGTATAGCCTACTTCCTCTTAGTGCTGGTTCTTCTATATTTGCTTTGCTTTTCTGTGTTGGGGGGTGCGTTGAAACTGCAAGTCAAAATGGACCAAAGCTCTAAATACCAGGCTTTCTATAAAAAGCATGAAAGAGCAGTAATGCAAGTCCAAGTAACCACACCCTACAGTATATAATAGCATTGGACAAGGAACAGGCAATCACACTGAACTAGTCCGATTTATTTGGGTAGTTTGGCAACAACCCCACACCCTTACTAATCGTATATGATGCAACATCTAGCCATCCTCTAACAATAAGAATAAGTTAGTGTGGAGTACCATGAACATAATCTTAGTGTTGCCACTGGTATCAGATCTGTGTTTATGATTGCAACATTTATCACAAAAAACATCATGAAGGAGGTAAGCTACGGTAAGCATATTAATAATTTACATTTTTTTTTGTGGGGGGAGGGGGGGGGGGAAGCCACAGAGGAATCCATGAGCAAGGCATTCAACCCCCAACTGCTCCATGGCCAGCAGATCAGACTGTGGCTGTACTGGGAATATTCCAGGTGTGAATAGCCATGTGAGCATGAACAGGGCATTCCTGAAGAAGAGAGCCCATTGCTGTCAGTGATATGGCCCTGGTAAATAAAGATTTAAACAAAAGACATAGATATTTAGTACTGATTCCAGATTTGTATATCTGACCCATGGTGTCTATAATAACACATTCAAATCTGCTGTTACTTTTTGACAGCAGCACCAGTATAAAATTATACATATAAACCATGCCCCCCTAATTATCCACATGACACTTCTAAATGCAGAGCTACTCAGTTGTTATGTCTACATGTTTTACAATTGTAATCAGGGTTCCAAAGTAGCACCATCTACTAGCCAAATGCTGGTAAAATATGCAAGTGGCTTGTAGATTTGCTTCACTCACCAGCCCAAAAAAGTCCCAATGATAATCTATTGAGTGGCTGTCAAATTTAAACATTCACTAGCCACTTTGGCTGGTGAACAAAAAGTGAATTTCTAACCCTGATTGTAATTCTTATCAGGGCTCTCAAGTTTTGAAGACAGGCAAGAGTGACATTCTTGCCTGTCTTGGATCCACCCCCAGAAAATGTTGAGCATTTTTATGCACCTATTTCTACCTCTAATATGCTGGAAATATCTTTATGTAAAGGGGCACAAATTACAATTCAAATATAAAAACAAATGGAATATATTGCAGTAAGGCTCTCAGGCTTTCTGTATTGCTTTCAACTATTTATTCTCCTTTGGATCAACTTTCCTAATTATATCTGAGTCAGCACACATGTAGCTTAGGCATAATTTACTCTTACCTTCTCTTTTGCATCTTTTGTTGGGGAAGTAACCTCCTTAAATGTGCATATGACAATTACAAACCTCAATTGCCGCTGCGGCATATTAAATATATTATAAATAGTTTGTCCGCGTGAGAAATACAATGTGTGTCATGACAAAAGACCGAAATGAGTAACTGTCACGCTCAATGCGTGACACTTGAGAGCCCTGAATGATGGGTGACAGGGACAGAAATAAGATATCTTACAACAGTACAAATAAACCCCTATTTTCTCTTGGTTTGCCAGATATTTCTATCACCCTTTTTCTTCACTAATTTAATCTCTAATTTGGGTAGAAAAAGAAATAGCGGGCATGCACAATATATCTCTGGTAATGTGAATACGGAAGTAGGCTATAGCTACATTGTTGTGGGTTAGGGTTAGACCCCGACCCCAGACCAGGGTAAAGGCAGGATATGCCCCACACAAGTAATCAGTCCGTTAAAATTATGTTTCGTGTTATAACTAGTTTACTCAGTTTACGGTTGCATTAATCCCAAGGAAGTAACGTTAGTCTGTGAAGTTTCCCACTCATCCAGGTCATAGTCTCCAAGGAAGGTTAAATTCAAGATTAATCAAGGTAGATTAATGTAGGCTACATCACGTTACTTTTGAATGAACTAACTAGCTAGCTAGAACACTGATAGTAACTGTTACACAAGACTAACACAAACTCGGGCTCGATTGATGCATGTGGAGTGGTTTGACAGGACGCCCTGTAGGTAAAGGGTAAATCCCAAATCAAATTATTGATTTGAAATGAAATCAGCTGATTACTTGGATGGGGGCGGGTTCAAATACGAGTGGAAGCCATCTTGAACGGTTGGTTGACAAGACTCTTTCGTAGTCAGCTAAAAATTGAGTACAACGCACAGGAAACCGGTTATTCCAGTTGTCCAAGGTAAATGCATGTACATCCAAACTATATACCTGATATTCCATTATGTCGTGGTGACTTTTGCAATTAGCGTTAACTGTAAATATTATTTCGCCATCGTTAGCAAGTTTGTTAGCTTGCTAGCAGACCTAACGTTAGCACGGCAATCGAGTCAACTAAGTTAGCTAGCTATTAGTTAATGTTGGATATCCAGTCTGGTTCGTTTGCTAAAATTGGAAAAGGTGTCAATTATTATTTGCACTAGCGGTATAACATACTGACTGGATTAAACAAAATCTGAATTCGGTATTGTGACGTTGCTCAACGTTACCGAACCAGCACAACATTGGCATGAAGCTAAAGCTTCGTGTGCTAGCTAGCCAGATGTCCGTGGCTAGCTAGCTAAGTTAACAGCAGGGTAACGTTAGCTTGTTCCCTTCTAGTTGGTTGGATACAACAGAGAGAAAATGCTCCATGTTAGTCATGTATTCAGACATGTAGCTATCCTTTCGACCTCTCAAGCGGCAGGTAACTTAACTGTACAGAAACTACTGGTGTGGTTGACTTTAGGTAAATCAACGTCTCCATGTTCGCAAGGGTTAACTATGCAACATTAACGTTACGACCCACTGCTGTGTAGGCTAACTTCTGACGTAAGGCCAGCCATCTGACGTTACTGACAGTTGTTGATCCGCTAACGTTAGCTTAGTATTAACTCGATTAGTCTAGCTAGCTAGCTACCCTCTAAATACAGCATGTTGTCTTTTGCCACATATCATCATTCAATTGTAATGTTGTTTTTTTTGTCGGTTATGTTAACACAGTGTCTCGTATGTTTCAGGGTTGAAGAAACTTGAGAAAGGACGCAGCGGCTCAGTGGAGCTAAACAAGATGGCTTGCTAGCTAAACAGTCTGCCAGTACTTGAAAGCTAGCTTAGCCCTCCTGGTGTAGGGTTTTCGAAAAAAATGGCAGATTACATCTATGCTATTCCCTAATTTGTTTTTTCACACTTTATGTCCCAGAAACAACAATATTGTCGAGGAACCTGCTGAGACAAAAAAACATTTGAACATTTACATTTGGATAATTATAAAAGTCTCAAGAGGGAAGGACAATCTTGTGCTTTGAGTGGTCCCAGCAGAGTGGGCTCACTTCATTTCGAGACTCTTAGAGATTTCATTGCTATTGAAACTGACGAGTAAAGCTCAGTAAACATGAGTACCGCCAGGACAGAGAACCCAGTGATTTTGGGCTTGTCCAACCAGAACGGACAACTCAGAGGCCCAGTGAAGCCTGCTGGAGCACCAGGTGGAGGTGGAGGAGGCCCTCTACTACAGCAACTTAATCAGATGAAAGGCACAATCAACAATGGTAACTCCCAACCGGCCCCTACAACCAACGCTGTCATCAAGTAAGTTTTCTGCAAGTTGGCACAATTATTACTGTCAATTAGTTTGTTATGCTTATTGCTTACAAGTGCTTTACCCTCCACAGGCCCGGAGATGACTGGAAGAAAAATTTGAAATTGCCCCCAAAAGACATGAGAATGAAAACTTCGGTTGGTACAAGAAAGTTCTTTTTTTCTGAGCTACAGATACTATTTCACCTGTGCTTTTTGACCGGTCCTTTTGCTTATGTCACTGTTATGCAGTCACTTTTAAACTGTCTTTTACTTCGTTAAACACCCAGCAAGTTCTGTGTTTTTGTTGACTTTCCAGCCATGCTAGCAAATCCTCCTAAGCCTAGCTATTTTTATGAAGAGTTGGAATTGTTCATACTATTACCATAAACAAGGTGTGAATCATACAACTTTTGCTCCTTATAAAAAGAATGCCATGTAATATATATGCATTAACTATTATGTGATAACCATACATTGCTGTCATGCCTGGGTTTTTGGCTATGGCTATTTAGTACTTTTAATAAATCACATAATTGCATGCCACTGTTTTACACAGTCATGCTATAAAAAAAAAAACTTTTATAAGTTTGTCTTTTATTGGAATTGTTGCAGTGGTCCGATTTAGTGTTCCTAATGTTTCTTCTACTCAGGATCTAAGAGGAACTTGATATATGACTGACAAATTTTAGTTACATTTTATTTTTTTATTTGTTATGTAGCTGAGAGCTACAAACGGTCGATTAGTTTAGAGACACACTTTTCTTTGGGAATTTCTGAAATTGGTTGACACTTAAGTCAACCTTTTTTTTTATTATATAAACTTTCTTCCCTTCCATTATCAGTTGGGCATAATCCATTAGTTTACAAACCCATGATTTACATCTTGTTAACTAAATTCTAATGAATATATAATTATATGATTACAGGATGTGACTGCGACTAAAGGCAACGAGTTTGAAGATTATTGCCTGAAGAGGGAGTTGCTCATGGGAATCTTTGAGATGGGCTGGGAAAAGCCATCTCCAATTCAGGTACATTCAGACAACTGGGATTTGATCCATTTTGGCATCTGGACAAAAAGATGTCTTGCTTAAGGAAGTGCATGTTTTCATAATTATAGGGTTCGGTGTGTTTGGAAAATCCTGGCAGTCATTCTGTTAACATGACTTTGACACGGTGCCAACATTTTATTTGATATCTTTTTCTAAATTTAAAATAAGGAATTCCAATTGTATTGGTCACACTCTGATTCTCTGTCATTAAATGACTGTCTAATTGAAATATAGCGTACAGGTTTTTTTTGGGGGGGGGGGGCGGGGGGTGGTTTGGTCCTAGGTCAGACTCTGGTGAGGCAGCAAAAGTGAATTACTATTTCATATAAACTATTTTAAGCCGTGCTAGTGGCATGGCAGTGTCGGTTGGTCCACCACTTTGGTCCAGACTGTTATCTCAAAAGCTAGTGGATTGATTGCCGTGAAGTTTTGTACATTCATGGTTCCCAGACTCTGATTAGCCCTTCAGTTCTCCTCATCAGACCCATTCAGATAGGCCCCCTAACAGGGATTAACCTGTGTTGCTGAGCAGCCGGAATGGGATATTAGTGGGCCAGTGACCTGGGACTGTTACTATTTTTTTTTTATACAGTCCCTCTACATGTTATTTAATAGTGGCCAAACCTTTGAATGGAATGTTTGAATATATTTCGTTAGAGCAGACATAATTTGGTATGTGCCAAAAACACACTGACTGCATAGAAAGTAGTGTTAAGTATGAATCTTTTACCGCTTTTTGCGCAGGAGGAAAGCATTCCCATTGCACTGTCAGGAAGGGATATCTTGGCCAGAGCCAAGAATGGCACGGGAAAGAGTGGAGCCTACCTCATTCCCTTACTTGAACGCATTGACCTGAAGAGGGACTGCATACAAGGTGAGAGCTTGTTTTCTGATACAGTAAATGTCAGAAAGTTGACATTTGACTCTTGCCTAATCCTAATCAGTCATCTTTCATTTTCAAGCAAAAAGTTTGAGGTTCCAGCTTTTGAAATGGGAATATTTGCTCTGGTCTTTTAGCCCGGTTAGATAGTAAATGTAATATCTCTCAAGATCATTTGATAATTCAAATAAATGTTAGTTGCAGACCTTTTTGTATGAGTATATATTTAAAGGTGCACTATGTAATACTGACAGCTAGTGTTATAAATACTAAATAGTTACTGCAGTACAAATTCAAAATACCGGAGAGAGTTGTCTCCCCCGCCCCCTCCTCCCCAGACTTGAGGTTCATGTTGGTTGCCAGGCTGAGACCGGAGCATTCAACAATGTTGCTAGACGCTAGTCTCACATGGCCAGACATTACTCCACAGCACAGAGGAGTAGCTAATGTTAGATGCTGGCTATGTTGACAGTCATAAAAGCCTGTGCTCACACGGAGCTCTGTACCCAACTTACAGACACACTTTTTTTCGGCTTAGAATTACGGTAGGAACCGCTAAAAAACCCACAACCTCTCCACCCGACAGACACACTTCCTCGGCTTAGAATTGGCTAAAAATAACACTACCTTGCCGTCTTCACCCGACTGAACACACTTTATTGGCTTAGAATTACGGCAACAATCACTAAACACACTTCAAACTCACGGTCCTCTCTTCCCAGTTTACAGCCCCCCCCTCTCGGCTTAAAATAGCTCACCATTGTCGGCTACGGCCGCTGAACAGGCTACACGTAAACAGGCATGGTCCGCTTGCCTGGTCCTCTGCTAACGTTAGCAGTTAGCAGGGTTAGCATGGCGGCGTTAGCCAGGACCAGTCGGGATCACTTTACTAGCTGTGTCTCAATTGTTTTCGCGAGTAACCAACTTGGGTACTCTAGCTATATAGCTAATTCAATGTGAGTACACAAATGTTGAAATTACATAAAATGCCCGTCCCTTGTAGCCGTGATAAATTAGCCTGAAGCTAATGCTTTCCTGTTCAGGAGGAAATTGGCCAACTCAGCGTCCTTTTGGGCTCTAAGCTGTCTCCATCTTTCAAATGCATCTCCAATATTTACCCGGGTTTTGTTACGTCTCTGGTCACGCAACTGTTAGAAACATGATGTTTTTTTAAAATGTTGGGTCGAATCTTTGCTGCTTTCATGGCTGTACTAATGTTACAGCTGTAGCATGCTGGGTTTACGTTTTTACAGGTATATCTGGCAACCTGGCCTGGCTGTGAAACTGGGCAGCTAACACACAGGCCAAAACTTCCATCAGAAATTCCATCTCGGAACGGAAATTTCAAAAGTAGAAAATATTGGCATTAGCAATGTTGTCAAAAAATATAGTATTTCAACTTGGCATGGTTTCTTAATATCTGACGACGCATTGGTAAATATATTGCACATTGGACCTTTTTAAATAGAGTAATAGGACATTAGTTGAATGATCATCCACTGTGTGTAAAAGTACTTTCTCTTGGCACTGTATGTCACACCTACGTAAAAGCACTAATCAAGGTGTCTTTGCATCATTGTGTGTGAAGCTTCCTCACCGTTTCTACCTCCTAGTTGTTGTGACTTGATTGTTTTCATAGTTCTGAAAAGCTCAGTTTTGAAAAAAATGTGCGATTGCTCCATCACATGAGTGTTTCTCTGTTGTTCCAGCTGTGGTCATAGTGCCCACCAGAGAACTGGCTCTGCAAGTAAGCCAAATATGTATCCAGGTCAGCAAACACATGGGTGGAGTCAAGGTAATGGCTACCACAGGTGGAACCAACCTACGTGATGACATCATGAGACTCGATGAAACGGGTAAACTTCACAATTTACTCACATTACGTTATTGCGGTTTGTCTTCATACTAAATGCTTTATTCATATCTGTCTGACATGACTAAAATATTCATATTGGTACTGTGTTACCTGTTGGGCAAAAGCCAATACATGTGTCTGGATTGAGTGTAATATTTCAATACAAGCAAGTGGAATTCCCCATCTATTCTGTTCAATAGAAAGAGAACCTCAAAAAAAGACTATAAGATTACACACACAGTAGATACAGTTTGAGGCCCAGATCTGGCTCATGTATTAAGTCTGGGAAGTCCATTTGATCTTGTCAGAATCTACCACAGATAGGGGGCTCTGTTCTTTGGTAGGATATTGGTAATCTGAGTCTCTCACGAAGCGATCTATTTATAACCTACTGGCCACATCACAAAATCGCAATGAGGTGGTTGTTCATTTCTTTAACACTAGAATCACCAGAGTCCATTTGACAAAATGTGATGTTATTTGCACCGTGATATAATGCTAAAATAAAAATGTACGTATATGTGGGAGTTGCTCACAGAAATGTCCGAGATTTTCTTTACTAAAGTTAACTATGCACAGCGCAAATGATCGGACTGTTACTGCATCGGGTGACAGAATTATTTTTCTTTCCAAAATGACACATTTTACTGTACACTGTAAAACAGTTCATCAGTTTTGTGGGTTCAAGCTGTTAGAAAAGCTATCTAGCTGTGAAGGAGGATGCGTGTGTCCTTGGCTGCTATAGAAATTCATGCAGCCCTATAGCAATGGAGAGGGGTGATGCATTAATGGCCCATCAGTGATAACGAAACAGATACTGTTGGGCGTCAGACTTGGCGGCTATAGTAAAGGCCTGGCGGTGCTGGTGTTAAGGCTATACTCCATAATTATTGACTACACTGTTTGTTGTTACAGGAAACTCCATAGTGAAATGTAACTAACGTGCCTTTTTTATTTTTTTTATTTATTTTTGTACAGTTACTATTACTGGCAGGTCAAGGCTCAACAGTGCAACCGTTTCACTCGCATTTGTGACTAAAAATAGATGTGCGAACTGTAAAATGTGTTTTAGAGCACGTAACGTTAAGGTATTATCATACTTGTTGTTTTTTGCAGATGTGAACTTCGCTACATTTAGTTTTACATGGTTGTTTTTACTGGATCACAGAGCGTGTCTCAGAGCGGCTGCTCTCGTAATTGTATTATGTTGCGAGTGTTGTCTGCGTGGCGTTTTAAAAAGTAACCACAGTTGATCCCTGTTAACTGAACAAGTAGCAGAGCATGTCTGCCGTTCCGTGTACAGGTAAAGCCGCCTACACATGATCCGCGGTGAACCGCTCTGCGCTGGCTGTACCGTTGTAGTTTTTTTTTATGGGAGGAGCGGTTAAAGCTTGTATTATTTCAACTCTGACCTCGTTGCCACTGACTTTTCAAGCCGCAACTAAAACCAGAAGCAACGGCATATACCTGCGCCACAGTTAGTCTGTGCCCTACCTTGTAGTTTTACCTCTGATCATGTGTAGGCGGTTTCACAGCAACAGTAAAACTGTATTTAACACTATGAAGGTTAAACTGCAATTAATCTCCGGTTCACATGCGTGCCGAAACGTGGGAGTGGTCTGTTACACCACTGCTGTATATTCAGTGTACTGATCAGTAGAACATGTATTTTTAAAATGGAAAACATTACACTTCATAATGTTTTGTATTTGTAACACATATTATAATATGTATTGTAAAAAAAACAACTTGCTAGCACATTTTAATATCCTCAGCCAAGTCATAACACTGCCATTCTTTAGTGCAAATTCTGTATAGCTTATATTTCATTTTGACAAATGTATGTTTATTTATTTTGCAGTACATGTGATCATTGCCACTCCTGGGAGGATTTTAGACCTCATCAAGAAAGGGGTGGCTAAAGTCAATCAAGTGCAGATGGTCGTTCTGGATGAAGTGAGTTAAATAGTTTATTTTTCATTTAGTTTGACCTATAATACTTTTTTTCCTGACCGCTCTCAATGTGCCTTTCCCCCATGTCCCTCTGCTTAATAGGCTGACAAACTCCTGTCTCAGGACTTTGTGCTTATGATGGAGGAGATGCTGGGCTTCCTGGCCAAACAGAGGCAGATTCTGCTTTATTCTGCAACCTTCCCTCTCAGCGTGCAAAAGTTTATGGTATATATTTCTAATTTTTTGTTTTTGGTACTTGTTTGATTTATTTCTTATTGCTGATGCACACATCAGCCTTCATAATTTGTAGCACAACAACAAGCAATCTAACAACCCCGGTCTTCACCTGCTTTGTAGAATGCACACTTGCAGAAACCCTATGAGATCAACCTGATGGAGGAGCTTACGCTGAAGGGTGTGACTCAGTATTACGCTTATGTAACTGAAAGGCAAAAAGTCCATTGCCTTAACACCTTGTTCTCCAGGGTAAGCATTGCCTTCATTGCACTTGAAGGTCAACTTGACTGCAGGCTTTTTATGTAAATGGTTCCTGTCATAAATAAAGGGCTGTTTGAGTCCATTTTATCATTTTTGTTTTGCATTGCATGTTAATTATTGGATACTTGAAACAAATGGCTGGAATTTTCACAATTCAAACATTGATTTCACCGGGATTAACTGCTGTTGGTTGTATTTTTTCAGCTCCAGATCAACCAGTCTATAATCTTCTGCAACTCCTCTCAGAGAGTGGAGCTCCTTGCCAAGAAGATCTCCCAGCTCGGTTATTCATGTTTCTACATTCATGCCAAGATGAGACAGGTCAGCTCAAAGTACTGCCTCAGAAATATCACCTACCAGCTTTAAGACCAAAATAAACACAGGTGGTGATGGATGCATACCAGAACACCTGCTACTTAATACTTTTGGTGTGCATTAAAGTGGTACATCATGCAGACGTGCACGGACATAGATATGCTGCTACAGTTCCACACCAATGCTTTATTTCTGCAGTGTTGCTGCCACTTCCAGGTTTTCCACCAATGAGAAACAGTCCCGTTGAAACTTGGGTAACTGTATAAACTGTACAACATGTACAAACAGCTTTTAGACTGTGCCTTGTTATTTGTCATCTATTACAGGTTGCCTGGAATACGTGCAATGTATTCACATTGCAGCTTAGTTTTGCAGCCTTACTTGTTCATTATGAACAATAGATACATACCATAACATGGTGCTTTTCCACAGCCCATACATTTAAATGTTGTACTGAAGAATCAACCATGAGGATTACATGACATATCTTTTCTTCTCTCCAGGAGCATCGCAACCGTGTGTTCCACGACTTCAGAAACGGCCTCTGCCGGAATCTTGTCTGCACTGGTAAGTGGTAGAGCCATGTGCACGTACCTACACTAGATTGTTACAAGTATTAATTGTCTAGAAGCTGTTTCATTGCAACCGGCAGCTACTGTGGGTACATTATAACTACCAGACTTGCTGAGCTTGTAGTTCACATGATTGGTAAATCAACCCTGCTTGCGACTGACTTTTCAAAGCGTGTCCAATCAGATTACAGCTGACCTAGCTTTTTAAATGCGCAGTCTTGAGTTGACAGATGAAATATCTTGCTAGTTTGCTTGAGTTTCTGTTCTTGTTTAAAAGTTATGTGACATATCAGTGTGGAGCTGAACTAGTGGTACCAACTCTGCCAGTGCAGCTCGTGTCATGTGAGTCACTCACGTGGTCAGTCATTGTCTACTCCCCAAACCTTAGAGCATTAACAAAGCCTGACTGTTGCATCACTCATCTTGGCGGTAGGCCTGCACAATTTGGGGAAAAATATATGAATAGCTTAGAATTGAGATCACAATTCTCTGCCACGATTTAAATTTTTTTTCTCACGAAGTGTAATGTTTATTGCACACATGAACCATGAAAAAAGTTTTTATGGCACCTATAGCACGTTGTGCATCACCACAAGCCTGTAAACATAGAGGCTTCAATGAATAAATAAAATAAAGTACATACTGGCCATTTAAGTACAGTAGGCTACCACAAATAGTGCCATATAACACATTAAACTAAATATGACCCTGATACAGGCTTTATCTGAATTTCTTGAACATGTCTTTACATTATTAAAACATGTCAATCAACATGCTGCTTCAGTCTCTAGAGGAATGGAGTTTGTCAATTGCCAAGTTAAGTACAGTATCAAAAACAATGATTTCTTAGCACACTCTGTAACTGCTTGCCTTTCATGTCTTCAGCTGACCTATCAAAATAAAGGCAGAAAATGCCCCAAAAAATCAATGTCATTTAAAAATTAAATCGGGAATCGGGTGAATCGAGATTGCGATTTTATAACGATTAATCGTGCAGGCCTGCTTGGCGGGTAAATCTTTTAATAGGGGTGTAACGATACACTCAGCTCACGATTCGATATGTATCACGATACTGGGTTCACGATACGATATGTATCACGATATTTTGAAAAAAATTCAACTGAAAATCAAATTAGATTTATTTAACATTAACAGTGTTCAATAACTGTCTTGTTATACATACAACTTAAAGAATGTACAATACTTCAATATAAATCAAGATTTAGTTTAACCTTCTGTATGTAAAATCAACAATTGACTAGGTGTCACTGACCAATAAAACTGAATTGTATCATGAAATTAGAATTAGGATAGCCCAAGAGATAACTTCTTTAAGCAGTAAAAGTGCAAAAAAAAACACCACACAAGTAGTGTCCTGTTCAAGTAATTTCAACACGAAGAGCTTTTTTTTTTTACCCTGACCAGTTCGCAAAATCCAACATTGTTGATGACGGAGAATGGCCTCACGATGCACCTGGTTATTTCTTGAGCTTTTGCACTTGACTGAGACCACGTTGAAGCAAAACTACGTTCTATAGACAGTCCCTCCAGAAAAACGCGATTATGCAATCGCAGAATTCAATGCATAATCAGCCAATGTCCGCATATTCATGCGGGGGCCGCATTTTTTTAAAAACGCCGCACTTTCGCCGCATGAATTGCCGATTTCCGCGCAAAATATGCGGGGCTTGCATGATTTCATAATCCCCGCATTTTCGTTGCAAAAAAGTCACATATATCTAGGGTTGGGTACCGAAACTCGGTGCCAATGGGCCCCCGGATCCGACGTAAACGGTAGTAATTAACGAGACCGAATAAGAACGAAGATTTCGGTGCCTTATTTCGGTGCCTGACTTTACACTACACTGGACAGCAGGTAACGTTAGCCTACCGTTAGCTAGCAGCGTGATTAAACACGGTTAAAATGCTGACAGGTAACCTTAAACAGTGTAAAGTGTGACTGTATATCAACAGTCTGCTCTGCAGCGCAGCAGCTGCCGACGTCGGAAACGCACAGATGGTGCATTCACGGACACAGATAATTGTTTGGTTTTGGTTGGTTATTGTAAAATACCCTTTCCCATCTGGTTGCTGTTTTTGTCGTCCAACAGCAATTTACTGGTGAAATAAGTTATTGTTTATTATAAGTTATAGTTATTACATTACTATTAAATCATTTAATTTTGACCATATGGCCTTAGTAATAAACAACGTGTCCTTAATGTCACCGACTGTTGTTGAGTAGGCCTATCCTTCTTGTTTCTTCTTCTTAAAAAACTTTCTTAAAAAGTATCGGTTCAGGCACCGTTTTAAAAGTACCGATTTAGCGCCAGTATCAGAAAAAAAACCAAACAATACCCAACCCTACATATATCTCAGCAGAAAGTTCAAAAATGTTGCGTTTACTTCACACAAGAGCAGCCATTTTCCCCTGTTGCCATGGGAACGTTATGAAGTGACATAATTTCACCTACTGAGAACACGGTGTTGGGGGAATCACTTTTTTTCTCTTTTTCATCAAACCGCAGTTTTTCCAAGTTCCCGCAAGTTCCCGCAGTTTTTGCAAGTTCCCGCAGTTTTTGCAAGTTCCCGCAATTTTTGCAAGTTCCCGCAATTTCATCGCATAAAATGGCATAAATATCCCGCATATTCCATCGCATTTTTTAAGAAAACGTGCCGCATAATCAAGGATTTTTGCCTGCAACAATCACAAAAAAACTCCGCGTTTTTCTGGAGGGACTGTATAGATATTTGGCCTTCTTTCACTCTCTTTTTCGCACCCGGTTGCAGGAGTTTGTCTTTGTGGTACCGTTTTAAATGACACCTCATATTTGTTGTGTTCGACGTCGTGCATAACAGTGTTTGCTTACAGTGTTTACACACAGTTCGTGTTTTGTCTGTTTTTTTACCATCCTCCTGTTGAGTAACTGGAAAACCAAAATGCTGCCAGACGTCGGACTTGTAAGTGGACGGGGCATCCTCTATTTCAATTTCAGTCGAAGTCGAACTCATTTTGCCCTGCTACTGCTCAGTTCAAGCGATTCATTTGAGCGTTGATGCAGTGAATGCAAGCGTTACGCGGGTGCGGTAGCTCAACCAACTTCTCTCTTAAACTGACCTTTGTTGATCTGAAATGAAGACAGATTCAGCAACTGCATGGCCTATTTCTCGCTTAAAATGTTTTCAGAAACACGTTTCAGTGAACTATTTTAGTACAATATGAGATCGTATTCTGAACAAGCCGCACTGACAGTCTGGCTTTGAATTTCTGGAGAAAACAAACCCATGTGACTCATTCGTCCAGTCAGCTGCCGGTTGTCATTTCTTGGGCAACAATACAGATTAGCGACGCCTGCTGTTATAGAGATGTATTATGTCTCGTCTCCTCGTCTTTTGATGTCCCGAGGCAGTTTTTTGGACCTCGGGGACGCGACTGATCATCTCGACTGGCTTTCCTGCCGACGGTCGGCCGTCTGGTATGTGTCAGCACATATATGGTGGTAGGAAAAAAAAAAAAAAAAATGATATCGCTATACCTCTACGATACATATCGTAACATTTTTGCATCGCGATAAATCTTACCACGATATATCGTTACACCCCTATCTTTTAACTGAATGACAATAGGCTGCTCCTGCTTGCAAAAAGTAGAGATATTTAAGCTTCATATGTGCCGACCTAAACAAATGCATGGCGCAAAGTGACACAAAGACACAATGGCAATGCGTTTCAGGCTTCAGACAAGTGAGATCAGCTGAGATCTGCGGCATTTCACCGAGCTCTCTTGCAAGAGGTTTCGGTATTCACCTGGAACTGCAGTGTCTTTTCAGAGCATTTGTACAATAAATCCACAATGATGAAATCATAAATACTATTACACAAAATGTTAACCCAGAATAACCTGATAACCCAGGTTGTCATGAAAGAAATGTCCATAACTTGAAATTGCATAACAAGGTTGAGGGTTAAGCTATGAGCAGATCTGCCTATTATATTGGAGGGTTGTGAGAGTCAAAATAAAGCGAAACGAAAGTGCAACTCAGTACTACTGCATAGTTGAGATGACACATTTCATGCACATACTTCCGTGGTGCCTTGTTGGTTAGACTCGACTTCAGGATGGGAAATTAACTTTTTTGCACACCAGCCACAGTGGCTGGTGGATGCCCAATTTCACCAGCCACTTATATTTTTTACCAGACACTTTTTCTGGAATTCAAATTTATAAAAGAGTGCACTAGCATATTTTTGAATTGCATTATTATTATTGTTGTTATTAGTAGTAGTACATATTTTATTAATATGGTCAAATAAAAACTGATGTGAAAAAAAGCCTGCAAGACCATGGTAAAATTTGTGTTTTGGTCAGGTCATATTCTGATCGTAACATAACGTGAAGAGAATATCGGTTGAACCAAAGTTCTACACTGACCATCTTGTATGATTTATCTTTGAAGCAGCAGCTTACGAGGATGCCCTAAACGCAGCACGAGTCCCGTTCCTGTAGACAAGGGGTCATCAATTACATTTTTCCAAGGGCCAGAATTTTTCTAAGCAGACACTCTGGGGGCCGGACTTCCAATTAAATTAAATTTATTTATACCTAATACGTCTATTCTTGTTCGATATTTTCACTTTCTAACTGAATAAATGCTATATATTTTTACATGTATTAGTGTGCATAAACTCCTAAAAAACATGGAAACTGCATGATGAATGAACTGATAAGCAGGCCACGAATTCGTTTTGTATGTCTCATTTGCAATGAAACAATGCTGTTGCAAAATAATACAACCAGCATCATTATCAAGAATAAAATAAGATTGCGTCATTCACGTGCATATTAAGTAGCCTCATGCATGTATATGTCTTATAATGCATCCATAGATTTACCACTCCAGCGGAGAGGATGGTTTTTTCAGCCAGCGGTTAAGTTTACAAGAATTTGTCCAAATATTAAGATGAACTAAGATAAACAGTTGGACTACAAACGGACGGCTCTTGTTTTTGCTTGCTTATAAAAAAAAATTTGCTATTTGCAGAGTAGAGCTGTTTGCGTAAAACAGCGCGGTGGACGAGTGTACAGAGCAGATTGAAATATCGCTGGTAATCCTCTCTGTATCGTTCCCAGTAAGGTAGCGCGTGTTGTAACGCACACACCTCTTGGCTCGGCCGTTTGTGGAGCCAGGGCATCACTTTACAGACTGTAAAGCCAGACTGAAAGCTTTGCGGGCTACTACCGGGACGACACCGGAGCTCAAGCCCTGCTCACTTTACCATGTGCGTCGCGGTGACCTCGCAATGCGGTCACCATAGGCCGGAACTCATCTCACGGCTCCGTGAACGTCAACATGGGTCACTCGAGCTTCATTTCACCGCGACATCTGCAGATCAATTACACTGAGGCGAACGGTTTCTCGCTCCGGTGCTTGGGCAAGACTGGCGTGTTCGTTTTAAGTAGTAGCCTAACAAATAAAAATGTTTTATAATCCACCCGCCACTGTGGCTGGTATACAAGGCAAAGTCACCCGCCACTTTGAAAAAGTACCCGCCATTGGCTGGTGGCGGGTGCTAATCTCCCACCCTGCTTCACTTCCTCCGTAGGTGTGTCCATGTTTTCTGTTGTTAAGCTCTTATTGTTTACATCTTTTTATTTCCAGTTTGTAGTGACTCATGGGTTGAAATAAAATGCTGGTTATCTTTTTGACATTCTTATTCTGCAGATACTTAACATTTGGTCCAGATGTATGGTATTGGTGTTACTGTCAGTTTGATTTCTTGCTTTGTTTCCTCTAGACCTTTTCACAAGAGGAATTGACATTCAAGCTGTGAATGTTGTGATCAATTTCGACTTTCCCAAGCTGGGAGAAACGTACCTTCATCGCATTGGTAGATCTGGTAAGAGCCCATATTGGTTGGTTTTCTTTTCTACTGAGCCTCTCGTACAAAGATTTATTTTTTTGGGTAGCAAACGATAAAATAATTTAAACGCGCCTGTCCTTTAATATCCAGGCCGCTTTGGACACTTGGGTCTGGCCATCAACCTCATCACTTACGATGATCGTTTCAACCTGAAAGGGATTGAGGAGCAGCTTGGGACAGAGATCAAGCCCATCCCTGGCATCATTGACAAGAGCCTATATGTGGCAGAGTACCACAGTGAGAGTGGCGAAGAGCTCAAGCCATGAGCCAGTGAGTACACAGACACTGACGGCCACTATACACAAATATTACCTCTTTCAGGATAGTTCCAGGATTCTTTAGCTGCGTCTGTCTTTTTGATGTCAATGCAACCATTTCAACAAACAGGTCAGGATAAAAGATTTATAATTGGGACTGATTAAATGGAAGACATTACGTCTTGCTGTGCTAGTGCTCTGCTATTGGGGAGGCTGGGTCAGTGGAGTATTAGTATCCTGTCCTGTACTGCTCATATGTAATAGTAAGTTGGTCTCGAACGTGCAACAATCGGTAGCTAAACACAGCTCAGCGGTAGCCTGCAGTTTCACTTTTCAAGACACCATGGCCACTGCCAGAGTCGGAGATAAGGGAGAAATATGGAGCTGGATTTGTGTCTTAATTACATGCGAGAAAATAAATGTTTGAGGAAAAAGTTATCACACTGATAGCAAAAGAGCATTTTATGAGAGGAAAAAAAATATTTGAAAGAGAATTTTCATACCAATAGCAAAAACGGATGTCAGAGCTGGACGTGCCTAGGCTATGTCATAATTTAAACAAGTCTCCCGAAGAGAAAAGGCAGTTAACCACAGGTTTAATCTTATGATGGATATGTGTTGTGATATTTAAACAAACGATCCGTCAACGGCGAAATAAAAGCCTGAGAGACCTCCAGCGGTGTGTTCCAGCATGATCCGGCCACCACCAGCTGGCTTTACGGTCACTTTATGGATCTTCTCAACTCCGAAAACTTTGAAGCAAATTGTCAATTTGGCAACGATTTTCAGAAGAATGCCTATATTTGAAATCTAAACAGTTCATTTCTCGCCTAAAACGTTGTCAGAAGTGAATTTAATGATGAATAAGATGGTCAAAATTGTTAAGTTGTCCCGCTGTTGCTCTGTCTGCAAGTTCCGAGTTGGCAGCGGGCGGGAAGATGTAATGATTCAGTTCGACTCCCAAGACAAGACGATGCTCACCCTATTTTCACAGCGAGAGCAAAATCCTGACACAAGAGCAAAAAATGACATAGAGAGCAAAGACTTAAGTTTTGAGAGCGAGAAGAAAAGCGTTTTGAGAGAATGTTTTCACACTGATAGCAAAAAATATATATATTTGACAGTTTAAAAAAAAGGATTTTGAGAGATTTTTTTTTCTCAGAAATAATTAAAAAAAAATGCATTTTCTCAAAACCTTTTTTTTTTTAGTCTCAAATATTATTTTTTGCTATTGGTATGAACACTTTTTCTCTCAAATTTTTTTTTTCTCTCAGATCATTTATTTTCTCGCATGTAATAAAGAAACAAATCTAGCTCCATAGAGAAACAGAACTGGAAAATGCTCCAACAACATTTTGCCTTCCCAGTGAGTTATGTAAACCAACAACGAAGCACATGGGCACCAACGGGACCATGCATTAATCGCACCTCGTAAACTCTTGAGAAACTCGAGCTGCTGTTGTAAAATACACTTCTGCATCAGTTTGTTCCCAATTGACTGGTGGAAAAAGTTATTACATTTTTAAAAACAAAACATCTGATGAAAATAAAATGTTTGCAAAGGCATTATTAGAACTGTAATAGTAATTATCATAGAAGTGGCCTGAAAAAAGATGTTATCTGTGCATCCCATTTTATAAGTAGAACTCACTGGCACAACTAAAGGTAATTCGGCAATTATTGCCGTCATTGCCATGATGGTGCATTTCCTGATGTGCCAAGTAAAAATGCTCCCTGTGAGAAAGGTCTGTAACCCCTGCTAAACCTGATGAAAGATGTAGAAAATTAGCATAATATGCCATTTCAATGCAGTTCCTGTGCTGTGACAAGGCTGTAAGGCTTTTCAACTTGAAAGGTTGTGTTAAAGCCCCATGGAACACAATGTTTGTATGACCTGGCGATTTTGGCTTACCGCAAAATTTGCGTGAGCGAGTGATTTAAAATGCTTCATTCCGTTCATAGAACGCTCCGTATCAACGTGTTGTGTGTATTTTTTATCTTTTTTTTTTTTTAAATTGCACTCCGCTGTCTCATCACGTGCCTCCGTGAGCCAATCATACTTGTTCCCTGCAAAGCGCAGCTTAGTTTCTAGTAGAGGGTGACACGGGAATCAATTGTCGCTCCCATCCCGAGCCCACAAATACTCCCGGCATATCTCGATCACGGGACTGCCCCCCCCCCAAAAAAATCCTGTCCTGCAAAATCCCGAGAGAGACTCCCGTCTCGCTCCCGTTTCTTTCCTTATGTTGTCTAAATAACTTATCAGACTCTGTTGCCCCCCATCTAGCATGTTTTTCTTTTTTCCCCCCCAACGTATTTGAGTCTGAAGAGAGACTGGATTATCTTCTATCCGTTGTCTCCTCTGTCGCTGATTTTTAAAATAGTATCCTGTAGGGATGGGCATTCAATGAAAATTTTCTTCGTCGATCGTCGGGAGAATTAATGATCAATTATCGATTGATCATTAATATTTTTATATTAAAATTCATTATTTATTTAACTTTTTATAAATTAAAAACGCAATGAAAATACAAAAATACAGCATGTTTTTACCTCGATGAGATCTTAATTACAAGAAGAACAACGTGTGACAGTTAAACTGGAGGTTTGGCTAAACTTAAAGATATATGCGCTGCGGTGTTTAATTTAGCAGCGGAACCGTTGCTGCGAGCCGGCGTTGTTAAACAGAGACCCTCGTCTGTTCCAAAATAATAAATACAAATAATCATGTTCAATAATAACTTAACCATAACTTAACCAAAAACATAATACTACTTAGATCTGACAGTTTTTGTCAAAATGTAACTCAAAACTATCCGAGGCACGGACAAAGCCTAATATAAAATAACCAGTTACTCACAAAGAACTTCTGCACCAGTCTACTGGTTTTTGTTGAGAAAAATAAGCAGGTTGACATGATCTGGGATCTCAGGTTCCCTTAATACATCCATGGGTCAGACGCGACCGCTACCTGGTGATCATCAGTTCAGCCGCCGAACACAGCCGCGGGCACGGGACGCAGGTAGCTACCTCCGCTAACTTGGCCAGCCCGGCCCGGGGAACCTCGTTCCGTTCTTCGTTTCGTAGTGAGTTTCTACCAGTCTGGTGATGGTACGTCGTGACGGAATGTGAAATGCTGGTTCCAATATCCATCTCAATGAACGTGCAGATCCCTCCGGTAATTTCCCTCTGCTCGTTGTGCATCGCAGCTCCTCCGTGCTAACGCCGAGTTGATGCTAGGTTGATAGTGAGAGCACGACGCACCGCCACCGACGTTAACCAGGGTCGGATGCACTTTGTTAAAGTGGTACATCATTTGAGTCGTGGCAGTGTTGTACTGATACACGGTGTCGCAGTGTTTGCAGTGAACGAAGTCGTTTTTTAAATGAAAATGGTCCCACGCCACACTTCGCCGTGACCTTCATGTTTACTTCAAAACGTAACTCGCAGCCTATGGCGCCCCCGTGTGGTAAAATGTTTAATTACTGCTGACACACTGGAAATCATTACATTGCTGCAATCACACTACACAACGCAACCTGCATTAGTTTAATCGATGACAAATTAACGTGATCGATGAAATTCTTAATGATCAATCGTCGATCGTCGATTAATTATGCCCATCCATAGTATCCTGAATTCTCATTGTTTGCCCACCTTCTCCACGTCTTATTCCATCCACTTCACGAATGCTCTCAACTCATCCAACTACTACCTAACTAGTATTAAGCTACATGCTTCGTGTACTGACACCTTTCGAAATTTGGCCAAACTTCCCGACTTTCCGGGCAGCTCCTGAAAATGGACTGAGGGGTCTTTCGATGATACTTGGATTTGCAACAGCTTTTTTTCAGAATCCATTTTGCCGACTCGGTGCACTGGTCAGTGACGCTGATTGATTGGCTTATGAACAGGGCAGCTGCTTTGTCTTGCTGTGATAGGCTAGTCTGCGGCTACCAGTAGCCAATCAAACGTATTGTGAGTTGTAAGAGTTTCATTTTTTTCATTTCTTAAAATTGTCACCCTCTAGTTTCTAGATGTAGACAGTCACAGAGGACAAAGTAACATGAGGAAAATTCCACAACAGATAGCAGTCGGTCATAAGTCGGTCCCGAGGTTTACCAGTTTACCAGTAAACGCAACATTTTGTCCCGTCTGTGTTTTTCAGACAACAGCAATGACCAGTGCTAGTTTGTGTCTTTTAGCTCATAGCTTTAGCGGCAGACTGTTGTACATCCTGCTGTTGGAATCCTCTACAGTGAAATACTGTCACACTACACTGTGCGGTCAGCATTTTAGCCACATTTAATCCAGTTACTATCGCAGCTAATGGTAGGCTAACGTTACCTGCTGTGTAACGTGTTATTAGTGTTTACTTGCGTGACTTGCAGCGATGTTTGTTTCGGAGCATCAGAGCGCAATACAGACATTTTAAGTGGCACCGTAATGAGGCACTGAAATCCGCGTTGCTATTTGTCGGGTAGATACCGGATTTTAACATGTGCCATTAACGTGAACATAAAATTGCGTTGCCTGTTACTCCTTCATAGTATCCGTCAACAAAGGAGGGATGTAGCACAATATGGATGTATTAGCAGGAATGTAGGACTATATGGATGTGATAGCAGTTATAATTAGCCTATGTGACAATAAAATTAGTTTTGGTTAAAATCAACAAATCGTGCTAATTAATCATGATCTCAATATTGATCAAAATGATTGTGATTATCATTTTGGCTGTAATAGTGCAGCCCTACCTGGCGTGTCCTTGAACCAGGCATTCAGTCTCTAGCAGCTGCAGGAGGGCTACTCTTTGTCATTTTTAGAAGTTTTAGAAAAACTAATCTAGATCCCCGATCAGAGTCCTTGAATATTGGGCATTTGCTGATACTCATGTTGATCTAAATGTTGATTTAAATATGTGACACATTAAAATCACAAGTGTAGCTTATTATATTTGTCACCTTATTATGCAGGGGCTATCTGGTCCAAATACTGAAGGTCCTGGTTTTAAAACCTATGCAGTTTTATGAAGTTAAATATGATATAAATGAATGTTCAACAGGAGAATGTAATAAACTTAATTTCACTCTTTTCTCTCTACAGATCAGTCCATCATCCATTCCCCTTTGTATCTTTTTTCATCCCCCGTCTTGGAGTTCTTGTCTTTTTATTTTTATTTTATTTTTCTATGTACAGTTTCTGTTTGTCTACCCTTTTTTTTGGATGCCACCATAAGGAATGTGTATTTTGATGGACGCGTTTTCGGAAGAACTCATTTGCCTTTTTTATAGGGCTCTGTGCTGCTGCACCCCCACACCCTGAAGACAGAATCACTGGGAGGAAAGCTTGGGACCAAGTCGAAAAATATATCAATGGACATTGTGAAGATTCATATCCACAAATGACACAAAGCCAGCACCAACAGACCGCTACATGACACCCCTCCATTCTCCACGTTTTATTTTTGAAAGTTTTAACCAATTTGTATCAAGTGCCTTAACAAGCAGTTCAACTCGTTCTAAAGTAATAACCCTCCATTATCCGCCATGTCGCTCACTTCATGCCACACACTCATGTTCACCTAATTTGAAAATTGGTACCGCTGATTTAACGTCAGATCACATTGGTGAATTCATAACTGTTTTCGGTTGGATCATTCGTTCGCAAGAAATGGAGATAATTAGGAGGGAGGCTGGTCTGAATTATCTTTCTGCTGGCCAAGCTGCACTTGAGTCTGGCTGCTAAATGAGGACAAACTTGGATGCTCCATGGACAGAAATGCTGGATATTTTTCCAAGAGACAGCCAGACTGTCCAGTTGCTTGTGAAGAAGCGTGTGCTTCTAAAAGACCCAGACCCTTTCCTCCGTCTTCAGCATCAGAACACTACAAATGAATAAGCAGCCCCTCCACACCATGAGTCATGAGGATACCTGTTTTGGTGGAGTTTAATTGTAGCGAACGCTTTTTTTTTTTTGTCTGTCTGTTTCACCTTCCTATGGATGGCCATGCTTAATTCTGTGAGATGTGCAGCCAACATGTGGGGTGCATCTTACACCTTGTGTATATACCTTCATTTTAAGATTGTTTTAAACAAGTTCAAAAGGCTGGCCGACAAACTGAAAAGCCCCCCCCCCCCCCCCCCCACCCTTTCTCTTGTTAGCACTGGAGACCATTTCCTTAACTGCCAGTTTGTTTGATCTGCAATATTGGCCTGTGAATTTATTTATAATTTTAGAAATTGCAGAATATATTAGAATCTAAAACATGACCTTGTGCATGAAATGTTTTTGGAGGCAGTTTGTCGCTGATAATCTTTTAGCCCCTCCAAATTTGATGGCGAGTGCAATTCTTCAAAGCTGCACTTAAACTGGTCTTGTTTAAAGAGTTGCCCTTATTCTCCTGCTACCAGTGTTACCAAGTGTTCAGTCTAGACAGATAGCTTTGTTAAGCTTGTGCATTTGAGTAATGAATTCTTTGTTGTCACCAGCCTTAACTTGTGAAACGGACTCTTGAGACGTGCTCTAAGGTCTCCCAGTTATAGTGTTATTGGAAGAGAAAATAATATTCTATCATGTAGTAGTACTACTCGCTGCAGTGCAGCTGAATTGGCAGAGAATTAGTTTTCTGGGGGAGGTATTAGCTGTTACATTGATCTATGTGCTCTTTAAGCATCGCTACATTGCTTCACAAATGTTGGGGAAGCTGTGGATTTATTTACCCACGTCTAAAGAATGTTGGCCAAATGCATCAAAATGAACCATCTGACCTAAAATGTAGCATGAATTCAGTCTCTGTGCATTGCAAGTTAGCTGGCTTTCATTTAAACCAGCTAACGACAAAAGATGCCTCATTTAAAAACAAGCTGAGCAGGTTGGGCTGCACCTAACGCATAGAGAGAGATGGGTTTGGGCAATAACACTGACTGCACTGCTTTTTGTACACCCATGGTGCCCAAATGGGAGAGCAGTGTGATGCAGAACATTCTTTCTCCCCCCCCCCAAAAAAAAATTTAATAAAATAGAAATGGCACGAGGGGGAATGGGCACAAAGGATTACATATTACTATTAGTCGGACTGCTTGTTTAAAAAAATAACTTGGGCACCTCAGACTGCTGAGTTTATGGCTTATTTTTCTGCCCTTTATTGCTTTCATATTTTAGGTCTGGGATACAGTTGCTTTTTTGCATTTTTATGCAACATGACAACCACATTTTGCATTAAGGTTCCCCTGACCACTTGTTCGGCTGGAACCTTTTTTGCAAATGAGGTTCCCCCTTTGTTATGGTGAGATGCTCTCGACTGTTTTAATCAATGAGAAGTAGTATTGCACATTTAATCAACGCTCTTTTAAAAAAAATATAAGTGACAGTGTTGATCCGTTTAAAATCACGTTTTGATTTCTCATTGATTAGGACTGTGATCCCTGTTCTCTCGGCTCTATCGTTGTCCCTTAAATACTTGCACATCGAATTTGGCTGTTTTGGTTTATGGGTTGGGTGGGAGGGCTTTATTTGTAAAAAAAAATAAAATAAAAATAAATTTAAATTGAGCGTTAGATGAGAGAACGGAGATCTAATTGTACAGGCACTTGGCAGCTGTCTGTCTCTTGTCAGCCCACTGGTAGTAATCGCCGCAGTAAATGCTTTCGGGGCTAAAATTGACAATCTTTCACGAGGTAGTTGCTACCTTTTTGATGGAATGCTGCTTTACTGCCAGTGGCTGACACGATGAAAACCTTAAAGACTGAGACAAGAGCATCTTGCCCCAGATTGGGTGACTAAATTTGATAGTTTGTGTAACTAAATCGTCTCATTCTTTAAGGTCTTTTTTTTTCTTTTTCTTTTATTTGTGGGGTGGTTAAATTAGTGCTTTTGCTGCCCTGATGCATATGTTCATCCTCTCGATAGTTCCAACACTTTTACGATAACAGCTTTTGTGTACAATCTGGCCGTCCTGTCCCTTACCTGTCGATGAGGATGTGAGAGTCCGTAAGGGATTTTCTTTCAAAACTGATGCATCAGTAAAATTAAATGGGGAGGGTATTACGGAAACAGGATGACGTGATCTAAGGATCCAAAGTTATGGTAATGGGTATAAAAAGGTTTGAAAAAGTTGCCCTTAAATTTGGATTTTTTTTTTTTCTCAAATGAAACATTCAAGTGAAGTAAACCTTATTTAAAAAAGAAAAGTCTAAAGAATTTAAAAAGTCTCAAAATTAAGTGAAGCATTTAAAGTCTGAGTTCATTTTTTTTATTTGATGGAAATTTGGTCGTTATTTAATTGGCAGATTTTTTCAGTGAAGCTAATTTTACAATGACTTAAGTTTAAAGGATGTCATGAGTATTATTGGATACAATTGAAAGTTGTTTTGAAAATAAAGCTCACTGAAATTTATTGCGTCTGAAGTTTTATCTTTCCTTGGCAACTACTGCAGTGTCCTCCTTTGAAAGCTAGGGGTCAGTACGTTGCTGACATCTTAATATAAACTGACCTGGAGGAAGTTCTCAGACCGCAGACTGACTTGTACTCTGGTGTCGCCACGGCTTGTAGCTCAAGATGCATACGTTGGTGGTGTTTAGCTTTTCATCAGTGGCTCTTCTAGCCTGTGTAAACAGTGCTTTCCCCCCACCTTGTGACAGGTAAGCTGAATGACAGTGTTTTTCCTTAAAATGTTTTTGTATACGAGACTATGAGACTGCTTCCTGTTCTTGAATTCCTGTTGATTCTAAAACAAGTTCTGGTTAATGTATGGCTGTAAAACTGATCAGTTAATCTAAAACATGTCTGGAGGAACTTTGGATAATCCCAAATCTTTCAATTTTTTTCTTTTTTAAAAATTGAATTTCCAACCAAAAACAATGCATCTGCTCAGTTTAAAACTGTAATGCTTACAACCTAAAATATTGGAATGCCTCTACTTTGTCTATTTTCTACAAACTTTGCAATATCTTTTTGAAGATATTCACTCTAATGCCACAAATGTAGGCTGCTGTCTTGGAAGCTTTGAGCTTTTTTGTGTTTAGCAAAAATGGTTGTAGGGTAACATCAGCTTACTGCTGCTGAACACCTGGAAGCACGGTCGTTTTTTTTTTTAAATGTTGAATGCCGCGAGTGAACCGACATTTCTCATAATGTTTGTGTTGTATTATCTTCAGCATATATGTAGTTGTCAGCTGACCTTTGCCCTCAGCTGACCTTTGCCCTCACCTGCTTATTTTTAGTGACACTGACATGGTTTTACTGCTTCCCTGCAAGACTGTAACAAGATGTCGGTATATTGTACTAATACACACGTCCTTTATCACATCTGTTTAATAATTAACAACTCTATATATATATCAATTTCAGTGAAATATACTGCACTGGGCCCATCTTGCACCAGGTACAGAAAGCTAAACTGTTTGATGATGACAAGTACTTTGTTGACATGAAGCTGAGGGAAACTCCAGGTAAGTCAGCAAAAAACAGCTAAATATTTTTTGATTACATGCAGTGGTGGAATGCAAAAAAGTACATTTACTCAAGTACTGTACTTGGGTATGAATTTGAAGTACTTTTCATGCCACTTTGTACTTCTACTCCGCTACATTTCAGAGAGAAATATTGTACTTTTTACTCCACTACATTGATCAGACAGCTTTAGTTACTTTACAAATTAAGATTTTTGTACAAAACGCATGTATTTTTTAAAACTGATGTTTTATTATAAATGAAACTAGCCAACAATATAACGGCCTACAAGTCCAGCTGAGATGATTAGACCATTAAACACACAACTGTTGGATCCTTTACACTTTCTTGACACTTTTCCTGATGGTACTTGCATACTTTATTTCAGTAAAAGATCTGAACACTTCTTCCATCACTGATTACGAGGCTGCTTTTGTTGCTCCTTGTGTCTTTTCCTGCAGATGTTGTTTTGTCTGCATTTCGCAACCTTTCAAATGCATCACCGAACTCTACCGTCCCACCTTCCAAGCTGCAGGAGTTCCTCAGTACATACTTTGAGAAACCAGGGACAGAGTTTGAGCCATGGACACCACCAGACTGGCATGACGAGTGAGAACCAGTCACCAGACTCGTCCTCAGATAGTACTGCATATTCATTTTTAAAATGTGCTTGGTTGACATGAGTTGATGTTTATATGCAGGCCCAAGTTCCTGGGAGGAATAGCAGACGGAGAACTACGTAACTGGGCTGAAAAGATCCATCATCTGTGGAAGTCTCTCGGCAGAAAGGTGATGAATTAGTATTTATTAGTCGATCGGCCGAACATAGCCTAATTATATATATATATATATATATATATATATATATATATATATATATATATATATATATATATATATATATATATATATATATATATATATATAAAATTAAAAAAAAGCTTTTTGGCTTTTCCCTTTACTTTATTGTGTTGTATATCTTTTTTTGTGCACATTAAAGGTTTATAAAGTGAAAAAGTCAGCCCAAAGGGATTTACCATCTCCAACAGAAAACACTGTTCACGAACTGCTCCAAACAGCTCTGTTGTAGTCCAGCCTTTACTTCAGAGACAAACGTGCATCACTTTGTAACACACGTTGTAATGCTCGCCTAGCTGCTAGCGTGGCACTCCCTCATACTCTGCAACTGACAAGCTAGCAGTACTTGCGTGCATGTGTGACTCCCAACAAAGATGGAACAGAAGTGAGATGCCTCACTCTGTAGCTAAAACAGAGCGCTCAACACACAGGGTGAAATGAGGAGCTGCAGCAGTAGAACAAATATATATGGTGTTTTCTGAAAATTAAACCACATAAATCTATTATGGTACAACCTCTAAATACAACTATGAACCTGAAAATGAGCATAATATGAGAACTTTAAACAAAAATGCTGTTTCAGTTTCTAATGTGAATCCTTTGTTAGTCAGTTAATACATTGAATATATTTGGGTTTTGTTGGACAACAATCTATGTGAATGTCAAATTGGCAGGGTTGCCACAGTCATGGGAAACCTGGAAAAGTCATGGAATTGCAAAATCTCATTTCTAATTAGTCATGTAATTTGTAAAATCCTTGAACGTTTTGTTTGAAATGAAATGTTACAGTAATTAGGCCTGTAACAATTATTACATAATTGTCTAATGTCAATGTCTTTACGTAATTGCGGTTTCTTTGTTTAACCGCAATGAATTGCTAACATTAGCTAAGGTCCTAAGGTATGACAGAGTGGTAATTGTTGATTTTGTTTAGATATGCCAAATTGCAATTATATAAGTAATTAATGGTCAGACTGTTGAGCTAAAGCTAGGTTGGTGGCACTTTACCCCATACACGATCATAGCAACAAAAATGACGAGGGGATACAGTTAGAAACAATGTTTTATTATAATAAAGAGGCGTTGTTTACTTTATAGGCTGTGTACCTGTGTTATTACATTATCTGGGTCACATAACACTGATAGATAAGATAAGGTATACTTTATTGTCCGCGAAGGGAAATTTGTTTTGGACTATGTCCGTTCTGCAGCTTTACAAAGACAACACAAAATACAGAAAATAGCCTAAGCATCTCTCAACACATACTCTCATGCAACACAAAACATGCTTTCATATACATTAGACAGGTACCTATATAGTAAGCACATTAACTCCTTTCATTGGCAGTTTCTAATTGAACGACCCTGTACGTATTGCACAAAATGACAGTGCACTGACATAATGCACAACCCAAATAGCCTACGTGTTGCATAACTAACATATTGCACAACCCCAATGATATAACCAAAAGATTTAGCCGGCACCGTCAGACACCGCCTACCAAGAGCCTGGGTCTGTCCGAGATTTCTCCATAATGGGAAGTTTTTCCTCGCCACTTGCTCTTGGGGGAATTACTGGAATTGTTGGGTCTTTGTAAATTATAGTGTGGTCTAGACCTACTCAGTCTGTAAAGTGTCTTGAGATAACTCTTGTTATGATTTGATACTATAAATGCAATTTAATTGAATCTGATTTGTTTGAATAACACCGACCAAGTGTACATTTAATATTTCATGGCTCTCTAATGACAAAACAGTTTGTACTGGCCATTAGAGAGCCATGAGAGATTATATAGTATGTGGGCTACGCATTGTTTAAAAAAAAAAAAAACATGAACGAATATATAAATAAAGGTTTCTGTTTATTTTCATACAATTAACATTTTGAGTAAAGTATACTACACAGTTCTCTTTGGGTTATACATTATGAATGGTCATGGAAATGTTGTTATGGGTGCTTGAAAAGTCATGGAAAAGTTTTGAAATGTCAGTAAAAATGTGTGGGAACCTTGAATTGGGCTTTAGGAAATAATTATTCACTATCTTCTGATGATTTATTTCTAGGCCAAATGATTAGTTGAAAAATAATAATTCAGATTAATCCATAATGAAAATAATCGTTAGTTGCAGCCCTGAGAGAGAGGTTGAAGCATCCACGGGAGTCCAACGATGTCAAATGACTGATTTCTCTTCCAGATGGTCAACAGTGTTAAAGATCACCCAGAGCTCTACTCGCAGATATACAGCCCACATCCTGTCGTAGTGCCGGGGGGGCGCTTCAGGGAACTCTACTACTGGTGAGTAAACGATGGAGCCTGTTTCTCAGCTGTCTGTCTGAGTCAGAGGAAAGTCTCAGCAGGTAAGAGCGAGCAGAGATCACAGCCAGAGCCAGTCGGGGCTCTCTGCTGAGAGCCCCCCCCGCCCCACCTGGGTGCCGTGTGCAGACAGTGACGTGAGCCGCTCTGTGCCAACAGGGACTCCTACTGGGTCATCAACGGGCTCCTGCTGTCAGAGATGACAGACACGGCCCGCGGGATGATTCAGAACTTCCTCTACCTCGTAAACAGGTAAGCCTTAAAGCACTTCTCATCTTTCATAGCACACAGTGGTGGAGGAAGTATTCAGATCCTTTTACTTAAGTAAAAATACTAATACCACACTGTAAAAATACTGTTACAAGTAAAAGTTCTGCTCTGAAAATATTACTAAGTATGTAAGCATCATCAGGAAAATGTACTTCAAGTACTCAGTGCAGAAAAATCCTCCCATTTTAGAAAGTGGAAAGGATCCAAACAGTTGTGTGTTTAATGGTCTAATCATTTCAGTTGGACTTGTAGGCCTATATATATATATATATATATATATATATATATATATATATATATATATATATATATATATATATATATATATATATATATATATATATATATATATATATATATATATATATATATATTATAAAGCACATGTGTTTGTGTGCAAACCTCTTAATTTGTAAAGTAACTAGTAACTAAAGCTGTCAGATGAATGTAGTGGAGTAAAAAGTACAATATTTCTCTCTGAAATGTAGCGGAGTAGAAGTAAAAAATGGCATGAACAGAAAATACTCAAAGTACAAGTACCTCAACTTTTGGACTTAAGTACAGTACTTGAGTAAATGTACTTAGTTACATTCCACTATTGCATAGCACAAAGAAAGTCCAGCTCGCAGCAGGTAGTTTTCTCATTTTGAATAAGTAATTTAGCAACCTAAGTTGTACACTTCTCGGGGGGAATTTCAAGATTTGTGGAATAAAAGATCTTTTTCCAATCACTCCTGCAGATATGGCTTCATTCCAAATGGTGGGCGGATTTACTATGAAAGGCGCAGTCAGCCTCCATTCCTCACTCTAATGGTGGAGAGCTACTATCAAGCAACCAAGGATAAAGAGTTCCTCAGGTGATATTTAGGCCGGAGCTGATGTCCTGCCAGACACATTATCATTCTTGAGCTGCCTCGCTTCTCTTCCAGAATAGACAAAAAAAAAATGCCTATTAAACATTAAAACCTCAGTGCTTGTGTCTGTCAGTGCCTCCGGTATTTAGTTTTCCCTAAAATACTCAATTTGTGTGACACTTCTCTTGTGTGTAATGATATTAAGGACTGTGAAAGGTAGTGTGAATTAAAACATTGCTCCCTGCTGTCTGTACAAACTTGCATGGTTTAAGAGCAGCGTTACCAGCTCTGGAGCAGGAGTACCGATTCTGGATGCAGAACCGTTCTGTGGCTGTGGAAGTAAACGGAGCAGAGCATGTACTGAACCGGTATTATGTTCAGGTGGGCTTGCCCAGGTACGTCTGAAATAAATCTAGTGAATAATAAAAACACATTTGAGATATGTGCGTGTTGTATGTCGTGCCTTCACCCACACTCACCGTGTCTTTTGTTCTTTCTAGGCCTGAATCCTACACAGATGACCTGGAATTAGCTGAAGGACTCACTGATGGTAATGGCTCATTAGTGCTCATATTCTTGGTGGTTGAATGAATCACCCTTTATGAGCAGAAGTAATATTACCCTGTTATGGTCATTTTGTTCCATGAGAAAGAGAGAGAGAAAAAAAAGATAATGCTGTGCTCTGTCCTGGCTTTGACTGTACTGTAGTTTATAATTGCTCCTCAACAGAAGAGGAATATATTGCCCTCCATTCAAGGGTTATCTGTGCAAAACAAACGTGCTCTGAAAACCTCATTAGCATCTTTTAATTAATACATACAGTATGTTGACATTTATTTTTCATATTGCTGCTGAACACACATTTTAGGAAATACTGTTGTTTGCTAGAATCTTTCTGCCCGCGAAATGTGTTTGCTCAGACGTCGCAGAATAGATTCATATTTATTAATAACATAAAGTCAAGGCCATGAAGTTATGTCCTCCTCCTTGGAAGAGACATTTAGTTTTCTGTCTCTAAAGCTTTGGAAAAATGTTGCAAATAAAAAAAAAAAAAAAAAAAAGTATTCAGAGGCTGCATCGGTCACGTTAAATGGCCGCCCACCAAGAGTCTGGTTCTGTCTGAAGTTTCTGCCTGTTTTTTTTTTTTTTCCTGCCTGGAAAAAAATGTATGCTCTTGGGGGGGGGGGGGGATTGTTGGGTCTCTTTAAATTGTAGAATGTGGTCTAGACCTACTGTATCAGAAAAGTGTCCTGAGATAACATCTGTTATGATTTGACACTACAAATAAAATTTAATTGCATATTTTACATTTTCCACATCTAGTTAACAACTAGTGCTGTCAAACGATTACAATTTTTAATCGCGATGAATCGTATTGTCATAATATAATATAATCGCACATTTTTATCTATTCTAAATGTCCCTTGATTTCTTTTTATCCCATTATTTTTTTTCTCATTTTAATACTCTTAACATGGAAAAGTGGATTGGCTTGCTTTGTGCAAATGTGTTTTTTTTTTTTTTTTTTTTTTTTTTTATTGAAAACAACATTGGCATATACGTAGTGTTCAATTTCACACAAACATTCACACTTGGAGCTAATAATCTGTATGTAACACTGTGACCTCGATTTTCCATTGCAGACAGTACTGCCTCATGCCTGAGGCGAGCGTGGCTCGTCGTCACAGCAACTATGGTTTCCCCCGACTCATTTCCTGGTTGTCCTTCTCCATAAACAACGTAAAATCAAGGAGAGGGTTAACTTTTCCTGCTCCAGGTTTCCCACCGTGGTCAGAAAGAACAGAGGAGACACTTTGTTTCTCTCACTATGACTCTAGAGTCGCTACTCGCTCCGAAGCTAATCGCAGTCACGAGCCTACAGTACTAGCTAGCTACGCGGCTCACAAGTCCAAACAAGTGTGTGCACCCGGCCACGCCAAGACCCGCCCTTCAATCACTACTATTGGCCAGGCGTCCAAGGTAACGTAACCCCATTTGTTCAGGTCCTATCCCCTGACCAATCTGCTATCCTAACCTTAACCACTCGAGGTGAAATGCGTAACACCAACCAATCGAGCTGCTTCGTAGGGCGGGACGTGCCGTGGCCATAGTGGGATTCATAATTTTGCCAGCCGTGTCTGTTTTGTTTCCGGTTTAGCTAGATCCGAAAGAACGTTAATCGTGCGATTTAAAAAAAAAAAAAAAAAAAAAAAAAAAATGTCTGCGTTAAAATGGGTTTGCATTAACACCGTTAATAACGTGTTAAACTGACAGCACTACAAACAACACATACAATGAAATGCTGATTTGTTGTTTTTTCTGCCTCAGACCGTAAGGAGGAGCTGTGGATGGATCTGAAAGCGGGTGCAGAGTCTGGGTGGGACTTCACATCCCGCTGGTATACGGACGCCGACGGCCACAACAACGGCACCCTCAGGGAGACCAGAACCAGCCAGATCCTCCCCGCTGACCTCAACGCTCTCCTGTACCTCAACGAGAAGACTCTCGCTTCATTTCACAGGATACTGGGTGAGCAGCCTTTTAGTCTTTATCCACAACATTCCACTTCCGGGATTGCTCTGTTGCCACCGGAAAATTTGCCGGACGTCCCTCTTTTCGATTGGATATCCGTCACCTTCCTCTTTCTTTGTGTTGGCGTTCTAAACTCTGGTGGATTTCTGAGGACTATGGTTAACTGCTTCTCAGATCTCTGCAGGTTAAATCCAGACAGCTAGCTAGACGATCTGTCCAATCTGAGTTTTCTGTTGCACAACTAAAACAACTTTTGAACGTACACATGTTCCACCAAAACAAGTTCCTTCCAGAGACTATTTTGCAGAGGCACCGTCATTGTGTCCAGCGCTTAGTGCGGCTCAAGACGTTTGTGATTGGCTTAAAGTAATTTTTCTCCCATCCCAGAATGCTGTGTGGACTAGCCAGACCCTCTTCCGCAGCGCTGTGGAGGAAGGTCTGCGAGACTAGGAGCCTTTGAACTTACTTTGGTCTGCAGTGGTGGGAAGTAACTAAGTACATTTACTCAAGTACTGTACTTAAAGGAGAACTCCGGCCAATTGTTATGGTAATCTTGCTAAATATAACTATGCGAGACCTGTCTATAGAAAAAAAAAACAAGCTAAATCGGTGCTAGCAACACGGAGCTGCTGCAGCTAATGCCCACAGCTCCCACTTAGCTAAAACGGCAGTTATGGGGGCATACGATGAATAGTGCCTTTGTGTATCTTAATAGACACAAAATGCAATTAAAATGTCTGTAACATGAACAGGGCCCTTAACAAGATGTGTTGTCAGCATTCACCTACCCTGTTAGCTGCTAGCTAGCTGTCCTCTGGGATGACTGAATGTGTACAGTCAGGCTTCAGTAATAATCATCATGCAGCAGTTCTGTGTGTATTTGCTACATTTCAGAGAATATTGTACTTTTAACTCAACTCCATTTATCTGACAGCTTTAGTTACTTTACACATTAAGATGTTTGTACACAAAACACATGCAGTTTATCAGTCCCTCCAGAAAAACACGAATTTGCGATCGCAGAATTTAATGCATAATCAGCCAAAGTCCGCATATTTATGCGGGGCCGCCTTTTTTTCAAATACGCCGCACTTTTGCTGCATAAATTGCAGATTTCCGCGCAAATATGCGGGGCTTGCATGATTTCATTATCCCCGCATTTTCGTTGCAAAAAAGTCACATATATCTCAGCAGAAAGTTGAAAAATGTTGCGTTTACTTCACACAAGAGCAGCCATTTCCCCCTGTTGCCATGGAAACGTTATGAAGTGACGTAATTTCACCTACTGAGAACATGGTGTTGGGGGGAATCACTTTTTTTTTCTCTTTTTCATCAAACCGCAGTTTTTGCAAGTTCCCGCAAGTTCCCGCAATTTTTGCAAGTTCCCACAATTTCATTGCATAAAATTGCATAAATATCCCGCATATTCCATTGCATTTTTTAAGAAAACGTGCCGCATAATCAAGGAATTTTGCCCGCAACAATCACAAAAAAACTCTGTGTTTCTGGAGGGATGGGTTTATAAAACACAATGTTTTATTAGAAATGAAACTAGCCAACAACATAAGGGCCTACAAGTCCAGCTGAAATGATTAGACCATTAAACACACAACTGGTTGGATCCTTTACACTTTCTAAAATGGGAGGATGTTTCTGAGTACTTTTACTTTGAATATGTTAAGTACATTTTGCTGATGATACTAACATACTTTTACTTAAGTTACATTTTTAATGCAGGACTTTTACGTTTTACATTTTCCACCACTGTTTGCCTGCACACTGCTTTTAGCTCCTAGCTGCTGTTACGTAATGCGTGTGTGTGCTGTTTCCGGCCAGGTGACAGTGACTCTGCTGCCCTGTATGAGCAGACTGCAGCCCGCAGGCTGAAGGCCATAGAGTCTGTACTGTGGGATGCTGAGAGGGGAGCCTGGTTCGACTACAACCTGGTGACGCACTCCAAACACTTTGAGTTTTACCCCTCCAACCTTGCACCAGTCTGGGCACAGTGCTATTCTCGGCCTGAGATGGCAGAGAAGGCAGTACAGTATCTGAAGGTTAGTGGGCATTCTAGGCTTCATTGTGGTCTCCTTTTACAAATATATGTGGAATAATAGATCATTTAGTTTATTTAAAGGGTAATTTCATCCAAATTACAAAAGATGCATATTCCCCCCACTGACCACTGTCAACAAGGACTATTTTTGCGATGTGTGGACTAGCCAGACCCTCCTCCGCAGCGCTGTGGAGGAAGGTCTGGCTATGCGAGACTACCCTGACCCTAAACTACTAAATGGTCCCAAGATATTTATTCCATCTGTCTAACATTGGTTAAACATTACAATACATAGTTATTTGGCAAGTGGAAATAACAGTACAATTCAAATAGATTTCAGAATGAAAAAAACTAGTTTAGAATTGACCAGCTGTTGAGGGTATTCAAGCTTGAACTTTAAAATTTTCTAAATTATATTGAAAGGTGTTTTATTACCATACATGAGTGGGCCAGAACATTAGAAACCCCTCTGAATATAATGCAGTGAAACACCATATAATAATAAAGTGACCCCTGGGTGTATGTATTTATGCCATTTGTGTGAAAGAACCCTGTATTAATCCTGATAAGGCACACATCTGTATGACTCGTCTCCTCTTCAGTTCCAGCAGAGAGCTAATGAGCTGCTCAGAAGCCGCACATTAAACACACAAACATACCTGCAGATGTCACTTCCCTCTGGTTAAATACTGCTGTGGTCTTTAGTCTTCTATACCACTAACAACACACTGTCTGAAAAGGGACATGTTGACATTTTGAACTACAGAAAAGGAATGACTAAATATATCACCATCCCTAGTCACTATGCACTAATCTTCATCCTGGACTTTACATCTGCCCATTGCACTTACTATATATTATTTGTATATTCTGCAATTAACCCATTCTGCCTCTTTTTTTTCTCATGCAACAGTTATTTTGTATGTATCTATTTGTTTTCTTTATGTATTGTTTATTTCATAATTATGTCTAATATGTTTGCAGCATTCACCACGGCAAATTCCACGCAAGTGTACTCATTGTGGTATTTAACCTTTTTCAGATTCTGATTTTCAATTGGACTAAACATTTTGCTCAAATGCTTCTCGACAGTTGTTGAGGGAGGAGAGATTGTTGCTCGTTTTTATTTCCTGCGCCACCATTTTGAGCCATGAATCCTCCCTCTGCTCAGAAGCTAGTAGGATGTTCCATGTGCTTTGTGAACGGTGCTTCCATTTGCTCCAGCAGATGGCACTCACACACTGCACTGGTCTAACCCATGTATGCTCTGATGGTTGCTGCTTTTCCTGTGTGTACAGGGGAGCGGTGCTCTCCAGTTCCCCAACGGAGTCCCAACGTCGCTGAGAGAGTCTGGGCAGCAGTGGGACTATCCCAACGCCTGGCCTCCTCTGCAACACATGCTCATCCATGGTAGGCGGAAATACATTGATCTGACACTGAAGTGCTTGAAACCTGTACTGGTGATGACATGCAGTGGTGGAATGTAACTAAGTACATTTACTCAAGTATTGTACTGAAGTACAAATGTTGAGGTACTTGTACTTTACTTGAGTCTTTTCATGCCACTTCCTACTTCTACTCCGCTACATTTCAGAGAGAAATATTGTACTTTTTACTCCACTACATTCATACAGACAGCTTTAGTTACTAGTTACGTTACACATTACGATTTTTGCACACAAAGCACATGTACTTTATAAAGTCTGATGTTTTATTATAAATTAAACTAGCCAACAATATAAAGACCTACAAGTCCAACTGAGATGATGAGACCATTAAACACACAACTGTTGGATCCTTTACACTTTCTAAGATGGGAGGATTTTTCAGCATTGAGTACTTTTACTTTTAATACTTTAAGTACATTTTCCTGATGATACTTACATACTTTTACTTGAGTAACATTTTCAATGTATGACTTTTACTTGTAACAGAGTATTGTGACTGTGTGGTATTAGTACTTTTACTGCAGTAAAGGATTTGAATACTTCTTCCACCACCGATGATGACATGTTGTTCTGTTGTCTTTGTACATTTGTTTCTGTTGTCTTTGTACATTTGTTTCTGAGAGTGCCCAGTGGTTCTAGGGTAGTGCTTGATTTTGTTTTGCCCTGGCTTTGTACTCCAGCACATGATTTAAAATCAAACAAATCAACTAATCACCTTCACGTTTCATTTGAGGCTGTTTACATCCACGCCCTTAAAGGCTCTCTGTGGAGTTTCCTTGAAACCAGTGTGTGTGTTACTCACCAACATGCATTGTGTGTATCCTTAAGGTATCCCCCTCCACCACAGTAAACATTTGCAAAGCCAATTTTCTGAAAGTTGTCTTCGTCCGCATTTGCTTATTAAAGTAGTCTTCTTCCCTGCCTTCCAGCCTTTACTGCCACATTGCTGCATTTCTTAGCGTGTTACCGCCACCTGGTTATCAGTGGAATAGTGTGACACCCTTTTCAGGAAAATGTAAGGCTGCAACTTTCATTGTCAATTAATCTATGGATATAATTTTCTTGGACCGATTAGTTGTTTGCTCTATAAAATGTTGATCAGTGTTTCTTAATCCCAAGACGATGTCCTGAAATGTCTTGTTTTGTCCACAACTCAAAGATATTCAGTTTACTGTCACAGAGGAGAGAAGAAACTAGAACATATTCACATGTAATTCAGTTTCAATTCAATTTTATTTATAGTATCAAATCATAACAAGAGTTATCTCAAGACTCTTTACAGATAGAGTAGGTCTAGACCACACTCTATAAGTTACAAAGACCCAACAATTTCAGTAATTCCCCCAAGAGCAAGTGGCGAGGAAAAACTTCCTTTTAGGGAGAAACCTCGGGTGGTGAGGAAAACGTCCACTTCTTTAAGAAGCTGGAATCATAGAAATGTTACTTTTATTCATAAGAAATGACTAGCCGATTATCCAAATAGTTAAATAGCTAAAAACTAATCGATTAATCTTTGCATCTCTAGGAAAACGTATCACATCTGTGTGCACATCTGTGTCCTTGTGCGTGTGTACAGTACAAACAAAACAGGGACCCCATTGTGAAAACATTGCTCCATAGTGCAACCAGTGGTCAAAGACATCGCACGGTACTCGTGAAAGGTTACAGAAAGTCATTTTATTTCATATTTGGCTTGAGACCGAACCACCCACAGAGATCAGCAGACACTTGTTATATCATCTCTGGTGATGCTCAGACAGGCCCGCACTGCAGCCAGCTTTACTCGTTGCTTATTTAGTGTAATTTCTGTCTGTCATAGTCTTGTCTGTGTGACACATGATCAGAGAGGATTTTAGTCTGTGTCTGTATGATTAGAATCCCTGCCCTGCTGAATATTTCTAAAATTGGGGGACTATGTATAACCTGTAGGCTTCATGTTAAAAAAAAAAGACGTTCTTAGGTTTGTTTAATGATTGAAATTGTCTCGTTTTTCCAGGTTTGTCCAAACTAACTTCAGAGGATGCAAAACAACTAGCATTTGATTTAGCCCAGCGTTGGATCAAGACGAACTGGTTGGCATACATGAAATATGAAGCCATGTTTGAGAAGGTGAGTCTTTTTAAAGGTTTCAGTATGTCACAGCTTGTTGTCGCACAGTAATAACCCAACTGGCTCAGAGTGAGTAATCTTCCTCCTCCTCCTCACAGTACGATGTGAACGGCGATGGCAAACCTGGTGGTGGAGGAGAATACCAAGTTCAGGTATTTCCTTTCATGTTTTGATGGTGTCAAACATATGTGCTTATAGATCCAATCATAATGTGAGTTTACAATAACTTTGGGTGGAAAAATCCTGTGTCCCGTACGTACAGTTTGATGCACGCATGTTTTGATGCTTTCATATGTCAACTCAGGGGTGTCGGACTGGGGGTGGAAATGGGACTGAGTACCCAGGGCCCTCATGTGAGGAGGGCCCAACAAGATGCTAGAATGAGTAGCTGTGGATGCAGGAGGGGCCCATAGAAAATGCCTTTCTACAGGGTCCAGAATTTTGTGTCAACGCTGACTAACCTTAGCGTGGAGAGCTAATTTATGACACCAGCCAAACTAGCAGTCAGTTCGTAACATTAGATTTGGTTAATCAAAGACGCTAGCAAAGCAACACAGGACAGAAAATAAGCACAGCAGAGACGAACGATAGGTCAGACCTCCGTGTTTAACTATCTATAAACGTTACAGTTACGGCTCAGTTTGCTGATTTCATGCATCTCCAAAATCAAATCAACTGCCATTTGTCTACGGGAAGTTACTTTTGTGTAAGCGACATCACAGTGATTCAGTCTATAGTATTTTCTAATTTCATGCAGAGCCCTGTCAATTCTTTCAACCTCACTTCTGCTTCTTAACTTGGACACATCTGCATGCTCATGTAGACATATACTCTCACTCCTCCTCACTTCTGTGTCATTATCCAGCTCCTTTTTTTTGTACTTTTCACTACTCTCTACTTTTTACTTTCTACTTATTTTGCTGCTTTGCTAAAGTGTGAAGTAAAAAGGAAAACGTCCCTTATGCTCGGCCGTGTTGCCCTGTGTGTAGCTGGGTTTTGGCTGGACCAACGGTGTGGCCCTGCAGCTCCTGGACCAGTATGGGCTGAGACTGGTCTCAGGAAGCAGACGAGTGTCTCCTGGCCTCCTGCTGCCTCTGGTCCTCTCAGCCACTCTCAGGCTCCAGTGAATCCCAGGTGACAGAAGAGCCTGACTGGAGGTTGGCTTTTATTATTCCTGGTTTCACTGCACTACATCCCTCCCATCCATAGGCCTGGAACTATTACATAATCGCCTTTGTTTTACCGCGATTAATTACTAACATTAGCTAAGGTCTTAAGGTGTATGAGTGGTAATTGTTGATTTTGTTTAGATATTCCAAAGTGTAATTATACAAGTGATTATTGGTTGGACTGTGTATTTTTATTAGTTCAATTGTTAGTTAAGCACATGACCCCTATACATGTTAATAAAAACAAAAACATCAGTTAAAATTGTTTTTTATGATAATAAAGAGGCGTGATTTACTTCATAGACTGTGTTTATTAAATTATCTGGTTCACATGACAGTCATATATATACAACCCCAAATCAGAAAAAGTTGGGACAGTATGAAAAACACAAATAAAAAAAGAAAGTAGCGATTTCCAAATGTACTTTGACTTGTATTTCATTGCAGACAATGTGAACACAAAATATTTCATATTTTGTCTGGTCAACTTAATTTCATTTATAAATATACATCCTTTCCTGTCATTCAGACCTGCAACACATTCCAAAAAAGGTTGGGACAGGAGCAATTTAGGGCTAGTAATCAGGTAAATTGGTTAAATTATGTAATTTGAAACCGGTGATGTCAACAGGTGATTGTAATTATGATTTGGTACAAAAGCAGCATCCAAGAAAGGTCTAGTCCTTTAGGGGCAAAGATGGGCCGAGGATCGCCAGTTGTCAAACAAATACGTGAGAAAATTATTGAAATGTTTAAGAACAATGTTCCTCAAAGAAAGATAGGAAGACATTTGCTTATTTCACCTTCAACAGTGCATAACATAATTAAAAGATTCAAGGAATGTGGAGGATTTTCAGAGCGTAAAGGACAAGGGCGCAAGCCTAAGCTGAACAACCGTGATCTCCGATCCCTCAGGCGGCACTGCATCAAGAATCGTCATTCATCTATAAGCGATATCACCACATGGGCTCAGGACTACTTTGGCAAACCTTTGTCAAGTACCACAATACGTAGTTACAGCCACAAAGGCCAGTTAAAACTGTACTGTGCCAAAAGGAATCCCTATGTTAACAGTGTCCAGAAGCGCCGTTGACTTCTCTGGGCTCGGAGGCATCTGGGATGGACCATCACACAGTGGAAACGTGTACTGTGGTCAGATGAATCAGTATTTCAGGTATTTTTTGGGAGAAATGGACGCCGTGTGCTCCGGACCAAAGAAGAAAAGGATCATCCAGACTGTTACCAGCAACAAGTCCAAAAGCCAGGGTCTGTCATGGTATGGGGTTGTGTCAGTGCCCTTGGCAAAGGTAACTTGCACTTCTGTGATGGCACCAATAATGCTGAAAATTACTAAGAAATAAACTGAGATTTTGGAGCACAATATGCTGCCTTCAAGAAGACAGCTTTTCCAGGGACGTCCATGCATATTTCAACAAGATAATGCAAAACCACATTCTGCACACATTACAAAGTCCTGGCTGCGGAGGAAGAGGATACGGGTACTTGACTGGCCTGCCTGCAGTCCCGACCTGTCTCCAATAGAGAATGTGTGGCGCATTTTGAAGCGCAAAATGTGACAACGAAGACCCCGTACTGTTGCCCACCTTAAGACCTGTTTGCAGCAAGAATAGGACAAAATTACACCTGAAACACTTCATCACTTGGTGTCTTCAGTCCCTAAACGTCTTTTAAGTGTTGTGAAAAGGAATGGCAACATTACAAAGTGGTAAATGCTTTACTGTTCCAACTTTTTTTGAAATGTGTTGCAAGAACCAAAATAGAAATTTTGTTTTTTTTAAACAAAAACAATACAAATCATGAGGAACACATTAAATTATGTGCTGTTGTATTGTCTGCAATGAAATACAAGTCAAAGTACATTTAGAAATCATTACTTTCTTTTTTTATTTGTGTTTTCCATACTGTCCCAAATTTTTCTGATTTAGGGTTGTAGACTAAATTGTGCATATTTGAACAAGATCTGATATTTTTCTAAATGGTATATGATCAGGGTCACTTAAATTTTTAGAGGGAACATGATATGATATATCATAAACTAAGAATCCCTTTGATGAATATTTTAGTAATTATCCGGGGGGTTAAGTGATCTCTGGAGATATGCGAAGTTGTAGGTGATGTCTTCACTTCTGGACTCTCCAGTAATTCAGACTGTTAGTGCTTGCTGCTACTTGGATTACAGCATTGGCAGATATCCAACTGACATCACAAACAGTTATTCACCTAATTTGATTATAAAGCGTATTGCTGTACTGCAGATGAACTCACTCTGAGTCCTTCTGTGACATGCAAACTGAAGTTTGAATGTAAACAAGCTCATGTGAGAAATAAAATGTGAAGTGAATGCATGAATGATGTTTAAACCACAGCGGTCTTTATTATATCTGACTCCTCTAGACACTTGTATTACATTTTTTTTCAAATCAACCAAGTATTTCAGATTACAGTGCTGGCATAATAATCACATGTTAAATATAGTGATTATTTCCCCCACACTGTCGGCACTAAGTTTATTTCAAATGCAATATTTTGGTCATATTTTCTTCATCTTGCACGGTCTATGACCGAAACGTTTTTTAATAAACTTAGTGCTCACAGTGTGCAGCAATTCATTACTTTCCGTGTCATAATTTCATCTTCCTACACACCTCTCTACCAAGTGCTTTTAGACAACACTCAACATAACATTGCATGGTCAAATGAACCTTCCTTTTTGAAAGATACATAGCACAGGTGTTTATGGTGGCAGTTCTGTGGTGGAATGTAACGGAGTACATTTACTCAAGTACTGTACTTAAGTACAAATGTTGAGGTACTTTCCTTGAGTCTTTTCTTTTAATGCCACTTTATACTTCTACTCCGCTACATTTCAGAGAGAAATATTATACTTTTTACTCCACTACATTCATCTGACAGCTTTAGTTACTTCCACATTAAGATTTCTGCACACAAAACACATGTAGTTTATAAAATATATTTTATAAATCATGTGTTTTTTTAGCAATATAAGGCTCTATAAGTCCAGCTGAGATGATTAGACCATTAAACACACAACTGTTTGGATCCTTTACACTTTCTAAAATGGGAGGATTTTTCTGCATCGAGTACTTTTACTTTTAATCCTTTAACTACATTTTCCTGATGATCCTTACATACTTTAAGTAATAGTAGTAGTAACATTTTTAATGCAGGACTTTTACTTGTAACAGAGAATTTTTAAAGTGTGGTATTTTTACTGAAGTAATGGATCTGAATACTTCCACCACTGGTGGCAGTTCTGTGCAAGAAAGTAAGAAAAAGGTGTCTCTCACTCTTGCTCCATATGCATTTCTCTATTCTGATGACATTCTTCAAAAATCAACAATGAAAGTCAACACTGCACTGATTATATAGGCCACACCCTTGTTACACATGATTGAATTCAAATAAAATGTGCTGCTACAGGATTAGACATGTTTTTATATTTAATAGTACTACGTTCAGCAATATGACTTTTCAACATATGGCTTATCACCAGGGCAGTTCTGTGCTGAACACAATGCTGCTGACCAATGAATTGCGCTTCCTATGGCTGCTTCACAATAAATGCCACTCTCTATTCCACCAGATGAAAGCTTTTAAAGGGTACTACTGATAGGAACAACAATCTTTGATGTTGGTCCAGTAATATAGTCTAGTAGCCAGCCCATAGAGCCCCATTGTGAACACGGAAATGTTGTACACCAAAGTTTTACTGTAGAAATGTAAAGTATGGGTCCCCAGCATACAGAAACTGCCGGATGCTAATAAGCGAGATCGCTGCAGTCGGCAGCGGCAGAACAAGCTACAATGTAAGTGGTAATTGTCCAGCTTGTATTTACCTTCACTGAAGTTTTGGTTTTGACAATGACAGGTTCAGATTAATATTCTAAGTGTCTGGCCTTTTAAAATACACTTTATTCACAGTCGACAAACAAAGTCAGTCACTTAGACACAAAAACATGGGAAAATAGGGTCCAGTTTGAAGCAGTAGGATGTTCGATTAGCATTATTGTTAACCTAAAACCGCTCTGACATGATGGACAGAGAGAGTGAACAATAAACAGTGAAGCCGTTAATGAGTTAGAATCACTGGATTACACCCATGCATGTTTTCCTGGGAGTCCCTGGTGCGTGTGGAAGTTAATTTGAATCCAGCATGGGAATGGTAGACTCCACCACTATCAATAAAAACTACTTTATAGACATGTATATTTATCTATGGAAAAGCAGACCTTTCGAAAATGCAGTATCTATAACTTTTGAAAATAAGAGATTTATGCAATTTTGACTAATGGCTGACTGAGCACTATTTTCTGAAAATGATCTACGCATCTAGATTCTGGGGTTAGTTTCACCATGCTGTGATATTCCTGGAGCAGAGCTCCTTAGTTCACAATAGATCAACACAGATGTTATTTATTTTTTTGGCAACTATTCTTTAGGTGTGTGGGGATCAAGTTTAAAAAAGGGCTGAAATCGACCACAAATAGTATACAAAACTGTTTAATTTCATGAAAATCTTAAAGGGGAACTATGCAGTTTTTTTTAGCTTAATTTACCTTAACTGAACAGCTTCGGAGTCATTGGAATGGTTATAAGACTTTTTTTTTCGGGTTGAATGGTGGTCGTCTCGCTTCCCCCAGCACCTGTGAGCGGAAAAACCACCCTTTCACCGCTAGATGGGGCAACTTTCGGCCAGCGAGCCGCCGGCCTCAGCGTCAGGAAGTATCGTGTGATATAATAATAATAATAATAATAATAATAATAAATTGAATTTATATAGCGCTTTTCATAGACTCAAAGTCGCTTTACGGGGAGCTAGATTAGAAGGTAAAGCAAAACTGGACAATACAAGACAAACCAAAACAAAGCAAAAGAAAACAAGACAAAGCAAAACAAGATACAGTCACAGAAGAAAAGGGGGCTACAGATAGGCAGAGGTGAAGAGATGGGTCTTGAGGCGGGACTGGAAGATGGTGAGGGACTCAGAGGTGCGGATCTCTTGGGGGAGGGAGTTCCAGAGCCTGGGAGCTGCCCTGGAGAAGGCTCTGTCCCCAAAACTGCAGAGTTTGGACTTGTGGATGCAGAGGAGACCGGCTGAGGTGGATCTGAGGGACCGTGAGGGTTGGTAGGGGGACAGGAGGTCAGTGAGGTATGAGGGGGCCAGATGGTGGAGGGCTTTGTAGGTGAGGATATCAGGTAGATATCAGGTATCGCGATGTAAGGAATTACTTCACGGCACTGCACACATACAGGAACCGGCTAGCTATAAGAACAAGGTAGTGATGGAATTTTTCACTCTCACGTCATGGCTGAGCCGGCAAAAAAGAAGCAGAAAGCTAGGAAAGCATTGTCGGAGGAACAGAGAAAAAGAGGAAACGGCAGACTGACCGAGCGAGGACTCAGACACAAGTAAACATAGGAGCTGCCAAATATCTCTGCTGAAGCTGTAGGGGGAGCTCTACAGAGAAAACCTGCCAGCAAAAAGTTAAAGTGACAAAGATGATACCAAATGTTTTTGTAATGTTGCCAAAGGAGCACCGTAGTTACACAGGTAGGCTAAACCCCTTTGACATCAAAAGAGTCTACTTTGACATTACAGCTAATTGTGTTCTCCCTCCAGTTTGAAGTCACTCACATCACATAGTGAAAAACGTTAGAGCTTGAAACTCACACAAACGTACCTTCAATTTTAAAAAGAAACAAAGACAAGTCAACTCTTTTTTTTTTTTTTTTGCCAGTTACTGATTGTTCCAAACAAGGCATTCTGTCTTTGGAATTTCTGCTTACATCTATGGTGAAATACAGGCCAAGCATGAAATGAAGTCTATATAGATATTCAGATGGTAGTAAATAAAAAAGTAATGAGAAATGTGCTTCTTAAAGAAGAAAATGCATCCGTCTTGGCTGTGAAGATATGAGGCCCTGTTAGGGATTTCACAGCATCTCTCTCCTTTGCATGAGTGCACCCAACTGATCGAGTGTGCAACAGAAATGGGCTAAAGGCAAACGGGTGCAGCGGTTCATGCAACCCCAAAGATCACACTCTAGTAATATGCTATTCTGAGTCTCCATCTACAGGCCATATCATCATCATTTTTTATTTATCCCAATGCATAACTATGCACTATGACACCCACACAGTCGCAGCTGTGTGTGCGTGACACTGTTTAGAGAGGTTTAAGCAGCAGTTATGTTTCCAGCCCTTCACTGACAGCAGCAACTCAAGTAGAACCTGCTCCTTTTTGATAACTCACACATTACCATGCCGTTTTAGCAGAAATGTGTTATGCTCACTTAATGAGATGGAGCTGTAAAGTGTGGAATAAGTTGTCCGGCAGTTAAGTGGCGGTGAGGTGGATGTACGCTGTGTTCGTGTGTGCACGTGCGTGTGCCTTTTTAATTACACAAATTGCGAGGACGTTGTTCGGGGAAGCACGTTCCGTGGGCGGCCCGTGAATTGTAAAACAGCGGTGACAAGTGCATTACATGTTGTTGTGGTAGCAAAGGTCAGGATGTCTTGTCCTCGCCAGTCATCCAGAAACTGCCACAGCATACAAACTAGCATGCACATATGAACTTGTTTTTTTTTTTCTTTTAGAAAGTCTTCATGGAAAATAGTTACATATATAGTTTAATTTAAGACACAATTTCATTTATTCACATGTCTTTAAAATTCTACATGCGTATCTACAAGTCTACTTTATTATCCTCTGGCCTTAGATATGTAAAAAGCAAAATACTACTGCGGCTAACACAGTTCCTGATTTCCATAATGAGAATGAGATGCAGGATTATGGGCAGAAATGTGTGCAATCTTATCAAACAGCTGTGAAAGTGACAAGAGTAGGCGCGTAGGACAATGGAGAGTGGATTCATACCTCTGAAAGTCTGTGCGGCTTTAGACGGAGGCCTGAGCTTCATTACTGTTCCCCGGCACAGCCCTCACTAGCCCCGGCAGCACACATCACAAAGGCTGCTCATTATCCTCGGAGTCCTCCCGGAACCGCCGAGTCCCGCTCGCTGCTGCAGGAACCCAGCTCTGCACCGCCACCATAATCCCCACCCAGCCACCCACATCCCAACCCCACCCAGCCACCCACATCCCGCAGTCTGTGAAGACCCACGATGGCCATGTGCAGTGGTGGAAGAAGTATGTTGACTTAGAAAGACAAGACAACAACAACATGAAGACAAAAGTTTAAAACATGTCAGGCATCATTAAAACATATGTAATTAATATGATGGGAGCCCAGCCCTGTAAGAGTGGTCATAAATAGTCATAAATGTATAAATATATGGAGGGAAAAATGACTTCTTTGCCCTCCTGTGCTGATTCAGCAGAGATATTGACAAGGGCACAAACTAATGTTATACCATACCACACTGTAAATTACTCTGTTACAAGTAAAAGTCCTCCATTGAAAATGTTACTTGGAAGTATCATCAGGAAAATGTACTTAAATAATTAAAAGTAAAAGTACTCATTGCCCATTTTAGAAAGTGGAAAGGATCCAAACAGTTGTTGGCTAGTTTAATTTATAATAAAACATCAGATTTTATGTTTTGTGTGCAAACATCTTAATGTGTAAAATAACTAGTAACTAAAGCTGTCAGATGAATGTAGTGGAGTAAAAAGTACAATATTTATCTCTGAAATGTAGCGGAGTAGAAGTAGAAAGTGGCATGAAAAGAGAAAAACTCAAGGAAAGTACAAGTACCTCAACATTTGGACTTAAGTACAGTACTTGAGTAAATGTACTTAGTTACATTCCACCCCTGGCAGGGATGCTGTCTGTATGTCCTCTGATGGAGAATCTGAGAGACAGAGATGGTGACTACTGGCTCCCATTCAACACGCTCCGATCAATAACCCATTGAGGGATCATGCAGGCCTTCCTGTGTAATGCATTTCCCTAATTATGAGCGTGGCCTCCACAAAACAATTGGTTTGTCTCTGGCTTAGCAGCTAAAACTGTTTGGAGGATAGGCCAACTCCTTGACCTCTAAACTGGAAGGATTGGCTAACTGGAGGCATTATACGGATAGATATGAGCTAGCTTAGTGATATTGATTCTGCACTGTCCAGAGATATCAGGCGTTTTATAATCAATAACTCTTGAGGAATCGTTCCTATGGAATTTCTCTTGCTTAAGAGGAGATTTTAAAATCCAATCTAATGGAAGGAAGAGCTATCGGTGAGAGAAAATGTAATATATATATATATATATATATATATATATATATATATATATATATATATATAAATATATATATATATTAAAAGAGATTCACCTTGCTTATGCTGTTCACAAATTTTATATCCCTTAAGGGTGCTGGTTGCCTGATTTCTCTATTATATTGTCAAGTGGACATATCCTGTCTTCATCAACTTTGCTTTCACGCAGCATGTCTGACTCAAAGACGCACCATGAACCTTTGATATGTTTTTTTAAGGTTGTAAAGAGCTCACTTTATTCACCTAAAACCGTCTGCATTTGAAATTGCAATGCCTTAAAGACCTTGAAAACCTTGTTCCCTGTTACTTAAAATACTTGACTAAATATGCAACAGTTGAAGTTCAGAAAAATATCCTTAGTATCAGTTCAAAAATTGCGTTGGTGTACTTTGATCAGCTTTAAATGACAGCGCTGGCAGCACAAGCAAACAACTCCACATCTGTCCTCGCACTTCTACATGTAGATAAACTCTGACTGGTGCACAGAAGTATGTGACATCGCATTTTTCCAACCGATTTGTGCCCAAACCAGTGAGTGAGAAAAACACAAATAAAAAGATCTCTTGTGTGAACTTTTCTAACTTTGGCAGAACATAGTGTGTTCATGTAGTATCACATGGCTCAGAGTAAGAGCCTGATATGATATAGCCTTTCAGGGCCTTTTAAAGGTACACTGTGTAGGAATTTCTCCCATCTAGCGGTGAAATTGTATTTTGCATTCAAACGAATAGTGCTCTCTAGCGCCTCGCATTTTCAAATGCGTGTTGCAACTACGGTAGCGGTTACGTACCAAGAAGCTATGGCAAAATGTCTTCCAATTTTTGCGTTTTTGGCGACGAGGATTCTTTAAGGTTTGTGAAAATGGCTTACTGTCACACTAAATGCTTGCTCTTGGGGGAATTATTGGAATTGTTGGGTCTTTGTACATTATAGAGTTTGGTCTAGACCTAATCTATCTGTAAAGTGTCTTTAGATAACTGATCTGTTTCCCTTGGTCAGACAATAAATAACTTCTGTGTTGATCTATTGTGAACTAAGGAGCTCTGCTCCAGGAATATCACAGCATGGTGAAACTAACCCCAGAATCTAGATGCGTAGATCATTTTCAGAAAATAGTGCTCAGTCAGCCATTAGTCAAAATTGCATAAATCTCTTAATTTCAAAAGTTATAGATACTGCATTTTCGAAAGGTCTGCTTTTCTATAGGTAAATATCCAATTTAATTAGTAATACCACCTCACCCTTGTAGTAATGTCCCTGTGGATCAGCATTAAAGCCATTTTTATTTTTTTATGCATCTCAGGGGGCTGTTTCACAAAAGTAGAATTTATAAATCCAGGATAAGCGATAAAGCGAGACTTGACCTAGTCTAATCTGTGCAGCCTGGCTTGGTGCGTTTCAGGAAGGCCAAGCCAGGCTGAGGAGGAGCGACTCGGTCAAGTCAGGTTGAAGTAATTTGGATAGATGCACGTTCACGGCTTTCCTTAACAGACCACAAGGTCGATCACAGATTTACTGATGCTACAATGGAGAGTACCCATTGTTCATACTTTATACAGAGTGAGCAGCAGCTTCTTGTGGAAGAATGATAACGTCAAACACATTATTTGTAAAACAAAAAAAGAAACACGGCCGCTGTAATGAAACAGCGAGAGACAGCCTGGCAGACAATCGCAGGCCGACTGAATGCGTAAGCAGCCTAAATATAGACATTAACTGACCACTGCTCTGAACTGAAACCATCATAATCATACCATTCAAGGATTAGGCTACTATCATTTGCACAAATTAAACGTTGTACTCTTTGTCTTAAAAGTAAGCAGAAGATAATCTTCCTCAGGAAATTTACCATGAAGATCCATTTTCTACAACGCTAGAATATGATGCATAAATATCTCTCTCACTCTGTTTCTCCCTCTCTCTCATGGGCTAAAATATAAATTTAATAAGTCATATTAACTTCCACTGCTCGCTTTTAATGCAAAGTGTACAACTGTTTGTTTTTGCAAATGACAAGTAACTCATTGAATGGTTTCAGCTAAGAGCAGTAGTTCGTAAATGTATATTTTTAGACTATCATTCAGTCGGTCCGCTATTATCTGACACTATATTTTTTAAGTTTTTTTATTTTCTATAGAGGCCGAGTTTCCTTCTTTACATATTATATGCTTTGCTCCCTGTATATATGGACATAGAACAGAAAGACACTGAATAAATTGGACTCTAAAATCTAGAAACTATAAAGATAATTAAGTCAGTCCCTCCAGAAAAACGCGGAGTTTTTTTGTGATTGTTGCGGGCAAAAATCCTTGATTATGCGGCACGTTTTCTTAAAAAATGTGATGGAATATGCGGGATATTTATGCAATTTTATGCGATGAAAATGCGGGAACTTGCAAAAATTGCGGGAACTTGCGGGAACTTGCAAAAACTGCGGTTTGATGAAAAAGAGAAAAGAAGTGATTCCCCCAACACTGTTCTCAGTAGGTGAAATTACATCACTTCATAACGTTTCCATGGCAACAGGGGAAAATGGCTGCTCTTGTGTGAAGTAAACGCAACATTTTTCAACTTTCTGCTGAGATATATGTGACTTTTTTGCAACGAAAATGCGGTGATTATGAAATCATGCAAGCCCCGCATATTTTGCGCGGCAATCTGCAATTTATGCGGCGAAAGTGCGGCGTATTTGAAAAAATGCGGCCCCCGCATTAATATGCGGACTTTGGCTGATTATGCATTGAATTCTGCGATCGCATAATCGCGTTTTTCTGGAGGGACTGTTAAGTGATAAATATAATGTACACTGTAAACATGAATGTGACAGAGTATATTCATCAGTTATTTCCCCCTCTCCCTGTTAGATGAATGTACAGCAGTCTACAACACTATATAGTTACTGTTCCAATGAACTAAGACTATAATTAAGGAGGATTGTACAATCAGGACAGGTTTTTATAATTGTACAATCCTCCCAAATTATAGTCCCAGTTTACTGGACAACACAAATTGTGTGCTAAGAATGCCATTTTATTGAATCCTTTATTGTTAAAGAATACAAAAAAATGTATCAACTAAAATAATTGAAGGTGCATTGGTGCACTATAGAAACACACATGTACAGCACTTTATATATTGCCCTTAGTAACTGACTTCATTTAAAACACATCTGGCAACTTTATCAGCCTTTTCTAATTATCTCAACAACTGCCATAATATATTCACCAAACTTCTAACAACACTATGAACAGCAGTCTTCATACAGCAATATAACAGTAACAATGAATAATTATAAAAAAAATAATGGTCACAACTTTAAATAATAACAGTACTTAAATGAACAGCAATATGCACTTGTTGTACTTTAATGCAGGCTGATAACAATAAGGTAAAACCACTGCTGAGTGAACAGAAAAGGCTCCAGAATTAATAAGTCCTGGCTGTTAGCCTGGTCAGGACCAGGCTAGCTGTACAGAATAAATCTCCATGGTAATTTAGGTGCCTCTGCTTTGTGATACCGAGTCAAGGCTAAATTGAGCCAGGATAACTGGGAAATCCCGGCTTAATCCCTTATCTTGGTTTTGTGAAATAGCCCTCAGAAGGATGAACACAGTTTCCCTCCTCCTGTCCAAAACATTTAGGACTGTTGCCAAAATGCTCCACTGTGAGGCAGAAGAGTTCTTTGTTGTATTGGATGAGACACCTTGTTTTCCCAGTCATGCCATTTGGTTCTAGTGAGCATACAATCAATATGGAGACTACAAAAGCCTATCACCATGTGCAGCGTGGCACAGTGTCCTTGCCTGCTGTTGGAAGGCTTTTACCAGACACTTCACATGGCAAAAGAAAAAAAACGAATCACACACTCAACAGTTTGTCTTCGAAGATGGTTTTTGTTGTTTGGACCATAAGCGAAGAGAATCACACACGATATTTCACACTGATTTTTCCATTATCCGACTAAGTGGGATGTCAGTGTGATGACTGGCTCAGATCAATAGTGTGCTGTTGCTGAGGACTTGAATTGTTTTTGTCGGAGTAATTGTGAGAGATCACGCATCCTGTACATGCCACGGGGAGAGAGCACGTGGAAGGAAAATTAAGCGTTGTGTTAACTGGCTGGGCTTCCTGCGTAATGGCAGGACGTATAGTGTGTGTGTGTGTGTGTGTGTGTGTGTGTGCGAGAGGAAAGGGTCTTGAGACATTTCTGCACACAGGGAGTCTGAATGCACGATATAGCTCCATCGTGTGACGCAAACGAGTCAGTCAAAGAGCCATGCAGGGGGGGAGGAGGCCATGCCTGGAGAGGCTGATGATGAGCCACAATCAGGAGAGAAGAGAAAGCAAGGGAGTGAAAGAGAGCACACAAGGAGTCCTGCTTATTACAGCTGCACAGATGGCGCAGCAGATGAGATGGGAGGGATAGATGGATGGAGAAGGAGTGGGACTAAGACAGGGAAAGAGAGAAATGGCACGAGAGCACACGTTTGATAGTGTACATAAGGAGCGCCGGATTGGCGAACTTCCAAGGGAAACGCTTTAATATTTATTGTTCTGTGGCTGGTCGGAAACTTTCTTTCCACCTCCGATTCGTCAGCAAGAAAAATGGCCGAGGAGCCGGCGGTGAAATATTAATTCCGTTGCAGGGAAGCTGGATGCCGAAGGTAGGAGGGATAGAGCGACATATGGCGGGAGTTCCTGAGGGAGAGAACACTCCACAGACGAGAGGGTGGTGGTGGGGGTGGGGGTGGGGGGGGTGGAGTTGCAAGGATGCGAAGCAGAGTGGAGGGAAAGGAGGGAAATCAAATTATTGGGGAGAGGATTCAGTGGAGCTCATGAGTCTGCATTTGCAAGGGAGCAATATTTGAATAGGCCCGACTTTGTGCTTTGTAAGCTATTATTCCAGGCATAGTCAATATTCATTCAGTCTTTCTACCAGTGATACATGCACAAGTAATAAGAGGAAGATGACATTGCTCACTTGTATTAAAAAAATAAATAAATGCAACCTCAGCGGACACAGAAGCTTCCTCTCTAGTTTTAAGTAATATGTTTGATGATCGACATTATTTAGTTTAGTTTTAAAAATCTAACTCAGATACTGCAGAGTTCAGATAGGTGGCATTTGTGACTAGCCTGGTTGATACCAGACCCTTCTCAGTTATAACTGAGAGTGGGTCTGGAGAAGGTTCATTCACAGCTCTTTTCAAAAGGGGCGTCACCAACGGACACCGCTCAAATGACTCTGTACGCAATTGGATAGTCCTTCAACCAATCAGACCAACGATCCAGGTGACGTAGCAGCGACAGCGGCATCAACGGGTTGCTGCGCTTCGGGGCCGTCATGTTGAATGTAAACAAAAAGCTGCTTGCTGTCGCTGCGCTATCGTCATTGTGTAAAGCCCGCCTCAACGGTTGGGATTGGTGCCTCGATTTTGGAAAAATTGGAAATAGGCTTGAATGGGCCAGACTGACTTGCAGAGCAAATCTCAAATTTGCCAGAAGTTCATCAGGATTTTCCCAGGCTAATTTGTGACAGATTTTACCGAATTAAATTTGGAAAGGAAAGAAGAATGTTGTGAGTATTATTGGTCAGCAATGTGTGATTGCATTTTTGACATAAACAGATACTCCTCAGTAATTAGATACTTTGTATAATTAATGACATCATCCTACTGGAATCTTAACAGGCTTCTGGGAGTTTACTTACAGTATGATTCCCTAAAGTTCGTTTTGTTAGTTTTTTTTCAAACTGAAAACAGCCTCATGCTCCCTCAACATGCAGTACATATAGTCTGGTGTATAGTATTTTTTTACAAATGTACAATTTATAGTAGATATTTTGCATATAATATTTAAACTGTGTACAAGATGCACTTGCTTTGTACAATTAAGAAGAACAAAAATATTCATCTATTCATCTCATCTTATTAATTATGTTGCTAATGTGTCGTGCTACATAATAGCTTAAAGGCTTATATTCATGCTGCCACTTATGCCCACTTTGTTCATGTTTTTTTTAATATTCATTGCAAGTGTAATATCAAATATACCACAGGTGATATTTAAACATTTTAGGCAAACCATTTCACCTCATTTTACCAGAATAATAAAAAGAAATATCATGCACAATTCTAAAATCCCATTCCACTTGAAAGTTACCAGTGTTAAACCGCCACTGAAACCTGGCAAACCTTCCAGCTATTGCTTATTGTTCTTCAGGCACTGACAATAAAATAGTTATAAAAGCCCTCGCAAACAGAATTGAAACTACAGTATTACACCATTTATGATACGCAACCAAACTGGCTTCATTAAAGGTGCTCTAAGCGACAACATTTTTTGTCACATATAGCAAACATCTCCTCACTATCTGCTAGCTGCCTGTCCCCTGAACACACTATAAAAACATAGTCTCTGTAGACAGCCCAGTCTCCACAAACACCAACAAAAACAAACTGTGCCAACCTGCACCATGAAACTTAAAGCCCCAGTGTGTAACATTTGTAGTTGTTCATTATCAAAATCTGTATTGCCCTTCACAAACGTTTCCTTTTTTATGAATATTGACCACCACCATCAATTCCAAGTATTCCTATTGGCTTGAAATTTTACATTTGCGCTTACATGAACTGGGGTAGACGCTCCATAGCCATGCGCCATCTTGAAATACGGTAGCCCGTAAGGGACATACAGGCTTTACTGCTCCGCATTTCGCGCTTTTCACTCAGTGGCACTGACTGTGACCGACTGTTTTCTTTAACTGTCTATGACTGTGACGTATGCCAGGGAGGGAGGGGGAGAAGATTACTTGTGACTCACCGCCGGCAGATTTGAAAGCCTGTTGCGTCTATTATCGAGGACATGTAACTGAGTCGCCAAGGAAATTAAAATGACAACGTGGCAGGCAAAGCAACGCGACCAAAGTTAATATTGTTGTGGCTTTTCCAAGATGGAAAGAGCTGATGAGGAGCAAGGATTTTAAAAGGGACGCCGAAGTTGCCTGCTTTCTTCTCAACAGGTAATTCTGCCTATTTGTGTAAAAGTTTTATAGTTGCTACTTGCTTGGCTAACGATAGCATGGTTGTGCATAACACTAGAACGACGTCTAGGATACTTTTCCTCGCGTCAATGATGAAAAAGGATTGTCTACCTTGTAACATAAACGTAACCATATGTGCCGTGATTTCCCTGGCAGACAAGTCACGTCATACAGTTGTAACACAGACTAGCTGCTAGAACAGCTGCGTGGAAACGATGGAGACACTAAGAGATCATTTCAGTTTCATTGACATTGTTCATGCTGCTCAGAGAAATATATTAAAAACACAAACCTACGTTGCTTCTCTCCCACGCTGTAAACATCGCCTTACACTATTAATCTGGTACAATATACAGAATAACGATAGCACTGATACTTTACTAACATTAGCTTGCATATGTTTGGGAACCTGATAGCTGATGTTAGCAATGAAATGGTTCCAAAATAACGTCAAACTATTATTACACTGGAAGGGACACTCACGGACGGTTGTCGCTAATTTCGGGTTCGGCCACCGTAGGAGTTATAAAGCACTCGGAATGTGGGGGGGGGCTACAAAGTGAAATTCAGTTGGTTGTCATATACAATTTCACCGCTAGATGGGAGAAATTCTTACACACTGGGGCTTTAACAAACAGTGTTCCAGCGTTCCAGCTAATAACTGACAAGAAGGGTTGGGGGTTGGGGGTTGGGTATGGCGTTATTTTTTAGTCAAAAGTTATGAGCGTGTAACACACGCTCACGAGCACATTATGTTATTTCACACGCGCAAAAATGAACCTTCAGCTGGCATGATAAAAGTACTCGCGGGCTGCGGGCTTCTGCTCGCGGAGTGCTGTTTTGCTCGCGGAGTGGATTTCTGCTCGTTCAGCTGATTTCTGCTCGCTCGAGTACATGACTTTTGACAATTTGGGGTCGGAAACCAAGGAGGGCACTGACCCTCTTATGATTGGTCACTTTCACACAGGGACATCCTTGATTGACAGCTCTCATTACAGGAAGCACGGAGTCAAAGTATCTGACGGAGTTCAGTCATTCAGTTAACACTGCACAGTGGACGGAATGGCGGCGACACCTGAAGATGTAGGCGTAAGTGTGTTTGACAGTGTTATAGCCATTTAATCTGAAATTTGTTGAGAATAAACTCATTAAATATTGAGAATAAAGTCGTTGTGTTTCGAGAAAAAACTCATTAAATATTGAGAAAAAAACTCGAAATACAACGACTTTATTCTCAATATTTAATGAGTTTATTCTCAACAAATTTCAGATTAAATGGCTATAACACTGTCAAACACACAGCCCCCACCATATCATCAATATCACTTACGCCTACATCTTCAGGTGTCGCCGCCATTCCGTCCACTGTGCAGTGTTAACTGAATGACTGAACTCCGTCAGATACTTTGACTCCGTGCTTCCTGTAATGAGAGCTGTCAATCAAGGATGTCCCTGTGTGAAAGTGACCAATCATAAGAGGGTCAGTGCCCTCCTTGGTTTCCGCCCCCAAATTGTCAAAAGTCATGTACTCGAGCGAGCAGAAATCAGCTGAACGAGCAGAAATCCACTCCGCGAGCAAAACAGCACTCCGCGAGCAGAAGCCCGCTGCGCGCGAGCAGGATTCCACTGTACAAGCAGAGTAAGGCGCTCGCTCGCAGCTACCTACACCTCTCGGTTGTTGAATTTGTGCGCGAGTACTTTTATCATGCCAGCTGAAGGTTCATTTTTGCGCGTGTGAAATAACATAATGTGCTCGTGATCATGTCTTACACGCTCACAACTTTTGACTAAAAAATGAAGCCATAGTTGGGGGGGTTAGTGGGCGGAAAGGGAGGGGGAGGGGATGGGATGAGGAGAAGGGAGGGGCGAGCTAGCCTCCGTTTTGTTTGACAATACATTGAACGTCAACAAGAAGTGACGTCACCCAACATTGCCTAGAGCCCCTTCAAAGGAAGATAACAACACTGGCGAGTTATGCAGTATAAAAGCGTTTTTCCATTACATGGTACCTGCTCGACTCACCTCGAATCTACTCGCCTTTTTTGTTTTTCCTTTATGAAAAAAAGTCCCTGGTACCTGCTAACAGGTACTTTTTTTTGTATTCCCTCTGTCAAGGTTCCGAGCGAGCTGAGGTGATACCAAAAGGTGACGTGAAAACCTGCAGACTACTGATTGGTTGGAGAGAATCATTACTAATCACTGTGTCATCATGGCTAGTGACAGTCGGGGGTGTCCTGAACAAACCCGCCATTTTTTAAATAGTTTAGCCAGCGGTGTTTGTTTTGCTGCCTCCAGCTTCTTTTGAACCAAAATTTGTCTTCTGGCTGTTCCACTGTGGAACCGGGTCCTACGCAACCGGTAGGAATTGGACCGGATTAGAACGCAAATTTCGGTTCCACTTAATGTGTTGACTGAAATATTTTCCCTCTGTCGCTCCGAAACGGATGTAAAAATATCACACTTTCTCTGTAGTCTACCGTTAGCTAGCTACCGTAAACGTAGGCTACTTTTAAAATGCCATATTTTCCCTCTGCGCTCACCAAAATGGACGTAAAAGCATATTAACCATTCACTGCACGTGATCGCTAGTAAACATATTACACTTGCTCTGCTAGTCTATCGTTAGCTAGCTAGGTTTTAGTGCATTTAAAATGCCTAAAGCCAAGCGGTCGAACGTGTAACTGTATTTCACAGCAAAGGATTCCGACATCGCAAAATGCATTTCAAGAATCAGTTTAGGAATCTGAATCGTTTTAAAAGTATCGGTTCGTCATCGGAATCGTAAAAATCCAAACGATACCCAACCCTAGTTAGGTCACAGCAGTTTCTTGAGACGTCGCTATGACGACCAGCCACGCTTGCCTCACGCATGAGGCAGTACTAAATCTGCAATGGAAAATGGAGGACGGGGCACAGCGGCCGAGCAGAGCTGGTACTAGCAGTGGGCAGGCGCAATAACACACCATGTAACGCAGGGCAGAAAAGGCATTTGAGGAAGTCCATTAGATAGGTTAAGGCTACAACTACACTACTACATTTTCATTTTTATGCAACGTTTTTGAGATAAAAACTGGCCAACAATGGTGAAAAGTAAGAGCAGGGATTTATTAGCCTGGAGCGAGGACAAGGTGGAACTGTTACTGAAAGGGATGTAAGCTACCTAACCGATAAGACTGACTGACGTGTGTCTCCGTTTGTGCCTGTACAGACTACAAAGAAACCCCCGAAGTTTTCAAACCAAAACGGGGGCAGCAGTATTTCCAAATGTCTCTGTTTTAAGGGCTCAGAAACACCTCAGTAGTATGGACAAATAACAAAAGTAACAAAAGATATTAGTTGTTAAACCAAAACGTAGTAGTGTAGAATCCTAATGCAACTGTCACTATCGCCAAGCTTTACTCTGCACAGGGAGATGAGACTGGCCCACTTTGTCCATTGCATTTTATTATTTTTATCAAGCTCCTTGCTGCAGCCGAGTGCCAACATAATCACATAATTGGAACAAAAAATACCAATATAACAAAAATAAGTGTATGCTGATCATACCAAGTTTTGGATTTGAAAATAAGGGAAATTTTCCGACGCCCACCGCAAGCAGTCCCACCACCCCAACCAAGCTCCAGTATATCTTACATTTTAAGACGGGTGTACAAGAAAGCTAAAATCACCACTTGATGCAGAATGCTGAAAACATTTACAATTTCTAACATTGCTTGTCTTTACATTTACATTTTATTTTTATTCAGGGCCGGAGTGGGACTCATTTTCAGCCCTGGAGTTTCATGCCTTAGACCGGCCCACTTCACAAAAAAATGTAATCAAAACCTTAGTATATAAGTCTGCAATAGCGCCCTACTCTATACAGCCTTGCAATTCAGTGTATTTTTGTAAAATATCACTATTTCCAAGTGTTGCTTCACAATGTCGATTCATTAGAAAAGTTAACATCTTTACAACAACCCAATGATGTTCAACAATATCAGAATCTATTTTCTGTGCAAATAAGTAATCACAGATATCCAAAAACGTGAAATTAAATAAAGAACAAGCTACATTGTATTGCACTTTCTAATGACACCATAATCATTTTTTTCCTTTGAATAATTTTTCATGTAACTTTCTCTTCACAAGTAATATTTGGGCATAAAAAGTGATTATACTGTAACTAATCTGATCATGTTTGCTTGTTCACACACTGTGATACACCAGCAAACAGTAGATGTGCCTTAGACAGCAGCTATCCCTAATGCACACTACTGACTCTGCTTCTGACACTAAATCACATTTTATAAATTGTCATAATTCTCAGCACAAATCACTCCTTTTTTACAAAGCTTTCTGATCAAGTCAAGTCAGTTTCATTATGGTAGCGCTGTATCATCTGGCATCATTAATTATCCCAGGGCATTTTTCATATAGACCAGGTCTACACCACAGTCTTATTAATTCTTATAATATTCAGTCAATGAGCAACGCTACCTGCCCAAACTGGAGTTATGGTTGTTAGGTTGATAGCAGCAAACTGGACTAGTAGAAAAAGTTTGATTCATAAACATAAACGCTGGTTTGCAGGCAAGGTTGTATTGTTTTGAAGACCGCTAGCATCCTGCACTTCTCCTAACTAGCTTAGCTTACCCGTCTCATCGTCTTCATTTGGCGTTTCAGTTAAAAGTTAATCTGGTCGCATCACTTTCTAGAGCTCTCCTTTTTAAATCGCTTTTTCAGTGCTGTTTAGCGTTTTCTTTTACCTGTTTAAAACAATGGTGCCATCCTCCAACAAGTACCAGTGACTGAAGTGTACACGGACGGTTTGTTAGTTTTTTTTAGCAAGGTGTTGCCTTCGGAGGACTCAAAACTCAAAACATAAATACGTCATCATTAACCAGGCTGCTTGCACTCTGCGAGTGGGTTGCATGAATGTAGAGAACGGTGGGCTGCAAGAAAAAATAAATACTGTAAATACAAAGAGTGGGCTGCGAGTGCAGGCAGCCTAGGGACAGCATATATGATATTCAACTATGATATGGGTTAAAATACGGGAGATTTACGGGAAAATACTAATACAGGAGGACGGCGGGAAAGAATGGTAAAATACGGGACTTTCCCGGCCAAAACGGGATACTTGACAGGTATGATGCTGATTATGATTATGTGCTACTTTTGACACCTTCTCCAAAGTCTTAGGGGCCATCCACACGGAAACACTTTTTGGTATAAACGCACATTTTGCATCGTTTTGGCCGATCGTCCAAACAAATGTAAACGCACTGCCTGAAGACGCACTTTTTTTTAAACCTGGTCCCAGGGTGAAAAAATTCGAAAACGGCACCCTTGTCACCCCGATGCCAGGGAAGACAGGAAAAAAAAAATTGTTTTGGTACGTGTGGACGTGGCCTTAATCTACTCTTTTGACTGGCCCAAATCCACAAACCTACTACTTGTTGTAAAATGTTGCAAGAGTTCCTGCTAATGTGTTTTGGCATGGCTGGCCGAGTAGCACTATATCCTTGGTATAGTTAAGGGGTATTTAAGTCTTGCATGTTATGTTACGTTTCGCATGATCAAAGCTTTTTTCACAAATCGGTGTGTCACGTAACTGCAGCCCAGAGCTGACACCTAGGTACAGCAGAGAAAGGAACTTGTTTTTGATTTTAAAATCGGCCCGCAGACTTGGCAAAACCTCGCTGGTTGAAAGAGAATAACAGACACAAAGAGACCACAGGATTACACAGAATTTATATGCATGAACATTAATAAAAATGAAGAAGAATGCATAAGAAAAGTGGTCTTCTTGAGTGCAAATTTAGATTTCCTGCCATCTAATTTAGGTCTGGGCAATATATAAATATTATATCATCGATAAATGAGGCTAGATATTAGTTATATTAGATCTTAAATGTTGGATTTTATAATATCCTAATATGGTAAGTGTTGTCTTTTCCTGGTTTTAAAGGCTACATTACAGTAAAGTGATGTCATTTTCTGAACTTACCAGACTGTTTTTTAGCTGTTCTGTTATTTGTGTGTACTCACATAGTCATTAAATCTTTTCTACTGATGATTATTTATCTAGAATCTCATTGTGTTAACATTTTATGAAAGCACCAATTGTCAGCCCTACAGTATCGCCGCAATATCGATATCGATGCATTTGGTCAATAATATCGTGATATTTGATGTTCTCCATATCGCCCAGCTTTAATCTCATTTAGTACTCCAACATGTCTGATCTTACAGCACACCTGGACATAGAGCAGCATGCTCTGTCCCTTTTATATTACAGGGAGAGAAATAAATCAATGTGCAATCTAAGACAAATTATTTCTATTCCAGTTGCTGTAATCAATACACAATCAGTGTTGCTGTGTACCTGTTTATGACCAAATGTGTGTTTCTGTGTTCAAGTGCCGGCCACATCATCCTGTTATTAACATGCACACCTATTTGATCAGGGAAGCTAATTTATTCTCTCTCCAGAAAAGACAACAAAGGATGTGCTGAGGTGATTTCTGTCACTCTTCCTCTCTGTTTCATGTTCCTCATTTGGAATGCACATCTGAATATTTACCAAGGTCAGGTCAAGACCATCTTTGTCCGCTGGAGACCTGTTGTGTCCCAGTGGCATGGAATAATGAAGAAACCAATTTCCTCCTTTTGTCAAAGCTATGTGAACCATGTAATCAGAAAACCCTGCCAAAACACCCTTCAGGAGGAACGAAAGGGGGGGATTTCATTTTAAGGAAATATTGGAGCTTCACAGCTTTTATTGCCTTTGATTGTCATCTATTCTAAATGAAAATGTGCTGGCTCTTATGATTTATTATATTCCATTAGGATACTCATTGACACACCTTTGTGATTTTTGCATTGGCCACGAGGAAATAGCTCATGGTTCTTTTTCATCCACTTTACAGTAATATCTGCTATCAGAACTCAGATGAAAGAAATAAGATGGAAAAGATAAAAACAAAAGATAATTAATTTTCGTATCGGATGTCACCTTTACTCTTCACCTCTGGAAGACAGTGGGAAGGAGGTGCATGAAAAGGGATTCTTTATTAGTGATGCAGGGTGAGAGTTTCCCACCTAGTGTGGGCTGGAGAGTCGGTGAACGCCCTCCCAGGTGTTGCTCCAGCAGATGGGCTTGGGATGCGGTGATAATTTATTCCCCAAGCGTTTCCTTTGCCTTTGAAAAAATGCTGGTGCTGGGAGAAGATGGCCTTGCGCTGTTTGAAAGGCGAGCCGCGGGGGGGACAGATGCTCTGATATTCCCATCAGGGGTTTAGCTGCGGGGACTCGTGGCTGTTCTCGGCCTAGCGGGGGGAAGTTTGCTTGAGTCACGCCTCTGCAGCTCAGCAGGAGAAGCTGAGAAATGGCAGGCAATGAGCGCTGGCATGCTCAGGTCACGTTGCTGCATTTACCAACACGGGCAAGAAGGGAAGATCTGATCACAGACTATACTAAATTACAGTGTCAGGGGAGAAAGCCACACTCTTTTTGGCGATTACAACACAAAAATAAAGTAATCAGGGGGGACTGGGAGTCAGTTAGACTTGAGTAGACATGAAAGAAAATCTCAATTTGATTAATTAGTTTGCCCTTGCTGACATGTTGCAATCCAACTGTTGAAACCTGTGCTTGCTTATGAAAGAAAAAATGTCAATCTAATAAATATTTTCAATAGAGATAAAGCAGACGAGACAATCTGGGAGAACAGGGTGAGATTTTCCCACATAACACTAAGAGGTAAGAGATTTCAGTCTCTTTCCCTGTAATAGTTGCATCATATTGGTCCCAGTTCAGTATCTTCTGAAGTATCAAGTTACATTTCAATTATGTCGGAAGAGATGATAAAAGGTTTGCAAAGTACAAAAAGAAAAAAAAGTGACCGTGACTAATGTCAGATCACTGAGCTTTATTTTAGTCCACTGAAGTATTTTCAGAATCTGGTGTCACTAAACAAGTTTGACAGCTTCTCGGGGCATTTAAATCTCTATCTCAGAGGAAGATGACTAATTGCGGTTATGGACTTGCTTACAGCTGCTTAGCCAGAACATGAGCCATGGAGAGAGACTATTTTCTGAAACAACATTCAAATACAGGGTGTAGACACAACAATGTAAAGTGTCTAGTGAAACTACCACAAAGATGGGTTGTATTAGGTTGAATGCCAATTAGTAACATTTATTAGCTATAAACAAGGTCTGACAGTCAGTACATTGATATGCGAGTTTTCCAAACCCATAAAATTCCCTGGATAGCTATCTGTTGCTTTGGGATTGCCTTTGGCTTTTCTGATATCGGAGACGGATTGCTGTTATGTTGCGTTAGCCAGATGGTGAGAAGGTGCATCTGTGTATGCAATCAACACTTACATGGCATTAGCCTGTATGTGTTAGTGTTAGCTGGATAGACAATCTGTTACATTATTCAGAAATGTTAACATAATCCTTTTTCTTAATCCTCTTTTTGGCCTTGTGATCATCGGCAAATTGCTTTATTTGCATCTTTTGGTCTAAAGATTGTTAGTTAAGCAAGTTTAAAGCAGATATATCAACATTTTCATAATAACAGTGGAGCAAATGACTGCGTAATGATCAACCCACCGAGAATCAACAGCCGGCTCTGCAATTCCCCACAGCTCTACGGAGCGCCGTAGCATCTTTCAGCTAACCGTGAGTCCGATGGATTTCAAACTTGACAGGTGTCTTGCTACGGGCTCGAGTAAGTGCAAAGTTTGACGTTGTCTGGATTAGAAATGCAAAAGATATTGTTACATATATAGTCTTTGACTTTGAATAAACAAACGACAATTCCCGAATTTAAGGACATTTCAGAATCGCACACATTCACAGCACAACCAGCTACAGACAACAAGTGGCAGACAGAGCGGGATGCCACTTATATGATGCCGTGCACGTTGTGTCCGAGCCCGGCCCGGCACATTAACTGCAATTATGAGCCCGAGCCCAATTTAAACCTGACAATTTTTTAATACGTGGGCCGTTATAACTGACGTTCTCAACTACAATTCAGAGTTGTTTGAACTACAGAAATCTGTTTAGAATTATCTCAATGAATAATGCATATCGGCCCGGCCCGTGGGCCGTGTCGGGCTCGGGCAGAGAATTTATACTCTAGCCACTTATAGGCAGGCTATCTATCTAATAAAGCAAGACGTATCTGTATGTATGTATGTGTGTGTGTCCGTGTTTGGGGGGGAAGGTAATCTGCACATCACACGCAGATGCCACATGCAGAACGCTTTAGAACAACTGCTATTGAATTAAGTTGCTGTGAGCTGGCAGAACATAACGTAATCTCGGAGATTATTCCTGTGTTGTGCAATGCGAGAAAATCTCTGAGCTGAACCGGGAAGACACATCAGTTTTTATCAGACTCACCCTGGGTCGGGTTAATTAAGTCTACTGCTAGCTTACAACACTAATAACATTACCGTCGCCAAAATACCCCCGCGAATCAAATCCATACTACACCGTTAACCTTCAAGCCACAAAACCTGTATGGAAATGAACACCGCTGCTGAAGTGTTAAATTTGTTAACGATCATACGAAACGAGACATCTCTCTCTCTCTCTCTCTCTCTCTGCACACACACACACACACACACACACACACACACACACACACACACACACACACACACACACACACACACACAGGGGCGTTGGACTGCTAGATGAATAGCTGTGGAAACGGGGAGGGGCCCATAGAAAATGTCTTTCTACAGGGCCCAGAATGTTGTGCTACGCCCCTGCATGTACACACACACACACACACACACACACACACACACACACACACACACACACACACACACACACACACAAAGACAAACACAAACGGTCTGGTTCTGGTGGTTGATGAACGCAGATATGTGCTGTTGAAATATCTCCCGTTGTCAGGTCGTATCTAAGCCTCATGGGATGGGAATGATTGTTCCAGGTATTAGTGTAACCCTCAGGTGTTCTCAGGGAAACAGTTATTGTTTGAAAAAAACTTTAGATTTGTAGTAGTTTGTAAAATGCATGGAAATATATAAATGAATGGTCTTACTAAAATGGCCAGTGACCATGGTATAAGCTGGTTAATTATCAGGTAATTAATGTACTTGATTCTGGCGTCCCCATCGTCCATTCATTTCTGATAACAGACACCTCGTCGGGCATTAACCCTTACATATGGGAGCTAATATATCAACCCCCATTAATGCAGCAGGCTAATAATAGCAGGAGACACCACTGGAGTTAACAAGAGAGAAAGTCACACTTGCATACTTTGCATTGTTTCTGTATTTGCAGCTGTTTGCTGTAATGTATTTGTCTTGGCTTGGCAGCACTTTTTTTTTATTTATTTTTATTTTTTTATTTATTTTTTTATTTTTTTATTTAGTTGCTGTACTCGTTTTGGATATTCCTATGTGCTTTTGAATTGGCATCGTTTCTGAAGCTGCAGCACGTTTCTCCTAATGGACCTTTTGGGCCGTTGTACTGTATTTGGCCATCATCAAAGACGCAGAGTGTTCACAAGTTGAACTTAACCAACAGGAACATGACAGACACACGCTATGCAGGGAATTGACAAATGTTGCCTTAACTGGCATCCAATCAAATATGACCCATATAGTAATTGCAGTGTTTCTAATGGTGATTTAGCTGCTTCAAATATAGTGCTTACATTATTTATTCTACCCTTTGGAAATGGCCACTGGAGGCAAATCACTCCCCAAAAACATTCCCACTATATTGTAAGTCCTTGAAGTTGTGGGGAGCCAGTATTGTTCTATTCATTTGAAGGTGAAAGCCTGGCGATTCTGATTACACTCGTTTGCTTTCCAGGGGCAAATAGCAGCAGTTCCTTGATAGACACGTCCCTGTGCCGTGCCTTCCTTGGCCTCGCTGAATTGTGGCGAGGCCTTGGATGCAGTGGCTGAGTTTATCACTCTTAATGAGAGACTCTGCAGTAGCAGTAGGCCACACTCCATTACGCATGAGCCAGATGATAAATGACATCGCCTTCCATGACTCCCTGACCCCAAGGGATGTTTAATTAATCAGAGGCTGGACATGACCACCATTAGTGGAAGGAACAGCGGCCAGGGCTACACTGGACACCTTCTCACTCCCACACATCATTATTTGGCTATCTTTTCTCACCTTGGCAGCCAGGTGTGAATATATATATATATATATATATATATATATATATATATATATATATATATATATATATATATATATATATATAATCAGAACAGAGAGAGCGAGAGACATCTTCACCACCTCATGGGGCTGTTACCAACACTAACGGCTATTTGAATGTGAAACAACTTCAGCTCTTGATCAGGTTAGAATATGAATAATTGAGTCTCACAGACAAGCTGAGGGGGGGGGGGGGGGGTAGAAGTGTTTCTGCACAGGTAGAGCAGCTGTTCCTAAAGGGGGATCTAGGGACCGCTAGGAAGGACCCTGGAGGGAGATCCAGGGAAATTGGGAGTCGTTAAACTTAAATGAAATTAAATTCACTAGAATTGATCACAGTTAAAGCAATGTATTGGAAAGACTATTCTAATGAGGTGTCTTTCTCACCGCTATTATTTTCCCATTAATAATGACAAAAGTGAATTCAGTACTTTGTATGCAAACTTCCAAGTTGAACAGACAGCTATCCAGGGAAGTCTACCAAATATGTGTTATTTCGGCAGTCTGTGACATTAAATATTTCTACTGCCAAAACAGTTTTTTACTTTAGCCATCTACCAGACAGTTAATTAACCCCATTAATTTAATGTATGTGGGGCTGCAACTAATGTCAATGTCAATTGATCGATTAATTGTTTTAGTCTTAAAAATGTCGAAAATTTGATGTTTTTGTTCAACCAACAAAACACAAAAGATGATATAAAACAGAGAAAGGCAACATTGATTCGCAAATTAGTTGATGATTTATTTTCTGTCAATCAATGTCAAATAAATACATAAAAAAACCTTCCACAGTTTGTTTACCACTGTAACTTTTAGTTTCTTAGCTGCAGTGCATACACTGAGTTTAGATTTTTTTTTATATATTTTTCCTATGTCTTCTATGCATCTTTTGATTTTTATAATGTACATAAATGGATGAGAAATGATTTAGACTCTTGAAACCTTGAATTGGGTAAAGATCACAGTGTTCATCATGTTTGCACTGAAGCTCCTTTATATTTCCATCACAGTGTAGTTTAAAAGAAATTCTAATATATTTCAACCTGGCATTTTCCCTTAAATATGGCTATTGTGACTGTGTAATGCTAACTTTGCACTCACCACTTCCACTGCAGAAATTTGGGGAAATGAGGACTCATTCATCAACAAATGTGCATGCTTTTTACATGAAAGATGTAGTCGTCCAAGCTGTGTAACTAGATTACAATAAATCAATTTATGGCTCGGAACGACACTTGTCCTGGGGACAGTGTATTGACTCCATAAAATCAACCGGAAGAAGAGACACAGGCCACCCGCCCGGACCAAACGGTCAGTTCTCAAATACAGTAAGAAAAAAGCTATGACAGCACGTAAAACACCATTATATGTCGGACATTGCAATATATGTGACCCACAAGCAATAAGCACTAGCACCTGATTATACATTTGTCTTGACCCACTGAGATTTTAAATGGTATACCATGAGCTGAGAGAAAAAAACAGCAAGTGGTAGATTCCTCTGCAGTTTAGCTATTCTAGGGTGCTACTTTCTGTTTACTTTCAGTCGGACTCAGAGACAAGCATTTGAGATTATTCATGTAAAAATCATGTTTATATGGAAAGTTGTAGGAGGCTCATGTAGCTTGGCACAATAAACGTTTTGTGTGATTCCTTATATCCCAGGGTCTCTAGAGCGGCGGTGCAAGTGCACAACCCAAAAAGTCACAATGGCCACAATTACAGGAAATAAACTGGAATTTTAAGTTAATTGCAGCTAGGTACACCTAGTTTAAACTAATGCAGTCTAATACAACATCCCTGCAATAAAGTCTTCACCACATTACCTTATGATAATGTAGAAAATTAATGCAGGCTTCACAATCACTGTGATAGATTATACAGCAAGCAACTTTCAAGAGTCTGCGATTGATTGAAGTCATATGGAAACCCATTGCAACCTCAAAGGTAAAAAAAAATACAAACCAAAATCTGAAAGACCAGCGTGGTTTAGAAAATGGAAACGTATAAGTTATCCGTAGTAAATGGGCTATAACATGCTGAATTACTAGTTTGGTCCATTACCTTCTACCTGATCATTACTTGATTCACTCTGAGACCCTAGATAGGTTTTCAGACCATGTTTTGAACCACCAAAATATCAATCAACACTTGGCTCTGCTGCTTGTGACAAATATCCTGTGTTGTCCTGAAAACTCAACTGTTATTTATTCTGAAGATGGAAAGAGTTCGGACATTCCATCTTCTTCCAAGTTAAGTCTGTGGCTTCTAAATGCTTTAAGATACTGGGTAGGTATATGAGGGTTAAGGCGCTGACACACCAACCCAATTGTCTGCTGTCGGGACAGTCTGGCGAGGTCAGTGACTCGAGTCTGTTTGGTGTGTTCCGTGCTGTCATCAGTCAGAGGAGCCGTCGGCCTTCATTCGTCGGCCTCCAGTGGGCAGTCGGGCTCAATGACCAATTACCGAAAAAGAGCAGGACGAGAGTGAAGAATGTCTCTCAAAATCTGACCTTTGTCGATCTGAAATGAAGACAGATTCAGCAACTGCATGGCCTATTTCTCGCTTAAAATGTTTTCAGAAACACGTTTCGGTGAACTATTTTCGTAAAATATGAGATTGTATTCCGAACGAGCCGCCATTGTGGTCGCCGGTTTTCATTTTTTGGGCGACAATACAGATTAGCGCCGCCTGCTGTTATGGAGACATATTACGTATCGTGCACGTGCAGAATGTACGCTCAAGTCGGCATCGCTTCGGTGTGTTCCGAGGCACTTTTTTGACCAACTCGGGGAGACTGATCAGTCCGACTGCCTTTTCTGCCGACGGTCAGCCGTCGGGTTGGTGTGTCAGAGCCTTTAGGGTTTAGAGCTTCATGACTGTTTGACTGATCAAGGAATCTCTTGCAATGATGGTGGCAAACTGAATTCAGAGTCTAACTTTGTTACAACTGTCAAAATTTGTCTCCACACTTTTCTTTGCAGGAATCAAAATCAGCACTTTCTATTACAGCCGCCAAGCTTCAACACGGCACAAAAATCATCAGACTCAAACAACTTGAGTGACATGTTTCCCTCTTTCTGTTGGCAGACCCTCAGCATCTCCTGATGCTTTTGTTTGAGCTTGTCCGTCTCTGTTCTTCTCCCTGTGCTATACGTTTGTCTGTACCGAAACATTGGCTTGTATTCCCATGACTCAGGGATACTCTGCTGCGATTTGCCATTGATTGGGGCAAATGGCTGCATGCGTATTTCCTTCATCCCATTTCTATTGTAAGTGGCAAAAAATTGTGGATAGTGTGGAGAAAAGAGCTGGCCATGATTTTGGCCTCAGAACTTCACTTTGAAAGTGTGAACTTGCTTATTATTGAAAATGAAATGTAAATTTGGCTGTGAAAGGTCACAAAGACACGACTGAAATGTGTGAGCTGCAGGCTGCCAATTGGTGCCGCATTTCAACTGGGGCTCCATTTAAAAGCTAAGTTACACACCGTCTGAGCTCATATCACCTTTGTAATCAGAGGACTGTGACACAGACGAGTCTGCAGAGCTGCGTTTTACTGTTTACTGTTTCCAAAAAAATCACCGTTTTCATCTCAGACGTGTCCCTGCATATGATAACTTGACCTGTTAATAGACATTGTATGTTGTTAGTCATTGTTGCTTTTTACAAATACAAATTTTTGCACCTACTTATATATACGGAAGAATTAAAACATTATTTGAGTTCTGAGTTTAAAGTCAGAATTCTGAGAATAAATTCAGACTTTTTATCTGAGATTTAAGTCAGAATTCTGACTTTAAACTCGGAACTCAAATACATCTATCACATTGGCCCTAATCCTCTTCTGTATGTCTGTACATAATAGCTTTATGTTTTTTGTTTTTTTAACTATCTTTCTTCTGCTTTGTTATCCTTGTTTTAAGCTGTATGTTTGTTTATGTTACCTGTAAATTGTTCTTTGTATCTGCTTAGTGAATGCCATAGAAATGGAGTAATAGGCTATTTGGGTTCCAGGTTTGTTTAGTTGCAGGCTGAGGTATGAGTTGCAGCCTCTGTGTGGCAGTGTGTGCTCACAGTGTCCCTGTCAGACATTGCAAGCTTAGCCAGCTCTGCACGAACAGCCCTCTGGTTTGTCTCATCTGCTCTCTGCATGCTGAGCGTCTTCCAATCTGGCCGCGAGCGATGGAGAGACTGGCGCTTTCGGTGTCAGCTCTCCTCAGGATTGTCAGAAGTCCTCTGTCAAATCCCCCTACCGGCTGGCCCTGCAGCCTCCAAGGAAATTAACCGAGAGGAGAGACTGGGGAGGGGGTGACACTGGCAGCAATTTTTTTTTTCTGTTTATGCTACAAAAAGTATTACTCTTTCACAAAAGACATCCTCCGTGATCCCTGCCAGTGGTCACTACAGTTGGGGGAGTCTGAGGGGCAGCTAAGGAGTGCAAAAAAAATGAAATGTACTTTACTGTGTGGCTCTCTGGCCAGCAGGTCTCTACACTTCTTAGCCTCATTTCCTGTTGCAGATTCCTCAGAATAACTCAACGTGAACCTTCCATGACTCATCTGCACAAATATATAAACATTCACATCAGGCACAACATTTATTTTGCTCATGGGTCACAACAGCTTCCAGATTCGCAAATTCCTGAGCAATGTTTGACATTTATAAATAACCTCCAAACCAGTGCTGGATACCTGCCTAGTGGCTGTGAGGTACAGTAAATAAACCTCAGCCAATGTCAGACTGCAGCATTTGCATCTCTTACCCTGAATAATAGCAAAACAACCTGCTGAATACAACAGTAAATGAATCAAGTAGCATATAAAGGTGAATGAAAATACAGTTCCCACATTTCTTTGGCGGATCTTTTGGCTCAGTGTGCATTTAAATTGCAAATGTTAAACAAGCGTATCCAGGATGGAGTTCTGAAACGCAGCAGTCTTTGTGAAATTAAAACTAATGTGGAATGACAGAGAACAGCACCCGACAGCAGCGTCACTTCCACTGAAGGCTGTATTGTTAAAGTGGCACACTTTGATTCACATCATACCTGCACAGAAACCTGCTGTTACATCAATTACATGAATGGAAGAGGCAAGCTGTCTGTCTAAACAAAAACATGTACGACATATCTAATCCAGAATGTCTGTCTCTTTATTAATATCTCCCACTTTTGAAGGCCATTGCAGGCAATATGCCAATGTTAATAATGGATTTTTGTGTGATGAAATCTCTTAATTTTTCAGCTATTTAATTCACTAGTATAGCCAAAACTAGACATTTACAACCAGCTGTTTTGTCTATAAACAGTTTCCCAATTGAGTGTGTACTATACAAACTCAGTTACCAGTTTATTACATTAGGTACACCTAGCTTAAACTAATGCAGTCTACTACAACAGTCCTGCAATAAATCCTATCTTCATGGAGGATATGATGTTCAGTTTTGCATTATAATTGTTTCAGTGTATTCTTGCCCTACTGGATGTATTATTAGAGCTGAATGTACAAGCACTTTAAAGGGGAGTCATTTCTGTAAGATGCTCATTTCATCTCATGTTTGCTTCATGGTGTCCTTAACATAGAAGACTTGCAATCTCACAGTTTTACAATCTCCCTCAAATTGCTTGACATTTGTTGAGTACATTGGAGAGGCACTAACAGAGCATACAATGTACCAGGGGGTAAAAAGCCACTGATAAAGATTCTCTTAAAGATAATTACAGTGACAGTGTAAGATCTATGATAATAAGCCTTTTCTTCCAGATTGCGGCTTAACAAAAGCAGTCGCTAATGCATTTGTAAAAGAAAATAGGGGGGATGAAGTCTTCATTCTTTCTTCATTCTTTATTTTTCACGGTGCCCCCCTGTGACTTCACAATGAATTTTTGTCTATATGCTTCTTAATGCGTGGCTCTCACTTCCAGCTGTGAAGAGGGTTCGTTTTCTGAATATAATGAAGAGGCATTTTGGTAAGGGAGATGAGGAGAAGGCGAGAGAGAGAGAGAGAGAGAGAGAGAGAGAGAGAAGAATGGGTTTGATCTTGAAGCGGGGAAAGGGCGATGGAGTCCTTGGGGACTCGGCTTCTTAAAAGGTGCTTGTAGCCTCCGGGGAAGATGCTTGCTCTCTCCCTCTCTTCTCTGTCTCCTTCTGTGCTTGTCTTCATCCTTGTCTCCCGCCACCCACGCTACTCAAGATCAATTATGATTGACAAGTGCTCTGGTTCAGAGCCCCCAACCCGCGACCCCCCCCCCCCCCCCCCAGCTCCTTTTTTACTCCTACGTCCCATCGTTAGCCCAATCTGGGATCATGCAGAGTACTTGCTTCCACTGAAGTCCGTGCAGCATGTTAAACCGCTGTTATCTCAATAGAACTTTCAATGACTTGTGCACTCTTTTGCCAGTTCAAGTGAGGGTGCTGTGTTCGCTTGACAAAAGAGGAAAAAAATAGATTTTCCCGATTCTTCATGGTGTGTTATGCCGAGCTATAAACTGATATCTAAAGCTTAAATAATTACTTAAAGCTTGTCCATTTTATTGTTATGTGTTTCGGAAATCTACCAGAAAATGGGTTATCCCTGCCATCTCCCTTTAGCTAGTGCAGCAGATAACAAGCGCGACACAACATCTCAATTTGTATTCAGAATAAACAACCGTCTGTGCCCGGAGTTTGCCTCACCTATCCCAAATGAGCATGATGATGAGATCTGTGTACAAAGTGCTGTGCAAACCATCAGGTCTGATAACATCCAGGCTGAGTTCCCCTCAAATCAAAGCCAGCTGATTCTCTAGTGGCTCAGAAAGGACTCAGGCGCACAATGAATAGTTTATTTCAAAATTAAACATCAAATCAAAACCAGCAGCAATGGTATCGACTCACACTGATGATAGTGTTTGACTTGTTCAGCTGTATTGCGAATGAAATGGCCCGTCTTTAGCCAGGTGCTGTGTGGCTAAACATGACATTGGTTAGTTGGTCACTCTGGTTCAGACTGAAAAACTCAAAAAGGCATGTGGTACCGACATCCAAGGTCCTAGGGGATCAATTATAATGACTTTCATTGAGTTTTCATCTTGTGCCATCAGCAGGTCAACATTTCAGTTTGCCTTATATTTTGGTTTATGACTAAAAATCTGCAAACTGATGAAATTCCCATAAGCCTCAGCTGTGCTTTGTTTGGTGCTAATTAGCAAATGCTGGAGCATGTTGCAGGAAACAGTCAGCTGTTACACAAACTTCTGGGCAATTAAGAGTTTCATTTTTTACCCTCATAGTGTTTTAAAACTTCCTTGTGGCAGCAATAGAGGCAGTGATGTTTCCTGTTTCCTGTACGGGACTCTCACACCTCCTCAAAACACTGACAAGTCTGATTGCCGGTTTCGTGATTTGACCAACACAGGGTGATGTCGGGTTGTGTTTCTCTGAAAGTTGAATCTGTCTCAACCAGGGGCGGAGCCAGACATTGTAATCCTTCGGAGTTTAGCCCAAAACTGGGGGGAGGGGGGGCATGCCATGTCCATTTACGGCAACTATATTAACTATTTTTAAGCCATTTGATAATAGAATAGAATCCCTGAAAATATGTACATTATTTAGGAAAACATGATAGTTGGCAAGAAAAATAATCATCCTGTAGAGCCTGTAGAGCCACCTCATTGTTTTTTGTTTTAATTATTCTGAAACCAGAACATAGCAGATGTTAAGAATGACTACTTTTTACTTCTGGCACCTAAAAAGAGGCAACACTGATGTTACTAGTTTAAGTTACAAAGCATAGGTAGGGTAGGAATTTGGCGTAAACAGCATTACTAATCTTGAAATCTATTTTTAGTAGAGTTCACAGAATGAATGGCGATATTTCGCCAGTAACAGAACTATTGCTCCGTTGATTTGCTGGTCCAGTCAGAGAGACTGAGGGGAAATGACACAGAGTTGAAGTTATTTTAAAAACCTAAAAGATTTGGGGCTTTTGAGAAAACATCTGGGGCTGTATGCCGTACATTTATTTAACTTAACTAAAAAATCCTGCCTTGCAAAAAAGTACAATAAGATAAGATAGACTTTATTAATTCCACACTGGGGAAATTCCTGTGCTACAGCAGCTCAAAAGAAAAACAATGTGCACACATCAGAATAACACAAATACACATTAAGTAGACATAGGAGAAATAATATACATAAAGAAATGGAAATGGTAAAAACAGAACAGTATTTGTTATAATAATAATAGTAATAAAACAGCTGATGATACAGATGAGTAAGGTGCGAATGAATAGCGATGACATATTGCACAGTTGGAAGTTGCTAGGAGTGATAAATAAATAAATATGCATAGTGCAGGATATTGTCCAGAGTTGGCTCATATTGCAGAAACAGCTAGCAGTGCTACATTTTGATGTTGCATTAGAGAGTCTGACTGCTGCTGGAATGAAGGACCTGCAGTAGCGCTCCTTCTTGCACTGAGGGTGCAGCAGTCTGCTGCTGAAGGAGCTGCTCAGGGAACTCAGTCTCATGTAGGGGGTGAGAGGTATTACCCATGATTGATGCCAGCCTGGCTAACATCCTCCTCTCCCCCACCTCCTCTATGGTGTCCAGAGGGCAGACCAGAACAGAGCTAGCCCTCTTCACCAGTCTGTTGAGCCTTTTCCTGTCCCTCTCTGTGCTCTCAGCTCCCCAGCAGGCTGCTGCATAAAAGATTGCAGATGCAACCACAGAGTCATAAAATGTTTTTAACAGAGTCCTGCACACACCAAAGGACCTCAGCCTCCTCAGCAGGTGGAGACGGCTTTGACCCTTTTTTGTACAGGACGTCTGTGTGATAAGCCTGCACACCTGAATAACCTTCCTTTAACAACAACAGCTATTGTCAATGATGTTGAATATTAAAGTAAAGACTTCTTTTGGCAGCAGTTGTGTTGGTACTATCCTATTTTTAATGGATTAAAAATAACTCCCCTAGACAAATACATTGTACATTTTCAATTTAAATTGCATGCCCTTTCACTTCGCTCTGCATATCCTCTCTTATCACGGACTCTGCAACTGTGCTTACGTTATTCACTTTGAAGTAATACCAAATTACCTTTTTGTGAAATAGGCTGTTAAGCTCCAACTAATATATTACAAGCCAAATTGCTTACACTAGCTCGTTGTTCCCATCTGTAAACAAACTTTCTGCCCTCCACACTGCGCAACATAATGAGCCACATATTGACCATAATGCAGTTTAAGTCGTGCAGAATTTTCTCTGAACTGATCACTGTGAAATTAGCTGCGATAACCACTGCTAACACTACATTCTGTGACTTGCTTTCTGTCCACACACTTTATTATTTCCCCTTCTCGTTGCTTTAAATGTGTGCTCATGTCACTGGAAGGGATTTCATGGGGAAGTAAGCCTGAGAATGAACCAAATTAGGCCATGCACAATCACAAAGCTCAGTATTGGGAATACTGTTAAAAAAAAAAGCTGACAGTTTTGTTCCTTTTTTGAAGACTCATCACAGCTGTTCAATTAGAGAAATCCACGCAACATTTTGCAATTAGAGTATTTCTTGGTTTACAGAGGATCTGGTTACTTTCAACATGAAATTCAGGAACTTGAAGAATGCTGACAGAAGTTTAATTCATTGGCACAGGGATTTCTATTTATTCAGTTTCACAATACCCGTGAGCCTTTTCAAGCATGGTTAATAACCATGTTTGTAAAATAGCCATGAATCCATCATTTAACACTGGTTTGTCAATGAGAAATACATCTTATCAGTACAGATGCAACTGGCCCCGTTGCGTCGGACCCAAAAAGGACAGTGCATTTGTTAATACTAATTCCAATATTCCTCACAATCTTTGTGGAGCTGTGAGTGAGAATGGAGGGCTGGCTGATTGGTTTTCATATTTAACAAGGGGGGCTGTGGAGAGGCAATTTAATTTATTCTCCTCCCTGCCTCCTTATTTTATTTCTTTGTGCTTTCCTCTCCAAAAAATGTCAACACGACTTTGTCAGCACTAAGCACATTCTCTGCTGTGACAGATATCACCTGACCCCAATTTATGAACGGCGTAGAAGAGACACATTTCTGTAGCTCAAAATGAATATATCATCATCCCGAAATGTCTTGTATTCAGCATTGGAGAATTATATTGAAGGATGTGCTGGAAATCCAAGCAGCCTTCACTTAAATAAGACAAAAGTACTCTACTTGGATGCAAAAAAAAAAAATAAAAATGAGCTCATGAATACTCTTAACATGCAGTTGTCCCTCAATCTGTTCACAGACACTGTGACGTGCCTGTCAGGCTTAGATCAAATAAAAGTAAAAAAAAAGCTTTTATTTTCAGATGGCTGAACTGCGATATCCCATCACCCAGCTGACAATCTGTATGGAGACCTGTAGCTCCTTTTTCAACACAGCAACAACAGCCTGCCCTGAGTTCAAATGCAGCCTATCTTCTTGATAGTGCAATGTCATTATGACAAAGATATTAGCGACGTGAGGAAGGATCTTCACCGTTCTCAGCTAAGCAAGGCAAAGAGCACTTCTAGAGAAATCTTCTTTCTCCCTCTAATGGTGTTTTCTGCCACTCTGAGAGATGCGCCTGGTTAATGTTTATTGAATTCTATTCTCAACAACAGCCATAAAAGCAGACGCCATTGGTTGTGGACTGAAACCTCGACTTGGCAAATCTATACGTTACGTAAGCACACACACTGCAGACACGATCATATGGAGACGTGCACACACAAAACATCTGCATCAGCATCTGCATAGGTTTGACTGCATGTACATGCGCATGCACGCATGCATGCACGCACGCACGCATACCCACACACACACACACACAAATTGCATTCGAAAGGCATCTGCCATCATGTGACCACGAGGCATTCAGATGCTACCCTCCAATGAATATAAAGTATAAACACTCCTACAAATTCTCCACCCCTGGCCTCTATTTCATGCCATTATCTTGGCATAATAAACACATTAGCTTCTCCCTACCCAATTCCTGCTCCTAAGATGAATCCTTCCCTACTATATAAAATAATTTGCCAACATTATATGTGCTGATGAATAATTCATGACGGTTCATGGAGGAGGCAGAGCTGACAGACATGCAGGTTCTACAGTTGGACCGGCTCGCAGGGCTCAAAGTGGAGGGTTTACTGAAAAAAAATCATTCTTTTAAGAATGATGCACAGTCCCCTATATTTACTCTGAAGGGTGCTTATTCACAAAGGCATGAGGGCAGCTCAATTGAAGATACAGGATCATTTGATCTCGATTGAATTGTCATAATTGGTTCAAGTGAAATGATTTCTCTGTCTGGACTTGTGTTTCCCGAATCCTATAAATATACTGCATACTTTCCCAGAAAACTTTGGGGGAAAACAACATTTCCTATTGTTGTGATAATATAATATTATACATAGTATAGTAGGCCTATGTCATAAAAACATCATGAAAAAGTCTTAGTATAGTATGTCATGAAAATGGCATAGCATAGTTTTTCATAAAAATGTCATACACATGTTTTTAAAAAAAGGAATAGTATAGGTTGCACAGAGCAAAAGTCTGTTGTCCTGCTGCGTGCACTCTCTACTTCTTTTAAAATCATTTTTCTGCCAGACACAACGGTTGCCTTGGCTGCACCCGCCACATCACGCCATATGCGCGCCGCGGCTTGCTGGTCTGGCGTGCGGGATTTGGTGACTGCTGGGGGGGACGGGCCACCATGCTTCGGCCGTGGCGGTATGCAATTAGAAGTAAGGGTACTCATGTGGACAAAAATGTCTGAAACTCCGTTCAGTACCGGCCCATTTCCGCTCCATAATAACACATTTGGAAAGATTCATTTTTAAGTATTTTGAATCCAGCATTGTTTCCATCCATGTCCATGTTGTAAAATGTAAAACGTTTCTTTGCCACTATTGCACTAAATGCTTGCTCTTGGGGGAATTGTTGGGTCTTTGTAAATGATAGTGTGGTCTAGACCTACTCAACCTGTAAAGTGTCTCGCGATAACTCTTGTTATGATTTGATACTATAAATAAGATTGAATTGAACTGAATTGTTCACTAGCTTGAAGTCTTCTTCTTCCCTGCCTTTGTTGGCGCATTGCATAGACAGTAAAAGAAATGGACAATGTGACGCCGTTGTTTTCCACAGAGACCAGTGAAATCTATTAGAAGCACTTTTCCAGTTACTGCGCAGCCTCAAACTGAGCTTGCCGACGTAGATGTGATGTGAGCGACATGTCTGAAAGGTGTAAGTCTTCTGATAGCTGTGCCAAGAGAATCAATCATTCAGAATCTTGCAGAAACGGAGAGTGTAGGTATATGTAAGGAGATAACATAGGTACAGGGTAATTATTGTTAACTAAAATGCTAGTTAACATTAGCAATTAAACTTAAACAGCAAATTTAAGTTGAAACTCCCTGCGAGCTTCTCCTGTAGTGTACGGTAATTCCTCTACTATGCGATAGTAAGTCGCGTGGTTATGACAATCGGTTTTACAAAAAGGTCTGCTACGGAGCCATAATGTGAGATACACAATAATGGAGCCTTTTATACATTGTTGTGTTTCTTTAGAAATAAACAATGGACAAATAAAGTCTTTAAATGCTTCAGATGTAAAGTTATTCACTGTCAAAGTGACGCCAAAATGAATGGCAGTCAATGGGATGCTAACGGGGGGTGATGGCTTGATAGCAACAAAATGGCTCCATAGGAGGTACGCTTTGCGGAGGCTGGCTTACCCCCTTGACACATTGCAGCATATGTTATCCAACTCTTTTAATAGCGCTACAAGAGGTCTAAAACTCCACCGGGAACCTTTAAACTGTCATGATTTGAAGACAGCCTTTCTTTTTGCCTATACTAAGTAGTCAGGGTATAAGTGTGATAATGCACTCTGAAATGTCCATACTTACGGAAATAAATGTGGAGAAATTGCCATTCCACTATGCTTTCTTTACCTCTGCCTCATCTATTCTTTTTTATAAATCAGGACACCTTGGCATGTATTATTGCTTAAATGAAGTCTTGTAATTACCTTCTTTTTTGGTGTTTCTGCCTTTCATACTTTGCTTAAGTTAGATATTTCCAACATTTCCCTGTATGCTGCTCAGCAACCACTAGATATTAAGAGCCACAGGTCCAAAACAAGCCTCAATATTTAAAAAAGAAGAAGAAAATTGAGTTTTTTTGTCTTATAATTAACCAGAGTTACATATTTGTTGGTCCAAAATACATCATGAAATCAGACCCAGGAATGCAAAAATATTCTTCCTAATATTCTTTATTCAAATATTCCTTAAAGGTGAATTTCTTCCTTAAAATTGCAAGAGATCGTTGGTGGATGTAACAGCTTTTGGTTTAGCAGTATTACAGGATGTAGTTGCTTGCTGGCACTCACATTAACATTGTTTCTAATTAAGCTAATGTGAAAGTAGCTCCTGATTGAACTTGTTTGAAGTTTACAATAAACAGATGTCAAAACAACAGGGTCGGAGCACTGAAGAGGTAAGATTTTACATGAATCCCAATTTATTAAACAGTCCTCCATCTGAGCACATTCCCTAACAGCTGTTGCACACTGCTCGCTCTTATTGAGTACTGATTGAATAAATATGTCATCTTTAATCAGGTGTTGCAGTAACACTTGTGTTTTGGAAGCCTGAGGCTCGCTCTGTTGTTAACAGTGGCAAGCTCAGAGGAGCTCCAATGGAGCTCATGCACACAAAGGATGCACACACAAATGTCCTCACTGAGTCTGGTATTTATTAGTCTATATCCGTGACGTTCCACTTCCGGGATTAGTCCGGGGCCACCGGAAATTCCGCCGGATGTCACTTTTTTCGGCCGGATGTCCATCACCTTCCTCTTTCTTTGTGTTGGTGTTCTAAGCTCTGGTGGATTTCTGAGGACTCTGGTTAACTGCTCCTCAGATCTCTGCAGGGTAAATCCAGACAGCTAGCTAGACTATCTGTCCAATCTGAGTTTTCTGTTGCATGACTAAAAAACTTTTGAACATACACATGTTCCACCAAAACAAGTTCCTTCCGAGGCTATTTTGCAGCGGCACCGTGGCTCCATCCGTCTTAGCACCGCCCAAGACGATTGTGATTGGTTTAAAGAAATGCCAATAAACCAGAGCACGTTTTTCTCCCATCCAGGAATGCTGTGTGGACTAGCCAGACCCTCCTCCGCAGCGCTGTGGAGGCAGGTCTGGCAATGTGAGACTAGGTATTTATAAAATTGCTAATCTGATACATGGACAACATCGACTCGCCCACCTCTTGTTCATTTTCAACAGCTTCTGTTGTCATTTTCAAAATAATTGAGTTGAGATGTTGGGCAAAAAAGACGTCACAGTGTACTGTGCCTCTTTTCCCTGTTGGTCTGATTGACACTGAACCATGTTCACAGAGTTTTAGGGAGATATTTATTGTTAGAAACTAGGGCTGTCAATAGATTAAAATATTTAATCTCAGTTAATCGCACGTTTCTCCATAGTTGTTTTTTTTACTCGTTAACTAATCACACATTTTTATCTGTTCTAAATGTACGTTAAGGGGATATTTTTCACGTTTTTAAGGCTCAAGTGGTATTTGAGACTCTCCTTACTCCGGTGGTAACTAGTTCTCATTGACAGTACATGCAAATAACTTTAGTCTTGTGGAGAGAACCATCCGGAAGGGCATTGAAACTGAACTTATTTAAAAGACCCTTTTCTTTATCCATTTCTGCTCAGGGAGTTTTGTGTCTGCTAGCCATCTACAAGGTTACTGCTGCATCACTTCCTGATTTCCCAAACTACAGAGCGGCCCGATGCCCAAATCACAAAATGTGCGTGTGTCAATTGTGCTTCAAAAAAATGAGTGCCGTTAGAAGGAATTTGCATTATTTTTCTTTATTATCGTGTTCATTTTGACAGCCCTAATTAGAAATATGTTTATCTAGCACAGCACACTTCTCTGGTATCTCAACAGTGACAATATTAAGTAAAGGCTATGCTCATGTAAAGGTACAATACACAGTATCAGTTACTGATACTAAGAAGTTCAAATAAACTAATTTTACCTCAAGGTAAGTATTAAAACATAATTTAAAAAGATTAATATTGCGAGATCTCGTGGGTTTCTGTTGCGTGTCAGCTGCGTGTCTTTTCACACCAGAAACGTGTCTGACGCTGGCGCTGCTGCTGCTAGCCTTGTCTGTACACATGTATGTTTCCCATTGATAAAATGCACTCAAGCAGTAGTATACTTCATGTTAAACATAAATATCTACTGATTTGATTACAGCAAAGACAACGTTGGCAATACTGACGACAAAATAGGCTACAGAATATTTCGTTCTGTATTGACAGGTGCAATATTTGAAAATCGATAATTTAAAAAAAAAATTACATTTATATCTGCATTTATGTCAAAACCTAGAGACTTTCAAACATCAAAATGTAATTTATTAAATGTATTTGTGTCAAAATGACATAAAGTATAAACATTATTTTGTATTCTATTTTGCCTGGAAATGCTTCCAGCACGTCGGTTCTATTTCTAGCATGCAAGCGTTTTCGGTGCGGCTTGAGCCGCGCCCGAGACGTGCGTGTCACGCAGGCAGTGTGAAAAGCTCTAACCTGTTAACATGGGAGCTAAAATAAAAACGGACACGCCACGCAGCTGACACTCTCAGGCCACGCAGCCAGTGTGCAGGAGGCTTGGGTCGAGATCTCGTCACACCTCTACAATTCAGCATATATTTTATAAAGCTGACTGAGAGGTGACTGCAGAGTTTTCGCGCCTTCTAGAACCTAAAAGGCAGGACGTGGTTTAAAGTTTTAGTGCACAGAAAATGCACACACAAATAGATTTACATCATGCTTGCAATACAAATGAACAGAGGAAAGTAGTAACTGCCAGTGAAGGACAAATCATGTTAGCTTTGTATTTCCTTTGTTTTCAGATATTACAGCAACAACAAAATGCTGAAACTTTGCTGATATTATGGATAAATGAGTCCATGAAAGATTCATAAAATGTCATAAATGAAACCAAACGCATCAGATAATAATAGACACAGACAGAGACAAAACTGGCTGAAGATTTGGATTTAAAATGCTCCCATTACTCTCTGCAAGCCTTCGCAGGTTCAACCCTCACTCTCTCCACATTCATTGATTTGCTGTTTCTGCCTCAGTAGCAATAACCTTCAGGTCAAACTCTTCTCTTCTTCCTTCTTGCCAGTATGTAACTGTGCCACCCTCATCCTTACCACCACAGAATCCAATACAGTTTTATTGAAATGATCTAAGTTGCATTTTTACGAAACAAATCTGGGGGCTAGACCTAAAGATAAGTGCAAGACTGTACTCCCACAGAGGGAAGAATTTATGGCTTCAATATCGACCCAGACATTTGGCGGACAGCATAAACACACACCACAGTCAACCCCAACATTACCCCTGGAAAACAGGTTTGAACCATTGGTAAATCTCAATGAGACAGATGTGGGGATGACTACTGATACGTTTAGATATGGGAGTATTATGAAGAGTGCCGGCCGACAGAAAACAGCAGAATCTAACAAACTAAGATCAGAGATTAATAAGGAACTGGATGTGATGGTAATGGACGCACTGACGGATCTCGAATTACAGCCATTCAAATCAACACCAAGCAAAGCTGTCAGTGCAGACAGGACTCAGGAGAGGGGATACCTGGGACAGACAGCGTCCTTGCTTCACTTCTACTATCCCTACTTCTTTTCTGTTGGTGATTTTAACATTCATGTTGACAACCCCCAGAACAATCAGCATTAAAGACCTGCCTTGTATTCTGTGTAAGTATGGACTGACTGACTCAGCATGTGAGTGAACACACACACACACACACACACACACACACACACACACACACACACACACACACACACACACACACACACACACACACACACACACACACACTGTGGACTTCTCTGTCTGATCCTTCCTGTGTTTTCTTTGAGAATGCTCAATCTGAAAACACAATATCACTGAAAACACCAGTGAATTCAGACTTTCTCTTCCACACGTGCATTCATTTTGGTCTCAGTCATGTTCACATGCACAAAATATTCCACCCTATTATTTGCCCTTATTCCGAAAAAAGACACTATTCCAACTAAGCTGTTTATATGGCGCTTGAAAATGAATATTCCACTTATATTCCCGTTTACATGCAGCCGTGCAAAAATAGGATTTTAAGGAAGTTTTCCAGCGGTGGCGGACTTGTTGGACCGTGTGAAAACAGCTTCCTTCTTTCAATCCTCGAACTACCTTCTTAAATAGGTTGGCCTTGCGATGTTTGCGCATATCCCAAACGTTTTTTTTTTTTTTTAATAATGTTTAAAAGTAGGTGTGTTTCTTCTTCCAACCAGATGTGTTTTTTTCCCTTTAGGCATGTATCTCTTAACCTGACAAGCCAGATGGTTTGTTAACACAACAAGAAGCCGTCATTGGAAACTGCTTGGAAAAGGCCCAGCACTTGAAGGTGATTGGATGAACCACCTGTCTATTAGCTGCCCAGTTGTTGTTTTGAATGAACAGTTGCACTGTAAACCCAGATTTTAATTCAACTCAAAATATTGAGTTCATATTACTTAAATGTGTCTAATTTATTGACATTACTTGTTAATTCTGATTGAGTTGAACTTTTTCATGTCCTTTCTTATTGTAATTGTGTTTTTAAGTCCAATCAGTAGTTTCTACTCAAACAAACTGAGTTTGTATTACTTAAACATGTGTCATTTCTTTACATTAATTATGAATTCTGAGTAAACTGTACTTTTTAATGGCCTATCTTATTGTAATTATGTGTTTGAGCTCAAACCACTCAATATCATCAAGTTTTGCCTGTTACTAACAAGACTGGCTGCAGCATGGCGCTTCCCATGTCATGCCATCCTGTCTCATGCCATCCCGTCTCATACCGAGGTGTGTCCAACGGTAAGTTCAGAGGGTCAAAAATAAAATACGAAATTGCGAATTACTATCCAGATTGAGTCACGGGCAAGTTCATGATTTCTGGATGTTATTGTTGTGTCCCTGATGTTAGTACATTTGATGAAACCTCATTTAAAACTGCATTAGTGTTGGTTGACATTTGTTAGTCAATATTAGTTAACAATTTTATCCATACATATAGTTTGCTGATTTCTGGATGTTATTGTTGTGTCCCTGATGTACGTACATTTGATGAAACCTCATTTAAAATTTTGTCTGCGTTTATTTTATAGACGGACATATATTTTTAAAGTATTTTATTTATCAGCATGATAGTAGTATAGTAGTATTTTATTCAGTTGTATGATTGCCGTTACTGTTTAGTTAAAAAAACACAAATATATTGTATTCATTAGCATGATAGTCTGCATTTATCTTATGGAGAGATTTTTTTTTTTTTAAGTATTTTATTCCAGACGCGAGCTTTTACTTTGAAAAGTAGAAGCTTGGGGAAGCTTTTATTGTGAAAAGTAGAAGTTCGGGGACAGCACAGCACCAGCATGGACGCCTGGCCAATAGTAGTGTGTGAATGCTACTGAAGGGCGGGTCTTGGCGTGACCATAGTGGGGAAAAAAAAAATATCGCAGACGGGATTTAAAAAATTTAGTTTTGACAGAGAACTTTTGAGACAGAACAGAACAAAGACAAATAATTCAACTGACATTTTCAACAGCTGACAAGTTGTAGCAAGCAAGTTGTTTGACCCACGCTTGAAGCCTTCGGTGAATGTAGCGAGTTAAGCCACAAAACGTAAGTTGGAACCTGGCACTGGTTGCATGCCGTTGCAGTCCCGACTGCTAGCTGAGGTAACTTTGCTAGTAGTAGCTTGCTAGCTAGCTATATCACGAAAGTGAGTACACCCCTCACATTTTTACAAATATTGTATTATATTTGAAACTTTGATATAACTCAAAGTAGTCTATATATCAGATATATCTGTATATCAAAGTTTTATTTCTACAGTACTGTAGTTATTTAAAAATAAACAAAACAAAGTAGCTAGTTATTAACAAGTTAGCAAGGCTAGCTAACTTTGCCCCACAATCTCTTAGCTAGCTAACGTATGTGTTCACTGGTAACGTTAGCTAGCGCCAGTAACGGAAATTGTATGTCGCTCCCAGACAGCTAATGCAAGTTGAGCAGAGCCGGACACCTGAAGCAGCTACCTATCGTTAGCTCAACCACGGACCAGCGAACGTCCCGGTAAGTTGGCGCAGATCCCAGCTGCCTTGTTAAAGCGGATTCTATTGTGTGACACAAAGTACGACTACGCGGAGTCCGCCCGGTCATAGAAACTGAGCTTTGCACCGACGTGTCCGGCGAACGTCCGCTTTGGGTACACTTTGAGTCTGCCGCGGTGTCCGCGTACGGGTACTCGGTCACACAATAGACTGCTCGGCAGGCAATCTTCACGTCTACATGCTTTTTTGTGACACCGAACTGATATGTCCGCTCGACTCTGAAACTATTTTACTCTGTTGCTTCCAGACGGCTAAACTTGAGCTGAGACGGTGAAGCAGCTACCCACAGAACTGCAAACATCCAGGTAAGTTGGTACACACTGGCTCACATTATTAGTTAGCTATTTAGCTTTAATTTCTTGATTTATTTTTGATTTATTCTTTGTTAGTTGGCTATTTGTCCCACTCTTAGCTGTCATGCCTCTTCAAGGTTTTGTTATTTAGCTAATGTTAGCTTGTTGGCTATTGTGTTCAATTCAAGCCAGTCTCAAATAGTTCTTTTCAGAAGCTTTACGCTGTTAACTAACAGTACATTTTCCTTCGTTCATGTAACTTTAGCTAACTGAAGATGGAGTGGAAGTGTAAATATTGTGATTTATTAGTGGGAAGAGGGCGCAGCTATTTAAACACTACCGGTTAAAACATGGAAGTTACACAAGGACCGTACCATTTCCTTGTTTGCACCTGTCCTGAGTGATTTTCTGTAGCGGTCGCTGCACTGGGCAGTGGGTGGACACTGGATAGGGCAGACATGTGGGCTGTGTACCTATAGAGGGTGTTTGTAGCACTATGTTGTCATGTTGATGTGATCATGTCATGTTCCTTTTTTCAGAACGTTGATGATGAGGAAGGTTCGTACAATGATGTGCCAGTGGGGATCCTCTGCCGTGAACAGGAAAACATCACTCCACACATGCAGTCCCTTCACCACAATGCATACTCAGTGGGAATCATCTTGGAGGGAAACATTGTGATGGATGTTGAGAGCCTGCCCCAGGCCACGTACATTGTCTTCGGACTTACATATGCACTGCATCTCAACTACCCAAAGTACATGAAGAACACTTTTGATTTTTTTCAACAGGTACTTCTGAACTTAGGTAAGACAGATCTGAAACCGAGAGTATGGGGTCTCTCTCATACTCGCACACTTTTTTTCCCCATGGACTTATTTGTCAATGTTAAGATGCCAGTGTTCAGCAGGGCTGAGTTTTATCTTGTCAGTTTGTCAACCAAATTTAAAGAGTAAATGTTAAAGGAATATGCCGACTTATTGGGAATTTGTCTTATTCACCGTAACCCCCAGAGTTAGACAAGTCGATACATACCCTTCTCATCTCCGTGCGTGTTGTAATGCTGTCTGACGGCTCCAGCGGCATCAGGCCAGCACAGAACATGCAGGTAACTGGTTCCAGCAATCCTACTGCTCCGAATAACTGACAAAATAACACCAACATGTTCCCATTTACATGTTGTGATTTGTAGAGTCACAGCGTGTACAAAAAACAACATAACATGAGACACAGCCGTCTTCTAACTGTAAACAAACCGGGAACTATATTCTCAGGCGGAAGAATATAGTACTTGGGCGGAGTGATATGCTTGCAGCAAGCCTGTATGAGAATATAGTTCCCGGTTTGTTTACTGTTAGAAGATGGCTGTGTCTCATGTTACGTTGTTTTTTGTACACGCTGTGACTATACAACCAATCACAACATGTAAATAGGAACATGTTGGTGTTATTTTGTCACTTTTGTAACAATTCGGAGCAGTAGGCTAGTTGGAACCAGTTACCTGCAGGATCAGTGCTAGGCTAAGCTAATGCTGGAACCGTCAGACAGCGTTACAGCACACACGGAGATGAGAAGGGTATGTATCGACTTGTCTTACTCTGGGGGTTATGGTGAATAAGCTAAATTCCCAATAAGTCGGTGTGTTCCTTTAAGTGTTGAAGTATAAATGTTAAGATGCCAGTGTTCACAGGGCTGAGTTTTATCTTGCCAGTTTGTCAACCAAATTTGAAGAGGCACAGTACAATATTGTAATTATTGGAGATAGAGGAAGAGATTTTTTTTTTCTTTTCATGCCATCCTTGAGGAAACTACACACTAGAAGCCTATTAGGCCATGGATTTGTTTCTTTTCTTGCTGAAAAAAGACATATTCAATAAAAAGATTTTGATCAGTGTAATGTTGCAGTTACATGTATGTATTTTACACAGCTCTATTGATTGAAAGACATATTTTGAGTTTCAGGAACTAAAAAAGTTAAGTTGGGTCAGTTAGAATATACAATTTAGTTGAATTGTTAATGGAGTAATGCTCACTTAACAAGCTGAGTTAAATAAATGGGTTGGGAATGATTGTTTAAACTAAGTATCTTCAGTTACTGTAACTCGTTCATTAGTACATTCAACTTAAATGTTCTATTCCATTCCATAATGGGCTCAAGTACATTGGACGTAGTCCACTTCACTTATTCAACTAATGCTTCATTACTTAAAAATTTTAAGGCAACGAGTTACCTTGATTTTTTTAAAGTAGATTCTACTTATCCGGGTTTACAGTGTGCGGCCGTCACACCTAAACCACCACCATAGATGCCAGTGGCTAGCTCCCTACCAGACACTGATTGGTTCGGTTCGCTACTGTTCAGAAACAAACGTATTACTTAAAGCCTGACAAGATAGATTTTTGTGTGATCTTGCAATTCTCGCCTGATCTTATATCGCAAGAATCAATCTGCAGTGCAAGGTAATTCATCTCTCCCACAGCCTTGCAAACTGTTAGTTGGTTTGTGTACAACAACTATAGCAAAGCACAGAGCTGACTGTAAGCTCCTAAAAGGCCATAAACTGTCCCAAACTGCAGTAAAAGCCCTTGAGACCCATACTCAGAATCAGTTTTGCCAGATGTATGATCAATATCATATTTGTATGATAATTTTGGCCTCTGCAAGATGTACGATCAATAAGACAGTGACTCACAGACAGTGACTCAGAGGTGGGGCTTGAAGTTCTCACAAAGGTATGCTGTGTTCAAGTCGAGTTGTGAATGCACCAGTAAACCCAGTTATTTAGCCTATTTAATTAGCTTAGCTTATGGCCTTATAACTGTTTTCAAGCAGAATATGAACAGGCTTCCAGTCGTGCTGTCTTGTAATTTAATTGTGCAATATTGAACAATTATAAACATTGTCAGACTGATAGACTTCCCCCTTCCATGCAGCATGGGTCCGTTTCAGGAAGGAGGTTTAAGGAGTCTAACCCTGAACTCTGAGTTGATTTACCCTGAGATGGGAAACTCTTCGGTTCCAGAACAGCTGATTTCAGTTGGTTCAATCAACTCGGAGTAGGTTCGCTCAGAGTTTAGCGCATGCACCACCACAATAAAAAGGCAGCATGAATGGAGCCATGATACTACGATTCACCATGCTAACAACCACAAACAAACAGCTCGGAGGAAATGCTCATGCGCACATACAGCAAGTTTGAACCATCTACAGAGACTGAGAGAAACTCAAGGTTTATTGAAGAAAACCTGCTCCCGACCAGGTTAGGTTCACAGGCTCAGTTACCATAGTAACTGACTCTGAGGTCTTTCTGAAACAGGCTGGAGTTACCCCTTTCTCTCAGGTTTGATTAACCTCCCTTTCTGAAACAGAAAAACCAGAGTTTCCCTCATCTCAGGGTTAACAAGCTCAGAGTTTTCACTAAACCTGCTTTCTGAAATGGACCCCATGTCTGCTTGCTTTAAAAAAAAACAAAAAAACAATGAGGGTAGATTTGTAGACATGTCAAAAAGTCGTTTCAATACTGATTTTGCAAAATTACACATTTACTCCTATTTGTGTATGATCATTTTTCTCAAAATTCTATAATTTTAATCCTCTGGTACAATTGTTTAATGTTTCCAATCTGGCAATGTTTTTCCGAATGCACTGTATACATGTCCAAAGAATGCTTCTAAACAACCTGATCTCACAAAATTCCATGAAATGAACAGGCCCCTTAACTCAAAATCTGTGGCAGTTTCACAGAATCGCCCTTAAGTTAAAGAAAAGAATCATGGGTGAGCTTACGTTTCCATGACACGTGGGACAACAACGGAACGGTTGGTTTAGGAAAATAAGAACGGGACGGTTGGGTTTAGTAACAGAAGAAAGCGACGGTTGGGTTTAGGAAACGTGACACGTGGGAAACAATCCCCAGTCTCCTGGGTGAAAGTCCTGTGTTGTTTGACCCATCCACCAACCTCCCTGTGCAGATTTTCGGCCTTTCATACTACTCGCTACCATTGTCGCTCTTAATGCTACGTCATCTTCTCATTGACTTTACATTGGCTTTGTTTTCCGTGGTGGCCAAACAGAATTTTCACACATTCCGTGCCACCACCACGTAATGCGGTGTTAACAGTTCGTGATCATTTCACGGAATTCTGTGAGACCAGGCTGTTCTAAACCTCAATAATACCGGCATATCACACGTCTTAATCAGAAAATGCTAAATTCTAAAAAGGCCTTATTCAGAATATTCAAGCGGAACATGCTCTTTACATGACTGGTATCAAATTCGGAATATTGTCACATGCAGGTAAACATACTCGATTGTGTAGATAATTTCAGTTCTTCGTGTTATTGATGCTGTTACCCCCACTATGGTAAAGGTAGTCTCTGCTTAAAATATTCATTTCTCACTTTGGAGAAGAACCTTCTCCAAAGTAATAAAAAACAACAGCAACTTAGATGCTAGACGATAGCTTGTTTGTTGGGCTGTAGCATGCTAAAGTTAGCTATAGAGATGCTTGTCGTAAATAGATTTCCACTTACCGGTGGCGAGTCTGACATAATGGAAAAAGTGCAAATCTTCTTTTGGAAACATGTAAACAGAGCGTGCACGAGGAGAACTAGGCGTGTGCATGCTCTCTTGTGCACACGTTTAATAGGCATTCCCTCTCGGGAGCAGGTAGTGTTGTGCATGTGCATTTTTTTAAAAAGTGGAGAGGGCGGTTCTTTTCTAAAATTCGGGAAAATCCTCCACTATACCTTTAATACATACATCATAAAAAAACGAAGCAGATTGAGCCTTTGTGATGTCAATGATGCAGCCCCAGTCTGACGTAAAGTATTAATATCAGTGGTTCTTTCTGTGCCTGGAGTAGATTATTGCTTGCTATTTTTAACAAAAATTCTTATTTAACAGAAAACCTGCAAGTTTGAAAAATACCTTGCACTTGAGTGCTAATGATGTGACACAAATACTGTCAGAAAAGTGCTGCAATGTTATCATAAGATATTTTGATGTGGCCATGCAGTCAGTGATTAAGGAGGATAGCATGAGATAAGCAGTAATGGGCTGTCAGCGTATTATCTAGTGTCAGGGAAAGGTGATGCGGGAGTCGGAAGGAGCAGCAGAAGACCGCAGGGAAGAGAGAGAGGACAGGATCATATGGAAAAAAAGTGCTGCAGACACATCCATCTTTTCCTGAGGCCAATAATGTTATTTCGTTAAATAGATTTGCAGGCGCAAACCAACAGAGAGCAGAACTCATTTTCAATAACCAAGCTAAGGCTAAACAGAACCCTAAAACACCAGTGACTGACTCATTTACTAAGAAGGAAATAGAAATAAGCAGATCATACAGTGCATTTGCCTGAAGATGACAATATTAAGCTACATGAACGCTTTTCTCTTATTTATCTCCATCCCTTATTTACCAGAGCAATTCTCTCTGGCTTCTGATGCAGGGCCAAGCCCCCCCTCCACCATTGGGCGAGAAGAGTACTGTCATTTGGCTGCCTGCTCTGCCAATCTTCCAACCCTTGTCACATGACCAATTAGTGTTTCCATGATGACTATCCAAAATTCTGATACCATGGAACCAGCACTGGAATTGTTTTTTTTATTTTAAGTGGAAGACTGAGCCTATAGAAAATGTGTATTGTATTCAGATATACAATTTGTTGAATGAAAATGAAAACAAGAGGAATTTTAATGAATGTGACTTTTTTGTTAAGGTTAGCTGACTTGGACTCAAATGCAAAATGCAAAGCTTTATTTAACAGAATCCTTAATGTGCTAGGGGCAGAGTTCAGGGAGGGATCCAGGTCTGAGGAAACAGGCAGAGGGATATTGGGAAATCCAGCAGTTTCCGAGATTCAGTGAAAGGTATCCAGTTGGATCCAGTGTGTGTCCAGAGATAGTGTTCCAAATTCGAGAGCCGTGTGTGCAGGAGTGGAGTGGTGTAGAGGCAGGAGTCAGACCAGGCCACTAGGGGACAGGAAAACAGGATTTGCAAGGTACAAATCAGGTAACAAGATATTAAGAGGCTGGAAGCCTAACTGACTGGGTAGAGTTAGTTTACGATCTGGCGCCGAGTGACGGAATGAACCGGGTATATCAAGCAGAGCAGGATGAGACTGATGAACAGCAGCTGGTCCTGTGACTCCTGCGCACCTGACTCCATTCCTGTAATCAAACACAGACACACAGGGAAGGGGGGAGGAGAGTAATGTAAGATAATTCACAGATACAAGAGTAATTAGTTTCTCTTTGAAGCCATGTTGTACTGTATACTATATCTGAAGGGATGTATGTGATCCCTCTGTTTATGATGTTGTATTATGTATGTATTCATGTATTCAGCTGTATGTATTCAGCTGCAAACTAATGATGATTTATATTAAAGGTATAGTGGAGGATTTTCTTTTTCCGGGTGGATCATCAAGACTATTGTTCCTCCTAGTTGTCAATCATTCTGCTGATATGTTTACGTAAGGCCGTCGTACGTGCTCGTCCCTGGGTAGTTTTCGCTTTCTGCGGCCTCTAGCCGACCGCCTTCTCCCCGCTCTCGGCTGGTGCTGGCTCTTGCGCCCCCGACCTCGTCTCCCTCGGCCTAATAGGCGTTCCCTCTCGGGAGCAGGTAGTGTTGTGCATGTGCATTTTTTCAAAAAGTGGAGAGGGCGGTTCTTTTCTAAAATTCGGGAAAATCCTCCACTATACCTTTAATACATACATCATAAAAAAAACTATTTAAAGATACTTTAATGCAACATATTTATACTGTGCCACAGGCTCCAAAATACAATTAGTTTTATAAATGATCAAATATGAACAAATATTTTACTTAAGTAACACATAGCAGGACTACTGTTAGGCAGTATTTTATACTTCTACCACCATCCATAACTATGTGGTTATGTGTCGAGCGCAAAAAATAAAATACAAAAATAGGGTGTAGGTGCTCTTGCAATGCAAATTAATATAATGGTACAAAAAATTTAAAGGAAAGGTGTGAAAATGGAACTTCAGTGAAAATTACATAACTAATGTTGAAAGCTAAGGTGTGAATCGGAACATACTGTATAACCAAACTATCTTCTCTTGATTAAGTTACTTTAAAAAAATGTACTCTGCAGAGTGAAGATAAAATGCTCCTGATATATACTACAATATCAAAAAATAGCCTCGAGAAGGGTCCAAGGCCATGCTCTCCCTGAAAATAAGTTTGTACAGCTTATTATATATTTAATATAGCTGGTGCTCTTTGAGAGCAGAATTTAGAGGCTAGATCCATGAAGAACATTGTGCTCTTGTAAACAATTCTGGCATCTAGTAAACTGAATCATAAACACATTGGTCGTATGAATATTGTCATCCTGTGCTTGGGCAATTATTCAGCATGGAAATATCTGTATAAGTGAAAGGTGTACAGTCTGTACAGCTATTTGATGTAATTTAATTAGCATTTTTGTCTTGTTCTTATCTTGTTTCACAAATGAAAAAAATGATTGAGTGATACATAAGTATGTATCACTTTTTTCTTCTTTTTTTTACTCTTGAGTTGCAGTAGTAAGTAAGTTTCCTGGTGTGGGATTAACAAAGATCTTATCTGATATGAATGGTGATGATGCGGCAAAAAGGTTATACTTTCAATGCATGGTAAACAAGGAGGTGTTGGGTGAGTTGCCGACATTGCCTGATGCACTAAAGACACTGAGGGGAGAGGGCGCAGCGCGGCCTCCGGAAGCTGCGAGCCACTTTCACCCCGAGCCTTACCAAGCCGACGTAGTCATGGAGACGAGGGGAACCTCCCACACCTAGTGGCCGTGAACTGAGTTAAATCCCCAGGGCACACTGTGCGGACACCACCTGTTGAGAAGTGTTAAAACATTTTCGGTTCATGATGGAACTGTGGCGGGCCAATCTGGACTATATGTTATTAATGGGAAACATTGGATTAGTCATGGAAGATGAAACCGTGCAAGTTTTCCTTTTGTATGAAGCAGAAAATCTGTTGCATGACGTGTTCATTGTGACATTTCCTTTGCCTGACTTGACAATGCACATCCTGCAATGTGACTATTGAGCATGTCGATGCTAAACCGATACATATTGTACAGCCCTATGTTCCAGTTTCCATCCTGAGTGTATGGTATTTAGAAATAAAAGTGGTACAGAAGTGGTGTAAAAGCAAGAGTGCGTAGTTTCTGTCGCCCCCATGAGGAATTCTAAGTAATGACAACAACGCTGTCCACATGACGCAAGCCTTTAATGATCGCGGCCCACCCCTCCCCCACCAGTTGCTAGTAGTTCAAGGAGAAAACAGTGGATTAAAAAAACACTATGGACTCTTCAGAAGAGGTAATTATCTTGTAGTTTCCGTGTCCTCTTCGTCTTCAAAGCGGACGGTTGCTGTTGTTCTTTCTCAGCGGTGACGTAACACGCATCACTCACGCTTCTGCTAAAAATAGCCATACTGAGAGACACAGAGAGATTGGTGCAGCTGATAGGAGAGAGATTGGTGCAGCTGATAGGCTTAATTAGCTTTGTAGGAACTCATTTGGCAAGGCTTGAATGTAACGGATGTCCATTTTAAAATAGTTGCACACTATATCTTTAAATGTAAAACTACCAAATGTAAAAACCATGTGCTTTATGTGGAAGAGGAATGCGGTAGCTACAGGTTAAGCTAGGTAGCCCAGATGTCTATTTTCAAAGCCACATCCTCCTGGAGGACCCTAAGGAGTTCCCAAAGCCAGATAGGATATTTAATCCCTTCAGTGTTTACCCCAGGGTCTTCTCCCACTCAGACATGCTCAGTAAAAGTCCACAGCAAGGAGTCCAGCTGCCCATACTGATCAGATGCCTGAATCACCGCAACTGGCTGCTTTAAACATAAAGGAGCAGCAGTTCTAGTGCAGCTATTCAGCCTTTTTATAAGGGTGATTGAAGACACACTCACACTCCATCTTACCCTTCTTTGTGAACAAGATACTAAAATTCCTTTATTTCACCCTTCACTTTCCAGACACCCAAACAGTGGGTAAGCCACTCTTTTTCCAGCAGAGTATAGCCTCAGATTGTAAAGTACTGACTCTCAACTCACACTCAGGTACAAACCACCCCAGTGGATGATGGAGGCCACGATGTAATGAAGCCAACAGAACTACATCACCAGCATAAACATTGGGTATGATCCTCATGACCAGTCGTACCACGAACGCCGTGCTTGAGCTATGTTACTGGTTACTGGTTGCATGGCGTTTGTGGTTCGACAGGCGCCTGCCTGTATACGCGAACGGTACTGTCTTTATAATCTATCTTTTTAATAAACTGTCTGTACACTTACAAAGTTCTCAATGCTTCGGTTTACATGTAGGGACCCTCATTATGCTACCGTGGAAGTGTAGTGGTATTTTGAGCCTTGTTAGTGGTATAGAAATAGTGATTTCTTTTTACTTTACCAGTGCCCCGACTACTAATTAGTGGTTTGCGCTAAAACTGGTCACGTTCGATTAGCATGAAAACAAATAATAACAATGTTTATGTATATTTTCATACATTTTAACTTTTGAAAATGATTTAACAATAACCTTGGGCCCCCTGCAGTATCTCTGAGAAGATCTCTGCCCTAAAGGACACAGTCCAAGCTGTTATTCTGAAACCAGTGGCGGTGCAGCTTTGCAAATAAATGGATTTGTCACTAGAAAGAATGGCAACCGAGATTGTGGCTGTGCATTGGACAGTCTGTATTGCTTCTGTAGTACTGGAAGCTGTGTTTGGGTTTTCCCTTGAGGCCTCAGAGCGTGGGCCCATGGGAGTTGAGAAAGTGAGCCAGTGGAGCACCGCAACATCCAGACTTTCATTGGGACTTTAACTTTCATAAAAATGACCCAATACACAAAAGGGACCTGAGGACCAAAAAAACACTGAAAGATGATTAGAACTAATTCAAAATTCACTCGTGATGTTTTGTGAGTTTTTATGGGGATAGAAAGGAGAATGACATGCAAAAGGTGACATGGTGTTTTGACCACTGGGTTACTTGGACTCCACTGTTCTTTTTAATTTTACATGGAAGTGAAATCTTGTAATGGCAACAAGCTGAAGCTTTGTATACAGCAGACGAGGGCACTGCAACACCATTGTCTACCTAAATTAATTGTTTTCACAACCCTTTATTGCATCCCCTCTGTATAAACACGTGCCAAACATTGTTTGCGATATTTAAGCTTTCTTTCTCACAGTCATTCTCAAGTCCAAAATGTGCATTAAAACAGGAAATGGATGGATGTAATGGGGTAACAGAACCCAATCTGGACCATGGCTGTTGCAGCATGCATTAAGAAGGAGAAACACCAAAGGCCGCTCCATAAGGACAAGTAACAGATTACTGTTCTCAAATATAAAGAGAAGTGTGTGTTTTGGCTGTCGAGCACAGGCGAGAATGTAAAGTCCATGCAGATAGGACCAAGATCAAACTCTGTCCCACTGTGATAAATCCTTCACTATTTTAATGTTGAGTATTTCCTAGTTTATCCTCATATAGAATAAGCGTAATGTGTGAAATAGCAACTCTTAGAAATATCTGTCAACGTAATGGAAGTACACACACTACACGTAAAACCCATTAAAACATTACATGAATAAGCAGCTGAAAACAACCGAGCAAGCAGAGGCAAAGAGTAGGTCTGATAAACATGTTGTCCGAGACTTGTGTGAATGAGCTTGTTCTGTGTCCCTTTGGGCATTGTAGAAAACATATTAGTGTAGTATGTCTGCTGGACATCACTGATCCTATTTACTGCAGTCATTTTGCTCTCTGTTTCCACAATTCGGTTTTCAAATCAGGCTACCTCAGAGACAGTGGAACTGGATTGCATAAAAATGTATGGAGCGGAGCTTGTTGTGTTCACTCGCAGCAGTTCTTTAGGTTCTTCCTACGAATACTGTGGGGTAGGGCTGCAGGAACTGAACTTCGATACTTTCAAGCACCGACTGAACTGCCTTCATAGTATCAAGTGTCGAAAAATGCTTTGTCATTCAATACTAAATTTTCAATACCTAAGGAATAACTATAATCAATGTCAGGGAGCCAATAAGCATTGGATCTAATAATGTTTTTGATTGGCTGTCTAATGTTACACATCATAGAGACATTCAGGAAAAACTACATAACGTATAGAGCAGATCTCACGTGTGTGTGTGTTGTATTTTGAGAGGCTTGACTCCAGTGTGCGTGGTACAGGGGTAAAGGAGTTGAAAAATTACCGGAAGGTGTAATGTTGTAATTTCTTTTTGCTAAAATAGATTTTATAAAATTGGTATCGAAAAAAGTATTTTTCAGGAAGCGTTATCAAACCGGTATGGTTTTTGTAACGATACCCAGCCCTACTGTGGTGAGAAGAATCAATTTTTACTAAACAGGATCTTTTTGAAAATTGATAATAGTTAGATAAGGCTGTATGAGATATTTTGTGAATCTGTCTTTTGTCTCGGTCAGAAATGCATCCCTCACCCATTTTTATTTGGCCTGCAAGGTCCTATAGCCTGCTTCTGTTCACCCCTGTGTAGACTGGTCAGTGAATGTGCCTCCTCTTATATTGACTCCTGTGGCCTCGGTGTAAACAGGAGAGAATAACCCCCGTTTAGCCTCTCCCTCTGAGCTTTTCCGTTTCACAGGAAAAAACAAACTCTCAACCAAATTATGAAACACGGTTTAGAGTCTAAAGTTCAGGACACATGTATGGACTGACAGGTGACCCATAGCCCTCATTGAACTATGAGCCACACAGACAGCTGCCCTGGCATCACAAAGGTGCACCAGAGGTGGCCCATCAACAGCAGCACAGACAATCTCCAGACTAAAAATAGCTGTGGATCCAGAGGAGCAATCAGTGGACTACATGTGCAGAAACAAGTGGGTGGGCTGATTACCTCCAGTTGGTTCGCCATGGGAAAGTGATGATTATTTTTTCAAAGGGCACCTTTGACAAACATGCTCCAATGCTTTTACCATTTAGAGGAAATGCATGGAGCTCTTCCAAAGCGCAGTAAGTATTCTGGCATTGATTTCAATCTGATAACTGTCAGTGTGACAGCTGTTTCTGCAGAGTCGGAGAAATCTAGTGTGTTGTTTTAAGATTTGTCATTGTCAACTGATGTTTCATTCAAGTTCTACTGCAAAATGAAGGCAAATAGAGAGATGACAGGGAATAGGATAATGATTGATTAAATTGTTCAAGAAAGGACTGAACAGCGTACATGCAACAAATGGGACATCTGGACAAACTGCAGCAGGTTTGCAACAGCTTAAGACAATATTATAATCAATCTGACATTCGTATATAACTGAAAAAGCTGAAGAGAATTTGATTATCTTTTATGTTTCAATTTTGTGTTGATTTTGTGTAACTGAAATTAAATACACATGAAGCTTAGCCTGTTCATATCCACCTCTTTATGTATCTAATTTGCCATTCCCAAATGGAAATGCTTACAACAGAAGACCTGCCAAGCCAAAATGTACGTATGACATTGACTACATCAACAAGTTGTTTTGGTCCTCGTCTATAATAAGACATATTTGTAAAACAATAACTAAGACATGCTTTATGCCACACAAACCTCCTATATCTTGTCAACATCAGCTGTATAACGTTTCAGACCTTTAGGCCTAACCTAATGGGAGCTAGGGAGTTTTCATTATGTGGTGTCAATGGTGTCCCTCTTCAAAACCTCTCCAAGTGACCAAATTGTGCTAAATGCTTTTACTAACTTCTATGACATAAGAAAAACACACCAAAGCCTTGACATAACTTATCAAACTTTGTTGCATTCATTCAAACTATGTTGATCTTATTTTTTAGCTTTTTTACGCATTCCTTTAGACTGGCTCCCATTGGACGTTCCTATCATGCTATACAACGTTGGAAAGGAAATTTTATTGGCTACAATTGTCATGATTGACTTGTTGATAGCCAATGACAGCTGGTTCTAACATGGCTGCTGTGAGACATGACGCAGTTTCTTAAAGTTCCACACTTTTAGTGAGTGCTTGCTGGACGTCAGGGGCTAATGGTAATTTGAGTTTATTCTACTGTTGTATTCACGGGGGCAACAACTAAACTAAAATCCAATATGGCTCAAACTTCTGTTTTGTTGAAGTGATGCAGAATGACAGCCTCTCTGTGGACCAGATGACTGATGACTTGATAAAACATTTTCTTGTTGACTGCATCTAAAAAGTGCTTGCTTTAAAGGCCTGCAATCGGATTGACAGAAACATCAATTTTCGCACCAAACCCTGAAAGAAAACACGGTGATTTCTAAAGTCCAAAGTTTCACTCCAGTGTGCCCACTTTAAACTCCTGTGTATTTTTCAATTTTCTCTATAGCAAGTAAATATCAGGGGTGTCAAACTGGAAGTGTAAGGGTAACCTGAGGGCACAGTGGTCCTATCCGGCAACACACAGAGCCCAGCGTGACACTGTCTCAGTCCACAGGAGCTAAAGGCTGATTGATGGTATGAGCTTCTCTCGCTGCTGAGGGAAAGAGGAGAATAGCAGCAAGCATTAGAGAAAGAAAAAAGAAAAGGACAGATATTGAGCGTGAAATGAGCATGGAAGTCTCATTAAAAAATCTCCATGTGGCTTGCCGATGTTTAACTTTATGACGGATATTAGATCTCTGCGGTGTGCGGATACATATTGAGGGGTGGTGGCGGTGGCGGTGAAACACTCCTCTAGCTAAATCAATTGGACAGGTATGAGATTAGAAGAGGCTGTAGCTCTTCTGTGAGTGAAAAGTACCCCTGTCAGCCATCCCCGGAGACAGAGGAGCAGCATGTGGCCCTGTGCGATACAGTAGGAGGCTGTCAGAGGTCCAGCAGCAGGTGACCTCAGCATCCACCCCCTCTGCTGGGACTTGTTTACGTACAGCTCCCTTTTTATCACACCTCACCACAGGCCTAATTAACAGGCCCTTTCAACCCAGCCCAGGGCCCATCCAACAAGGTGTGCTGTGCATTAATACACTAACACCGGTATCTGGAGTCCCTCAGACCCCAGTCAATTAATCCTAATATAATTAGAAAATTGCAGGTTCAGGGAGTCAGATGTTTATATCAAAAAATCACTGGTTTTCCGCTCGGTCATCACAGCAGCAGTTATCTCCTGGAGGCTCAGTTTGATATGAAATTCTGGCACTGATTCAAGGATATGTCCTCCGTTGAATGATGAGCCAGGTTAAGCCATTTTTTGGGGGATTTATTTTTTGGTGGAGGTATAATTAAGCAGGGACGAGACAAGGTTGGAAGAGAATTACCGGGAGGCCGAACCAGCTGTGGAAGTACTCTATTGACAGAATACATTTCTTTGTTTACTTAAGCAGGGCAGACACTATGCCGTTTTATTCATCTTGCACGCTTAACTCGCAGTACACATTTGAATCAGCCTTTCTTCTTCTTTTCCGAACTTGGTACTCACACTGAACATGTGCATGGGACCCCTGCTCAGTTTTGTCCATTTACTGTTCCAATAAAAGGTAGGCCTATTCAAACAGGTCCTCAACAATGTTGACAAAAAGAGAGGCAATATTATTTTGGGCAAATCTGCTATGAATATATATAAAAAAAAAGATTAAAAAAAAATTGAAGTCAAAGCTGGAAGATGCAGACAGTCTGGGCTGTCCTGCAGGAAGTTCAGTTTTAAATCTAGTCTCAAGACCACAGTTTTAGCCATAATATATGACATATTTTTCCAGTAATATTAAAACTACAGTTCATTATCAAAGCAGCCATGTAGGAAATTGGAACGCTGAACTGCTCAAACTAAAGACAGCCATCCAAAATTTCAGACACACAAATCCAGATAGCCACATCGTTGATCGTTCAGTCAGTTCATCGATGTGCACGACAACCAATGTGGAAACCGGCCCAATTCTAAAATTAGCCAGGGGCGACCATTCAGGGTTAATCTGGCTTTACAGATTAAATCTCATTTAGATTTTAAAAGTGGTGTGAAAATGAATATCAAAGACCATGACAAAAAAGTAAAGACATCGTCAGATTAATGGGCCTAAAATTACTTATTAATTATTAGCATTTTATAGTATTGTAATTCAGTATTTCACTTTTAACTGACAAGCTCTAAATCACGTGTCAAACTCAAGGCCCGCGGGCCATTTTCGGCCCCTCGCAAATTTTGATCCGGCCGGCATTTCAATTTAGGTTCACAATAACTGTGTGGCCCGTCAAACCAAAAAAGACGGGAAGCTGCTTTTCAAACTGCAGCTACGCGACATTCAAAGCAGAATTTGGCTGAGTTGCCGACTTTGAGACTCTTTGAGAGTTTGCAGATTCAGGCTGTGAAACCGGTTGTTGTGAGTTGGCTTTTAAACATGTAATTATTGTTTTGCTTCATTTGCTAAACTCTGTGATGGCTAAGAAACTTTTTTGCTGAGTTTTTTAGGGCTTCATGTCGACCAAACTGTAAGTCAGAAGACTATATGAGACATGCAACGATACAGTCAAAGATATTTAACTTTTTCGAAATGAAAGCATGTCAATAAACTCAACATGTCTGGCCCTTGATGTGATTCTCATTTTCCAGTGAAACTGAGTTTGACACCCCTGCTCTAAATCAAAATGTCATTCACATCCTCACTCTATTTTAAAAAATTGTATCACCAGTCAGCCCTTTTGTGCAACCACCTTCTCATGTGACGCACGTTGTAAAAGATCAGAGCCTCGAGTGCTGGAGGAGCTCCATCTGTAAGAGCAAGACCGTTTTATCCAACATGCCGCAGAAACTCAGTTCTAAAAACACATTTTGAGCAGTTATTCCCGTCAGACCTGTTAATCCCTCACAGATCTATTTGACATGAGCCTGCTCTATTAGTCGGATTTTAAGCCTTGAGCAAGAATTAAACGGAGTAGGTTTTGGACAGGCTGGTGGTTTAAGTACCGGCACTCATTCTCTTCTCACTCTCAGCAAAAAGCTTCAGCGTGCTCGTCAAGGTGCTGACCTAATTTGGCTTAAACCATGTGGCTTACTGACATCAGTTCAAGGGTGTGTTCCAAGTCAAGTGAAATTGATTGGCAGAAATAACTTTTGCATCTTGCCAGTAGAAACATTTACACATAACATTTTACAGCAAAGTGAACCTACAACAGCGACATTTGGGCCATACTTGTGACATTGCAAGTATGGCCCAAAGACTAACAACCCTAACCCATGTTGCAAAACTGTACATGGCTGTCTGAATCGCAGCTGGGCCTGAGAGGACTGAATCTATATTTATCTTTATTATATTAGCATTCTTTCTCCTGATGAGTGATCTCCAGTTCCCCTTGAAACAATTAATGCTGACATTATATTCAAGTTAGTTCGCTGGACTGTGGCGTAACAAATCTTTCTAATTTTGATGATGCTCTCCATTCATTCTCATTGTGCCCGGGGAGTGTGCCTTTGACGTGCATTGCTGTCTGCCATAGTGTCTAGATTGATGCTACCAGGGTCGGGCCCTTTAGACAGAAATGTTCTTGCTCATAGCGGTTTTGTTGTGTAGTGGACTTTTGTACAGGGCCTCAAGCAAATGACAACTGTTCAATTACTAGGGCAGGGACAAAATGACATATTATTGTTTGTCAACTTTCAGTGGAATCATATTGTGAAGATATGATCACATTGTGCTGTCATTAGAGCCCTACACAGGACTGTTTTTTTAAATCCCGCTCCTGCCCGCTCCCGGTGGATTATTGACCATTACCACCCATTCCCGCAGTGTGTCTGTTCTGCTCCCACAGTTCCCAGCTTGTGTGTTCAGTCCCACCCTCACCGCAGACATTAGATTGCTTGTCAATAGTCCCTGTTGATTGGATCCCTCAGGCTGCCGTGGGAGAAAGGGGCGGAGAGCCCCTGGAAGGAAAGACAGAGGGAGTAGAGGAGTGTTAATAAAGTGTTCAACTAGATGATCCGTGTGTGTTCAGTGTTCACTTATAAAACCTAGCTAGGCGAACCTATGCACAGCACTGATAAAAAATACCGGCCCTCTCCCAGCCGCAGCAATGTTAAAAACTTCCCGCTCCCACGGGATTTGTGTTGGGTCTCGCGGGATCCCAATCCCAATGCAGTTGCTCTAGTACAGAGATCTCCAACAGGGGGGTCCTCAGAGTCACTGCAGGGGGCCTCCAAATTATTGAAGATTTTTGAAAGTTTTTTCCAAAATTAAAATGTCTTAACATGAATCCAACATATTATTAGCAAATATAAATCCCCACTGATGATAGGCTTACTGGCCAATAGGTAAGGTAGTCACTAAGGTAGCCATCCACATATAGTTCACCCTGAAGATTCACTCTGCCACATGTATGTGTAACATTAAACATGATTTATAAAATCATGCCGACAATTATTATTTTAATAGCTTAGTATTCTATGCACTAAAAAGGTATGTATTAGAGGCTTTTCTACACGTTATTGTAGGCCCAGTTTAATATGCAACTTTATTTTATACAATATATGTAGTAGTGGGTACCTGCTCCGCCTCTCGCAGTTAAGGGGTCATTAGCTTGAAAAATGTTGAAGACCCCCGCTCTAGTACAGTGCTCTACTTGTGATACATATTTCATAATCAGAAAATATTCCTGCTTTTATCATGATTTTGAATTTAAATGTTTTGCAAAGCCTCACTAAGCACAAGACAACTGACCGTCAACTCAAGAAACATCAGAGAGCTCTTTCTGTCAAGTGGACATACTGTACATGGTTCCGAGTTAGGACTTCAAAGTTGAATTTATATGAAAGAACTTTGAGCCCTTGTTTGATGACACTGAATGTTTCACATATTTATACGTGAGGTCAGTGTGCTGTCAGCCTGTTGGTTCTGCTGATCCTGGCCCTGTCTACCACACTGCCCTCGCCCTCCTGTTGATAACAGCCCTTACAGCCCTTAGGTGAGGTTTTGCACTTGAGCTGCAATCTCCTGCTCACTTCAAACCCGTTTTCCCACCTCCCGCCGCGACTGGATCTGTCACCTACATTTCACTCTCACCAACACGTTTCCCTCTGTTCCTCCGAAGCCTCCTGTCCCACAAGTCATTTATCACCCTGTTTTATCAAACTCCCCCCCCCCCCCCCCCCCCCACACCCCCACCCCCCCTTCATGAAGCAAAAGCATGATTTCTAATTAAACCTTCTAACTGTGAGGTTAAGAGTCAATTTCATGCACCTTACTCTTGATAAATAGGCAGTGGACCGTTCAGTCCGTATCCCTAGCCCAGGCTACTTTGGCATTACCAGTTTTTAGCCTGCTCTAAGTTTCACTTCTTCCAGATAAGTTTCATCAGTAATGACATATATTATTCATCTTCCTTCAGAAATGGCATTAATGGCAAGCCAACGAGGGAGCAATGAAGTGAAAAGACATTACATTTATTGCTGAAATAATTCTAACAGGCCCAGTAGGAAGCACATCAATTCAAACCCCTTCCAAACACATTTCTGTGATCTTCAGGGTCCAAAGTTTTATGCCAGAAAACTGTTCTGCTAGGGTTCAGATTTTCTTACGGGATTGTGCTCGAGCACTAATTATTTGGCTTTCATAAGAGTCATTGATTCCCCCCGATGGAATGTAAAACCTGATCCAACAAAAATGGCTACTCATTTTCTGAAAGTAGAAGAATATGCCGAGGCATTGATTAGGGTCTTTGACGAATGTTCATGCCTGAAGGCTCTGTTGGACTGGGGATTAATTACTATCTCTGCTCTGGAAAGGGAAACATTGATCTGAGTGAGTGAAGAAAAAGAGGATTAATCACAGGCAGCTTTATGTTGATTAAGATAAAGTGAGACAGAAAAAAAAGTCAGATTTGTATGTCAGACACCTCAGAGCGTGATGATTAGGCCTTTCACTTTCAAGACTGCACACAAGCACACAAGCTGATACTGCACAAGGCGGATAATTAAAACTGACCGGATGTTGAGCCTGATATTATGGCGTGGCTGTGGCTCAGGTGGTAGAGCAATCACAGTCCCGTGTCGAAGTGTCCTTGTGCAAGACACTGAACCCCGTGTCAATCTCTGCTCATGCACACGTATTAATTCTCCCTTGAGGAGACCGTTTTGGGGCTTTAGCGGAAAGGGGGGAGGGACTGAGAAGTTGTCGATGTTCAAATTTCTTGGCTAAGTCCTGGAACTTCACAATCCTACCTACAGCACCTTTAAGACTAGAAAAGCACTATAACATACAGTCCACTCACAACTGATATTTTTATGGTTTCATTTTTTTATGTTGCTCAAACATTTTATAACATACTGTAGAAGTCTACATGTATGTTAACAGTTATGAGTCATTAGAATTGTCCTCTAATACCTGCGTGTTAATAGTCCATCCTATATTTTCAGACAGTATAGCATTGCTGTCTCCTACGTCATGTAGCGGCTATAGTCAATATTTTTTCATAATTAATAACCATGTATGAAATGGTGTGAGAAATGAATGATGTGAGAGGTGTTGCTCATAGTGACGAGCCTACACAGAATGATTATCTGAATTTGCAGCTGCCCTTGGCGAGTTTCAGCTCATTGTTTAGCTGTCTGGCCTGCAACTTTACTGATTTGCAGTGGTGGAATGCAATTAAGTACATTTACTCAAGTACTGTACTTAAGTTCAAGTTTGAGGTCCTTTTACTTGAGTCTTTTTTTTCATGCCACTTTCTACTTCTACTCCTCTACATTTCAGAAAGAAATATTGTTATAATATATAAATATTGCATAAGAAAAACGGCTGAATGGGTTGACTGCAAAATTTGCAAAGAATATTTAGTATATGCAATGGCAGATGTAAAGTCCAGGATGAAGGTTAGTGCAAGTGTGATGGGGGGGGGGGCTTAAGAGTCAGTGTCAGTAGGGGTCCGGGGCCTTGTTGGTGAGGCTGACTGATGAGGGGAAATAACTGTTTTTTTTATGGCGTGAGGTGTTGGTCTGGATGGACTGCAGCCTCCTGCCAGAGGAGTTTGTGTCCGGGTTGTTTGTGTCTTTCCTGCCTGCCTCAGCGTCCTGGAGGCGTACAGGTCCTGGAGAGCTGGCAGATTGCAGCCAATCACATTCTCAGCAGAACAGAAGATATGCTGCAGTCTGCCCTTGTCCTTTCCAGTGGTAGCAGCGTACCAGATGGTGATGGAGCAGCTGAGGATGGACTCAATGATGGCAATGTAGAAGTGCACCATCATAGTATTGACAGGTGGAACTTCTTCAGCTGCTACAGAAGGTACATCCTCTGTTGTGCTTTTTTGTCGAGTTCCCACTTGAGGTCCTGGGAGATGATGGAGCCCAGGAAGCGGAAAGACTCCATGGTGTTGACTGTAGAGTCACCCAGGGTGATGGGGGCGGATGGGGCTGCGTCCATCCTAAAGTCCACAACCATCTCCAGTGTCTTCAGAGCGTTTAGCTTCAAGTTGTTCATTACATACATACATTAATCTGACATCCTTAGTTACTAGTTACAGATTAAGATTAAGATAGCAATTTTCTTATGAATAAATTCTGCTAACCTGGATGTTTGTTTATAACCTGTGTGATCATCTGGCAGCTTCTGCGCTTCGTTGGAGAAATGATTTTGGTAATTAAAATATCGCTACTGTAGGAATGATGGCCAAAACTGGATGGACAAAACTGAATTCTTCATACTCATTTAAAGCTACATTGTGTAAGAATTTCTCCCACCTAGCAGTGAAATTGTATATGACAACCAACTGAATATTACTTTCTAGCCCCTCCCAATCCGATTGCGTTTTAACTCCTACGGTGGCCGTATTATTCCAAGAAGTACGACTTTGTCCGTGAGGGTTTCTTCCAGTGTAACAGTCTTACCTTTTCGTTATTTTGGTACCATTTCATTGATAACATCAGCTATCAGCTTCCCAAACAAATTC